>CM051234.1:555851459-555901459 GCA_027917425.1 Gastrophryne carolinensis | reverse complement strand
CCACCTCTATACTGCCCCCTATATGTCTCCACCTGCCATCAACTGAGAGGAACATAAGAGACCATGGACTAATATACCCCTATACTGCCCCTTATACCCCACCTCTATACTGCCCCCTATATGTCTCCACCTGCCATCAACTGAGAGGAGCATGAGACACAATGGACTGATATACCCCTATACTGCCCCTTATACCCCGCCTCTATATACTGCCCCCTATACGTCTCCACTTGTCATCAACTGACAGGAACATAAGAGACCATGGACTGATAAACCCCTATACTGCCCATATACCTCACCTCTATACTGCCCCCTATATGTCTCCACCTACCATCAACTGAGAGGAGCATGAGACACAATGGACTGATATACCCCTATACTGCCCCTATACCCCACCTCTGTACTGCTCCAACTAAAAGGACAATTAGAATCTATGGATTTAAAACCCATATACTGCCTCTTAATCCAGCCCAACCCCTTACTGCCTCTATACGTCTCCACCACCCACAGATATATATCCTGTAGGTAAACAGATATAAATACTGTAGATAGATAGATAGATAGATAGATAGATAGATAGATAAGATAAGATAGATAGATAGATAGATAGATAGATAGATAGATAGATAGACAGATATCCTGTAAATAAACCGATATAAATACAGTAGATAGATAGATAGATAGATAGATAGATAGATAGATAGATAGATAGATAGATAGATAAATCGATAGATACAAAGAAAGATAAATAAGATAGATAGATAGATAGATAGATAGATAGATAGATAGATAGATAGATAGATAGATAGATACAAAGAAAGATAAATAAGATAGATAGATAGATAGATAGATAGATAGATAGATAGATAGAAAGAAAGATAGATAGATAGATAGATAGATAGATAGATAGATAGATAGATAGATATCCTGTAAATAAACCGATATAAATACAGTAGGTAGATAGATAGATAGATAGATAGATAGATAGATAGATAGATGATAGATAGATAGATAGATAGATAGATAGATAGATAGATAGATACTAGTAGAAACCTTTTTCTGACTAGTCACATACACACATACTTGTAGAGGAAAAGCCAGAGCACTGATAATGTATAGAAACAGTTGCAAGCAATTTCCCAGCTTTATAAAATCCTATTAGCACGGGATCCAGGAAAGGCCGGCATCCTGTTGCTAATTTAAATAAAGCCCCCTGCTGAGCTATATGTGATTACAAGGTAACCATCGGAGCATTGCCCCATTAGGTGAAGTACAACAGGCACCCTTCTATGCAATCATTAAGGCATTGTGCCATTACATAAAACAGCAGCATGGGACACAAGACAAGCAGAATGATTGGAAGGAGCAGCGCCATACACCTGCAGATTAGCAGAGCATTACTCAGGAGCAAAATAGCCTTTTATCACGGCAATCACAGCAGAAAAAGCATTCTAGATTCCTCTATACGCTTGAGGCAACATACACACTTATGTTTTCAGTCCAGTTTATTCTTTTTTATCATTATTATTAGCGTTTTTTTTAATACATACATTTCTTTATTATTGTTAATATAATATAAACAGAATGCTTCTTTGGTTGGCTGGTACAGTATAAGAACAATGTGTGTATGCAGAATTTGGGGGTCATGCTAAATATTTGGTGAAGCCAGTGTGACTTGCAGTATGGATTGCGGTGTAGCCTGCATGCCAGCGAGCTTTTTAGGGTTTAGACACAAAAAATGCAAAGAAAAGATGATTTTTTCCACCTTTTTTCCCCAAAAGCACCTGTACCTGTGATGGGGTATTTTTTCAGGTTAGGCACATAATTTTCCAATGAGGTAAGGGTACTTGTACTTAAGTTTGGAGACAACAGAACCCTATGGGCTATGCAGAAAACAATTGGCCTTATTTAACAAGGGATAGCGACAGGTAGCGACTGGTGAGCGGCCGGTAATGACGGGCCCCGCCACGAGAACGCCGGTTCCCCATCACAATCACACATTTATCAAGCCAATCCTGCTTAGCGACTGAGATAGCGCCATATAGCCACTCACTCATCATTATTCCAGCCTCAGCCCACAGCGCCAGCGTCCGACCTTGAACAGCGACAGGTATGACCTCTCGCTACCTGGCGCTCTCCAATGCATTTCAATGGAACAATCTTTAAATATTAATAATTAATTGTTATTAATGTTTTTTTTTTTCAATGTGAAAAAGTCTGTGACCACTTCTGCCATGTTAGATAATTTTTTTAAGGTAAAAAAAAAAAAAAAAAATTGTGCAGAATTGATATTACAGGTCTGACATTATTGTATTCATATTACTAAATTCTTAAAATAATTTTTTTTTTTTTTTTGGTTTCCAAAAATATGGTGGTTTGGGGGTTAAAAAACTACTTTTAACCCATCGCCGCCAGCGCTTTGGGGTTTAAACATGCATTTCACAGCGCTTGAATTTTTTGAGCGTGATTTTTTGATGAATATGGTGGGAGCCGGTCGCTCTGACCAGTCGTTATCATGCGCTCCCATACAGCGCGGAACCTGTCAAATAGCGACTCGTCACCTTGTATTCAACATTACTGCACACCGACTGAGTCGCTATCAACAACCGAACAATGGCCAAGCACAGCGACTACTAGTGGGCGCTGTGAAAATACTGCTACAGTCGCTCAACTGTCGCTACCTGCCGCTATTAATGAATCGGCCTCCCCGGTGATATCATTAGCATAGCCCATAGGGTGCTGTTATTTCCAAACATTAAAAATACATCCTTACATCTCTGGAAAAATAATGTACCTAAACTCTAAAAACGTGTGATCTCATGTACAGGTGATTTTTGGGAGGAAAATGTAGGACAAAGACTTTTTTGCACTTTTTAGTGTGCTATCGCTAAAAAGCTCACCGAGGTGCAGGTTGCAATGCACACTGGAAGTTACACTGGCTTCACCAATATTTATCAACTGACTCAAAGTTTGATAAATGTAATCAATAAAATTGCCATTGACCTTTTTTGAATTGTAACTAAGGCTGTGGCTACAGTCACAACTATGCTTTGAAGTCAGATGCTAGATTTTTGAGGGGTTGATATTTTAATTACGTTTGAATTATTTTAACAGGTGGTCCCCCTACCCCTGGGTTACCAGACATTGCACCAGGCATAGGACCTGGGGTCACCATGGATTGAAGGCCAAACAGCCCTTATGATCCAGGCACCCCTAGAAATACAAATGGCCCATGTCAATGAGCACCGGGCTCTTCAGCACTCCCAGTACCCAGATGGACATTGGGGAATGGAACCAAGGGTATGAACAACACACCCAATGGCATTCTGGGCAAGTGGCATCCCATTGGCTCTACCCTTTGAACTGGTATATAGATCTTTTGGACATGGTTGGCCTTTGTGGTGTGCGAGGTCTGTGGTAGCAAAGGCATACCTCCCAACTGTCCCGATTTTCCCGGGATTGTCCCGATTTTTGAGAAGGATCCCGCGGTCCCGGAACATTACCAAATGTCCCGGGACGCCCTGCGCTGTGACAGCCCAGGGCCGCAATGACGCCGGCGCGAAGCTAACTTCCTGGCGCGTGGGGTGAGAGAGTGGGGCGGGCGCACGGGGGTGGGCAGGCGCACGGGGGTGGGGGGGGGCGGGCGGTATGCTGGTTTGGGGATAATACGTACCGCATGCAGGGGTGAAGGCAGCCGACATTGCTGGAGCTGGAGAGCGTGGCCGGGGCGTGACGGGGGCGTGGCCGGGGCGTGACGGGGGCGTGGCCGGGGCGTGACGGGGGTGTGGCCGGGGCGTGACGGGGGTGTGGCCTGGGGCATGGCTTGTCCCGCTTTGACGTTTTCAGAAGTTGGGAGGTATGGCAAAGGGTGCCATCACTGTGAGGGGGAGCAGGTCTTGTTTTTTTCTCTATTCTTTCTTTTCTATTTTTTCTATAGACAGTTCTTTATAATTGTTTTTTTTTTTTCATTTTCCTATGTTTCAATTTCCCTTTGTTTTCTCTTTTATTTCATTTTCATCTCTTTCCCTACCCCTGGTCTTATTTTCATACACATTCTCCCATTTGCCTTTCTTCTTAGCTCCTAAACATCTTCCTCTTTTTTTTACATTTCCTCCTTCTTTCTTTCCAGTTTGTCTCTTCCTTTCTTCCTCTCTTTCTTTCTTTTCTCTCTCTTTCTTTCTTTCTTTCTTTCTTTTTTCTCTCTCTATCTTTCTCTCTCTCTCTCTCTGTCTTTTTCATCTTTATCTCTTCTTTCTTTCTTTCTCTCTTTCTTTCTTCCTCTCTCTCTCTCTTTCTTTCTTCCTTTCTCTCTCTCTCTTTCTCTTGTACTATAATTCTTTCTTTTCTTCCTTTCTCTATCTCTCTATCTTTGACTCTTATTTCTCCCTCTCTTTTTCTAGCCCTATTGAACTTTTTGGAGTTCTCTCTCTTTTCTCTCTTTCTTTGCTTCCCTTTTCTTTCTTTCTTCCCTCTTCGATATCCTTCTTTCTCCCTCTATCTTACTATATTTCTTTCTTTCTTTCTTTCTCTATCTCTTTATCCTTGACTTTTATCCCCCCCCCTCTATTCTTTTTCTAGCCCTATTCAACTTTCTGGAGTTCTCCCTTTTTCTCCTCCTCTCTCTCATTTTTCCACATTCCGCCCATTTTGCTTTCCACATCCTTTCCACATCACTTAATTCTCCCTATCTCTCTCTCTCTTTCTCTCTTTCTTTCTCTCTTAATAAGAAATGAATAGAAAATATAAAAAAGGGTAGGATGACTCATCTTATCTTTTTTGATATTTTCTGCTCCTTTCTCTTTTCCACTTCCCTGTTTTCCTCGCTCTTTTCACCTTCTCTTGATATTGCATCCTCTTTCATTCTTTCAATCTTATCTCTTGTTTCACTCTTTTTTTTACTTTGCGGCGTTCCCTCTCTCTGTCTCAATCTTTTCCGTGTTTCCTTTGATGTCCGGAGGATGGGGGGGGCACCATCCAGAAATCTTGCAAAGGACGACACTGACTCTAAGGCCAGCACTGCCTATGGACCTCTTAAGTAATGCCAGAAATTGTTATGGTGATTGGAATTGTGTATTATTGCACAGTCACTGTTTATGTGTTATTGTGTTGTATTATTTATAAAGCAGCTCTGTATTGCTCATTTATGGCATCTCAAGCACACACCGAATACAGTTTGGTATAATGTCTGTGTGCACCAGCCCTAATAATAATCCCATACTATTTCAACTGGATCGGCAGTCATAACTGATCTTTTACAGCAAGAATGTGAGCCTGTGAGTCTGAGCTGCATTGCCCCCGCCTGACCTTCCCTGCCTGACCGCTGACCTCTTCCTATCTCACTTCTGCTCAGTTCTTTCCACCTCAGCTCTGCTTTTCTCACCTCTACCTATCGAACTTCAGATCACCTGACTTTTTCCTGCCTCACCCCTGCCCACTTCCTTCTACCACACATCTTCCTTTCTTACCTCTGCATACTTCTTCCCACCTCACTTCAGTCCACATCACCTCTCCATGTCTCACCTCTGCATACAGTGCTTATTCCACATCGTATCTGCTCGCCTCATCTCTACCTACCTCAAGTCTTTCTGCCCCACTTTGATCCTACTTCTTCCACCTCAAGTCTTTCTGCCCCACATTGATCCTACTTCTTCCACCTCAAGTCTTTCTGCCCCACTTTGATCCTACTTCTTCCACCTCAAGTATTTCTTCCCCACGTTGATCCTACTTCTTCCACCTCAAGTCTTTCTGCCCCACTTTGATCCTACTTCTTCCACCTCAAGTCTTTCTGCCCCACTTTGATCCTACTTCTTCCACCTCAAGTCTTTCTGCCCCACTTTGATCCTACTTCTTCCACCTCAAGTCTTTCTGCCCCACGTTGATCCTACTTCTTCCACCTCAAGTCTTTCTGCCCCACGTTGATCCTACTTCTTCCACCTCAAGTCTTTCTGCCCCACGTTGATCCTACTTCTTCCACCTCAAGTCTTTCTGCCCCACTTTGATCCTACTTCTTCCACCTCAAGTCTTTCTGCCCCACGTTGATCCTACTTCTTCCACCTCAAGTCTTTCTGCCCCACTTTGATCCTACTTTTTCCACCTCAAGTCTTTCTGCCCCACTTTGATCCTACTTCTTCCACCTCAAGTCTTTCTGCCCCACATTGATCCTACTTCTTCCACCTCAAGTCTTTCTGCCCCACTTTGATCCTACTTCTTCCACCTCAAGTCTTTCTGCCCCACGTTGATCCTACTTCTTCCACCTCAAGTCTTTCTGCCCCACTTTGATCCTACTTCTTCCACCTCAAGTCTTTCTGCCCCACTTTGATCCTACTTCTTCCACCTCAAGTCTTTCTGCCCCACGTTGATCCTACTTCTTCCACCTCAAGTCTTTCTGCCCCACTTTGATCCTACTTCTTCCACCTCAAGTCTTTCTGCCCCACTTTGATCCTACTTCTTCCACCTCAAGTCTTTCTGCCCCACTTTGATCCTACTTCTTCCACCTCAAGTCTTTCTGGCCCACGTTGATCCTACTTCTTCCACCTCAAGTCTTTCTGCCTCACTTTGATCCTACTTCTTCCACCTCAAGTCTTTCTGCCCCACTTTGATCCTACTTCTTCCACCTCAAGTCTTTCTGCCCCACTTTGATCCTACTTCTTCCACCTCAAGTCTTTCTGCCCCACGTTGATCCTACTTCTTCCACCTCAAGTCTTTCTGCCCCACATTGATCCTACTTCTTCCACCTCAAGTCTTTCTGCCCCACTTTGATCCTACTTCTTCCACCTCAAGTCTTTCTGCCCCACGTTGATCCTACTTCTTCCACCTCAAGTCTTTCTGCCCCACTTTGATCCTACTTCTTCCACCTCAAGTCTTTCTGCCCCACTTTGATCCTACTTCTTCCACCTCAAGTCTTTCTGCCCCACTTTGATCCTACTTCTTCCACCTCAAGTCTTTCTGCCCCACGTTGATCCTACTTCTTCCACCTCAAGTCTTTCTGCCCCACTTTGATCCTACTTCTTCCACCTCAAGTCTTTCTGCCCCACTTTGATCCTACTTCTTCCACCTCAAGTCTTTCTGCCCCACGTTGATCCTACTTCTTCCACCTCAAGTCTTTCTGCCCCACTTTGATCCTACTTCTTCCACCTCAAGTCTTTCTGCCCCACTTTGATCCTACTTCTTCCACCTCAAGTCTTTCTGCCCCACTTTGATCCTACTTCTTCCACCTCAAGTCTTTCTGCCCCACGTTGATCCTACTTCTTCCACCTCAAGTCTTTCTGCCCCACATTGATCCTACTTCTTCCACCTCAAGTCTTTCTGCCCCACTTTGATCCTACTTCTTCCACCTCAAGTCTTTCTGCCCCACGTTGATCCTACTTCTTCCACCTCAAGTCTTTCTGCCCCACTTTGATCCTACTTCTTCCACCTCAAGTCTTTCTGCCCCACTTTGATCCTACTTCTTCCACCTCAAGTCTTTCTGCCCCACTTTGATCCTACTTCTTCCACCTCAAGTCTTTCTGCCCCACGTTGATCCTACTTCTTCCACCTCAAGTCTTTCTGCCCCACTTTGATCCTACTTCTTCCACCTCAAGTCTTTCTGCCCCACTTTGATCCTACTTCTTCCACCTCAAGTCTTTCTGCCCCACTTTGATCCTACTTCTTCCACCTCAAGTCTTTCTGCCCCACTTTGATCCTTACCTTTTGCCACCTCATCTCTTCCCACTTCTTTCCACTTCTCTCCTCTGATAACCTTACATTTATTCATCTCACTCCTCCTTGCCTCACTTCTGCCCACCTCTACTTTTGCTCATATCACCCTGTTCTGTCTCATGCCTGCTCACTTCTTCCTACCTCTGCCCACATCTGCCTTACCTCTGCATATGCAAAATGCTGTACGGTTACAGCTTACCAGTAGTAAACTTTTCTGTCTTCTTTGCTTAGGTTTTATTTCAGCCCCTTGATGTGGAACTTTGAGATGATGCAGCCCTCGGACCAAAAATGGCAGTGCACCCCTGTGTTAAAGGGATCATACACGCTAAGCAACAAAAAAACAGGTTCTTGCTTTTTCCTCTTGCAGTAGTTTGGGTCTATGGTTCCCAGTCACCCTCATGTCTGTAACATTGCATGTCAATGCACATGCCCACTCCATTCCCTGCAATGAAGGGGCTTGTCAGGCATTGCTTTGGCGTGCCTCCTCCATTCCAGTAAATGGAGTTGGTCACTGTGACTGATGAGGGAGGGGAGCTAAGAAGAACAGTGAGCTTTGGTCAGGTGCCCTAGACATGCTAGGTCACTGTTTCTTAACCTGCGGTACATGTACCCCAGGGGGTATGTGAAAGTGTTTTAGGACAAACCTTCAGGGGGTGTCTGACTGGCCTGGTATATTATTTTACAAGTAAAACCTAATCCCTTCCTGCTTTAAGTGCCATGAGGCCTATGGCCTACTTATTTTGGTACTATTTATGATAAATCATCCACTTTGGGGGTACTTGTTTGGAACTTATTGTCGCCAGGGGTGGGCTAATTATTTCTTGGGCCCCATGGAAAGTTGTGTCTGAAGAATTTTGTATAGCAAAATAAAATATTAACGCACCTTGTCGGGAATGTAGCCGCGGCTTTGGTCATGCGCTGTGGGAGCGAACCCAGGGGGTTTCAAACAGAGGGGCATTCTGGCATTGTCTGTCCATGGCATAGCTAATTTTCTGGGTTTGGCCCATATGACCGTCCAATTTCTTCTCCCTGTGGCATCCCAATTCCCAAGGATGAAACCCCATTAAATCACTACATTCACCTAACCTCGTTCTTATGACACCAAGGCCTCGCCATACGCATACCCGGTCATATATTTGTGATTGGCCGATCCCAGCTAGAGGTGAGCGGGGATACAACCCACTCTGCACCATTCAGCTTGCTGCTGAGATGTCACAGCATCTTGCATAACTGAATGGAGCTGAGCACACTGATCCTGCAGTAGCTGGCTCACATAAGTGCACACTGGCTTCCTATCTGCTACACACTCTGTATTGTGTTAAAGTGGACCAATACTCAGGACTTTGACTATCCTAAGTTTTGGTCCTCCCGCTGTTTGAAACTCCCCAGGTCATTCGATCACACTCACCCTTCCTCGGCCCTGCGGAGCATGCACAGCCTCTCGTCCAATCATCGCCTCGGATCCACTCACGTCAGCTCATCTAAGGCCCTTATTTAACAAGGTATAGCGCCAGGTAGCGACTGGTGAGTGAACGGTAATGGCGGTCACCGCCACGAGAACGCCGGCTCCCCACCACAATCACACATTTATCAAGCCGATCCTGCTTAGCGACTGAGAGAGCGCCAGATAGCGAATCATTCATCATTATTCCAGCCTCACCCCACAGCGCCAGCGAGCGACCTTGAACAGCGACAGGTATGACCTCTCGCTACCTGGCGCTCTCCAATGCATTTCAACGGAACAATCTTTAAATATTCATAATTAATTGTTAATCATTTTTTTTTTTTTTATGTGAAAATTTCTGTTACCACTTCTGCCATGTTAGATATTTTTTTTAAGGTAAAAAAAAAAATAAAAAAAAAAATTTGTGCAGAATTGATATTACAGGTCTGATATTAATGTATTCATATTACAAAATGTTTTTATAAACTTGTTTTTTTTGGTTTCAAAAAATATGCTTGTTTGGGGGTTAAAAAACTACTTTTAACCCATCGCCGCCAGCGCTCTGGGGTTTAAACATGCATTTTACAGCGCAAGAAATTTTTGAGCGTGATTTGTTAATGAATATGGTGGGAGCCGTTCGCTATGGCCATTCGCTATCATGCACTCCCATACTGTCAAATAGCGACTCCTCACCCAATATTCAACATTACCGCACACCGACTGAGTCGCTGTCAACAACCGAACAACGGCCAAGCACAGCGACTACTAGCGGGCGCTGTGAAAATACTGCTACAGTCGCTCATCTGTCGCTACCTGGCGCTATTAATGAATCGGCCTCTAAGTCTTCGTCTAAGGCGAGCGTATCCGAGCGCGCTGGCGGCAACATCTTCCGCAACCCTCTAACAGGGAACGTGCCCGGACCAGACATCCACAAATGCCTGGTGCGGGCATGCACCCTGCTAAAAGAATGGAGGGGATGCGGTCACTGCTCGTGCATTTGCCATTGGACTGGGAAAGAAGGTGAGTTTTTGGGTGACCTGGGGGGGTTTTAGACAGTGGGGCATCCCGATTTTGGATGCCCTGGGAAGAGGGAATCATTCAGTCTAGGAACCTTATATATTCCATGGGTTTTGGTCGACTTTAAATGCCTCACCCCTCACTTGCCACAGCCTGCCTGCCTATCGCCGATATTTATTTTTTTAAACAACAAGTTGCCACTGATCTGACCCTGCCTCTGGGGGCCCCCTGGCAGCTGTGGGCCCCCATGCAGTTGCATGGTTTGTGTGGTAGTTAAGGACGCCACTGTCTGTCACTAGGGGGTAAAAAGGTTGAGAACCACACATCTAGGGCACATGCTCCCACAGGACTTTTTCTTAGAAACTGGAATGTTTTTGAGCACTGGGGCAGGTAGCTACTAAGAGGACGAAAAGGTGAGCTTTTGTAGCTTTAGGGTTTGCAGTCCTTGCTTTTTCTTTTTTTTTCTTAAATGAAAAGTCTAAAAGATTTTAGGTTTCTTGCAGCAAGGAAATCAGCTAAACATTTCAGGTCTGTGTGGAAGGATTCCTTTAGGCCTTTGTGTAAACAGTTATACTGCACCTCATAGTTCTATGTGGCAGTATATTTTCTTATGCAACATAAAACCAATAATGTTTTAGAAATCCTGATTGTGGCATCAGCTTGGAAAGTGTATAATTTACATGTAAAGCTCTAAACACCAGAATGTGGAAATAAAATGCTGTGACATTTATATTAAACATAAAAAGTCTCACCTACCGTTCACACCTCAGCTTCCAAATTCAAGAGTTTACAGCTTGTCATTTGCATTGAAGTTACTTCACAGTTTCTTTTATTCGGCACCTTTAAAATATATGTATTTACAATCTGAGATTAACACACATTCCATATTGAACTCAGTTTACCTTCCGATAAATAAATGTGTATATTTTTTAAATCACATTATAAACACATTTATAATGCGGCCATTTTATAGTATTTAAAATGAAAAATGTAAATATTGGCTAAGACATATTACAAATGTATATTTTGCCCCCTCCATATTGCTGAAGCTCACCTGCAATAATTTCTTAGGGCTTAAAGCAGAACAAAACCCTAATTGTGGTCCCCCATGCCCGTGGCCAAGTACCTCAGGCAACATGGTCACGCCCAATTGCCAATTTTATGAGATTAGCAATTGGATGATCTAAAGAATGCTTGCTGACGTACACAAGCCCACAGGCCGCATCCCTGGTTTCTCTGTAGGCGAGGTGTGTGCGAGTTTCCCACTGTGTAACCCCCCCCCCCCCCCAGGATCACACCTTATGTTTATGTTTCCATTAGGAATGTGCAGGCTCTCGTCCAATCAGCTGCATATGCCATGTATAATAATGCACACCATACAGCGCTGTTTGCCGGCATATGGAGTGGGGAGTGGCTGCATCCCCAGTGCCCTTGTAGTCTGCTGCATGCTCCCGTGGCCAGTGTATTTGAGTGGCTGGGTGCAGGAGTGCGTCTCAGAAATGGAGATGCCGGGGATGCAGCATGGAACCTCTGGGAAGGGTGAGTGCTTGTGGACAATCTTGGGGGGTTTCACAAAGTGGGGTATCCATATTGGGGTACCCCAGGGGTAGTAAATCAGCCCGATATATATGTTCTTATCTGGAGCTGTGCTGTGGACTACATTGGCGCTAGCAGTCACTGCACAGAACACTAACTAATTAGCTCTGATTGTTGCACTAGGTAGTCAATACCTAGGTATTGCCCGACCTATATCAGTGCCTGTTGGACCCGCCGGCCAATTATCCCAGTGCCAGTGAGTGCCACTTTGGACCGTCGTTAATGTTAAAGTGGACCAAAACCCAGGATTTTGACCTCTGGGGTTTTGATATCAGTGGGTTTTGGTCCTTTCCTCCGGGGTACCAAGATCGGGGTTCTCTTGCTGTGTAAAATCCCCCAGATCACCAATGTAAATCACCTCTTCCCAGTCCTACGGGGCATGCTCGGCCACTCGTCCAATCAGCGCACTCGGAACGCGTCATCTACGCCTTTGCCTAAGGCCAGCGTCTCTGAGCACGTTGGCGCCCGCATCCACCGCTTTCCTCTAACAGGGAGTGTGCCTGCGCCGGCCATTCGCAAATCACTGCCATAGGCATGCGCCCTTCTAGAGGGATAGGGGGCATGCGGCCATGGCTTGCGCATGCACCGTTGGGCCAGGAAACAAGGTAAATGTATGGGGCTACCTGGGGGGTTTCACACAGTGGGACATCCTGATTTTGGATGCCCCTGGGGAGGGAATCGACCGACCTGGAATCTTATAGATCAGGGCCGATCAGCATGGGTTGTGGTCTACTTTAAATAAAACACTAGCTGGCAGCCGCATCAGTGCTACCATTTAGCATTTCTTAAATCAGACGCTGAGTGGCGCTGTATGGCCCTTATGCTTCTTAAATAAGGCTCCCCATCTAATGCAGCACTGAACACCTGTATGATACATATACCAGATACACCATCTTTACCTTGAAAGCAAACTGTGTACAGTATGTCGCTAATGTGCATGAATGCTAATAACAAATGTTGAATCTAAAGTAAAATCCAAACGTAACACAGATTAAAAGCATATCCACCACTGTGCATTCCCTTTAATGGGCAATACTGTAAAAGGCCGAGGTAGCCCCATGTCGGGTTATAGGTGAACAGTTATTATACGCTAGAATGTAGCAGCATCTGAGCAATGATTCTCTGATATCATGGCGACTTATCAGATGCCCATGCAGCTGCTTTTTATTGTCCCTGCATGACCCAGCCCTGCAACCACAAGAAAGCTGTCGGCTGGTTTTGAAGCTGAGCTATCAAGACACAAAGTGATGCAGTATCGCTGGTGCCAGTGTGTGGCATCACAGGAGCAATGGAAGGGAGCCCAGTTGTCAATCTTGATTTTGCACATATGGTTGTGTTGATGCAAGGGATTGAGATTTTTTTCTGCCAAATTCTAATTTATACTACTGCTTTCAGATGTCTAAATAGACTAACTGACAAATCATTGGTTATGAACACTTGGTTTAAAAGCAGCTGAAGTGTTTTGTACATGGTTTTGAGAATTAAACAGGACACCTTGGCACAGTCTGTACAAAATGGATCAATGGCAGAATGAGCCATGCTGGGAATTATTAGCAGATAAATACTGGGCTGGATGACAGCTTCAGCACAAATCGCTTATATAATACAGCAGCATATACCAATATGCGGTCTAGTCCAATATACTGATTCAAATTCACACTAATGCTAACAAAAGGGTATAACATGTAGATAAGGTTAAAAAACATGCTAATCAGCATTATTTTATTATATAATATATTATTTAAAAAAATACAACTTTCCATTCCATGCAAACCAAACCTCAAATCGCCAATACAAATGAAACATTTATTTACCCCAACAGGGACCATTTGGCCCAAAAACCAGCTAAAGATTTACAGGCCCTGACCAGCTCATGAGCTCATTTACCACACCCACAAGCTTAAGTATTGTAGGGACAGATACTGAGGGAGGGGTTGGTATGGTCCTCATAGTTCTGATGTTGAGGCTATAGCATTGTAAGTGCATAACATGGTCTGGGTGTCTTGCCTGGGGGTGTTTCAGTGGGGCTAGGTAAAAGAAGAAGAAGCTGGAGGAGACCCTGGGAATCCGGGAGTAGAGAGGGGTAGCTAGAGAATATGTTTTGGATCCTTTAGCTTAAGGTTTTTATTGTATTTGCTTTTAAAATTATTATTTTAGCCCCAATTACCGGATAGGATGTTTTAAAGTTTGGAACAGCTAACCCTATTAGATGCCAGTCACATGGTCAGTGGCTGCACCATGGGAGTGATAATGGATGATAAAGTTCTATTTCCAGGGCCAACGGAAGTTTCAGAGGACAGGAATTCATTGGCTATAGCATTGTAAGTGCATAACATGGTCTGGGCGTCTTGACTGGGGGGGTTGTTACAATGGGGCTAGGTATAAGAAAAAGGGGCTGGGGTAGTTAGAAGAAGCAGTGTATAGTCTGCCTTGTAAAGTCAGCTGCATTCTGGAGCCCAGCCAATGTGGCACAAAGGAGAGAATTCTTCCTATGCTCCCTATGATCAGCCCATCCCTGACCCTACCCTTGCCAGATGTCCTTTCCCCCACTCTAAACTGCATCCTGTAAATTTGCCCAATGTGGTCTATGAGCAGCAGGGTATTATGGGAGATGATGTAATCACCCAATCCTTGGAACAGCCAAGGGCGTATTATACAGCTTAGTTTTTATAGCTCACAAATGCTGAGTGGAACTGTACTTCATCTGTAACCAAATCCCTCCACCTAAAACGCCATTCTTTTTGGTTTAAGGCATACAACAGTATTAATATACTTCCTTTCATAGTTACATAGTTACATATTTAAATAGTGTATTTAAAAGTTGTAATTCAGATAAAGAAGACACATTTAGATCAAGTTCAACCTTACAATCCCTCCATATATTATAGTTGATGGAAAACCAAAACTTCCATACAGTATTAGCCAATTATGCCTATAGAGGGGGGGGGGGAGAATCCTTTCCAAATCTTGGGCACAGTCCAGTCACATACCTGTTTTCCAAGACAATGTTATAAATAAATAAAATATGTTTTGGACCTCCTTTACCTTAAAAATCGTATTGTTATTTTTATTTGCCTTTTAGGATAGGATGTTTTAAAGTTTGGAACAGCTAACCCCATTAGATGTCAGTGACATGATCAGTGGCTACACCATGGGAGTGATAAGGGATGATAAAGTAACCAGATGAAATATATTAAAGCCCTAAAGCCTCCCACATTATCCCCATGGGACCCCCTTGGTTTGGTGTGCATTTGCGCCATTTTTCTCCCCTCATTTTTGTAGTGAAATATTCTGTATGGTATTTTAGAATTCTCTTATACAAATAGGAAAGTCTAGATGTCTGGAATGATGCAATACTAGTGCTCCAGGTAGTGCCCCCTCTATCAACAGCACCAGTGAGTATATGAGTGCCGGTGCTGTGTTCCCTACAGAGACACATAAAACCAGACACACACCCTGCACAGTGTAGACTTATCCCATACATTTCAATGGGCTGGGTGGTTGTATTTATTTTGCTGCTGCATGTGCCACGGGATCCCTGGGCTGTTTGGAATTGTTTTTGTATGCATTTTTGCACTTTTGGGTTGCACTGAATACTTGTGTCATGTCATTGAAGTGGAAGTGAAAGGAGATTGCATCAGGCACTGTATGCCTGTAATCCCCTTTTTTACAGCGCCTGTGCGAGTGCTGTGTATTTGCACTGGTAAATACCTTATAATTCTGATGGTTCCGGATAGTGCTAGGGGTTGATAGTGCATAGGCTCTTAAAAGCCCTGCACAGTGCCCAGCGCACATCCAGGAGCGCTCGATCTCAGATCGCCAAAGACGTGGTGTGGTTGCAGAGAGTGCCTTGCTCATCTTGCGCCTGTAAGATTTTATATTAAATAAGGCTGCCTATTACATATATATATATATATATATATATATTGGTGTATTTTACCTATATGTATAATCAGTATAGTCTACAGTATTATGTTTTTAAATGCAGCTAAGATCTATCCCATCTGTTTTATTGCACGGGCTGCTTACATGTCTAAAAGGTTTAGGGATGGTAATGGAAAAAAAAGTGAGAACAAGCTCTTGAGAAAAGATTCAAGATAGCAAAGATTAAATAAAATTTTTTTTTTACAGAAAACAGTGTCAGAAGAAATGCCTGGGAACGAATCAGGAAGTCAAGAGAAATGCTTGGGAAAGGGTCAAGAAGGGGCATGGCAGTGTCCTCATGTATAGATCTTGCCCGGAAGACAGGCATGGGAAATGCTGCAAGAGTGTAAGAAGAATGAAACTTACCAATAGTATTAATTATAAAGCAAATATATCAGAGGAAAAAGAAAATATGATATCTTACCTTTCAGTTTGCTTTCACTTAATAATTTAAACTCTCTTTGTTATCAGCAAGATGTGGCTATTGTGATCATGACTTTCACTAGTGTCAACATTTAAAATTGATAAAAAAATAATATGTGGGGGGCGTGGCCTGCTAATGGAGGAGTAGGAAGCCAGAGTAAGAGGCTCCCTGTAAAATCCCCCTTAGATACCTTAAAACAAACGAGCAGCAACCTCAAAGGATGTCTAAAAGGAGGAAGACCAGGAGCATATTGAAGCCCCACCAGAGGAACCCCATCTCAGTGTATTTTGGTGCCCCGGGGCTGGAGAGCCCTAGATCTCCACCAGCAACAATAGCGGCAGCCGACGGAAGATCGGGAGAGACGGAGGGGCCACAGCTCTCTGCCCCTGCAATACCTGTCTTACCTCCGAGGCGATGCGGTGAGGGGGCGGGGGCTGGATCGGCGTCCTCCTGCCCACCGGAGAGGAGGAGGGAGACCTCACCAGCTGAGGCACTGGGCAAGGCGGAGTGCGGGGAGTCCCGAGGCAGGATGGCGCCGGCCGCGCCGAGACAAACAGCCGCATCCGGGACCTGCTGCTGGAGACACTGAGCAGCGGAGGACGGGGCGAGACCGCGATACCGGCCTAATGACAGCTGAGAGGCCGCATGAACAGCCAGCACCAGACGGAGGAGCGGTGAGTCACCCTGCAGGAGGAGAGGAGATTACATATGCCGGGGGAAGGGGGCTGCTGATAGAGGCCCTGATTCACGCTGTAGCAGATGGGGGAGGGCAGATAGCCTCTGCACAAGGGGCATTAGATGAGCCTCAGACAAGGCATAAATGCTCACATGATGGAGAAGGCCTCTTAAAGGGACAGACCACGACAATATGCCCCTTGAACCACTCATCATCAGGGAGAGAAAGCAGCAAGCTGACCCCTGAGAGCCAGTCAGATATTCTCACATGGCGCTAGCAGAGTGGGAGCGGGGATCCATGTCCCCACCTGGATCCCGCAGCCCTAGGATTCTGGACAGCTCTGGAGAGATGGGATGCCCCATGTCACCCACCGAAATTCAAGTGGCTGGAGAGACGGGCTGGCGGAGTGGAGACGGGAGAAATAACTTCCATGCAGAACTCTATGGCAGACCTATCCAACAAAGTAGAAACTAACACGGTTGCGCAGGCGACAATCCAAGCTAGAGTGGAAGGGTTAGAACGCGAACAAGAAACCACACGCAGGATGCTCTCCAATTTCCAAGCACAGCAAGATGATCTGGAAAACAGAAACCGTCGAAACAATATACGATTGAGAGGCATCCCTGAGTCGGTGAGCCCAGCAGAACTAAAACCAATAACATGTGAACTGTTTAACAAACTACTAGAGCGCCAACCAGAGGAGCGGATTGAGATCAATCGAATTCATCGAGCCCTGGGGCCTGTGAGTAATGACCCCAACAGGCCAAGATATGTAGAATACACTTCTTTCAAATTAAGGAAGTACTAATGAGAGCAGCGTGGACCAAAGGCCCCAGCAACCTAAATGGAGCTTGTGTCACCCTGCTGCCGGACTTATCTCGCAGAACCCTCCAAATACGGAGAATGCTAAAGCCTTTACTTGATCTAATACAGCGACAGGGGGCGACCTACAGATGGGGGCACCCCTTCCAGCTGCTTGTACGAAAAGACCGCAGAACATACGCCCTGAAAACGCAAGAACAACTGGCTGGTCTATTTGAATTCCTGGAAACGGCTCCCGTTATCGTCCCGAACTGGCTCGCCATAGACCTTGACGGAGGACTGGCCCCGCTTCCACAGCGCCCTAGGAGACGGGAAAGAGAATGACACAGACCTGGTCCAGATCTGGGTAGAGATCCAGTCCCCATGAACGGTGAACGAGGAGCCGGACGGGTCGAGTAAAACAGGGACACATGAAACATCTAGCATTATGGTTTGCCTGGTTGTATTTCCTGTTGCCGTTTTTTTTTTCAGATCATTAAGATTATAGTTATAACCAAAGTTACTGTTATGTCCACGTGTGGCCCTGCTGCTTCGCTTCTCCCACTTGCCTTATAAGAGCCGGGACATCCGACTCGGGCGGACGCGCGGATTGCCGGGCTGTCCTGGTGGCTCCTTGCGGGCCCCCGGGCGGACATATTGTACCGTGCCCATTAGTCGGGTTGTTGCCTGAGATGCGGATTGTTCCTTGACTCGGAATAGATCCGATAGATCCGATTGGGCGGTGTGGGTGAGGGGAAGTAGCAATGGGTATCTATACCCAAAGCAAAAGTCCAGTGGAACTGGGTGTTTCTCCTGTCTCCCTCTTCTCCTGTATTACGGCCACGACTCTGATTGATATTATAACTAATATGCAGGGCCCTGCTGTCCTGCTCGCCTGACCTGCGGGGAGGCTGTGACGTTCTGGCTGGGGCCGGGATGCTCTTGTTGCCTCCCGGGGGGCCTGATGGCTCGTTGGGGAACTGAGGACCGATCGGGGTCCCCGTCCGGGGCACGGGTCGCCCCCCGTGTGGGGGAGGTCCCCGGTCGTTGTGGGGGCAGGACAGCAGACGGCCCTATACCAAAAGTTGAGTTACTGCTGATTAACTTTCACAATAACTGAGGTCGCTGTTCCTTCCCAGATATACTTAGCATACGCCTTCTGCTCGTGTCACGGACGATGGTAGATGAAGTGGGATTTTGAGGGTCTTCTCTGATGTTTGAATGGGGGAGAGTGGCTGTCGCCGGTGGTCCTTAGGGTGTTCGGTTTTGGGGCGTCCTGCAAGGCCGGGTCCTGGTCTCGGGCCACCGCTCACCGGAGGGTGACTGGATGTTGACTAGGTGGCGCCTACACAGGCCGCAGTTGACGTGCCTCCATGGGTGGCGGATCCGCTGGGACTGGGGACCCCCTCCGGAGCCGGGGGATAGCTCGCTGGGGAAGTGTGTCAGTCCGGTGTGGTGGGGTCCGGGGGCACCCCTATCTGGGGGCACCACCCGAGGCGGCGTTGGGAATTCTCCCCCCCCACCTGTGGGGGACTGGCCCGGCCTCCTTTAAACGATATGGGGCTGAACAGGGGTGGAGAGGTCACCTGATGACGTGCTGTGGGAGGAGATGGGTCTTCTTGGAGGGGATGGCCCCTGAGAGGGGAGACGGGAGAATTGTTAACCACTCATCAATGCACTATGACATGATACTTAAACTGTTTAGTGTATTTAATGTTGCTGCTCAACTGCAGATGTGTTTTAGGGGTGGAGAGGGATGCCGGGCTGGATAGATATAAATCGAGAGTTATATCTGTAGTTGCTCTGTTGGTTCTGGCTCCTCTTCACTTGGCATCCATTTTTCCCCAGTGACCCAGGTGTTCCTCTGGAGGAAGCTACCGGAGACTCCTCTAGAGGACCCTGGACTAGACCTCCCTATATTAGGGTGGTCGATGCCTAGAGTTTAATTGACCCAACTTTTTCCTTGGGTTCTCTCCGGAGTTTTGTTCCTTTCTAAAAAGTTAACTCTTTCTGATTCGTTACCCCCCACCCTTGATCCTTTCTCTATCCCCTGCTCCCCACCCAACGTCACCGGGGTCTCCGGCTCCGTGCCCTACCTGCCCGCACAGAGCAGACGACCATTTACAGAATCTATTTTTTCTTTTTCCTGGGGCCCCGCTGTCTGGATCTTGGGGGGTGAGATGGAGGCTCGGGTCTATCACCCGTCGGGAATGGACATGAGGGCGGTATCCCTGAACTGTAGGGGCCTCAATGTACCTGAAAAGAGATCAGCCATGATATCAGAACTGAGAAGATTGAAGGCCAAAATTGTTTTTTTGCAAGAAACACATTTCAAGGGAAACGCCTGCCCTAGGATGTCCCCTAGATATTTCCCACAGAGGTTTGTATGTTCCTCACCAGACTCCAAAACCAAAGGAGTGGCGATACTGATAGCCAAGGATATCCCGTTTCAGATGACGGTGATAGGGTACGTTATTTGGAGAAAAATACACGATTGCGTCGGTATACGCCCCTAACAGGGGACAGGTGGACTTTCTCCTACGTTTTTTCACCAAACTGTCAGATTTTCAGGAGGGAAGGATTCTCTTGGGAGGAGACCTGAATATTACACTAGACCCACTTGTTGACTCATCCACCGGTAAGTCTTCCATCTCATATGGCGGACTGCGAAAAGTTAAGCAGGCCCTACATAGACTACAACTGTGTGACCCCTGGAGAATCCACAACCCGAAAGGTAGAGACTACTCCCACTTCTCGCCAGTGCATTCGACATACGCAAGATTGGACTACGTGCTTCTCTCGCACAGTCTACTTCCTAAGGTAGCCAACTCCGCTATAGAGGCGGCGTCCCTATCGGATCACAGTCCGGTATGGGTGTCTCTGGTCACTAGTGAGGAGAAAAGGAAGGCCTGGACATGGCGACTAAATGAGAGCCTGTTAAAAGACCCTGTAACCGTACAAGCAGCACAAACAGCCTTAACCGATTACTTAGAACTGAACTGTTGGGAAGAAGTAACACCAATGACAGTATGGCAAGCACGTAAAGCTGTAATGAGAGGGATCCTCATCCAGCACGCAACCAGACTGAAAAAAGCCCACACTACACAAAGAGACCAGCTACTCTCACAAATTCAGGAATTAGAAAGGAAACATAAAGAAACTCAGGCACGAGGGTCCCTAAAGGACCTGACAACATGCAGGGAGAAGCTAAACTCCCTACTGCTATGAAAGGCAGCGTTTGCCATAAAGAGGTGTAAGCGGTTTTATTATGAGTGGGGTAATAAGAGTGGCACACTACTGGCCAGAGCTCTGAGAAAGCAGCAGTCCATCAATATTAATGAGGCAATACTCGATGAGAAACACCAGAAATGGCACAAAACAATAGACATCGCTAGAGTATTCCAGGAATATTACCGTGGGCTATATAACTTGCGCTCACAGGGGGAGAGAAATACCCTAACGGACAGGTCCAAGATACGGCAATACATTGTGGCCTCAGGCATGCCGAGACTTGGAGATGAAGAAATAGCCAAGTTGGAAGAGCCAATCTCTGGAGCTGAGTTACACCAAGCAATAAAGTCCACACCGAATGGTAGATCCCCGGGACCCGAAGGTCTAACCATAGCATACTATAAGAAATTCGAGGGTATCCTGAGTAAGCACCTTCTTCGGGCCCTTAATGCCACTGGAAAAGAGGATGCTACCGCGGTATTCCCAGCGGAAGCATTGGAAGCCCATATCACAGTTATCCATAAAGCAGGGAAGGACCCATTGAGCTGCAAAAGCTACCGCCCTATTTCGCTACTAAACGTAGATCTTAAGTTATTCACCAAAATACTCGCAACTCGGCTGGCAATTCACCTACGGGACCTGGTTGAGAAAGACCAATGCGGGTTCATCCCTGGCAGAGAAGCCAGGGACAATACGATAAGGACCCTAAACCTTATACACCGGTCACGGATGGATAACTCCCCGGTGATGTTGCTATCCACAGGCGCTGAGAAAGCGCGTGATCGGGTAGACTGGAACTACGCGTTTGAAGTGCTAAAACATATAGGGCTCCATGGGAGGGCATTAAGGTTTATCCTGGGAATATACTCTGGACCATGGGCCAGAGTAAAAGTGAACGGCCACCTCTCTCAACCTTTCCAGATCTCAAATGGGACCAGACAAGGATGCCCCCTGTTCCCCCTCATATTCGCTCTGGTAGTAGAACCTTTCTTAAGACACATAAGAAAGAATACGGACTTGAGAGGAATCTAAGTACTAGACGCAGAGCACAAGGTCTCCGCTTACGTGGATGACCTTCTATTCTTCATTTCCATCCCAGTTGTGGGACTCCCGAACCTCATGAGGGAATTTGAGAAATTTGGGAAACTTTCTGATTTTAAGATCAATTTTGACAAGTCAGAGGCACTCAATGTTGGACTCCCGGAAGCCGTAGTATCCCTCATCAAGTCCTCTTCCCCATTCAGGTGGTCATCACCCACGTTATCTTATTTAGGTACGAAGATCTCGAAAGACGCCGAAGATGTCTTCAGATACAACTTTGTTCCTATGCTGAATAAAATCAAGGCAGATTTAGCAGCATGGGACTCTCTTATGCTTACCTGGTTGGGAAGGATGAGTGCCATAAAAATGACAATCCTCCCAAGAATATTGTACCTATTTCAAACCCTCCCGTGCCACATACCAGCAAGTTACTTCAAGAACCTGAATACACTATTCCTAAAATTCATTTGGGGGGGTAGGAAGCCAAGGATCCGATTTGGACTTCTACAGAGATCACGAACGAAAGGAGGCCGGGCTGTCCCAAACCTGAAGAGGTACTGGCAGGCAGCTCACTTACAGAGAATAGTAGATTGGGGAAGAAATGGAAGAGAGAAAAAATGGGTCGCAGTGGAGTCTAGCTGCGTGGATACCCCGTTGAAGGAGATCCCATGGGCTACAGAGACCTCAAGCCGATGGGGAGGCCCCAACCTAATAATCGGGGCGACTCTCAGGGCTTGGGATGCGGTTAGGAGGCTTGGTGGGACCTCACCTTGGCCGTTTGATCCCTGTAATTGGGAACCCGGGGCTGCCCACTAGTCTGGGATTGCTAACCAGAGGGAACTGGAGAGACCTGGGAACAGTCAGAGGGAGAGACCTATTGAGAGGAGGGGAATGGTGCAGAATAGAGGAGCTTAGAAGCAAATGGGGTAGTCCACGCCTAGACCCCTGGCAGTTGCTACTTTTCCAACACTTCCTACAAAGAACAGGCTCGAAAAACTCATTTGGACGAGACCTTACCCAATTTGAGGCCTTGGTTACGCAAAAGGATTCACCACAGAAGGTGATATCCCAGATTGGGAGAGAGAATTAGGCAGGGTGTTCACGGGGAACGAATGGGAGAAAATATTCTCACTCGCTCATAAATCGTCAATCTCAGCACAGGTGCAGGAAACGAACTATAAATATCTATCTAGATGGTACTACACTCCAAAGAGACTGGCCACCATCTTTCCGAGCTCCTCACCTATGTGCTGGAGATGTAAAACAGAAGAGGGCTCACTAATACACATCTTATGGTCATGCCCCAAAGTCATAGCCTTCTGGAAGAAGATCACAGGAACTATGACTGAGATCATGGGCTCACAAGTCCCGCTCTGCCCAGCCCTCATGCTGCTACATCACACCACTAGCAGCGTGACAGCATACAAAAAGTCGATTCTGAGGCACCTAATAAATGCAGCCAAAATGTTAATTCCTAGGCTTTGGAAGACCGAATACAACCCGACAGAAAATGATTCGATCCGAGAGGTGGACAAAATAAGGGAAATGGAAGAGCTGACGGCTGCAGCTCAGGACAATAAGGAGAAGACCCGAATACTCTGGACGCCGTGGTATATGTACCGACCCCCGGCGGCTTGCCCCACCGCCCCCTCATCCTCTGAGACCCAGTGCGGAACCTGAAGCGGATGACAGTCAGTTAAGTGGCCACTGGCAACAATCTGGTTATGTTCCCGCCTAGGAGTGGAGCGTGGAGACTTGGGGACCCCCCCTCCTATACTTCTCCCCCCCCCCCCTTTTTTTTTTTTCCTTTCTTTTTTCTCTTTCCTTATGCCTTATACATTCACTCTCTCTCTTGCTGGCCTGGTTCTGGTCATGAAATATCCCAAATAGACCCCCAAATTTTCAAGACAAACCAGACAAATTGAACCTGATAGACAAGGAGCTCACTGAGATATCCGGGTAAACAGCGAATGGATACTCGGAGATCTGAGTCATTACTTTATGAGCCGAGAAAAGTGAATAAAAGCCAAAAACCTTCTGGGGAGACATGAGACAATAGAGAGACGCTGTCAGTGCCTACTTACGAACTCCTGGATCCACTAGGACACTTTAGAGACAAATAAACCATAAGAATATGGGGGTTAATCATACATATGACGGCCAGAGCTACTGTTACCTGTATGTAATTCTTGTATTTACTTTGAACCTTTTTGTACCCCTGATACTTTATTACACTGTATTTGAAAACTAAATAAAGAATTAAAAAAAAATAAATAATATGTGTTTATGTAGCAGGTAGGATGTGGAGGCTGATTTATTACTAGCGCCAGGTATCGGCAGATGAGATTCTGTATAGCGGCGCTTAGAGCGAGCGCTAGTAGACGCTTGTGTGCTTGTATCGGGCGCTGTAACAGAGCGCCTCAGTTGCTGTAGTAACCTGGCCCGCATTGATGAATGTGATGTATGTTGGGCACACTAACACCAGTACAGCGTTGCAGGGAGCGAAAGTGCGAGTGACTCTCAGCGACTCACACCATATTCAACAAAAAAACAGACTCACACACAGCATTGGCGCTCTGGATCTGGTCGCTATAGCCCATAGCGCCAGGCGCTGTGTGATTAGTCTGTTTTTGAACACACCAGTAACAAAGCGAAAACACATGGAATGACATTATTTTAACATTGTGACATTAATACGTTAATGCCAGACCTGTAATGACAATTCTGCATAAAAATATTAAAAATAAAAAATAAATTAAAATAAGTTTTCAAAAATAACTTTTTCTAGGCCAGGAGAGGTGACACAATTATTTGAGAGAAAAAAAAATAAAAACAAAAAACCCTGTTTAAACAGAAGAAAAGGAACGTCCATTGAAATGTATGGGGAAGCGACAGGTAGCGACAGGTAATACCTGGCGCTCTGGAAGCTGGAGCACCGGCGCTATACGCAGAGCTGTCTGTAATGATGAGTTGATGATGCGTTACATGGCGCTGTTAGAGTTGCTCACCAGAATTGCTTTCATAAATGTGGTATTGCGTACAGCGTCCGGCGTTCACCAGACGCTGCCTGCCGCTACAAGGCACTACCTGCAGCTATCCCTTGATGAATAACCCCTTTAGTGAGGACCATTAGTTTTAGTAGTAGGGGGGTGGTTAACCTAAAGGGACTTTAGGTGGGTGGCAGCTATAGAAACAAAGGGAGTCACTCACCGTAGAGCTAGGAATATAAATAGGTATTTATCAAGCATGTACTGAGGGGGTTATTTATGAACGGATAGCGGCAGGTAGGGCCTCGTAGCGGCAGGTAGCGCCTAGTGAACGCTGGGCGATGTACGCAAAACCACATTTAAGAAAGCAAATCTGGTGAACGCTTCTAACAGCGCCATGTAGCATCACATGTATTACTAGAGGCGGCTCAGTGTATAGCACCGGCGCACTAGGTTCAATAGCGACTCATATTACCTTTCCCTCAGTGTCGCTCTCCCATACATTTCAGTGGGCTTCTAACAGCGCCATGTAGCGTCACATGTATTACTAGAGGCAGCTCAGTGTATAGCACCGGCACACTAGGTTCAATAGCGACACATATTACCTTTCCCTCAGTGTCGCTCTCCCATACATTTCAGTGGGCTTCTAACAGCACCATGTAGCGTCACATGTATTACTAGAGGCGGCTCAGTGTATAGCACCGGCGCACTAGGTTCAAGAGCGACACATATTACCTTTCGCTCAGTGTCGCTCTCCCATACATTTCAGTGGGCTTTCGTTTGGTTGTGTTAAAATAGCGTGTTTGGCAATACTTTTTTTTTTTGTTCATATCCTCTGCCTAATCCAGCTCCACTCTGCCAACGTGGGCCACCAATTCTAGGAGCTAGTCCAGACCACACCCTCTCTATATTGATGGCTTGAATGGCACTCTCAGAGCTGCCTTTCAAGCCCAGCTAAACCCTCCCTCCCTCCTCCTAGCAAGCGCTCTCGCTCCCAGTGCCGCCCACCATATTGCTGATTATTATGATTAGGGATGAGCGAACCGGTTCGGACGAACTGGAATTCGCTCCGAATTTCAGGGAAAATTCGATTCGGCACGAACCCGAATTTTTTTTGGTTCGTGCCGATCGAAAAAAAAATGCCGGCATGGTGGGAGCGGGCAGGCCGGCTACGCTGTCAGCGGGCGGCGGAAGCCGGCCCGCTGACAGCGCAGCCGGCCTGCCTGCTCCCACCATGCTGGCATTTGTTTAAAAAGGCCTCCACGCTCCGACCATGCAGGTAAGTGTTTGCTTTTTAAACAAATTGCTTTTTATTTAATCTATAAAACATGCTATTGACTTTTATTGTCTGCTTAGCTGGTGATTCAGCAACATTAACACTCTAATGCTTATGTATTTATTTTTTAAAGTGATTTTTTACTACCTAGAACATTTTTTTCAACCCTTACTGAATCAAGGCCACAGTATCAGTTTGGCCTCTAATAATAATAATATTTATATAGCACCAGCATATTCCGCTGTGCTTTACAATCAGAGGGTTCATGTAGAAACAGAATAAAAAATTACAAAGCAAAAAAGGAAAAAGAGAATCCATTGAAACAAAAGGAATGAGGACCCTGCTCGCAAGCTTAAAATCTAAGAGGAGAATGGGGTGACATAAAAGGTAATAAGTGCTTTGTGCCGTGGCCCATTGAAGTAAAAATAAGAGTATATGCAATCTGTATGGACCAGCCACAAGTTGATTTTCTGCTTTCGGGAGCAAAGGTTGTGGAGCATAGTGTCTGATAATATATCGGGTTCAGAAAAATATGTAGAAGATTGATTTGAGAGGAAGAGTTAGATTAGGGTATTTGGTAGGTTACCCTAAAAAGATGCATTTTTGGGGAGTGTCTAAATCTATTGACGTTTTGAATCAACAATCTAATTTGTTGGGGGTAGAGCATTCCAGGGAATGTGTGCAGCTCGGGAAAAGTCTTGTAGGCGGAAGTGGGAGGTTTGGACTAAGGTAGAAGTAAGTTGGATATCATTAGTAGAGTGCAGAGCGCAGGTCGGACAGTGGACAGAAATTCGGGAAGACATGGAGAGCTTTGTGGGTGAGAATTAGCAGTTTAAACTGAATCCTATACTGTATAGATGACCAATGCAGTAACTGGCAGAGAGTGAAGGCGTCAGGGTAGTGGTAAAAGATATAGATGAACCAGGCTGCTGAATTCAGTATGGATTACAGAGAAGAGAGTTTAGGAAGGGGGCGTCAGAGTAGCACTAAGAGAGATAGATGAGCTGGGTTGTTGCAGATTAGAGAGGAGAGACCATTATTAATGAACAGGTATGTTCATTGCATGCCCTCTAGATGGGTACACTCATTTTCCAACAGTCATGTAAACTCAAGCTGTCTGATTACATATCCTGAATGCCAAACAGATGATATCAATGTAATCTGAATTGAAGAATATGTATCCAAAATGGACAAATATCCAGCCGTTGAGGGATTAATCCAATCGTATCTTAGAGTTTATATTTAGCAACAGATAGACTTTAGTAAACAGGCCACACAACACCCACCTACCCAAATGTCTCTATTCAAAGTAATCATTCTTAGAATACTCCATCATAGAGAGGGATCAAACTTTCCGGGTGATGATTTTTCTTTGACAGCTGCGGAGGGTTAAAATAGTAAAGAATGCTGTGAAGTTTGCAGCAGACACAATGGTATTCCAATACTAAAGGGAACAAATGGTCGGGGACTTTAGCAGCTTGAGAAGACACATATTGAATGAGCTCTCATGTGCTTTCAAAATATGTTATAACTTATCCATGCTATCTAGCAGTCCTTGACCTTTTTGCGTCCGGTCTGGAGTCCAGTTATAGCTCTTTTCCTTTACCTGGGCTTTAGTTTTTATACAAGCAACATTACATTGTTTTCCTATTGTGTATAACAGAAACACTGCTGTATAGGTGTCTGTTGTACTGTCATTTGTCTGCCTAGTTACACTCAGCCTTAACAATTGATTTTATTTCTTTAATTTAAACAAGGACCTTATCTTTTAAAATCTTGTAAAGTATATATAGAATGATGTGATCCCCCACAAATACATAAAAGCTCCATGGTATTAGCAACTTTATGCCTAGTTTTCTAGTGAATCAGAAATGTTAGATGGTTACTTAGAAATGTGTACTTTGAATTAGCTTAAACTTTATTGCCACATGTGACTAGTGACTGCTGGTTCAATTACATTTATTTTAATTGAAAATATATTGTTTGAAGAGGCAAATACCATATAGACAACATTAGTTATACAATAGAGTGGCACGCAGCGACACTTTTTGCCTCAGTGGCACTCACTTTGCGCTTAAAGTGGACTGTCACCCACCCCCTCTAGACGTGCGCGCGCCCGCACCGGCCGTTTGTGAATGGCCGGCGCGGGCGCGCGCCCTGTCAGAGCGACGTGCGGGGGGCGGCGGCGGGCGCACTGTCTTGTCCGCCGCTTGTCCGTGGCTACGTGGGAGCGTGGTGAGGTGAGTTTTGGGGGCTTTCTGGGGGGTTTTACACAGCGGGAAACCCCTAATCGGGGTGCCCCCCTGAAGTGGACCAAAACCCAGGATAGTCAAAATCCTGGGTGTTGGTCCACTTTAAAGAAACATAAAACGGCAGCGCAGATGAGGCCACCAGCTAGCGTCTTATTTAAAGTGGACCAAAACCCAGGATTTTGACTATCCTAGGTTTTGGTCCTTGTCCCCTGTGTGAAACTCACCTCTTCCCGTTCCTATGTTCCATGTGCGACCACTCGTCCAATCAGCGCAATCGGATGTGTGCTGATGGCCACAACCCCCTGCTAGAGGAATGGCGGCGATGCACCGCTGCTCGGGAATGCACCGTTGGACCGGAAAAGAAGGTGAGTTTATGGGCGAGCTGGGGGGTTTCACACAGCGGGTCATCCCGATTCTGGATGCCCCAGGGGAGGGAATCAATCGGCCCAGGAACCTATTGCTGTAGGTCAAGTTCCCATAGAGCACAATTGGAAGAACTAGATCGAACTGTTTATGCTTATAATTAATATTAAACACATTTATTTGTACAGAACTTGCATTGTGACATGTCAATAGTGGAAATGCAGGACCTAGATGTCCCCAAATGTCATTTTTTGGGGGGTTGTCTGTCTTGGTTGGGGTCGGGGTTGTAATGGGGTCATGTATGAGGAGTGTGGTTGGGAAGCAGAGAGCGGAGGGGGATGTTATAAGAAGCAATTTATAGGTTCCGGGGAAGGTGGACTGCAGGCTGCAGGCTACACCCAGTCCAAGTGGCCCTAAAGCAGTACTCCCTTTGGCCAGTCTGCCCCTGCCTGCAAGAAAGGAACAATGTGACATTCTTGGATTTATTCCTCTTTAAAAAACAAAAGGATAGTCCCCCCACCGCAGCTTCCTTTCAGTCTGGTGCACAGAAAACGCTTTCTGAATTTGTGTCCTGTGGGGTTCAAACACATTGGGATTCCACCACCGTTTAGGTGCAGAATATGATGCTTGCACCAGGGCCCTGTCACATGTACTTTCGTCTTTGACTATCCTGCATTGTTTTATTTCCTATAAAAAGCTGAGGTTTGTAGCTACAGCCCTTTATATTTATATTACGTTGGCAACGAGACTATAGTTTTCAAAACTGGATTACTGAAGAGATTTACCAAAAGTTATCCTTCTCTCTAAATTGCCCTACATAATAAATGATCATGTTTTACTGTACACAAGGATTCTGAGTGTATGTAAGATGATGATAGGAGATAAAAAGCAGGGCTTTGGACCCCAAGGGAAAAGGGGCCCTGTAGCGACCTCATGGATGTGCTTATAATAGTTACACTCCTAATTCCTGTTATTTTACCTGGCATTGTTCCCATAAATTTCCCATAAAACAACACATGGTGGGAATATATGAGACAATTGACTTTTGTCCGTATGATGATTGTGACTAGGAATAAGTTATTTATTTCTTTCTCAGTGACAGTAATTCTGAACAGCCTGGAAAATTACTGCTCAACAAATATGTTCAGCAGCGCAATACCCAGCATGCTTCTTTCACAGGATTACAGTTCACTTGTCACTATTAGGAACATTGGGCTTCATTTTATTTTCATGGCATTAAAATCAAAGTCTTTAAGACTGAGACTTCATTATAAATGTGATTTATAGAAGCATCATCAGTACTATTATAGAACAGATCTTTTTACACTTTCACTTGCTGTATTTGGTAAGCGCAGACAATTAGTACAGGGCAACTGTGGGCAAACATTAGGAAGAATGAGCCTTAGCTCCACCACTACTGATTCCTTCTGGTTCCCAGTTAAAAAGACAGTTAGGGGTCATATTCTTATAAATGGAATCAGTTCCAGCCACTGCTACTCTGGGAACAAGGAAACATCCTAGTGTTGGAGCTAGGGTCATTATTCTTTGTTATTTTTACATACGCCCATAGGGGCCAGTTAGTCATTTGCTATAAAATGCAGATACTTTTTGCTGTACGGTAGGGTTTCCCAACCAGTGCTGCTAATACCATTGGTGGTACTCAAGTCCCCTTGTTGTGAAAAGTATGGGAACATATAGCACTACAAACTACTCCAATACGATTTACTGGGTAACCAGGTGTAGATGACCTTGTGACAATGGCATTGCTGGCAAACAAACACATGTGACATGGGTCACATGGAGAACACACAGTATAGTTCCTTTTAGTTACTTTTAAAATCAGAACTCCACCCTCACAGGATGTTACATTGGTGTTGGTAGGTTTTACTTAAACCAGATCTTAACCCTGAATCTAGTATGTTTCCCCATCCTGTACATACAGATTACCCACGTTAAAAATCATCCTACCTGCACCTATTGTGTTTTTTGAGCCTTTTAACATCCAAGATGGCGGCCCATGGAATCTCAGGCTGCATGCAGACGGGAAGTGTCTTCTGATTATGCCGTTCTGCATTCGGGGATTGCTGTCTTTTACTTGACCCCAGCTCAGCACTGTCTGTGCAAAGCTATAATCCTCCCTGCACTATTCACCCCTCTCCTCTCCTTAATATGTGATGCTTCTGAAGCAAAATGGCGGTGCCCATACCCTAGAGTCCTGAACAGATTTGAAGCTCAGCAGGAGAAAGAATAAGTGACTAAAACTTAAAATATGTTGATTTTAGATGTTGGGGAATAGTTTTTTTAAGTGTTTGGGCTTTTTATTAAATGATGTTGAAGGTCCGGTTTAAAATGGTAAGTGGTATGTCTTGAAAAATGGTTGGGAACGTTATACCTTAAACGACCTCAGGCCCCCAAACTCCTATTCACTAGCTTTTATAAATGGGTGCTTGTCTAGCCCCAAATGCTTTAATCCAGGGCTAGTAGACGGGGAGGCCGATTCATCAATAGCGCCAGGTAGCGACAGATGAGCGACTGTAGCGTGATTTTTTCAGCGCCAGCCAGTATTCGCTGTGCTTGGCCGGCATTAGCTTGATGACAGCGACTCAGTCGGTGTTGAATACGGGCTGGGGGGTCGCTGTTTCACAGGTCCAGCGTTGTATGTGAGCGCCTGACAACGAATGGCCAGAGCGAACGGCTAGCTTCATATTCATCAAAAAATCACGCTCCGAATGTGCTGTCGCTGTCCATTTCTTGTTTAAACCCCAGAGCGCTGGCGGCGATGTGTATTAACTAGTTTTTAACCCCTAAACAACCATATTTTTTGAATGTAACATTATACATGTTTTTAGAATCATTTTGTAATATGAATACATTAATCTCAGACCTGTTAGATCAATTCTGCACATATTTTTTTTTTTTTTTTGACTTAAAAATAAATCCTAACATTGCAGAAGTGTTCTCCGATTTTTTGACATTAAAAAAAAAAAAAAAAATTAATACCAATTAATAATAATTATAGATTGCTCCATTGAAATGCATTGGACATCGCCAGGGAGCGACAGCTCATACCTGGCGCTGTGAGGGAATTTGCAGCGGCGCTGTTCGGTCCTGGCGGCTTCATGATGAATGCCGCGCTAGCCGTCGCTCTCGCCGGCGCTAGCCTCATTTTGCTTGATTAATGCGTTATTGTGACCGCCGCCGGGCGTACTTGAGTCGGTAGTCGCCGTTAGCTGCCGCTACCTGGCGCTCGTCATACACTACCTGGCTCTATCGCTTGATGAATAAGGGCAAAAGAAATTAACTAGTAATCAAACTGTTCATATAACCAGGTGATAACAATGGCTTCTGGCCCATGTGCTGCTGTGCCAGCTTTGGAAAGGAACAGACTCTTTTTTATGCATAGATATGCTTCCAACTGGATGGACATGCCTTTTAGGAATAGCTGGAATTGGGGGTTTGCTTTAAAGCTCAACCCCAGAAACTGTAAATGGAAAGATGTTGCTTCATATCCCAACTTGTTGCTAGACTGAAGTCATCAGCACAACATTTGGGGCTCTATTATGCCAAATACTTCCTAGCAAAAAAGAGTTCCAACCAATGTCCCCAAGGAAGGGTATGAATCTTACTAAAATAACTAGGGCCCTTATTTATGAAGGAATAGCGACAGGTAGCGACTGGTGAGCGACCGGTAATGACGGGCCCCGCCACAAGAACGCCGGCTCCCCACCACAATCACACATTTATCAAGCCAATCCTGCTTAGCGACTGAGATAGCGCCATATAGCGACTCATTCATCATTATTCCAGCCTCAGCCCACAGCGCCAGCGTCCGACCTTGAACAGCGACAGGTATGACCTCTCGCTACCTGGCGCTCTCCAATGCATTTCAATGGAACAATCTTTAAATATTCATAATTAATTGTTATTAATGTTTTTTTTTTTTTTTTTAAATGTGAAAAATTCTGTGACCACTTCTGCCATGTTAGTTAATTTTTTTAAGGTAAAAAAAAAAAAAATTGCAGAATTGTTATTACAGGTCTGATATTATTGTATTCATATTAATACATTCTTTCAAAAATTTTTTTTTTTGGTTTCCAAAAATATGGTGGTTTGGGGGTTAAAAAACTACTTTTAACACATCGCCGCCAGCGCTCTGGGGTTTAAACATGCATTTCACAGCACGAGAATTTTTTGAGCGTGATTTTTTGATGAATATGGTGGGAGCCGGTCGCATACATTGCGGAACTTTGAGGACAATTTGGCACACGCAAAAAATCGTATACACCTTTAAAATTTCAATTGAAACATACTAATTAATCAAAGTGGGACATACAATTTTTTATTGTTGCCGGATGAATGATCCAAAATAAACTAGAAAAATAGACCTCCAGTGCAGCATCTAACCTCATGTGTAGATTTCCACCCATACAGTATACGTGTGTTTAGACAAGTGGCGTGTTTATTAGATAACTTTCCATGATATCATAACCATGTCCCCTTTTATTGGCCTATTGCTAAAATATGAAATAAGTTAGATTAGGCTGGGACTGTACATGTGGCTTGCCTTTCTAACGGATCAACCACCCAACTCTCTGTCAACTTAATTCACTGTCTGTTATGACACAACAATAGCTTTAAACAAGGATTCCAGTGGTGACACCTACAATAGATCACTAGTTCTCATCCTGAAGTACACATACCCCAGGGGGTTAAAGGGGTACAGTAGGTGCAGTGATGCTCAGGGTTCTTCAACAGAGGGAGTCTGACAAGTATGGCATATCATTTCAACAGTCAGATATTATTCTGTTTTCTGGCTTTAAAGGTGCAATGAGGCCCATGACTTATAGGCCGATTCATTAATAGCGGCAGGTAGCGACAGTTGAGCGACTGTAGCAGTATTTTCACAGCGCCCGCTAGTAGTCGCTGTGCTTGGCCGTTGTTCGGTTGTTGATAGCGAGTCGGTGTGCAGTAATGTTGAATACGGGGTGACGAGTCGCTATTTGACAGGTTCCGCGCTGTATGGGAGCGCATGATAGCGACTGGTCAGAGCGACCGGCTTCCACCATATTCATCAGAAAATCACGCTCAAAAAATTCTTGCACTGTGAAATGCACGTTTAAACCCCAGAGCGCTGGCGGCGATGTGTTAAAAGTAGTTTTTTAACCCCCAAACCACCATATTTTTGGAAAGCAAAAAAAAAAAATTTTTAAAGAATTTAGTAATATGAATACAATAATATCAGACCTGTAATATCAATTCTGCACAATTTTTTTTTTTTTTTTTACCTTAAAAAAATTATCTAACATGGCAGAAGTGGTCACAGAAATTTTCACATTTAAAAAAAAAAAAAAAACATTAATAACAATTAATTATGAATATTTAAAGATTGTTCCATTGAAATGCATTGGAGAGCGCCAGGTAGCGACAGGTCATACCTGTCGCTGTTCAAGGTCGGACGCTGGCGCTGTGGGCTGAGGCTGGAATAATGATGAATGAGTCGCTATATGGCGCTATCTCAGTCGCTAAGCAGGATTGGCTTGATAAATGTGTGATTGTGGTGGGGAGCCGGCGTTCTCGTGGCGGTGTCCGTCATTACCGGTCGCTCACCAGTCGCTACCTGTCGCTATTCCTTCATAAATAAGGGCCATAATGACATAGACAGGGTGTACAAGTCTGAAGGCTCTAACAAATATATGCATATAAAATGTATAAATAAGAATAATAGGTAATGAGGTAGAGAAGTAATTGATAAAGTGCAACCCAAGGCACTGGGCAATGCAAAGACCTATAGCCATTAGGAAGATGCTAATTGGTGCCCATCATAAATAAGAAGTCTTTACTTTTTTACTCTGTTTATTGATGTTTTCCTAAAGTAACACTCCATCAGTATATATTTTAATCTTCTTTACATCTGTTTCTTACTGTTGATAAAAATGTTTAAAGTTCATTTTAGCAATGTATTACTTAACAGAAGTCTTGGAAGCATTTTTGACAACTGTAAATTGGCAGGAGCCATAGAATCCAGTTTGCTTTCCGATTACCATTCTACTTATCTAAGTAGTTACCCTGTGATACATAAGGCAATCGTTTCATGTGATTTTGCATTTGTACCAATTTAGCACAGCTGGTAGCTCTAGGTTATTAGCTTTGTCTAAAGCAAGGACAGATGGCGGGGTTGTCGATTGTTTTTGCAGCTGAGTTATGCTACATGCCCACATGAAGAAGCTGAGTCATTCAGATAAGTAGATATTTCATAGCATCTTTTTATATCACTTTATAACTAGAATTACTTTTTATATTAAAATTGTGCTAATGGCTTTATTTTTATTATGTGCCAGGCAAAAAAGGGCAGACTTCATGGGCAAGTTTAGGTAGGGTTCTACCAAAATGGCACTCTCTACATTTCAGGTGGTCAGTGAACAATGTAAAAACAGAGGCGGACTGGCTATATGGAGACCTGGGAGAGATCTCGGTGAGCCACATTGCTTTGAGGCCAGTTGCAGGGATGTCAACCTGACCCATACCTGCAGGGTGATTTTTCTACTGTCCTGCACTTTAAAATAACCATTTACCTCAACACACCTGGACTTAGATAATTAGAACTCCTATTCAACCCAGTAAATTGATTGAGCCAAGGTGTGTTCCGGAACATGGCTGAGCCAAGGTGTGTTATGCAAGCTAACAGGGTTGAGAGCTGTGGCTCCTTTAAGACTTGTGTATCCTAATTGCCCTGCTCACGTGCACCTCCCAGGTTAGTTATAAAGTGGTCTGAGTGGCTGCCATCCTTCCTTTGTTTCTTTTGACTTTGTGCAAGCGCTTGAGGTGTGGGGTCTAGGCTGTACTGCAAGGCCTTCCACCCTTCCATCCCATGGGCTGCACTCGAGGTTATAGGGCAACCTCAGGTAAGCCTGCTCTTAATTTATCTATTGCAGTGTACGTCCCAAAGGGGCTCTCAGAGATTAGAGTCAGGACTGCACATCTTAGAGACAAATTGGTGTTTGGTGGTGCAGCTTAAGCATACTTCTGCAGATGTGTGTGGACCAAGACCTCTGTTTTTAACCAGATTTAGAGACAGATTATAGGTTATATCTACAAGCTAATAGGGTTGAGTGCTGTGGCTCTTTTAAAACTTGTGTTCAGGAACATGGTCAGTGCTAAGTGCAGGGCTGGAGAAAAATCACCCCCCAGGTATGGGTCAGGTTTGCATCTCTGCAATTGGGCTGCTTCTTCCAACACCCCATCCAATTCCTGCCTCCCTAGTGCCCCCCCCCCTGCACCTGGCCACTCTGCCCCCATCCCAGCCAAGAAACATCAGCCCATGTTCTACTGTCAGTGAATAGTCTTTGCATCATGGCTGTGGGTAAGTATCCCAACTCCTGCCACATTATCTGCTCCTTCAATACTAAAGCTTCAGTATCACTTTTGGCCTCAGTCTGCCACTGTTGGCAAATATAATAATGCATTAATAGCTCTACAGCAACTTCCCTCATTATGCCAAGTTTTCCATCAATATAGACAGCTTGCAACCAAGAGCTGACAGACACCAAGTACTGGTGATAAAACAGAGGAAACAGAAGTGATCATTACTTACTTTTACAATATTCTAAGTGACTTGTGGCCAGGCAGCAGCTTAAAGTGAGCATATCAGCATTTTGACACCTGAATTCTGTCCAGCCAATTAACTCCCCTCAGGGACTCCCCAATTTGGAATGCTCCACTGTTTCAATCACCCCCAAACACTTTACTTTCTGGCAGTCCCAAGTCATGTACACAGGCAATGGACATATCTTGCAGCTGAGGCGTGCTCTCATGAGCAGCCATTGAGATAGGGGCAGGAGCGTGCCGAAGACTGCAGGGAGTCTATGGATGTGGCCACACCCTTTTCACTATGGCGGGTCTCTGTGTATGCAGTACATTAATATGCAGGGCATACAGTGCTGATTGGACGAGAGCCAATTCAATGGGAACGGCCGTGAAAGACACAACTCCCTCCCTATTAAGGAGCACCAAGCTATATCAAAATTTATATTCAAAATGTATTATTACATATCAATTAATAAAATACACATACACAAAATAACACATGATCACAAGACAATTAAAAACAATTATAAGGTCCCAATTCATATACTTATCTCAATATATCTCTCAAACCCCCAAACCTGGGGAATACAATATAAAATTTGATTGTGATGCAGACAAAACTCCAATCCTATATAATTGAAGGTAAATAAATAGCGGGCAATGGATTCCTATAAATAAAATACTGGGGCCTGTGCATGCAGGGGTGTGCTACCTCTGCACTTACTTACCCCAGTATCTGTGCCGGCACTCTAAGGACCCAATACAGGGTCTCTGTTGTGTATTACAATCATATCCCATGTACAAATACAAAAGGTGAAATAATAAAACAATTATTACCAAATACACTGTGCAATATATGTGAACTAAAGTGCTTAAGTGCTATATTAATATATCAATCAATCCATCCTATATACAACTAATAAGTCTAAATGGAACCAATACCTCAGACTAATAAATACTTAAATGGATAAATAAATGAATAAATAAAGAGAAAAAAAGAAAATATAATAAGTGATGAAACAACTATATTCAATGAATCAAAATAACAGGTGGTATAGAATACACAAAGAGCTCAAGAGGCACAATAGAATGTGTCTGCACAATGAACCAATGCCATACATACCTCAGAAGCCGCACGGGGGCGGCGGGCACGGGTGGCCGGGTTTGTTGCGGTCCCTCTTCTGTGATGCTTTGCTGACATGCTTCTCTCATATGACTAACTTTGGGCACTGGTAGTATGGCATTGGTTCATTGACACTGACAATGGATACATACTGCAGCATTGATAGATAAATGTTATTGAGTACAATCCCCTGTTTGATTTTACCTTGCATTTATCAGGAACAATTTGTTTTTGGCTACACTTACACTATATGCTCACTTAATCCTTTCAGGAATTATAATTATGAAGCATGAATGGAGAAATGAAGAGACTTGGAAGATGCTTCCCTCTGCACTCTTTGTAATGGGGTGATTGGCGGGGGATTCTGCACAGTCTGTAATGGGGTGATTGGCGGGGGGGGGGAATTCTGCACACTGTCTGTAATGGGGTGATTGGCGGGGGATTCTGCACAGTCTGTAATGAGGTGATTGGCGGGGGGGGGGGGGGGGATTCTGCACACTGTCTGTAATGGGGTGATTGGCGGGGGATTCTGCACACTGTCTGTAATGGGGTGATTGGCGGGGGGGATTCTGCACACTGTCTGTAATGGGGTGATTGGCGGGGGATTCTGCACACTGTCTGTAATGAGGTGATTGGCAGGGGGATTCTGCACACTGTCTGTAATGGGGTGATTGGTGGGGGATTCTGCACACTGTCTGTAATGGGGTGATTGGCGGGGGGGATTCTGCACACTGTCTGTAATGGGGTGATTGGCGGGGGGATTCTGCACACTGTCTGTAATGGGGTGATTGGCGGGGGGGGGAATTCTGCACACTGTCTGTAATGGGGTGATTGGCGGGGGGGGGGGAATTCTGCACACTGTCTGTAATGGGGTGATTGGCGGGGGGGATTCTGCACACTGTCTGTAATGGGGTGATTGGCGGGGGGATTCTGCACACTGTCTGTAATAGGGTGATTGGCGGGGGGATTCTGCACACTGTCTGTAATGGGGTGATTGGCGGGGGGGATTCTGCACACTGTCTGTAATGGGGTGATTGGCGGTTGGGATTCTGCACACTGTCTGTAATGGGGTGATTGGCGGTTGGGATTCTGCACACTGTCTGTAATGGGGTGATTGGCGGGGGGATTCTGCACACTGTCTGTAATGAGGTGATTGGCAGGAGGATTCTGCACACTGTCTGTAATGGGGTGATTGGCGGGGGGATTCTGCACACTGTCTGTAATGAGGTGATTGGCAGGAGGATTCTGTACACTGTCGGTAATGGGGTGATTGGCGGTTGGGATTCTGCACACTGTCTGTAATGGGGTGATTGGCGGGGGGATTCTGCACACTGTCTGTAATGGGGTGATTGGCGGGGGGATTCTGCACACTGTCTGTAATGGGGTGATTGGCGGGGGATTCTGCACACTGTCTGTAATGAGGTGATTGGCGGTTGGGATTCTGCACACTGTCTGTAATGGGGTGATTGGCGGTTGGGATTCTGCACACTGTCTGTAATGGGGTGATTGGCGGGGGGGATTCTGCACACTGTCTGTAATGGGGTGATTGGCGGGGGATTCTGCACACTGTCTGTAATGGGGTGATTGGCGGGGGGATTCTGCACACTGTCTGTAATGAGGTGATTGGCAGGAGGATTCTGTACACTGTCGGTAATGGGGTGATTGGCGGGGGGGGGGGGGATTCTGCACACTGTCTGTAATGGGGTGATTGGCGGTTGGGATTCTGCACACTGTCTGTAATGAGGTGATTGGCAGGGGGATTCTGCACACTGTCTGTAATGGGGTGATTGGCGGGGGATTCTGCACACTGTCTGTAATGAGGTGATTGGCAGGGGGATTCTGCACACTGTCTGTAATGGGGTGATTGGTGGGGGATTCTGCACACTGTCTGTAATGGGGTGATTGGCGGGGGGGATTCTGCACACTGTCTGTAATGGGGTGATTGGCGGGGGGATTCTGCACACTGTCTGTAATGAGGTGATTGGCAGGAGGATTCTGCACACTGTCGGTAATGGGGTGATTGGCGGGGGGGGGGGGGATTCTGCACACTGTCTGTAATGGGGTGATTGGCGGTTGGGATTCTGCACACTGTCTGTAATGAGGTGATTGGCAGGGGGATTCTGCACACTGTCTGTAATGGGGTGATTGGCGGGGGATTCTGCACACTGTCTGTAATGGGGTGATTGGCGGGGGATTCTGCACACTGTCTGTAATGAGGTGATTGGCAGGGGGATTCTGCACACTGTCTGTAATGGGGTGATTGGTGGGGGATTCTGCACACTGTCTGTAATGGGGTGATTGGCGGGGGGGATTCTGCACACTGTCTGTAATGGGATGATTGGCGGGGGGATTCTGCACACTGTCTGTAATGAGGTGATTGGCAGGAGGATTCTGCACACTGTCGGTAATGGGGTGATTGGCGGGGGGGGGGGGATTCTGCACACTGTCGGTAATGGGGTGATTGGCGGTTGGGATTCTGCACACTGTCTGTAATGAGGTGATTGGCAGGGGGGGGAATTCTGCACACTGTCTGTAATGGGGTGATTGGCGGGGGGGGGGAATTCTGCACACTGTCTGTAATGGGGTGATTGGCGGGGGGGATTCTGCACACTGTCTGTAATGGGGTGATTGGCGGGGGGATTCTGCACACTGTCTGTAATAGGGTGATTGGCGGGGGGATTCTGCACACTGTCTGTAATGGGGTGATTGGCGGGGGGGATTCTGCACACTGTCTGTAATGGGGTGATTGGCGGTTGGGATTCTGCACACTGTCTGTAATGGGGTGATTGGCGGTTGGGATTCTGCACACTGTCTGTAATGGGGTGATTGGCGGGGGGATTCTGCACACTGTCTGTAATGGGGTGATTGGCGGGGGATTCTGCACACTGTCTGTAATGGGGTGATTGGCGGGGGGATTCTGCACACTGTCTGTAATGAGGTGATTGGCAGGAGGATTCTGCACACTGTCGGTAATGGGGTGATTGGCGGGGGGGGGGGGATTCTGCACACTGTCTGTAATGGGGTGATTGGCGGGGGATTCTGCACACTGTCTGTAATGGGGTGATTGGCGGGGGGGATTCTGCACACTGTCTGTAATGGGGTGATTGGCGGGGGGATTCTGCACACTGTCTGTAATAGGGTGATTGGCGGGGGGATTCTGCACACTGTCTGTAATGGGGTGATTGGCGGGGGGGATTCTGCACACTGTCTGTAATGGGGTGATTGGCGGTTGGGATTCTGCACACTGTCTGTAATGGGGTGATTGGCGGTTGGGATTCTGCACACTGTCTGTAATGGGGTGATTGGCGGGGGGATTCTGCACACTGTCTGTAATGGGGTGTTTGGCGGGGGATTCTGCACACTGTCTGTAATGAGGTGATTGGCAGGAGGATTCTGCACACTGTCTGTAATGGGGTGATTGGCGGGGGGGATTCTGCACACTGTCTGTAATGGGGTGATTGGCAGGAGGATTCTGCACACTGTCTGTAATGGGGTGATTGGCGGGGGGGATTTTGCACACTGTCTGTAATGGGGTGATTGGCGGGGGATTCTGCACACTGTCTGTAATGGGGTGATTGGCGGGGGATTCTGCACACTGTCTGTAATGGGGTGATTGGCAGGGGATTCTGCACACTGTCTGTAATGAGGTGATTGGCAGGAGGATTCTGCACACTGTCTGTAATGGGGTGATTGGCGGGGGGGATTCTGCACACTGTCTGTAATGGGGTGATTGGCGGGGGATTCTGCACACTGTCTGTAATGGGGTGATTGGCAGGAGGATTCTGCACACTGTCTGTAATGGGGTGATTGGCGGGGGGATTCTGCACACTGTCTGTAATGAGGTGATTGGCAGGAGGATTCTGCACACTGTCGGTAATGGGGTGATTGGCGGGGGGGGGGGGATTCTGCACACTGTCTGTAATGGGGTGATTGGCGGGGGATTCTGCACAGTCTGTAATGGGGTGATTGGCGGGGGATTCTGCACACTGTCTGTAATGAGGTGAGCGGGGGGGGGGGATTCTGCACACTGTCTGTAATGGGGTGATTGGCGGGGGGGGGATTCTGCACACTGTCTGTAATGGGTTGATTGTGGGGATTCTGCATGCTGCCTGTTATGGGGTGATTAGGATGGGGTATTTCAGCACATTATTAGGTTCAGAATATTTTTTTTCTTATTTCCTCCTCTAAACCTTCTCTAGTTGTGAAATAGGACCCACATATCAGGAGTACACACACACACAGATATATATATATTTGGTGAATATTTTTTATAATAATGAACATCTTGAAACCCCTATAATATTTATATTATTTTGCCATCTCAATCTGCTTCCCTGCCCAATGTAACAATGATTATAAATAAACTATTGATCCCAATAACCAAGGTCAGTGCTTTATGGAGAGGCTGAGTTTTGAGAGCCAGTAAGAGGTTTTGTCTCACAGCCCATTATTTAAAGGGACACATCAGGCAATGTCAGTTATATGTTAGCATGTAGCTCATCTGAAGCCTGTTCCAAGTGCTTCTCCGTCATTTCCTCCAGTGTACTGTAGATGCTGTGGCAGGGCTCAAAAACTTGCCCCTGCTTTCAAGTTTATTAGTCAATTACCACCATACAAATTGGCACACGGGGTGCTCACACAGTGGCATATGTCCATTAAGAGCTCTCTGCCATTCTAGTTTTTACCCTCTTTGACTTGAATATAGTAAACCACCCTCGTTGTGGCCTGCTAAAACAATGTTCCCATCCCTCCAATTTGTCTTGAACTCACTGCTCAACCTCATTCAGAGCCAAGGGAGAAAATGCACTCCTTTTTTTCAGAAAACCGCCATTCACTTTCATCTAACTTGGGGCTAATTCAACAACCAGGTGTAAATTTTTACCTGGCTCTGAATCAGCCAAGGTTGACAATACAAGTAAATGGCATTTTTCTCTTCTAAAAAGGGAGTGAGTTTACTTACCTGACTCTGAATCTAACCCATAGATTTTCTCCAACCTTTCTCCTCCACAAAATCTCTCATTGATACCCAAATATCAACCTCTATTCCCAAGACCTTCCCCTCAACATTTTCCACTAAACTGTCTTAGACACCTCATCCTTCCTTAGACCTTTAAACCATATCTTGTGACTTGCCTACACTGTTTAGAGTGTCCAGGGGAAGACTCCTCCATTCCTCCCCCCAGCCCAGCAGTGAGTAATACCAGAATGGGTCTACATCCAGGAAGGGAACTAGCTGTCCACACTCTTTATTGGAAAGGAAGATAACTACCTCTGGGGCTCAGTGAAGGGAAATGGTAACTCATGGTGGATCTACTTCCAAGGGAAGCTATAGGTGGAGTACACTTTAAACTTTTGACTTTGACACAAGTATATAGAGAATCTAGTGTCTGTTATTTTCTATATCAATATTAGTGTAGATTCAATTTGGAGTGTCAGAGGGGTGAGCTCTCTCCTACTGTATTTTGTAATAGGTCAATACACTCATGTATTTCCTTTGGATTGGACAATCTATTTACACAGGGGTCAATTCAGAGCCAGGTAAGAATTATCACTCTTCTTTTAGAGAAAACTGCCATTCACATTGTCTGCCAGTGTAAATTTTTACCTGGCTCTGAATCAGTCCCAAGGTAGACAATAAAAGTGAATGGCAATCTTCTCTCCTAAAAAAGAAGTGATAATTCTCACCTGACTCAGAATCGACCTCATAGTCTGTGTATTACCCATACAAACATTTTTTTTGTCAATTTTAAAATTGATTCTAAAACAAATTTGTATTTGTTAAATGTGGAAAAGAACAAAAGAAAGCTTTAGTGCTAAACTCTGTGGTCAAAAGACAAGATAACAGCCCTTACAGACTGTGATGGCCTTACAGCAAGTATTGATCTGTGGTCTTAGAGCTTTGGAAGAAATGACACACTATGAGGATGACCTTGGTCCTATGTCAGCGTTCACTACATCTGATGCTTTTGCTCCTGGGCTTGATAAACTGGTTGGAAAGTTTCACTTATGCAGTTTTATCTGTCATGTCATTGCAAGTACTTGAGAAGATGTTTGAGGATATAGGATTTGTGCAAAATATTTTAGACTGACCTAAACAAAAAAATAAGCAAAAACTTTACAAGCAGCATTTATAGATGACAAAACTAAGAGGTAGAGAGCAGATATTAAATGGAGCCTCCCAAAACCAATAGTAACATTTTCCTGTCACCTCCACCCCAGGATGCAAATGTGCAACTGAATTGGCTTCAGTCAGATATCAACACAAGAAAACAGCTAATACAAATTGCGCTTTGTGAAAACAAATGAAGTGGCAAAGCAACAATGCCTGGGTTCCTCTGATGTCAAGGGACCTGACGAATTTGCTATCTGCACCCCATGCTAGATACAAGGTAAAATATCTGGCCTGGTAAAATATCATACAAGGTAAAATATCACAGCTGATTTTGCATAAGGTGTACATTTTACAGGTGACATTAACGGTACCCGCCCGGTTTCCGTGCTGTGTGATGTATTGTGTTGTGTGATGTATTTCAGACTCAAACAAGTCTTAGAGGCCGATTCATTAATAGCGCCAGGTAGCGACAGATGAGCGACTGTAGCGTGATTTTTTCAGCGCCAGCCAGTATTCGCTGTGCTTGGCCGGCATTAGCTTGATGACAGCGACTCAGTCGGTGTGCGGTAATGTTGAATACGGGCTGGGGGGTCGCTGTTTCACAGGTCCAGCGTTGTATGTGAGCGCCTGACAACGAATGGCCAGAGCGAATGGCTAGCTTCATATTCATCAACAAATCACGCTCCGAATGTGCTGTCGCTGTCCATTCCTTGTTTAAACCCCAGAGCGCTGGCTGCGATGTGTATTAACTAGTTTTTAACCCCTAAACAACCATATTTTTTGAATGTAACATTATACATGTTTTTAGAATCATTTTGTAATATGAATACATTAATCTCAGACCTGTTAGATCAATTCTGCACATATTTTTTTTAATTTTTTTTTTGACTTAAAAATAAATCCCAACATTGCAGAAGTGTTCTCCGATTTTTGGACATTAAAAAAATTAAAAAAAAAATTAATACCAATTAATTATGAATAATTATAGATTGCTCCATTGAAATGCATTGGACATCGCCAGGGAGCGACAGCTCATACCTGGCGCTGTGAGTGAATTTGCAGCGGCGCTGTTCGGTCCAGGCGGCTTCATGATGAATGCCGTGCTAGCCGTCGCTCTCGCCGTCGCTAGCCTCATTTTGCTTGATAAATGCATCATTGTGACCGCCGCCGGGCGTACTTGAGTCGGTAGTCGCCGTTAGCTGCCGCTACCTGGCGCTCGTCAGACACTACCTGGCGCTATTGATGAATCGGCCTCCCCGTCATATTTATGTGAATCATATAGAAAATATTGCTTCTTGAAAAAAGTAGATTAGGTTTAGCCGCTTATTTCAAAATGAGTCATGGCATTACACGTTCATCTGAATGTATTTACTCAATTTGCTTCACTATATTTGCTGCAGGGAAAGGCTCTGCCAGGAATGCCTCCTGGGGTTTTTGTCCCCCTAAACTGTTGGCCTGGCACTGAAGTTGGATCCTGAGCAGTCCACAGTTTTACATTTTTAATCATAATTAGCTAAAAGACAAACATAAATAACATCTCTTTGTTGGAGCACATTTGATTAATATTATTTGTTAGGCAATGTGCCAAACCATTAATGCCAGTCGCCTGCCTAGGAGGCCTGCTATGGAGGCCCTGGAAACTGGTGGTAGGTATTAATGTCAGGAACAATAACCAAAGGTTTCAGAAAAAGTGCTTAGTCTTTTAATAAGGCAATGGAAACACTGGTGTCAGTGTGGAAATAAATGGGAAGTAGTTTTTTTTCCAATTACAGAAATTGCATTAGCAATAATCATTATTATTCTACTCAAAGTGAAAAACTGAGCAAAACATTTTAGGGGTTTCTTTTTGCTGTCAATGACCCATAAATATTTGGTTGTGGGCTTGGTTGTAGAAAGGGATTTACAAAAAAAGCCATGATATAATCAGGAATAAAAGTGATCATTATGACAGAATAATGGATTGGATTTTAATTAAAATGGACCTCAACTTAATAGTGAGAGTAATTTTGAGAACGTGAAGCACCCACCACTTCCATCCAGCTGGCCAACCCATGTAACTGCCAGCTGGATTCACTGAGAGGAAATGGAGCACTGCGTCTGCAAACTGCGCTGGCACAGGGAGCAGCCACTGCCTCTAATAGCAGTTACTGGCACTGCAGGTGTTCTTGCAGTTTTCGATCCCTGGTGGGGGGAAATACTCATGGGAATAGGTGAAAATCGAGAATAAGCATTGGTGGTTGGCGCTCATACTATGATTGTTCCTGTTGGACTGCTGATTTTACTGATGGAAGTTTAATAAAATTGAAGATTTTTCAACATCTTGGGCTGGCTGAGAAACTTTGTACTATTGGTGGTCCTTTATTCAGCACATAACAGGATGTTATCACGTGACTAGTACACCAAGCCTAGATTTTTGTTTGACGAAAACCCTTGCAGCCCGGCCCTTGATTCTAAAATACTCCTGACCAGTGGCTAGCCTAGCTTAGGGCATCCAAAATCGTTATGCCCCACTTTGTTAAACCCCCCATGTCGCCAATGAAATTCACCTTTACTGGGGCTTCCACGGCACTGAGGCCGCATTCCTGTCTTCCCCATAGCTATGGTGCACTCCTGCAGATTGCCATTCAGAAATGCATTTTCCAACCAGGGATGCGGGCATTGTGCTGCTCATGTCATTTGGCATTCTTGAGATTAGCCAACTGAAGATCTCACCGCACCGCTACCCCATTGACCAAGGTACTCAGATGGAAAAAGCGTGTGGGGGGTGGCAAAAGGGTTTTGCAAACTTCAATTGTGCAAATCAATCAATATTTCAATCCTCTCTGACTAATAACATAGTAACATAGTATGTAAGGCAGAACAAAGACAGGCTGAACATCCAGTTCAGCCTGTTTATCTCCTTCAAGTGGTCTAGTAGCCATAGCTGGAAATGTTATTACATGCTAGGAAGGCATCCAGGCAACTTTTGAACGTTTTTATTGTATCCTTCATTACTAACTCCTCTGGCAGCGAGTTCCATAGTCTCACTGCTCTAACAGAGAAGAATCCCCTCCTATGTCGGGGACGGAATCATCTTTCCTCTAACCTTAGTGGATGCCCTCGGGTTATGGTTACACTCCGGGGTATAAATAGATTGTGGGACAGATCTTTGTACTGACCTGAATATATTTATACATAGTTATTAGATCACCCCTCAGGAGTCTTTTTTCTAAACTAAAACATCTCTTTACGTCTCTGTGCCATCCAAGGCCCTTAGAACCGATAAGGGTGCAATGCCAAGGATTAGCTTTAAATTTTATACAGCCAGACACATCCAACTAGTGAACACGTGTTTCGAGCTTTAGGCTCTCATCAGCACTAGGGCAGATGCCTCTTGCTGTATGGGGGTGAGACTTGGTGAGTACCAAAACATAGTCGCAAGACAGTATGTGGAGAGACCCATGTTAGGCTTAATATAGGGGGGCTAAAGAGACCAAAAAACCCCTCTACTTAGGTAAAGGAAAAGAGTGGCTTTCCTAGAACATAAAGTATTTGCACAGTACCCAGTCCAAGGACAGATAGCACTACCCATCTACCCTTGCAGTAGGCAGAGCTATGCAAATCATCTCTTTACATCTCTGTGCCATCCAAGGCCCTTAGAACCGCTAAGGGTGCAATGCCAAGGATTAGCTTTAAATTTTATACAACCAGACACATCCAACTAGTGGACACGTGTTTCAAGCTTTAGGCTCTCATCAGCACTAGGGTGGATGCCTCTTGCTGTATGGGGGGTGAGACTTGGTGAGTACCAAAACATAGTCGCAAGCCAGTATGTGGAGAGACCCATGTCAAGGGTAGATGGGTAATGCTATCTGTCCTTGGACTGGGTACTGTGCAAATACTTTCCGTTCTAGGAAAGCCACTCTTTTCCTTTACCTAAGTAGAGGGTTTTTTGGTCTCTTTTGCCCCCCTATATTAAGCCTAACATGGGTCTCTCCACATACTGGCTTGCGACTATGTTTTTCTAAACTAAAACCTAACTCTCACAATCTTTCAAGGTACTCTAGTCCCCGAACTCCTTTTATTAACTTTGTTGCACTCCTTTGAACACGCTCCAGTTCTGATATGTCCCTCTTAAGCACAGGTGCCCAGAATTGTACACAGTACTCCATATGGGGTCTGACCAGTGACTTGTACAGGGGTAAAATGATGCTCTGGTCATGAGCACCTATGCCCCTCTTGATGCACCCCATGATCCTATTTGCTTTGGCAGCTGCTGCCTGGCATTGATTACTACAGTTGAGCTTATTGTTAACTAAAACCCTGAGGTCCTTTTCCACTGTTGTTTTACCATGGGCCTTATTTAACAAGGGATAGCGGCAGGTAGCGAATGGTGAGCGAACGGTAATGACGCTCACCGCCACGAGAACGCCGGCTCCCCTCCGCAATCACACATTTATCAAGCCGATCCTGCTTAGCGACTGACAGAGCGCCAGATAGCGAATCATTCATCATTATTCCAGCCTCACCCCACAGCGCCAGCGAGCGACCTTGAACAGCAACAGGTATGACCTCTCGCTACCTGGCGCTCTCCAATGCATTTCAATGGAGCAATCTTTAAATATTCATAATTAATTGCTATTAATTTTTTTATTTTTTTTTTTAAATGTCAAAAATTCTGTGACCACTTCTGCAATGTTATTTTTTTTTTTTAAGGTAAAAAAAATAAATAAATATATTTGTGCAGAATTGATATTACAGGTCTGATATTAAGGTATTCATATTACAAAATGTTTGTAAAAACATGTTTTTTTTTTCCCTAAAATATGGTTGTTTGGGGGCAAAAAACTACTTTTAACCCATCGCCGCCAGCGCTCTGGGGTTTAAACAAGTATTTTACGGCGTGAGAATTTTTGGAGCGTGATTTGTTAATGAATATTATGGGAGCCGTTCGCTATGGTCATCCGCTGTCATGCGCTCCCATACAGCGCGGAACCTGTCAAATAGCGACTCCTCACCCAATATTCAACATTACCGCACACCGACTGAGCCGCTGTCAACAGCCGAACAACGGCCAAGCACAGCGAATACTAGCGTGCGCTGTGAAAATAACGCTACTGGCGCTCATCTGGCGCTATTAATGAATCGGCCTCCAAGTGTTTCTTTATTTGGTGTGTAATCATGACACAGATTTCTCCTTCCCATGTGCATAACCTTACATTTAATTTAATATTTATCCTAAATTTATCTAGACACAAGTATTAAACTGCTAATAAACTGATTAAATGTAATATTGAGTGCATTATCATGCTGGAACAAGTGCAGTTGGCGTCATTTTTGCTGAAGTTCATATTAAACAAATATAGTATATCTTTGTTGCACAGTATTCTCTATAGATCTAAACTTTTATTACAATACAATCATCTTATTTTTGTATCTACATGTTGTAGCCAGTGTATCTGCCGTTGAGACATACCTTGTGTTGTCTAGGGTTTTTAATACCACAACAGGTGTTACATGCTCCACCCCAGCACACTGAGCAGCTTAGCCAAAGCAGCTGCCAAGGATCGACTGAATTTGTCACCCAACTCAAATGCCAAAACAGTTATTTAAAATGTTTCCATTGATGCAATCAGTATCAAAGGTCTCAGAAAAAAATAAGATATCATCATCAGGGCTGCATGTAAAAGCAAAAATTATAAGCATTTTATATTTAGGCAAAGTGTAAGGGACAAATTATATTTCTCATCTGGATTCTATTTTTCAGCTGACTCCATTATTCCACTCATATTTCATTGCCTAGGCATGCCAGGTCGTATAATTTGTGTCAAGGATTGTATACAATATTCATATTAGGAATGTTTTTTTACATTTAAACCGTCCAAATTGCTTTGTTATTTTGGTTATACATTTATTACAATGTTTTGAGATCATGACCTTACCCTTTCCACTGATCATAGTAAATAACTGGTAAACTGTAGGGGTTCCCAATTACATACATCAGTTGCACTAATTATGATTAAATAGGGATATGGCTGGGCATAGGTGTGCAGACCTTTTCTATCAGACACCTATAAACTTTACCAGATGTACCACTTTCTGTGGATGTCCCCCTTTGCTGGCATTATGAAAAAGACTCCCTTTCAAATGCAACATAAAGGTTTGTTCGTTAACAACGGCTCCACATAGATTGGCTGAGCCTTGGCTGAATCAGTGACATCATTTATGGACTGAAATCTCTTGAGGATGTCACAAGGGACAATAGCATAGCATGTTGTGGATATTTGTTCATCCAAAGCCCATAATAAGCCACACCCGTAAACCACACCCCCACCATGCTCATAACCCACACACTAGTTTAAGATGTCCCACTTTGAGGCCCCCAAAAATAGTCAGATGCCCCAGTACATACCCCCCCCTGCAATCTTGGTTTGGCTTACCTTCACCTAGCTTCCTCTATGAAACCATGCCC
>CM051234.1:555253959-555846459 GCA_027917425.1 Gastrophryne carolinensis | reverse complement strand
CCTTCACCAAATCCTGGTTTGAGATGCAAAACCACTGGTATCCCCCTGAAAATGCCCGAATTCAGGTAATGAAATGCACTTTCTTTTGGCTTGTTCCACAACTGGGTTTGGTACACAAGCTTGCATGTTGCTGTGCATGTCTGCCTGTCAAACCCTATTGGAATACATGGTAAGTTAGTTGCGCCTGACACACACACAAGGCACCTTAGAAGCATAAAAAATCCAGCTATTTTTGTTGCCTATTTCTGGGAGGATTTAAGTAGATGGGCATCCAAGATCAGAGATCCTATAGAGTAGCAGATCCTATGGCCCTGTGAGACACATTTTAGTATAGTTCCCTTGCTTGTGTGCATGTCTTTTCATTTTAAGAGGACTAAATCCTATTTCACCCAGCACTAGATTCTTTGGCTGAGTGATTCCCTGTCCCAGGGCCATCCTTTCCCACTATACTTACCCCAATCCTTGATCCCTTGTGTGTGCCTCTGGCAGCATCTCCTTTCTGCATTCGGGCCATGCCTAGCAGACTTGATTATTCTGAATTAGCATAGGCACAGGTGTGGGGTCGAGGTGAGTATACAGGCAAACCAGATGTTCGCTTTAAAGTGGACTGTCACCCACCCCTGATCGACCCGGGAATCTAAGATTCCCAGGCCGATCACCTCCCTCGCCGCGGGACATCCGAGATCGGGATGTCCCGCGGTGAGGGACCCCCCCAAAAACTCACCTCCTCCGCCGCCACCTCCCGCGCGCTCCTCTAGACGTGCGCGCGCCCGCACTGACCGTTTGTGAATGGCCGGCGCGGGCGCGCGCCCTGTCAGAGCGACGTGCGGGAGGCGGCGGCGGGCGCACTGTCTTGTCCGCCGCTTGTCCGTGGCTACGTGGGAGCGTGGTGAGGTGAGTTTTTCGGGGTTCTGGGGGGTTTTACACAGCGGGACACCCCCTAATCGGGGTGCCCCCCTGAAGTGGACCAAAACCCAGGATAGTCAAAATCCTGGGTGTTGGTCCACTTTAAGGCATCCCAAATTGAGATTACCCTTTGGAAAAATCTTTAAGAGGGACAACTTATTTATACCAGTTTTGGTTCACTTTAAGTACTTGTCATTTGTTGTTACATCTAGGCAAAGATATCTGCTCATAATGTTTCTACCCTGTCTGTAGTTACTATTTTGTACAGCGCTACGGAAGATGATGGGGCTATATAAATTAAAAATAATAATAATAATTCTGCCTATAATTAGAGTATTATAAAAGAGGTTGGTACAGATCCCTTACCAATAAACAACTTTATCATTGGCAGCTATGCTGGATTTAAATTTGTGAATAGGGCAGGCTGATTCAGCACTAACGCCAGGTAGCGACAGATGAGCGTCTGTAGCAGGCATTTTCAGAGTGCCCGCTAGTAGTCGCTGTGCTTGGCTGTGGGTCGCTACTTCATAGCGACTCAGTCGCTGTTCAGTAATGTTGAATACATTGCGAGGAGTCGCTATTTCACCAGTACAGCGCTGTATGGGAGCGCATGTTAGCGACTGCTCATAGCGACCGACTCACACCATATTCAGCAAAAATACAGCCTCACAAAACTCTGGCGCTGAAAAATGCTTGTTTGAAGCCCAGAGCGCAGGAGGTGGTGTGTTTAAAGTCTGTTTTTCAGCATCTATCCACTAGTAACAAAGCAAAAACATACGGAATTACATTGTAGCAACATTGTAACATGAACACTTTGATGCCAGACCTGTAATGTCATTTCTAAAGAAATATATAAAAAATGAAAAAAATGTGGTAAAACTGCTTTTTCAATGCCAGAAGAGGTCACAGATTTATTTGTGATTTTTTGAAAAAAAAATAAAAATAAACAAAAACCTTGTTTAAAGAGAAGAAAAGGATCGTCCATTGAAATGTATGGGAGAGCTACTGGTAGCGAGAGGTCATACCTGGCGCTGTGCAAGGCTGAACGCTGGCGCTGTTCGCTGAGGCTGTGAAAATGATGAATCAGATGCTACATGGCGCTATCCCAGTCGCTAAACAGATTCTGCTTGATAAATGTGTAATTGCGTGCCGTGTCCGGCGTCCACCAGTCGCTACCTGTCGCTACCTTTCATTAACCAGCCACTACCTGACGCTATCCCTTTTTAAATAAGGGCCTATGTAATGGCTGTTTGATATCTCCTCCAGATGTAAAAGCCAGTTAGGATTCGTTTTCTTTCCTCACAGATGAATATAAAATAGAATTTGTCATTGGATTTTATGACCAGAGGAGATTCCAGCATAGCCCAGAACATACTGGCTGACCATGCTCCAGCCTTGATTCCTTCTTATAAAGAGTTAAACCAAGGTTCTGGTAAAAAGGCTTAAAGTAAAAAACAAAGTAAATGGTATAGGCTTTCGTCAAGGCCAGTTCATGTGGTTGTTGAGATGACAGAAGCATGAGCTGTGATACTCTTATAGGTTTCTGTAACACAGGCATTAGCAGAAATGCTATAAAATGGCCAAGCAATGTTTTGGGATAATTTATATTCATATACAGCCCACACATAACCTTAATATATGTTTTAACTTTAAATAATTATAAATATCTATCTTATAAGCTAATATAAATAAAGTTAATAGAGAATACAGATGTATTCTTTTTTAGAGATAGAATTAGTTTATTTTTTGTTCACAGTATATAGTTTTTATTACAATTAATTTATACAACTGGTGGCACCTTAATGGCATTTTTTGTAATATAATTAGTACGTTTTCAGTAACTATGAACTAACTCAAACATTGTTATATGGATAACACATGGCACAATAATAACGTTTTAAGAAAATGTTATTGAATCTGTGTATCATAATTATTACTATTGATATAGTATGATGCATTACATAAATCTTTAGTTTATAAACTTTGGTATATCAGAGAGTTCTCTGTATTCTCAATAACCAGAAGGAAATAATATACACAGTATTTCTTTTAAAGCCCACGCCCCAACGGCCCTGGAATTTATACGATTCTAGGGCTGCTAGATTGTCTTCCCCCAGGGCATCCAGAATCAGGATGCCCGCTGTGTGAAACTCCGCAGGTCGCCCGGAAACTCACCTTCTTTCCCCAGCCCAACGACGCACCAGACACGCTCCCTGGTAGAGTGTAGCGGGGAGAGGCCGTGCATGTGCTGTAGGACCGGGATAGGGTGAGTCAGATCGGGCGACCTGGGGGGTTTCACACAGTGGGGCATCCCCAATCGGGGGCAAGAACCAAAACCCAGAATAGCCAAAATCCTTGGTTTTGGTCCACTTTAAATGTTCTATGTTCATAAATCAGCCATACATTTATAAGGTCTTGGATTGCATATTTAATTTGTATCAAATGCTTTTCATACAGCTGCCCAACGACACAAAAGCAAATAATGATAATAAATAATATGGGATATATTATTCCAGCAATGGATGACTTTTTTCAGAGTAGTGGTACAATTATTTTTGAAAAGTAAATTCCTAACAATAACGTAAAAGCTTTGCCTAAACTGCCCCCGTGAGACTAAAGGGTTCTACAGGATCCTGATAACTTCACTAGTAATGAAGAAAACTCAAGCACATGTTTTGGCTTTATACAAGTTAGATGAAAATTTTAAACAAGGGAAAATCAGAAGAACCTTTAGTAAATTAGCATTCTGGCTATTCTCATTGAGCCGAGTCAATAATATCATTTTCTAAATGAATAAGTGAAGAGTTTGTAGTAATCAACACAAAAAGTATAAGATCTTGGTCTGCATAATAATTTGTATCAAAATACTTTCCATACAGTATAAAGCTGGTGTTACATAAGTGAGAAAATAATGATAATAAATAACATGGGATTTTTTTTTCTAGGGTACTGTTAACAATTTTGGTAAAAATAAGATTCATAAGAATAACATGAAAGTTTTGCCATGAAAAATGATGGCTGCCCCAGTGGTACTATAATATCTACAGGATCATTATATCTTTACTACTTCTAGGAAGAAGCCTCAATCACATGGTTTGGCTTTACATAATGTTCTGCTATGTAAATGAAAATGTTAAACAAGGTAAAACGTTAAACAAGGTAAAATCAGAAAGTTTTTAGCTACAGATGTTATAGAAATAGTTTTAGTAGATGCTGTCTTGCCATAAAGGTATTGTTAATAGCTCAAGAGCTAAGTAAAGCGTTAATAAATGTCATATTTACATAAAAATAATAAACCTACCAGCGCCCTGCTTCTCCAGGAAGTCTTGCCCTACAGCACCTGCTGAGGGGTTCGTTGACCAATCTCTAACAGGTAAAAAATTCCTGTATAATAAAGCCAGACCAGCTGGCTTTGAAGAGAAACCCTCAGTACGGGGTCTGTTTGCCTCACTCTGTTTCTCACATGAGGACAGAAGCTTTTTCCCCTCTAGCTGGTGACCTGTAAGAAGCAAGAATTCCATGCACAAGTGTCTGGCAGGCCCACCAGCACCTGTTCCTGTCAGTTAAGGATAAATTTAGCTGTTAAAGGTTTCACTGACAACCAGACCTTTGTCAGCGTTGGCAAAAGAATACAAACTTACAGCTTCGCACATATTGGTCATGGTTAACACATATATATATATATATATATATATATATATATATATATATATGAGCAAACCGGTTCGGACGAACCGGAATTTGCTCCGAATTTCAGGGAAAATTGAATTCGGCACGAACCCGAATTTTTTTTTGTTTGTGCCGATCGCATTTTCCCTGAAATAAAAAAAAAAAAATGCCGGCATGGTGGGAGCAGGCAGGCCCGCTGACAGCGCAGCCGGCCTGCCCGCTCCCACCATGCCGGCATTTTTTTAAAAAGCAAACACTTAACTGCATGGTTGGAGCATGGAGGCCGGCGCCGCTCTCAGGCGCCCTCTGATGACGCGTCCTCTGATGACAGCTGAGAGCGGCGCCGGCCTCCACGCTCCGACCATGCAGGTAAGTGTTTGCTTTTCAAAAAAATGCCGGCATGGTGGGAGCAGGCAGGCCGGCTGCGCTTCTGCCGCCCGCTGACAGCGTAGCCGGCCTGCCCGCTGCCACCATGCCGGCATTTTTTTTTCAGATGAGCGATTCGTGAAAGTTCGATTCGGGCGAACCCGAATTTCTTGGGGTAATTTTTCAAGAAGTTCGCTCATCTCTAATATATATACATAGAAATACAGATGTGAGATTGTTTTGGCAGAAACTGTAATGTAGCGTTTGTGATCATTCTGTTAATATCATCCATATGCAGTGATATTAAAAATATTACTAAAATCGTGCCATTTAATATAGAATCATTTATTTTAGAATTTGTTAAATCATCACAAAACCCATGCCTGCCCCCCCCCCTCCCGCATCTGCCACCCACATGAATAGCAATATGGCCGGCTTAGTGATGGTCCGGTTTAAAAAAACAGGTTTTTCCACTGTCAAAGCCCCGCCCACCTGTCAGTTTTGAAATCGCAGACTGCCTGATCCCAAGAATGCTGGCTAACATAACGAGCCTACTTGCTGCATCCCCAGCTTTCCTGTAGGCTGGGAAGTACTCCTGCCCCCAGCCTATCTGAATGACTGGGCGTGGGGGTGCTTCTCAGCTACATGGAAGCAGGGGATGCGACTGCGGGTGGTAGAATCGCTGTGGAAGCTGCTGGGAAAGGTTTTACTAGAGACCCTGGGAGTCTCGCACACAGAAGCATCCCAATTTAGAAGGCTAGCAGTCGGCCCTGGAGTCTTGAAAGCTTCAGGACTGGACCGTTCAGCTATACAGACGCTTTAAACTTTAGATACCTAGGTAGATAGACAAACTGACTATAGATTGGTAGTAAATAAAATTTGGAATTTTGTAGTTATGTATTTAGGAGGATAAATCATCATCACCAAGGCTTCAGTGATGGACCCCCATAACTAGAGATGAGCGAACCGGTTCGGACGAACCGGAATGCGCTCTGAATTTCAGGAAATATTCGATTCGGCACGAACCCGAATATTTTGTGGTTCGTGCCGATCGAATTTTTCCTGAAAAAAAAAATAAAAAATGCCGGCATGGTGGGAGCCGGCCGGCGGGCCGGTAAAGCCGGCCGGCCCGCTCCCACCATGCCGGCATTTAAAAAACAAACAAAAAAAAAAATGACGCGCCCTCAGATGACAGCTGAGAGCGGCGCCGGCCTCCACGCTCCGGACCTGCAGGTAAGTGTTTGCTTTTTTTTTAAATGCCGGCATGGTGGGAGCGGGCCGGCCGGTTCCGCTGACAGCGGAGCGGGCCGGCCCGCTCCCACCATGCCGGCAAAAATGCTTTTTTTTTTTTGTTTTTTTAATGCCGGCATGGTGGGAGCGGGCCGGCCGGCTTTACCGCCCGCCAGGCCGGCTCCGCTCCCACCATGCCGGCATTTATGATGGGGAACTTCGTAAAAGTTCGATTCGGCCGAACCCGAATTTCTTTGTGAAATTCGGCGAATCGGCCGTATCGAACTTTTCAAAAGTTCGCTCATCTCTACCCATAACCCCAGATCAATTTATGCTGTAATATCTCAAACCTGCTCTACCTATAAGTTTTGATCAATACAGGGGTATATTTTTGTCTATTCCATTGAAACAATTAGGGGCAAACAATCTTCGGCCATAGTGAGATATGAGATAAAACAAACCAAAAACATCTCCCTCTATGATAAATATGCTCAAAGTTGTTTGCGTTAACCACCAAATGGATGTTTTGGTGGGTGTATTATTTCAAAAAATCCTCGAAGAGTGTTCAAAACTATTCTCTTATTTAGGCGCACAGCAGATCACATTGATGCTACTAGCAACAATGGGGGTTATTTAAGAACGGATAGCGGCAGGTAGTGCTTTGTAGTGGCAGGCAGCACCTGGTGAACGCCGGACGCTGTACGCAAAACCACATTTATGAAAACGAATCTGGTGATTGACTCTAACAGCGCCATGTAGCGTCTGATGTATTATTACAGGCGGCTCAGCATATAGCACCGGCGCTCTAGCTTCCAGAGCACCAGGTATTACCTTTCGCTCAGTGTCGCTCTCCCATACATTTCAATGGCGGTTCATTTGCTTGTGTTTTAACAGCGTGTTTGACTTTTTTTTTTGCTCAAATCATTGTGTGACCTCTCCTGGCTGCAAACAAACACTTTTAGAAACATTTTTTTACTTTTTTTATTTTTAGGCAGAATTGTCATTACAGGTCTGGCACTAGAGTCACAGTGAATGTTATTCCATGTGTTTGTTGCTGGTGGATATGTGCTCAAAAACAGACTTTAATCACACAGCGTCTGGTGCACTATGCTGTAGTGACCAGATTTAGAGCCCCGACACTGTGTGTGTGCCCTTTTTTGCTAAGTATGGTGTGGAGCACCGAGAGTCGGTCGCGCTGAGCTGGCGCTACCTTTCGCTCCCTGCAGCGCTGTACTGGTGTTAGAACGCCCAACACATATCACATTCATCAATGCGGGCCAGGTTACTACAGCAACTGAGGCGCTTTGTTAGAGCTCCCGATACCCGCTTACAGCGCCTACTAGTGGTCGCTCTAAGCGCCGCTATACAGACGCTTATCTGCCGATACCTGGCGTTAGTAATGAATCAGCCTCAATGTTAATAGCCAAGTATAATGCTCTTCTGGATGGCCAATAATGGAGAGAATTTCTTCACACTGTAAGGCCCTTATTTAACAAGGGATAGCGACAGGTAGCGACTGGTGAGCGGACGGTAATGACGGGCCCCGCCACGAGAACGCCGGCTCCCCACCACAATCACACATTTATCAAGCCAATCCTGCTTAGTGACTGAGATAGCGCCAGATAGCCACTCATTCATCATTATTCCAGCCTCAGCCCACAGCGCCAGCGTCCGACCTTGAACAGCGACAGGTATGACCTGTCGCTACCTGGCGCTCTCCAATGCATTTCAATGGAACAATCTTTAAATATTCATAATTAATTGTTATTAATTTTTTTTTTTTTTTTTAATGTGAAAAATTCTGTGACCACTTCTGCCATTTTAAATAATTTTTTTAAAGAAAAAAAAAAATTGTACAGAATTGATATTACAGGTCTGATATTATTGTATTCATATTACAAAATTATTTTAAAAACTTTTTTTTTTTGGTTTCCAAAAATATGGATGTTTGGGGGTTAAAAAACTACTTTTAACCCATCGCCACCAGCGCTCTGGGGTTTAAACATGCATTTCACAGCGCGAGAATTTTTTGAGCTTGATTTGTTAATGAATATGGTGGGAGCCGGTAACTATGGCCAGTCGCTATCATGCGCTCCCATACAGCGCGGAACCTGTCAAATAGCGACTCCTCACCCAATATTCAACATTACGGCAAACCGCTATCAACTACCGAACAACGGCCAAGCACAGCGACTACTAGCGGGTGCTCTGAAAATGCCGCTACAGTCGCTCAACTGTCGCTACCTGCCGCTGTTAATGAATCGGCCTCTTATTTAAGAAGTAGTTTAAATTATACTAAAAGCATTTATTTGTTTAGAACTTGCATTGACACATTTAATTGATTTAATGGCTTCTTTTGCTTAACAATGTGTAATTTGGACACCAATAACTAAAACACAGCCTAAACACACTGTAAAGTTTGACCCCTGACCAGCACTCAAAATATATAGCGCCAAAGATTTCAAGGAGAAAAAAAATTCAGTAGCGCTCACTGGCGCTGGGTTACTCAACCGGCAGGTCCAATAGGTGCTGACATAGGCCGGCCAATACATTAGTGCAGCAATCAAAGCTAATTAATTAGCCTTCGGCGCAATGCCTGCAAGCGTCAATGTAGTACACAGCACAGCGCCCGATAATAATAGTAATGCTGGCGCTCTGAAGCTGGTGCTAGAGCCACAAGACAGTTGCTAACAGAAGCAAATTAGGCCCTCAATAAATAAGCTCTTGAAGGAGAACTATCTTAACCCTCTTAATTCTCCTCAAAATGGATCATCATCTTACTTATACAAGATTATTAAAAAAAAAAACATTAGCTATAACACATACACACTAGTTCAAAACGTTTTGTGGCCCTTTTGAATGAACCCTTGGCAGTTAATAATAATTCCTAAAACATTGACAGCGTTTTACTTAGAGGCTGATTCATTACTAGCGCCAGGTACCGGCAGTCTGTAGCGAGGCGCTTAGAGCGACCGCTAGTGGTCGCTGTGATAGGCCGTGAGTCGCTATTACAGAGCGCCTCAGTCGCTGGCCACCATTGATGAATATGTTGTATGTGAGTCGCTCTAACACCAGTACAGTGAACGGTAGCGACTGCTCAGTGCGACTGACTCACAACATATTCATCGAAAAAAACAGCCTCACATAACGCCGGTGCTAAAAATCTGGTCGTTGTAGGCCAGAGCACCAGAGGCTGTGAGATTAAAGTCTGTTTTTGAACACATATCCACTAGTATCAAAGAGAAAAACCTATGGAATTACATTGTTGTAACATTGTGACATGAACACTTTAATACCAGACCTCTAATGACAATTTTACATAAAAATATTAAAAATCTAATCTTTATAGGCCAGGAGAGGTCACACAAATATTTGATAATAATAAAAAATAAATAAAGAAAATAAAACCCAGTTTAAAGAGAAGAAAATGTATGGGAGAGCGACAGGTAGCGACAGGTAATACCAGGCGCTCTAGAAGCCAGAGCGCTGGTGGTATATGCTGAGCCGCCAGTAATGATGAATCCGTCGCTATGTATTGCTGTTAGAGTCGCTCACCGGAATCGCTTCGATAAATGTGGTATTGCGTGCAGCGCCCGGCGTTCACTGTTCTCTACCTCGTGCTACCTGTCACTGTCAGTCGTTACCTGTCGCTATGGCTTGATGAATAAGTCCCTTAGTGAACCAAGTAATGTCCCATTTTCAATAGATCAATTTGTAAATGAAAATTTGGAAAATCAACCAATGCCCTCTGCAATTGAGCGTAATTTTGTTTAGGCTGACATAAAAGTATTTCTTCCTTAATGTAATTCCCCATTTAGATACTGTTTGAATTAAGAAAGTTCTTTAAGTGAGACCTCTGCCTGAGCCTTCAGATTACACCCCCCCCCCTCCAAACGGTTTATAGTACTGGTAAGATTGTGACTGGATCTCTTATTCCTTTTCCTTTTTATAGATTCAGCAAAATTTTACCTCAAATTATTGGGGGTAATTCACTAAATTGTGTTAAGTTTTCCTCTTCAGCTTGTTACCTTATGTGGCAAGCTCAACATCTCATGTGTAGCGTACTCCATATGAAATAGTGATTTTCAAAATTGTGGACCATTTTGTGGATTTTTGGAGAGGCTGGATATCGAGAGACAATAAAGAGAGTCAACAAACAAAACATTTTTTTTCTTCGTCTTTTACCAAAAAATAAGTAATAAAGCTGCATCTAAGCAGCTATCTGTATAAGGTCCAAATATTTTTAACTTGAAAACAGCAGCCTCCTATGAGGTATTTAAAGCAGACTAACAGTCAAAAATGAATTAAATCAAAGCAACAGAATTGACATATCTAATATGTATCCCTCTCCAGGGCAATTCAGATTGCTGTAAATAAAAAATCATTTATCAATTTTAGCACCTACTGGGATAAATGTCAAAAACAAGATGGCCGCTCATGAGCTTGCAGGCCACCTGCAAACAGGAAGTTGTGCTGGGCTTCCTGTTACTGTGCATTTTCAATTATGTCAGTTGGGAGAAGAAGCTCCAAAATGGCCGCTACCTTTCTTTTTCATCTGTGCCAGGCTGTTGGTCCGTTTTAAGTACGTTAAAAATGATTCTCTTAAATATATGTTTCATTTCCTTGAGTTTGTTGTTACGCTGTATTTATAAATGTGTAAAAACAAAAATTCTTCACCTTGCCTCTCGAAACGGCCCCATATGCAAATATGATGATTTTCTTTAAACACAAGATTTTTTGGCACTTTATTATCTGTTGAGCTAGAAAGTTTCTTTCTCTTTCATGTTCCTAATGCATAGGACCCCGAAAGCATATAGATAATGTTACAATATTAAACTACCTTCCTGAAAAAAATCATTAGTTTCCACCTTAAAATCCAATGAGGTTTACAGAATTTAAAAATCAAAACAATTCTTAGCACGTTATTGTATGTATATTGTATTGTATTTTATTTTATTTACGGTATTTTTCTATAGTTACATTTTCCAGCAGAAAGACTATGGAGAAAAGAAACATCCCAGCATATCTCTAGACCTGGAACTAGTAAACATCTCCGGCTGGATTTAGATTTTTCAGCTTTTGTAACCTTTTTGTCCTGTTTCATTTCCAGTGAAACTATAGGCGTGTTAGGCATCTGAGAAAGGAGTTATTAATCATGCTCCCAAATTTAGAAACTATGCCGTGTTGAGAGGTTGAGTGCTGAGAGTTTGTTGTAGAGGCAGCACTTACCAATAGCCTTTCAGCAATGGAGAAAAAAGAGACTCTTTGCAAAACTCCAAGAATGGGCTTCCAGTCCTGTCTGCTCTATAGCGTTCCTCCTTATTGAATTAAGAGCATCGATAATTAATGTGGCCCGTCCATTAAATGGATTTGTAAATAAAGCAGAAGAGGGGGATACTTACCAAAATATGATTAAAATAACGAAAATGATTTGTAAATGTTCACATAACTGTATTAACATCACCTAATTGTATCCAAACTGGTTACAAGATTAGTTGATTGTGCTGTAGTTTTAAATAAATTGACCAGAAAGACTCCTCGTTCTCATTATTAGTCTTCAAGGGGGAGGCCAAGGGGAATAATCTGGGTTGGGGACCTTTTGTAAAATAAACAAAGTTCCTATTTACTTGCCGTGTATAAACAGCCACTCACCAAGCCATGCTTCCCGGTAGGGGGACCGCTTTCAGATAAAAACCCAGGCCTGATTGGCATCATCTAGTATCCAAGGAAACAACTTAAGTACCTCTCTTACTGCGAGCTTTTCTTATACATGATTTCGGAGTCTAGTATTGAATAAGTAAGTGTTATTATTTAATAATTATACAGGAATTTCTTTTCACGGGACTGCGGTATGGGAACAGGTTCTGTATTGTTCCAACCATCATAACAAAACCCTTATGTTTTCATCATGCTCCATAAAATTATGTGTTTGTTCTCAACCAATCCATCAGTTCACTTTCTGAAGCATAACACAACCTCCGAAAGTCCTGATGAATGGGCATCACGCCGAGAAAATATACCGTGGGAAACGTACAATACTGGTCACATATAAATAGGGTAGACTTTAGAAAGCACTCCTGTTTATGACATGTTAATAGAAAGGTTTTCCAAACTCATCCGGTTACTTTTGCTAAGCATAGCCAGCTGAAAGGATCTGAAGACAAAACGACGTTGATAGGTATCCAAAGTCTGTAAAGTTTGTAATATATACGGTGACCATTGGAATTTTGAAATCGGGTAGAAGAAGATTTTTGGTATGTATCTCAACCATTTAGCTAAGGATTATTTGCCCATACTGTGTATAACTAGTCCCTTCTGGCATTGAGAGAGAGACTCTTACTTATCATATTAGCAATCATACTAGCCTGATTGCTGGTGTCTCTAGTTGGAGTTGTTTTCAGTTGGGGGAATTGGTATTTTCTTCTATTACATTTCAGTTCTCATACATTACAGAAATTAAAGTTTAGTCTTTTCTGCCTAGTCAACTGTTGTGGCTTTACTTTCTCCTCAATGGACACATATTAGGGGCTGGAGTGGTTCCAGTTTAGGTAGAGGCCAATTGTTTTTAATGGGATCTGGACATACACAGGCCTATCCCCCCCCCCCCCCCCACCACCAACCGGGACCAGGAAGCGCATTGGGTAGGCCATCTGCGACATCAGAGGCAGCAGGAGACGTTATTAGGACTTGGTGGATGAATTAGGTGGCTGCAGCAAACACTGGAGAAAGACGATGATGCCAGTGGAGAAAAGTTTGCAATGCATTCCAACTCTGCAGTGAGTATCCTGCCATTTAAATGCACCTCAATGAAATGTGTAGTGTAAGTAAAACGCTACATGCATCGAAAACAGAGGAGCACTGGGGTTTGCTAGAATTATCTGTGTCCGTGCACTACAAAAAGCTGTCTCTTTCAACAACCGAGAGTACAGATGCCACTCCCTCAGGAAGTGTTTAAGAACCACAAGATTAGGGCATACAAGCAAAATTTACAGGGTATGTTGTGGCTGAGCATTCTTTATTTTTTTTTTTTATTATTACTATCTTTATTTTAGACCTTTAAAACCCAGTGATGTCACCTAACTCCTATCTAGGTCAATTCAAGAAAAATCATTAGTCAGACAGCTATGTTTGCTTTAAAGAGGAACATCAGACCTAAACACAAGTGTGGCCGACCCCCCCCCCCCCCCATCTTGCCTTGCTTCCCTTTTGGACATTGCCGCCGCCTAATGCGGCAACATCTGGCTGCTTCAGGGCCAGATCCTCTGCCCCCTCCACTGGCTTGACCATCTGTAAATGACAACACAGCTTTAGCCATGCTCTTCAAAGTCCTGCCCCTCTCAGCAAAGTATCGTGGCTCTTCGGTGCCTCCCTTTGCATCCCATTCATGGGCACAGGGCAGGCGCTCGGTGAACATGCACAGTGCCTGATGGGATACAAGATGGCGCTGCCCATCAGGAGGTCGCCAGAATCTGTGGGACCCAGAAGATGGATGCTCTGTCGAGACAAGTAAAAATTGGCCAAATATAAAACCAGGTGCAGCAGTCCGGCGAGGTTTGAGGGCGGTTTTAACCTCCCCCTATGTTCCTCTTTAAAGAAAGTCAACAAAAGCATCATCTATAAATTGCTAATTACATTCCCTCTAGAGATGAGCGAACCGGTTCGGACGAACCGGAATTCGCTCAGAATATCAGGAAATATTCGATTCGGCACGAACCCGAATATTTTGTGGTTCGTGCCGATCGAATTTTTCCTGAAATTAAAAAAAAAAATGCCGGCATGGTGGGAGCGGGCCGGCCGGTTCCGCTGACAGCGGAGCCGGCCGGAGGGCCGGTAAAGCCGGCCGGCCCGCTCCCACCATGTCGGCATTTAAAAAAAAAAAAAAAAAAAAAGAAAAAATGCCGGCATGGTGGGAGCGGGCCGGCCGGTTCCGCTGACAGCGGAGCCGGCCGGCCCGCTCCCACCATGCCGGCAAAAATGATTTTTTATTTTTTTTTGTTTTTTAAATGCCGGCATGGTGGGAGCGGGCTGGCCGGCTTTGCCGGCCGGCTCCGCTGTCAGCGGGCCCGCTCCCACCATGCCGGCATTTTTGATGGGGAACTTCGTAAAAGTTCGATTCGGCCGAACCCGAATTTCTTTGTGAAATTCGGCGAATCGGCCGAATCGAACTTTTCAAAAGTTCGCTCATCTCTAATTCCCTCTATATGGGGCTGTAGCCTTTGTTTCAGTAAACCTGGCTTCCAATCCCTGTAAAATGTCCTCTCCTGCCACCCTCCCAAACATTGATGTAGCTCCTAGATACTGCTTTTCACATTAGTCTGGTGCTTCCGTTGATCATTTTCATTTCACACAGGGTACACAATGCACAAGCTTGAAGTAAGCCTAGTCCTGCCTTCAGTATTCAGGGCATTCAGGCCAAGTCTTTATCTGACACTTCCTATACAGCCATGCTACCACTGCAGCCTACAACTACAATAGCCCCCTCCCAGGGGGCAACAGGTGACATGAGACAGTGCTCATAAGATCAGTACTGAAAGGGTGGGTGGATGGTGGGGTGCAATATTCATAGGTAGAGTCAAAGTACATTTTTCAAAAACTGTTTCTGAATTGTCTCACTAGAGACATAATGAACTGATGAATAATGTGTTATCTGGCTTAATTTCTCAAGGGTGACAGCCATCAGAAAGTACAGATACCTCTATGCATGCCCTGAATCACCTCTATAGAGACTATACTAGAACATCTGAATCAAATTCCTGATTGTAAAATATATTATTGAACTCATTATAGGCATATATGGTATCATTTTAAAACAATTACAGGATTTCCACCTGTTTTACACTGCTGCTAGCACAGGGGACTATCCAGATACACTGTAGCTGCAAAGCACTTTCACCCAGACCCTAGTCTAAACTGTGGAGACTTTACCAATATGGTAACACAGAAGGTTGGGAAGTAGGGATGTCACGCTCTGGGTACTTCAATGATCCGCTCGGGTAACTCCAGCCCTCCAGGTAAGCCCTCAACTCCCAATCTCCACAGCCAGCTTCACCTGTAGGAGCCCCCGCTTGCCGGGACGCAGAATACGCCTGCCCGGGATCGGTTGCCCCCAGGACTTCAATGGCTCAAAGGATGTAGGCTTACTGTTCGGAAGTCTGGAGAACCCGTGGCTGGGAGCAGTATTGAATGAGCCCAATAGCTGGAGCGTAAAACGGAAGTCCAAACAGGCTAGGGGTCGGCAACAGAAGTTCAGATCAAGGATGGTCAAATTCAGGCGGTGGTCAGCAACAGGAGTTCAGATCAAGAATGGTCGAATACAGGCGGTGGTCGTCAACGGGAGTTCAGATCAATCAAGAGACAAGCTAGACAGACTAGGTACTAGGCGCTATAACAGGCACTGATGAACTGACGGGGAAGAGCTTATATAGGAGCCAGGTATCATTGGGCCAGGGGAATTGTGTGGTGATTGGTGCATACTATAATCCTGACACAGATTGGACATCTGAGGAGGGCGAAGCCCTCACATCACTTAGGGCTCTTTGGCCCTGTCCCTGCAGGGCCCCCCCCACCCCACCTGGCCCTTTAATTAATTTTCCCCCGGCGGCCGCGCTGAGAGCAGCGCCGCCGGAGGGTATAACCAGAACGTGCTCGCGCGCGTGCGCAAGCACGTGTAAGGAAGCCGGGGCCGCCGGCCGGAACGCCAGAGGGCGCGCGCGTGCCAGCAGACGCCTCCGCCCGCCGCGGCCGCCGGGCGGGTGGTTGCGCAGCGGGCGGCTGAGCATCGGGGACGCCGCTGGACCGGGAGACGGGTAAGTGAAACCTGACAAGGGAGTATAGTATATATTGTAAATTAAATAAATAAATACAGATATCAAAAGGTTCAGTCTAACAAATTTATTTTATAAAAGGGTTTTGTTTTAAAGATAGGACCCTTATCACTGTTCCCTTTAGCAGGGTCTCACCACCTTTAGTTATATCTCTAGCCTTGGTGCAAGAGTAGCTTTTCTATCTCAGTCTGGTTATATCACACAATATCTATTGTCTCTTTCGGCTGGTGGAAAGACCATGAGCAACCTGTTTTGGAAGAAGGAGGATATAACATTTTTGAGGGGTTCTCAGATTTTATGCATATAAATGTGTTAACTTTGTATGGTAACTTCCTCCTTTTGGGCTGGCAACCAAAAAATGTAGATCATTCCTACTACATTCAACACCTTTATTGTATGGGAAAATAAAACAACACCCACATTACTCAAAAACAGATTGAAACTGACAACATCTCTTTAAGCTTTCCGAAATTGCTTCATTATGTAACACAATAAAAATAAAAGATTTCCAGTATGGTATAACAGAAACATTGTCTGAAGCAGGTAATGAGGCAAATAATGCCAGTTGGTCCTGTGTGATATACTACATACCATTATTCATTTACTTCCATGGAATAATCACTCCGCCTTGCTTTATTTATTATTTGTCTTTATATATAATAATTGTCTTTATTCTTCTCTTCCTGCAGTGCCATAATAATATAAAACATGAATCAGCTTACATTTAACCAGGTGACCCTACTATTTAAAGGTACAAGGTTAAAAGTTTAAATATGATGAACAAAACTTCATTTCATTTTCTATGGTTTATTTGGGATGTTTTAACTGACAATTCCTGTCTGTTAAGCTGAACCAACAGCCTTGCACATTAAAAAAAACTCACTTGGCTCATCTACATGCTTAACAATCATTGTTAGCTCTTACATTTGTTGCTGCACCCACCCAAACTGTAACACCACCTCACAGATTTTCCCATTTTGGAGCTTCCTTTCCCAGCATCCCAATCGTGCTGCTGCCTGAATTTCATTGACATATTGACATAACCCCACAATGCACAGCGCCAAGAAACATTCTCTTTGCAGGCGGCTTGAAGCTCACCTGCACCTAATGAGACACCATTTTGTTTTTAAAATGGACTAAAGCTGGAAGTTCAAAAAGGTAAAATACATATTATGTGTTGCAATCTGAATTGCCCTGGGGGAGGGATGCATATGAGCACTGTCTCTTGCAAGGGTGTTGGTTGGGGTTAAAGCCTAAAGATCACGCAGCCTGTGTGCCTCACCCCCAGTGTTGCAGCCATTCAGCCAGAAAACCACAAAGGTTTGTGAGTATTGATGAACTTCAGCTTAGATTCATCACAAATTCCGCCCTTTCTGTTTGGCTCAGTCAAACCAGAATAAAAGCAAAATTACAGGTCAAACTATTCAACGTTTTTTTTTAATTTAAAAAATGCTCCCTCATGCGGGCTGGACCCATTGTTCGTCCTCAAGGCAAAACTCCTAGCCTTTAGCTATAATGTAATACCAGCCCCAGTGCCCTTCAACACGGGTCTGTTGCTCCTCCAGTTGTACCCCTGGCACTATGCCAATGGACACATGTTTTTTCTGCACACAGGGTGTCCTGAAGAGGGAACAGGCAATTGGACAGGGGTATCAGCAATCCACATGTCACTTGATGGACAGGTTGACTTATCTCTAGTTCACAAGCAGTAAAACGTAAGACCCCCTGCATGAAATGTATTTAAAAAAACTCAATCCTAGTCCTTCTTTCTTGATCCCACTGTCTTAGAAACATTCTTCCAGTCCAAGGAATGATGCCCCTTTGACTGGGGGGGGGGGGGGGGGTATACTATTCAGAGATGGGGCATCATCAAAATTTCTACAGTGAATGGGCATGGGTGCCCCTGGAATTCCCAAATTCTAGGGAAAAATTAACCAAATCAACCAAATGACAATGCTTGCTAGCTTGCAACTCTGATGTGAGTCTGATCTTTGTGAGTCTAGGCAGCTTAAAGTACGATCCCACAGCAAAGGTTAACTTGCAATTGTGCAATATACTGTCATGCATGATAGACAAACAAATTACTGTTATTGTGCTTATCATTATTTCCTGCAGTGTTTTTAATTCTAGGCGTATTGTAAGTGTATATTGTTGCATTTATTTTATAGGAAATACAATTATAGCTTTAATATTATTTTTAATTTATTTAATATTTAACTATTAAGATAAAGAGAAACATTTCAGGAATTGGGAGTTAAAAAAATACTCCCCAAACCTGGTGTGCTCACTCCACCCCGCCCCTCCGGCTTCACAATTTGAAAAATGTAAACGTACCTGTCCGGTTGCATTGCACTCCGGCATCCCTTGGTCCCGTGCTGTCTCCTTCGGGCAGCATCATCTTGCCATCCCGTCATGCAATGCGCCGCCCCTCAAATATTGCGCATGCGTAGTGTCACTGCATAGATTGCAATCACACTCTGCGCCAAACAGCGCGAGATCTGAGGAGCGGCGTGCAAGTTTTGAAGAGAGGATGACTAGAGGTAAGTACAGCTAAGTCCACTGCAATCAGTCAGCGGCAGCTAGGGGGGGTGGAAAGGGGACCAGGAATACTGCCGGATGTGGGCGTTTTAGATAACGCCGACATCCAAAAGGCATTGAGGGAGGGATGTTTAGAGAGGAACGTCGGAAAAGGTCTGATTTTCCTCTTTAAAATAAAGAGAAATGTGTCACCTTATAAGTTAGCAGAACAATATACACCTTTAATTTATCTAAAATATTTTTTACAGAAAGCCATTGGGAACATCTTTAAATATTTGAATATTGCTGCATTGACAAAATATAGCATTTTCGATAATTTGTGCTCTCTTGTCATATTCCTTCAGGGACCTTATAACACTCGTGAACTATTAACACGTTTTCACAGGGTGACACTGGAAATATGGCAGCAGATGCACTTTCTTTAGGTCGGGGCTATATAATTTTCCTCTGCATGGGGTTGCTAGTTTTGCTAAATGTGTACGTGAGTATTCACCTAAGATTTCCTCTTGCTACAGTTACTTTAAAGAGAAAGAAGAAAGGATTTAAACATTTAGAGACCAAATGTAACATTTTAGGAACACTACATTTACTGCATTAGAATAAATGTAAGATCTATAGATGTAAAATTAGAGGCTTGGACAAAATCTTTACTATATGGCAAGTTATAGCAGTCCATTTTCCATAAAGTGGCTGCCGGACCGAATTGTTAAGTAACCAAGGGGCCTGGCCCGGATTGTAACATAACAGGTGCGGGGGGAGGGGGCAGGGGAGGGCATCCGCATTGCTGAAGCCCACTGCACAATCCTTGCAACACCAAGGTTTCAATCACCTGCACAAGGATGCCTTGCAAAAGGCCGCCCCTCTCAGCTGGCCGCTGGCAGCCAATTTTGCCGGGACATCTCTGCCACATCTATCTCCCCCTGTGCTAAGCCTGATTTGAGTATTAAGATGATAAAACAACTTATCTGATGCTGACAGGGTGAGTGGCTCTGCATGGCAGCCACAGGCTTGAGTGACAGTGGGACTTGAGTGACAAACCAGTATAGTCACACTGCTGCACAGGGCTGGGTAACAGTCATATTCCCTTCAGCTTCATTGCAGATTGCCCTCACTGTGTTGTTTTTAACTTAATTACCATAGTTGAGCTTACTACCTCCTCTTTAAACTGGACCAATACCCCTAGAAGAAACAGTGCTCATATTCACCCCTCCACAGGGTAATTGCTACAGATCAAACATTAATGAATTAATAGTTGGCTTCAGGCAGAAGCACTGCTTGGATGCTGGGCAAGGCAGAAGACTCCTGGGTGCACCAAGATGGGCGCGAGCAGGACAAATTTGTCGAAGCACCGTTTCAGCTTTGGGTGGGTGCAAGGGTACATATAACAGCTGACAATGATTCAGTATCATGCATAGAGGTGGGTAAGTGAGTTTTGGGGAGTTTTTTTTAACTGTGCAAGGCTGTTGGTCTGGTTTAATACTTTTAGATAAGCAATCTGTAATGATAATAATTAAAATTGTTATTGCATTTGCACAATGATTTGATCCAAGTACCTACATGAAGTTCTCTCTATAAAACAAGAGCATCCTAAGGCACCACTCATTCAGGCACCAAAACACACCCAAAGATATAAAAGACGGACACAAAGCTTTCCCTCACATCTAACCAGAGAACAACATAAATATTTTCCCTGCTTCACAGTAATAGATTGTAAAGAAGCTGGGGATAATAACCTGTTAACAGTGTACTGATCATTGACTCATCTCGCTTCTGTCGGTGTGCTACTACATTATATAATATAGCAGCAATTTGACAGCAGTTTAGGACCTGAGAGCAGGAGATCGGCCTGTCATATGGTGGAAGGAACACTGATCACAAAAGACAAAAAAGAAATATAGCAAGAACATCAGCTGAATACACAAGGGCTGTTCATCCTGATTCTGCAGAGAGGCTCCATGTAATAGAGAGGCATGAAATTTGAAAAACATGAAGACATATAATCCCGAAAGGCATAAAATGGTATGGAATTACATTAAAGCTGGATTATAATCCTCCCCGAGGAAGCCAGTTGGGTGAAACGCATTTGAGGAATCTGACACGATAAGAACATTTTAAAGCCTAACCAAACCAGCCAAAATGTATAATTGAACACTTGTGTAATGTAATGTTGTGTGAAGAAAAGTGAAATTTTTCATAGTAAAATTGATAAATTGATCTGAAACCCTTCTGATGTGATGTCTGGTTGAGGGGTCATTAATCTGCCTAGTGAGGTAAAAATGGGTTACCCCACTCTTTTATATATTTGATTTATACCCATACGGTCAGAGGTCAACCCCGGCCTGAAAAGTAAGTGCCCCCCTGGGGTGAAGTCAGTTAATTTGGTAAGAGGGGGGCTATCTTCCGATTATTTCTAAGTTATATAAAATAGTGTAGGAGATAAATAAGGTAGACCTAAGAGAGAAAAGATTAATAATCTGTTATCTTATGTATGCTTTCATTTGTCCGGATATTTTGATATGCTGTTCCTTTTGTCAAACTCTGACACATATGGGTAAATTAATAGACATACAGATTAAGAATGAGGGTTAAAGATTAATAACTAGAGTCTTTCTAGCAGCTAGGAACTTGGAGCTGACAGCAGTGGACTCGCCCAATGAAAATAATAATACATTTCAGCAGCAATTGAGTTTCTTGAGTTACTTGAGTTTCTGGGGGCTTGGGGGCTTGGTCTACCGTTTATGAGGCATCCCGAATGAGGATACCCCACTGAGTGAAACCCCCATATCGTCCGATCCACTCAACTCTTCCTTGAGCCTCAGCTTACCTCCAGCCAGGTTCACACCTGCGCCAGGCCTTTCTGAATATCAGGCACGAGCACACCCATAGCTAGAGGTGAGGACGAGGATGCGGCTGACAGAGTTTGCCAATTACATTCAACCTGGCCATTAATAATTATCACTGCTGGTTAGCTCTTACATTAAGGATGAGTTGCTCTTTTTGTGATACCATGTGAACTTCAACCATCTAAACTCCAGACTATTTCATTTGTGTACAATAATGTAACATTTACATATTTTAAGTGTTATATCCATACTTTCAATGGTTTGCTATATTATTTTGAAAGTGCATGGATATTACCATTAAGTCAGCCACCCAATGATGCTAAGCCTGCATATTGTATTGTAGAGCAGTGATAATAAATCTAATAATAATACATCTAAATCCAGCACCCAACATCACAAGACCATGACAAATATCACCTTTTATCTATTGGTCCTTGTTCCCCATGTTCCCCATGTTCCAGTATTAACCTAGCTCCCAAGACAGAAAGCTGCATGTAGTTCCTTGATGTGGCAAATAAGCCCACGGCTCCTTATCAATTTCATTATCAGATTAATTACAAGGTTGCACTGGTTGACCCTCCTCCCCAGTAATTTAACTGCAGGATAGCATTACTTTACCTTCCTATATCACGTCTTTTACCAGTTTAGGTTCACTAATTCTTAGTCAAAATAAATTACAGAATAACTAAGCCTCCCCTTACCCACAATTACACTCACTATTACTAGCAAAGAAGTATCTCCCCAACCAGTAGCGGAACTAAATGTGATGGGGCCCTGGTGTGAACATCTCATTGGAGTCTGTCAAGGCATATAAATTATTTTTTTTCCTGTCCTTTAACTCTACTGGATGCAACTAGACAACTGAAGACTGAAACAGCCTTTTGTAAATAAAGCCAAATGAACAGAAAGATACGGTAAGCAAGGTGATGGAGCAACAATAATGGGCCTACTTGACCAGCTGGGCCCTGGTGAGATTGCACACACTGCGCCCATTATAGTTACACCCCTGTTCCCAACATACTTTTTATGGTTTCACAGTGGAATAACAAGCAGCCAAAGGATACTTCTAAACAGATTTTACTGATACAGGGTACAGCATTTTGCAAACATTAAGGTGTTAGTCTTAAACGAAATACCCAAATTAATGTCCCAACACAAATAGGGATGCAAAAACACAGTCACTCAAGACATGTTTAAACCAATGATGCCCCCTCTACCAGTAGGCTCAATAGCAAAGTAGATTTGCATACAAATGAAGATGATCCACTCACAGTGGTTAAGTACATAGTACTTATATAATAATACAACAGTGTACTATGAAGAAATATATATAACCAATATAAAAAATTATAACATGCAACTCGATATGCAAAAATATTTAACAATCGGGGTCATGCTAAAGATCTGATGAAGCAAGATAACCTTTGGCTGTGCTTTTGGGCGTGAGCATTTTTAAAAACACACAAGAGTTCTATGAAACATTTTTATTCTAACTGTTCCCCAAAAAACACCTACTCATGTGATGGGCATTTTTACAGGTGAGGTACATCATTTTTCCAGTGAGGTAAAGTAACTGTTTTCAAAGTTTGGAAACACCACCACCCTATGGGTTATGCATTTGGCAAAAACTTTAGCATATCCTATAGGGCGCTGTTTTTTCATAACTAAAAAAAAAATATCCTTACACCATCAGAAAAAGGATGGGCCTTGGGGGTAGGTGATTTTGTGGGAAATATTAGAACAGAAATGTTTTGTAGAAACGCTCACCAGATGTAACCTTCAGTTCACACCCGAAAGCACACCCAAATGTAAACTTGCTTCACCAATACATGACTCCGTGTGTGCAACACAATGAAAAAATGTGCAAGAACTGCCAAGATATTGCAAGAAAACGTGTCAGTTTAAATAGTAGCAATAAACAGCAATAAACGTCTAAACGTCTGACCAAAACTACACAAACAATCGGGAATGGATATTGCCAGATGGACCAAAAACTAGAATGGATGGAGGCTTCATTTTTCATTTAGCACCTACTGTAAAATGCACTTCTTTCAAAGTGCATCATTTGCGCCTGTGGCTGAACCAATCCCATTGAATCAGCATTACAATATTTCATATTTAAAATATCTCACATAAATATGGACCATGATATAAAATAGGTATTGATTCAAGGAAGGGCAAACATTGCAGGGGTTTCTAAATGCTTGAAATGGTTAATAAAAACCTAAAATGTTACTCTGGAATGGTAAAAAAAGATCTACTAAGGGTAAAACAAGTCCAGAGCAGTTCCCACTGTAAGGGTACACAGAATTTTAATTACTGTCTGCTTAATTAAGCCAGTCCTGACATGCTGCCCAGGTATAGTTTTCCTTACCCTTTATATATGAGCCATAGACTTTGACCTTTACAGCAATTGTGTGGCAAAGTAGTTCCTGGCTGGGTGTGGGGGGCAGTTACGTTCTTAAATAGGATCAAAACCTACCCGGTGCTGGCCTTCCCCAGGGCATCCTGAATCGAGATATTTAGCTGTGTGAAACCACCTGGGGTGCCCATAAACACCTCACCTTTTGCTGCCCCAACGATGCATGTGCGGGCTCTCATTCAATGAGAGCCGTCTTTCGTGACTATGTAATTCGACAAAAGGCAATAATTGTTGTGAATGGGGAGCGCAACCCCTTCTTCCCCGGTGGCAGTGTGCACGCCATTCAGTCAATAGTCAAGGCAGCCATCTCTAACTGGACAAAGGCCCAGGCATGCGCCATTAGAAGAAGTGAGTGAAAGCATCCTAAATTTGGGATGTCCTGGGGACTGGAACAAATCCTGGGAAAATCGGATTCCACATCTCCCCACAGTCCCAGTTTCAGGCTTGCATGTGTACAAGCTCAGATTGAGGTGGCCATGATTCTCTTGTACATTGGTCTACACCTCCAACTGTAATGTGGGACCTGGCTGGGAGCTCCCAGAGACGTCGGTGGCTCAAACGAATGAATGAATATAAACTGCCACTGTGGGAATTTTTTTGCTATAGTTTGGTGTAAAAAACTTGTGAGGCAGCAAGATCAACACATAAGGTGCAGAAATGACATGAATTACCCCCTAAGTGAACTGCCATTGCCTAAAATACATATTTAACTTTTCTTTTTTAGAAGCTATGAAATCTAGTTGTCGGCACAGGATTCACACACCATTTACTCATTCTAGCATGACATGGCCTTAGAGGATCTTAATCCCAGAACATCAATTTTACCTGCATAAATCAATAACGATTATGTTTGTGAAATGTAGCTGAAACCTTACAGCCCTCAAGAAAAAAGAAGGACTCATTTTCAGATAGCAAGGTGAGGTTACAGGAATAACACATTCTAGGCCTGTTCTTTAAATAATATGAACCATAGTGACACAAAAGCAGAAAGACTGACTTTTGCTTTTTAAAAGGACTGGGGCACAAAGAGCAACATAGCAGTACGCTAAACATTTACTAGGCTTTCATTTAACTTGAAGTAGATCACTCATCTTTTTTGGTCAGCCCTGAAGTTTAAAAAACTCCAGGGCTGGACAATTACCTACCAGTCAATTGGCAGGGTTCCATACAGCGGAGCATCCCAATTATGGTGTGGAACCCTAACCAATTGATGCAAAAACTCACCTTTCCAGCTACCACAGTGCACTTGCCGTGGCCCTATTTCTCACATCTCGTGGTTGGGTTGCTCCCTGGCACCCAGCCATTCAAATAGCCTGGGAGCAGAAGCACAGCAGTAGCTGTGAAAACACTGTATTTAAAAATTAGGCTTGCAGTGCTGAAGTGTGAATTAACTAAATCTTGGGAGGCTAAGCTAAGGCTGGTTCTATAAGTATATATATGAATCTGGATGGAACCATCAGTGACTCCTTGACACCAACTCCTCAGAGTATCACGACTTATTGCATCAGGAAGAAATGCTAGAGTCCCTGACTAAAGAAAGATGATCAATTCCAGAATCAACCACCATAGCACCAGGACCAGTTGGTCTTTGAAGATCCCAAGTTTTCACCCTAAACCGCATATTGGGCTTCAGGGAACCAGGCACAGGTAGGACTAGTTCTAGGACTAGGACTAGGTCAGAGACCTGAAAAGACTGAAAATCTAGCCAAGTTAGAGTCAGAAGCTAGAGAGGACTGACAATCAAGCCGGGTTTATACATAAAGAATCAAGATACAGATCAGGAGAGAATGTTGGCTGTCACTTCTAAGAATATCTGTGGGTGCTGGTGGTGGCAAGTTGCCTATCCCCCACTTATGTGTGACTATGTGGGAATCTGAGTTGCAATAAGTTTTCACGCATGCGCTATGTTGAGTGGCGCTATGGTACACCTGTATATGCATGTTGTGCCTGGCAAAATTTACTCCATGACATTCAACCTAGGCTTGTTTACCCATCCAAAACTACCACCGCTGCCATCCATTCAAGACAATGCTTAGGCTTATAGAAAATATTAGTAAATAGTTGAAGTGTTTGGCAACTCAAAAGTTTAAAAATTAATATCAGTAGCTAACCTTACATTGAGTCATTTTAGCATTGTCCCTTCTCTCCTGTCTGTTTCTGTAGTTATGAAATCACTCCCTCATTCAGCTTTCAATCACTAGCCTGCTGACCTGGTCCTTCAGTGGACAGAGAACGGACACCCCCCCCACTCCCTCCCCAAACATCCTGATTGGCTACCTCTCTCTGTAGCTCTGAAATCCCGCCCTCCTCTCTTTGCTCTCAGCGTTCAGACATCTGGCTCCAGTCTTTGATGATGCTGCCAGCAATCAACAGCCTGCCCATCCTGCATTACAGCGTCTTCCTCTGTTTGCCAGCCTTGCCACAGATCAGACACCCAGCAAACCCCCCTTTTATCCATGCACACTAGTTGCTAAAAGGATGCAGATATTCTCTCTGCCTGCAGCATATGTTTCACTCCCATGATTTTATCACACTGATCTGACAGGGTGCAGACAATCTCTCTGCCTGCAACATGTCTCTCCATGATCCACCTTTATGTACAAGTTATGACTCTCAGCTCACTTATCCAAACATGGCCCATTACAAATATGCTAAGCACACAGTGTGCTTACATCACATCACTGTTGCCACACCCACTGTTTCTCTTCATTGTTTCTCTGCATCTCCAGTGCTCTAATACTATTAAAGATAACTACAGGGTCTTTCTCTAAATGAATTGAAGCATTGAAGTTTAGGACAGTGCAACGTGTAGCCCAAGACAATGGGACAACAATAGGGCTTGCCATTAGTATAACTTTAAATACTCACCATAGGGTATGAAGCGGGAGACAAATGGGGATCCATGTGGGAGCCAGTTAGTGCCTCAGGTCATTCTGAGGATTACCCTTTCCGTGTGTGTGTGTGTGTGTGTGTGTGTGTGTGTGTGTGTGTGTGTGTGTAGGAGTATACTTCACCGAGAGGCTTGTGAGCTGCAAAGTGTCAGCAGTACAGGGTTCCGGAGACTAAGTACTATATTAAAATGTCTGTAGTACAGGGCTTTGGCAGCCATATTGACAGACACCTAGTACTGAGTAAGTGACGTCAGACGTTGCTGGAGTGCAGCGAGGTAGGAGTGAAAAGGCGGCTGAGAGTTGAGTGTGGCACAGCTGTGGATAGGGGTAGACCTGAAGAGGGAGATATCTGATCCCAAATTTGGGATATTATCGACACCCAGAGAGGAGAAAAGGGGTATCTGGATTTCCATAGGTGAGTTCCAATAATCATGAGGGACTATATTTATTTACAGTGTATATATATTTTCTTTATACTCAAAATGATTATCCAATGAGAAAATGGCTGCCTGCCAACCAGCCTAACAAGCTGCTATATAAACAGAACACTGCATAGCCATATTGAACTGAAATTTCTTCTGTTATACTACCTGCAAGTGGTGTGAAAACTCATTTAAAGTGATCCTATACCCAGAAAGGCAGTTTATGTCGTCGTCTTCTATCCCCAGCCCAGTGCCTCACAACAGCCTGTGTTTCTTTCTTTTTTTACTAAATGCTTTGATCAACATTCCTAACAACACAAACTGGATGCAGTTGGCAATATAAGTCTCTGGAGGAGTAGCCCCGCCCCCTAATGCTTTCCAGCTATGATACATTCAGTTACAGTACACACATCTCAACGTTGGGGAGCACATCAGCCTAACTGCCATTATGTGTATTTTAAATGAATGAATTAGTATACAGCTGCCATTCAGACATAATGTTTTCTGTTAGTGTTGTTATGAATATTGGACAAAGACTTAAAAAAAAACAGGCTGTTTTGGGGCACCGGGATGGGGATAGAAGGTGACAATAAACTTGCTTTTTTGGTAAAGGATCACTTTAAGGGACTCCAAAATACATTATTTTATTATTTACTGCACAGCCATATCACTACACCTCCACAAAGCCTGAATGAAATGTAAAGTATTTGGGACTTTTGGGCCAATGATCCATAGCTGGGTTGTTTGAAGGAATGGCCTGCAGAATCACACTGAATAGTTTATTGTGTTAAAGAGCTATTCGTATTTGGCCTTAGAAGAAAGGAAGTCATGTGTAATAAGCCTAGCTAAAACAAAATCTGTTGGGTGTTAATAAAAAAGTCTAAAAATATGACTTTGATAACTTCTGTGAAGCACAACCTGTGAATGGTCAGTTGAAATTAGAATAGTGATAGCATAGCCTTCCTGTTCATCCTGTTTTCTTTTTTTTTTTCTTTAACAGCTGCAGATAGGCAGTTGGCCATCTGATCCTGCTAAGATTATCAGTGACTACATTTGCCGCAGCCCACGTCTTAAGTTTAATCAATGAAAACAAGTTTGAAGGAGATATATTTTAGCTGTATTGTCAGAACATAATGGCCTCGATTCAGTAAAAGTAGAAAACATTCTCATGGTAGTAAAAAAAAATACCTATACAAGAAATAAGCATGAGAATTTCAACATTGTTGAATCACCAGCTAGAAAGACAATGAAAGTCAATGGCACTTTTTACCACATAGTAACAATGAGTAAAATATTCACTCATTTTCTTAGGAGTTTCATTGAAATTCTCATGCTTGGTGAACTTTTTCTACCATGAGAATTTTTTTAAACTCTTACTGAATCAAGGCCAATACATGGACATCTAGGCTTGGATGAGCGGAGCTGTAGCCTGGGAGGAAGAGGAAGATCAGACTGGATGGGAGGGGGAGAACCAGACTAGGAGCCATGGGGAGGGGGGCAACCCACTGAACCCGCAAAAAATAGTAGTGTCAATGCATGCATGGGAATTGCAGGGGCCAACCTCTACAAGCTACATTGGGCCCACTGGGGAGTTGGATTTTCAGGCTTATAACTTGCTTCCAGGTCATATGGATGCTGGAATGGTGCTGGGAGCCAGGGCCCCCGAGGCTGCCGGGGCCCAGCGTAGGTGTATCATTGCACAAATTATTATACAGCCCTACGGCCCATTGCAAAAGCTGTACTGTAACCTTGTACAGCAAAAACAGGCCTGTTTTAAAGGCTGTATTTAGGGTTCATGCCACCCTAGGGACTGTTAATCAAACACTCCTTAATACCAAAACACATTCATTTCTCCACAACTGAAAATAAGTGAAGTAGTCCAGGCTTCCATGTCTCAATTTAAAAATGATAAGAGAGTTTACACTGGATTAACCTCTGTCCCTCACCTTTGACACTAGATTTCATAGCAAATGTTCGGTAGGATAACCACAATACCCACCATGTGTGCCTATTCAGGCCCAAATTTTACCTATTCTTGTATTCACTGACAGCATAGACTCAGAGGCTGAGTTATTAATAGCGACATTTAGCGACAGTTGAGCGACTGCAGCGGTTTTCACAGCGCCCGCTAATAGTCGCTGTGCTTGGCCGTTGTTTGGTTGTTGACAACGACTCAGTCGGTGTGGCGTAATGTTCAATACAAGGTTATGAGTCGCTATTTGACAGGTTCCGCGATGTATGGGTGCGCATGATAGCGACTGGTCAGAGCGAACCGGCTTCCACCATATTCATCAAAAAATCACGCTAAAAAAATTCAAGCGCTGTGAAATGCATGTTTAAACCCCAGAGCGCTGGTAGCGATGTGTTAAAAGTAGTTTTTTAACCCCTAAACCACCATATTTTTGGAAACCAAAAAAAAAAAAGTATTTTAAATAATTTAGTAATATGAATACAATAATATCAGACCTGTAATATCAATTCTGTACAATTTTTTAATTTTTTTCCCTTAAAAAAATTATCTAAAATAGCAGAAGTGGTCACGGAATTTTTCACATTAAAAAAAAAAAAAAACATTAATAACAATTAATTATTAATATTTAAAGATTGTTCCATTGAAATGCATTGGAGCGCACCAGGTAGCGAGAGGTCATACCTGTCGCTGTTCAAGGTCAGACGCTGGCGCTGTGGGCTGAGGCTGGAATAATGATGAATGAGTCGCTATATGGCGCTATCTCAGTCGCTAAGCAGGATTGGCTTGATAAATGTGTGATTGTGGTGGGGAGCCGGCGTTCTCGTGGCGGGGCCCGTCATTACCGACCGCTCACCAGTCGCTACCTGTTGCTATTCCTTCATAAATAAGGGCCTCAATGAGTCTCCGAATCAGCTAAACTTGCTCATTTAATCATAGCAAAATGAATAAAAATGTATTCTGAAATATGTATCGTTATAATAAAGTACATATGCAAATCTAGCATGTTTGAGGTGTTGACCTTACGTCGTGTGTGCAGATGGTGCCTTATATGATCTCAGTGCCTGCAACCTCCCAAAACAGAATTTAAATATCTCATATAGTATTAACAGCATTTTGCTAATTTAAATGTTCCTTAACTGTACATAGGTCCATATGGCAAATTAATACAGCATATGTCTGTGTTTCTAGCTTTATGTATATACTCTATGAAGAGTAAAACTGCTTTGATTCTAATAAAAATTGTTTATTCCAATATCATGTTGTATAGAATATGTGGGTTTATATATGTTTTGCTCTTAAAGCAGACCTCCAAGTTGTGTATGTAAAAATAACCTTTTTGAGTGACTCATCTTTGATCCTATTTTACAGTCACTTTAAGACAGAAAGCAAAGCAAGCATGTATGGGACTGTTACAGAGGGTGTTAGACCAGGGTGATAAATACACCTGTCTAGTTCAGGCAGAGTGAGACGGGCAGGCTGATTCATTACTAGCGCCAGCTATCTGCAGATGAGCGTCTGCACAGAGGCGCTAAGAGCGACCGCTAGTATACGTTGTGATTGGCTATCAGGCGCTGTAACAGAGCACCTCAGTCGCTGTAGTAACCTCGCCGGCATTGATGAATGTGATGTATGTTGTGTATGTTGGGCGCTCCAACACCAGTATTGCGCTGCAGGGAGTGTAAGGTAGCGCCAGCTCAGTGCGACCGACTCTCAGCGCTCCCCACCATACATACCAAAAAAGGACACACACAGCGTAGGCGTTCTGGATCTGGTCGCTATGGCATAGAGCGGCAGACGCTGTGTGATTAAAGTCTGTTTTTGAACACATATCCACCAGTAACAAAGCGAAAACACATGGAATGACATTGTTGTAACATTGTAACATTAATACTTTAATGCCAGACCTGTAATGACAATTCTGCATAAAAATATAAAAAATCTAAAAAGTTTTCAAGAATGACTCTTTCTAGGCCAGGAGAGGTCACACAATTATTTGAGAGAAAAAAAAAATAAATTAAAAACAAAAAACCCAGTTTAAACAGAAGGAAAGGGACGGCCATTGAAATATATGGGAGAGTGACAGTGAGTGAAAGGTAATATGTGGCACTCTGGAAGCCAGAGCGCCGGCGCTATAAGCTGAGCCGCCTGTAATGATGAATCGTATGCTACATGGCGCTGTTAGAGTCGCTCACCAGAATCGCCTTCATAAATGTGGTTTTGCGTACAGCTCCCAGCGTTCACCAGACGCTGCCTGCCGCTATGAGGCACTACCTGCCGCTATCCCTTGATGAATAAACCCCATAGTGAGACTGAGAACAGCACACAGTGCACATAAGACAGTTCCACATTAATCTCATCAAATTAAACAATACAATGTACGGTTTTAAGGATTTATACTGTATGAGATTATCTAAGTTGCTAACATTTATATGCTCTCTCTATATCTTTCACTGTAGTATATAAGGCTCCCATGGGAGTTCAGAAACTTGCCAATGTTAAACTGGACCTTCAGTATCACTTAATGAAAAGCCCAAACCCTTAAAAAACTATTCCACAGCTTTTAGTCAAATACTTATTATTCTTTATCCCCCGGGCTTCAACTCTGGTCAGGATTCTATGATACAGGCACCTCAACTTGCCTCAGAAGCATCACATATTGAGGAGAGGAGAGGGGTGAAAAGTACAGGGGGTCGGGGTTACACAGACAGAGCAGAGCTAGGGTGATGAAAAGGACAGCAATCCCACAATGCAGTATGGTAAGACACTTCCTGTCTGCAGGCAGCCTGGGACTCCATGGGCCGCCATCTTGGATGTTAAAAGGCTCAAAAAACACAAGAGGTGCAGGTAGGATCATGCAGGTAGGATGATTTTTTAATGTGGGCAATGTGTAGGTACGGTTTGGGGGAAACATACAACATAGGCTCATATTCAGGGTGAAGATCCAGTGTTAGAGACCAGGTTTTTTTTAAATTATATATAGATAAATGGGGTCATGATAAAGATTTGGTGAAGCAAGTTTTTCCTTGGGTGTGCTTTCGAGGGATGAACTGAAGCTTCTGTCTAAGTGAGGTTTTTACTTGAACAGAATAAAGCATTTGATAAAAACATTTGTTCTAATTTTTTGGGGCCATCCAGCAGGGCCTCCAGTTGGGCATCATTAAAACAGCCGCTCAGCTTCCCCCTGGTGAGCTGGCACCCAGTCTGGGGGGCCGATGCTGGGGTCTGCTGGCTGGAGTATAAGAGGGAGACCAAGACACCAGAAGAGGTTCTCAGATTACTGACTGCTGAGACAGCATTTGCGGCTGTGTATCCGCTGCTCCACCTTTGGCTCCACCGTGTGCTCTGCAGGGGGCTCCTCTGTGGGCTCCTCTGTGGGCTCCTCTGTGTGCTCCTCTGTGTGCTCTCCTGTGGGCTCCTCTGTGTGCTCTCCTGTGGGCTCCTCTGTGTGCTCTCCTGTGGGCTCCTCTGTGTGCTCTCCTGTGGGCTCCTCTGTGGGCTCCTCTGTGTGCTCTCCTGTGGGCTCCTCTGTGTGCTCTCCTGTGGGCTCCTCTGTGGGCTCCTCTGTGTGCTCTCCTGTGGGCTCCTCTGTGTGCTCTCCTGTGGGCTCCTCTGTGGGCTCCTCTGTGTGCTCTCCTGTGGGCTCCTCTGTGGGCTCCTCTGTGTGCTCTCCTGTGGGCTCCTCTGTGTGCTCTCCTGTGTGCTCCTCTGTGTGCTCTCCTGTGGGCTCCTCTGTGGGCTCCTCTGTGTGCTCTCCTGTGGGCTCCTCTGTGGGCTCCTCTGTGTGCTCTCCTGTGGGCTCCTCTGTGTGCTCTCCTGTGGGCTCCTCTGTGGGCTCCTCTGTGGGCTCTCCTGTGGGCTCCTCTGTGTGCTCTCCTGTGGGCTCCTCTGTGGGATCCTCTGTGTGCTCTCCTGTGGGCTCCTCTGTGGGCTCCTCTGTGTGCTCTCCTGTGGGCTCCTCTGTGGGCTCTGCAGTGGGAGCCGCACTGGGGTCCGCACAGAGCTCTGGTGGCCTGAGCAGTGGGTGGATAGGAGTGGGCTGTGCAGGGAGCCCTGGGAGCCCAGGGTGTGTGTATCCTGCTGCTGCTGGCTAACTAACTGCTTTGGGAGACCTGTTCTGAGTGGGTCATGTGGCTTGCAGCAGGGGACGAATGGAGGGCCTGGGGCTGTGGTATCTTGGCCTGGTGCTGTGGCTCCCTTGGCCATGCCTGTCCTCCAGACGCTGGGGGCTGGGTGACGTCTGGGTTTTGGCATATTCAGCCAAAGTAGCCAAGTAAGCACTGCCATCAAAGTTGTGTGGTCAGTTGTGTTCTTTTATACATAAGTGGGAGATTAATTAGCCAATAACTGAATTTATTTAAGAGGCCAGCACAGGCGTGTGCAACCTATAGGCTACAACATCCTGGACGTATGCACGTCACAAGCACACTTCCGGGGTCTGCCAGGGTATGTCAGCGCTTGACCGTGCTGGCGCAGGGGTGCATCACGCAGACAAGCAGACGACAAGGACCAACATGCAGAGCGCTGTCAGTGAGCACTATCCGACAGTACTAGCAGAGATGAGATCTTGGTGCGCCACTTGGCCTAAGTGCTTATGCACCCACTTGCGTAGACATGCATTTGGTGGTTGCAGTGTAAGAGGCTTGATTTTAAAGTTGAAGGTGCGTGCATGTGGACCTAAACTGGGCCAAAGCACGAAAGGTAGGAAACTAACATTGGAATAGGATATGACTTCAAGCCAAACACTAGTGATGAGCAGGTTGGTTGAAGTTCAGGTTCACTGGCTGAAAATCGAGGGCAACACCAGTACTTAAAGTGGACCAACACCCAGGATTTTCACTATCCTGGGTGTTGGTCCACTTCTGCGGGGCACTCCGCCGACAGACAAGCGACGGACAAGCTGAGGCCACCGCCTCCGCCTCTCGCGCGTCCCTCTTACGGGGAGCGCGCCCGCGCCGGCCATTCACAAACGGCCGGCGCGGGTGCGCGTCCTGCCAGAGGGACGCGCGAGAGGCGGCGGCCCACGCATGCGCCGTTGGAACTGGAGAAGTTAAGGTTTGTGGGCGTCCGGGGGGGGTTTCACATAACGGGGCATCCCGATTTAGGATGCCCCGGGGGGAGGGAGCTGATCGGCACGGGAACTTATAGACAGAGTGGCATTCCCTCAATTCCATTCCCATAGGCCGTGTGGGATGCCCCCATTCCATAGACAGTGTAGCATGCCCCCATCCCATTCCCCGTATACCCAGTGTGGCATTCCCCTCCCATTCCCCATATAGACATTGTGGCATCCCCCCCCCCCCCCCCCATTTCCATAGGCTGTGTGGACAATGGAATAAATTGTTCCTAATTGTGCCCATACTTACCCTCCCCTGTGAGGTGCTGCTGGTGACCCTGCTACATTGGTGACTTGCCTCCTCCTACTTCTCTTTGTGCCACCACTGAGCCCTCAAAGTCAGCTGGGAACTTTGCCAGTAGTGCGTCCACCAGTGTGCATTGTAGTCTCTCATTGTTTGATCCCGCTCCACTGCTGTAATCAAGGAGGTGATGTTGTCCTTATAGTAGGGATCCAGCAGGGTGGCCACCCAGTAATCAGCACTGGTGACTATGTGAGCAACTCTGTGGTTGTTGAGCATGTATTGGGTCAAGTGAGCCAGGCTGCCCTGAGTCAAGGAGAAGCTGTCCTCAGTGTCAGGTGTCTCCTGCTCCTCCCTCCAGCTACGCTCCAGTGACTCCTGTGAGCTGTGCTGAGTGCCACCCTGCTGTGAGAGAAAGAGGTCCTCCTCCTCTTCCCCCTCCTCCTCCAATTCCTCCAAAACTGTCCTCTGGCTGTACATTGATGTACCTGCCCACTGTCTGCCCATCAACCCAACCTGCAAGCCACATGTGCACTGCTCTGACAGTGGGGAAAATGAGCCTGCATTCTCCTCCTCTGCTTCCTCCTCCTCCTCCTCAGTCATGGCCTGAAGCATTTTTCAGCAGACAGGAGATGGGGATGGTAGCACTGACCATATTGGTGGCTTACTAGAAGCACTTCAGCATCACGCAGCTGTCCCTCATGGATGCTCACTCACTGGTGGTGAAGTGCTGCTGGTCTGCACTTTGACTCACCCGTGCATTTTGGAACTGGAACGCTGCTATTGCCTGCAGCTGCTCACACACCCTTTCCAGCATATACAACGTGAAATTCCACCTGGTGGGCAAGTCACATATGAGGTGGTGGATGTCCAAAATTCCTCTGCAATGCAGACAGGCGAGCGGCAGCACTTCCTGCAGCAGTTCCAACAATGGATAATGGGTCAGGAAGCGTTGCACCACCAAGTTGAGCACATACGCCAAGCACAGGATGTCCAGTCAAGGCTGCTCATTGTTGCACACCCCCTTGCCAGGTTTCAGGTGCAACGGCAGCAGCCACTCATCTGTCTGGTCCTGGATGCTGGGCTGCACTGACTGATTGAGGAAGAAGCAGAGGATGACGGAGAGTAGGAGGAGGAAGCTTCAGGATGCACTGACTGATGTCCCCTAATTCTGGGTGGTGGAAGGATTTGCGCCACAGTGCTTCCCACCAATACCCAGTGGGCAGTTACAGGCATGTAATGTCATGTGATGTCCCTGCTCAAGCTTACTTGTCCACACGTGCATGGCGAGGTAAACACTGGAACAAATAGCATTGTCCAGTGTACATTTTATTTTTTCACAAGGCGGTGCAGGGCAGGGATTGCCTGGCGAAAAAAGTAGTGGTGGCTGGGAACAGTATATTGTGGGACAGCCACCGCAATGAGATTGTCCGTCTCCACAAGGAGGAATGGGAGCATTTCAGAGGCCTGCAATTTATAAATGCTTGCATTCAGGGCCCGGGCTCGTGGCTGAGATGGGCCCAACATCCACTTTCTCTCCAAAGTTTGCAGGGTGGAAAACTGAACGCTTCCCTGACATAATGTGGACTGGCTTGGTGGTGCTGCTGCTGGTGCTGGAGGTGGTGGGCTTCCCATATACTTCCTTTGGGGGGAGAGAGGTGGCTTTGCTGTTGGGGAGGAGGAGCTGGAGGGTTTTCCCTTGCTTCAGTGACTGTTGGCACAGCTTGCAAATGACCTCTGTCTTGTCTGCTGCGGACTGCTTGAAAAAATGCCACGCTGGTGAGCCTGCCTTGGCTTCTCTGGGTGTGGTGGGCAAATTCAGCAACAAGCTGACCTCTGAGGATTTGCACCCTTCTCTTTTTTCTGCTGGCTGCCTAGGCATGTGTGTCCACCACCTCTTTCTCTGAATAGCCTCCCTCTCAGCCTCAACATTACAGAAAGTTGCAGCAGTTGGCACTTGGGTCTCCTCATAATCCTGCGATGGTGCGCTGGCCACATCCTCATTCTCCCACAGAAGCTATTGGGCATCCGTGAGCCCTAGGTCTGCAATTGGGCAGCAGCAGGCAGATGGCCCATGATATCCCAGCCAGATGTGTCATCATAGAGCAGGGGTACTCAAATGGCGGACCGCGGTCCGAATCCGGACCGCAGACGCCATTTCTCCGGACCGCTGCCCAGGGCTGGTGTAGTGTCCCTGGAGCCAGGGGCGGGCGGGCAGCCCGGGATCTGGCGGTGCCGGTGACAATTGCCGGCTGGGGCTGTAAGAGCTGGGGGCAGGCACATGGGCGTGGCCAGGCCGGGGAAGGTGGAAGCGGCTCGGGCCTCGTAGGCGGGGGGGGGAGGAGTGGAGACGAAGAGGCGCGGGAGGAGGAAGGAGCCGAGAGCGCAGAGCTGGCGGAGGCTTCGGGCGGCAAGCAGAGCCCGCTGCACACACCTGGAGGCCCGTCATGTTCACTCGCACTGCTGCCGCCCCCACCGCCGGTGCTGCTAGAACAGGCCTGACTCTGGGAAGAGGTGGCCTGCCTGAGGGAGGTGGCGGCCCCGGAGTCAGTGGTGTCCCGGCATCAGAGCACACTGCTGCGCTGGCTGGAGGAGCGGCTGGCCCGGGGCGAGGAGGCCATTACCCGGGACCAGTTCATCGAGCTGCTGGAGAACCGGGCCAGTGGCCGAGAAAGTGCAAGGAGGTGAGATTCCTGTCCCCCATTTACTTCATGTGTAGAGTGCAAGCTCCTCAGCCAACCTGAGCAATGAGCTTTCCTGTCCCCCCACCCACCTGTCATTTACTTCCTGCTTCTCGCCCTTCTGTGTAGAGTGCAAGCTCTTCAGCTAACAACATGCTCGAAAGGGAGACCTGAGCAATGAGCTTTCCTGTCCCCCATCCACCTCTCATTTACTTCCTGCTTCTCGCACCCCTCACCTAACCCTTCTACACATCCACTGACCCTCACCTACCCCCCCAGCAGCTGATCTGCACCCTCCCCTAACCCTTCTCCCAGCCCGTGACATGCACTCTTACTTACACCCCCCCCCCCCGGACCTTCATCCCACGGCAGACCCTGGTAAGTGGACCTCCACTGAAAGTAGTTGAGTACCCCTGTCATAGAGGATTAGGGACTCCGTGACTTCTGGCTGGGACGGCCTGTGCAGCCAATCATCCTTCTTCCGGGTCTGGCCTGACTTCCAAATGCACGCAAGTATTTCTTACTCATGAAAAACAACAAAAAAAAAGTGAGTAACAGTGGGTGGAAGCAGAAAACATGGGAGGCCACGGAGAGAAAGAACTTTGAGAAGGTAAGTCACACTACATACATGCACACTACAGGTGATGCCCCTAATGGAACCAAGGGAGAAAGGTAGAACCGCCCACCGCTCTGTGCACATGTGCACTTCACTGCCCCTTAGTGTGTTATTCACTTGTGTCTAGTCACTGATATATTGTTTATTAACTGGTGTGTCCAATGTGTGTAATTCACTTGTGTGTGGTAATATGGGCCTTGATTCAACAAGAAATTCTCATGGTAGTAAAAAAATGTATCTCTGAGAAAAATGTATGAGAATTTCACTGTTATAGAATCACCAGGTAGGAAGAATGTAAATGGGCCTTTTTAGTACACTGTAAAGTGTAGAGTAAACAGTTCTTAGGAGTAAACAGGTGATATTGACTTTCATTGTTTTACTAGCTGGTGATTCAGCAACAGTGAAATTCTCAGGCTTTTTAATCATGACGTGAATATTTGACTACCATGAGCATTTTGTTCAACTCTTATTGAATCAAGGCCTTAGTGTTTTTCACTCATGTGTCCATTGAGTTCACAGATGGGTAAAATGCCATAGAGGTAAAATGCCATGTGTGCGTAAGCACACAATGGCCACTATTAGCACTGTTAGGTTTTTATAATATGTTTCATTCAGGACCAGAACCGCAACTTGACCACATACTTCAAACCCCATTGAAAACACTCCTCAAACCCGAGCCACTCTCCAGATACGGATGAGCCTGACTCTGAGATGCCAACTTTGGAGGCCATCCCCATGAATGAGATAGTGCTATGCCTGTGTGGGTTCTCAGTTTTGGGGCCCTAGGGGAGCCCTCCCATTGGAGGTATTATTGGGGCCCTAATTCTGGGGAGCTATGTGCATGGACCCTTCAACCCAAGTCCCCTTCCCTCCCGGGGGCCAAGGGAGAAATCATCCAGCGAAAGGTGAGTAGTACACCTAGAGGCAAACCTTCGGATTTGGCCACAGGGGAAGGAGGGCAGGAGCCAAGCCGTATCCTCTTTCTCATTACCTTTAAGATTTAGACAGGGACACTAATTGCCATGAATGTAAGGGGCCCGCTCAGGACCAGGCCGTCCTCCCTCAGTGCTTAAAGTGGACCAAAACCTGGGATTTTCACTATCCTGGGATTTGGTCTGTCCCCCCTGGGGCACCCCGGTTTGGGGTGCCCCGCTGTGTGCCATCCCCCAGGTCCACTTACCTCTCCTCAGGTCCACGCTGCGACTAGAGCAACTGGCTTGAATCCTAGCCGCACTCTCTTCAGCTAGTCGCGGCCCCGCACAGCCATTCATTTGAGGGGGGCAGGGCCGAGCACAGACGAGGAAGGAAGCGGGTGATGTTGGCGCCACTCACAAGTGCGCCATGGGCTCGGGGGGAGAATTTTTCTGTGTCCCCAGGGGGTTTCACACAGCGGGGCATCCCAGTCCAGGATGCCCCGGGGGAGGGAGTCTGCCCTGGAGTCTCATAGACTACAGGGTGGGTTTTAGTCCACTTTAAGTATGGCACCCAGGAACATCCCCACCTCGGCCATGGACTTACTCAGGGGACCCTTAATCAGCACCATACATATTTCAGGTAGTAAGCTAGGTCTACGTATAGAGACATAAATATATTCCTTCTCACAGCTACCCTTCTTTTGTCCTAATCCCTGTGTGTCTTTACAGGGCTTTCTGCAATTACCCAACAGCATCTTACTGGGGGAAGTGAAACCGAGGTCGCCCCAATTGACCTAGACCTACCTGAAACTCCTCAAGCCACCCCTACTCCTGTTCCTCCATCAAAATTGTGTCCACCAGTTTTAGTAGGTGTCAATGAATATAGTTTGTGTTGCAATTGTGGAACTCACTTCAGCTCAGTTTTCGATAAACTTTAGTTGTTTTTCTTTGTTTCTAGATAAGAAAATTAGAAGTAAATACTTTTTCTGTGATACATTTTTTGTTGTCGATGTTCCCTTTAGGATGCGTGTTTTGGTAAGATCTCAGTCTGCATCTAATTACTATGTTGGAGGCCGTAAGAGACTGTTAGTAGCATGCTATTAGGGGCGTTTCTGGGAATACAGTTTTCTGTTTTTCATTTCTATTGAACATGGGTTTGATGTAGTTGATGATACCTTTTGAGTTGTGTGAGAATGGGTTTGTGGGTTATGACTAGAAGCATCTGTCCAGCCCTCTGTTTAATTTGTACTACAGCGACATTCCTCTGGGACTGAAACACACTGATATGCCCATGTGGACAGATTGTGTTTTTTTAGATATACTGTTTTATTAAACTAATAGAATAAACTAGAACTGTTTTATTTGTTTTATTTTTTTATTTTCTTATGCATTAAAACATAAAGTCCTGGTGATTACATGTGATTAATAGATAGTTATGTAAGTAAGGCTATACAACATGTTATGTAAAAGGGCAAAACACTATAATATTAGCTATTGAGCTGATGATCGATGATTTAAAGAGACTTTCATCAATAAGGGGAAGACCTTCTCCTTTTAAGTCATGTTGATGACAATCATCTTGAGCATTTCAAGGCCATTATGCTGAAGTATTGGGTTTTAGAGACCAAAGCTGTAATGCAGCAAAATGCATTAGCACTTCTCATTTTAGCGGAAAGCACTGCTTAAAATAATCAGCCTATGTTTTACCGTAGTCTGTTGCCACCAAATCAAGTTTTAGACTGTAATATTCTGCTATTTTCTTCTGCTGGGGTCACAAAATATAAATTTACATTTTTATTTCGAACAGGGAAAAAATAATTAGTGGATTGTAAAATCTTTTCAGCTGCATTCGACTAGTTTAAAATTTACATTATAGTGGACCAAAACCCCACCTTGGAGTTTATGAGACTCCAGGGCAGGCGGGGAGGCCGATTCATTAATAGCGCCAGGTAGCGACAGATGAGCGCCAGTAGCGTGATTTTCCAGCGCCCGCTAGTATTCGCTGTGCTTGGCCGTTGTTCGCTTGTTGACAGCGACTCAGTCGGTGTGCGTTAATGTTGAATACGGGGTTAGGAGTCGCTGTTTCACAGGTTCCGCGCTGTATGGGAGCACCTGACAGCGAATGGTCATAGCGAACGGCTCCCAGCATATTCATTAACAAATCACGCTCAAAAAATTCTCGTGCTGTGAAAAGCTTGTTTAAACCCCAGAGCGCTGGCGGCGATGGGTTAAAAGTAGTTTTTAACCCCCAAACAACCATATTTTTGGATTCAAAAATTAAACAAGTTTTTCTAAACATTTTGTAATATGAATACATTAATATCAGACTTGTAATATCAATTCTGCACACATTTTTTTTTTTTTAGCTTAAAAAAAATATCTAACATTGCCGTAGTGGTCACAGAATTTTTGACAGTTTAAAAAAAAAAAAAAAAAAACAGTCATATCAATTAATTATGACTATTTAAAGATTGCTCCATTGAAATGCATTGGAGAGCGCCAGGTAGCGAGAGGTCATACCTGGCGCTGTGATGGGATAAGCAGCGGCGCTGTTCGTTGCAGTCCGCTACGTGATGAATCCCGCGCTAGGTGACGCTCTCGCCAGCGCTAGCCTCATTTAGCGTGATAAATGCGTGATTGTGTCCGCCGCCTGGCGTTCTGAAGTCGGTAGCCACCGATAGCTGGCGCTACCTGGTGCTAGTGAGGCACTACCTGGCGCTATCCCTTGATAAATAAGGCCCATAGTCACTCCCCACCCCGATCCGGGGTGCTCTACTGTTTGAAACTCCCCAGGTCGCCTGAAAACTCACCTTCGTACCCAGTTCAACAGCACATGCGTAAGCAACAACCGTATTCCCGCTATCCCTTTAGCAGGGTGCATGCCCACGGCAGGCATTAGTGAATGGTCAGCCCGGGCAAGCTCCCTGTTAGAGGGTAGCAGGGGATGTGGCCGTCAGCGCTCGGATTCAAGTGCGCTGATTGGATGAGCGGCCGCTCATGCACCATAGGAATGGGAAGAGGTGATTTGGATCAGGCAACCTGGAGGGTTTCACACAGTGGGGATCTCCAATCGGGGTGCCCTGGGGGCAAGAACCAAAACCCAATTCAAAATCCTGGATTTTGGTCCACTTTAAGGAGTCAGCATAGACTTTATTCCCTCTTTCCAGTGCCTTACACTTTTACCATAGGGAGTCCCCAATCAAGGTACCCCGCTATGCAGTGCCGCTCAGCAGCCTAATGCCAGCACAGCAATACCCTACATTTCCGCAATCCATCGGTGGCATGCCATCCATTGAAATACACTGGCTGGGCATCTGATCATCATATGCGGTCCCATCAAGTGATTCTGATTGATCAGCAGTGTTCACATGAAAGCTGGAACCAGGTAGAAGTGATTTTCCCCATGCATGGAGCCAGTGCTCAGACTTAGAGGTTGGCACTGTGTAGCAGCAATGTCCTATTCTGTGTAAGACATTGTAAAGTGAACGTAAAGTCTTCCTCTTTAATGCGGACTGATATGCGCTTGGAAAGCGAGTCTGAGTGCCCCCGGTCATCATCAGGGCACGGACCAGGATTCTTCAAATAGGAGGCAGCCACAGCCAGAGCATCCTGGTGGAGAAGTTCCAACACTGTTTGTTTGACTCACTGTATGGTGACCAGCAGGGCTGGATTAAAGGGGGGTGAACCAGGGCTACTGATTGGTGGCATCCACCTCTTTCCTTATAACAAGGGCTGTGACTGACCTACAATTACTTACAGGGGGCCTACAATACACTTTCCACCCAGGGATCTCCCCCACCTTTAATCAGGTCCTGATGGTTGTCAGAGAACTCTGTGCACCCAATCAGTTATCCAGAAACATCAACTGAAATCCGTAAAGATGCGAAGGACGATATGCAGGAAAAGTTCTGGAATCACAACAAAGTGTTTGCTTCGGGTGCATTTAAATTTGAGCAGGGGTACCCAGCCTGCAGCTCGGGAGCCACATGTGGCTTGTGGACCCCTGATATGTGACTCACAGACTGCTAGACTAGACTGGAGGTATAGCACACTCTGCAGGCAGGGGAGGTACATGACTCCCAGGGCTGGGTGCTGTCCGTGCTATGCAGGGGCTTCATTCAGAATGAAGGTTGAAATATGTCTCTACTTCTTCCATTCAACATGTTTGGGGTTAGGGATCCACATTATAACGCAAAGGGGGAGTCCATTCACACTAAACTTTTAATAAATGAATGCTTAAAAATAAAAAAAATATTCCACAGAAATGAATGGAGGAATGTAAGCACTTGTTCAAGCACATAGTTGAAGTATCCCCCATAGAAATCAATGGGTTGTGGGTGTTGCATCCAGTCTCACACCTGGAAACACACACAAAGCCGCCCATGCATATACCTCAGGGGCTCATGCGCACACCCTCAATTCCTGCAACACCCGCAACACGATCCCACGTGGCCACGGACAAGCGGGTGACAGCGGCGGACAAGACAGTGCGCCCGCCGCCGCCTCCCGCACGTCGCTCTGACAGGGCGCGCGCGCGCCGGCCATTCACAAACGGCCGGCGTGGGCGGGCGTACGTCTAGAGGAGCGCGCGGGAGGTGAGTTTATTTGGGGTTTTGGGGGGGTTTCACCCCGCGGGACATCCCGATCTCGGATGTTCCGTGGTGAGGGAGGTGATCGGCCCGGGAATCTTATAGATTCCCAGGCCGATCACCCCTGGGTGATGGCCCCTTTAAGTTTTATCAGCGGATGGTCTGTTTGCCAGCATTGTAGTAACTTTGTCTAGGGCCTGCATCCTCTTATGTGCGATAAAAGATTCTCTACCCTGGGAGGCCGGTATTAGCTTGGCGAGACACCATGAAGGAGGAGGGAAACCTGTCTCTTACTACAGCTGGCAGCAGGGCGGCGGCAATAGTGGCTCCCCGGCATCAAGAAGATCAAAGCCTGGCGAGCCAGGAGAAAGCCCTCAATCCAGTAGAGCCATAGAGAGGAGACCAACCGGTGGGGGAAAGATAAAGGAAGAAGCAGCAATGGCGAGCCCTAAATTCTTTAAAAAATTTATTAATTGTTTGTAAACTGGTAAGGAGCCCAAGAGACCCCTATAACAGTTCACAGGGTAGGTTTGTCTGGCATGCCACCTGTTAGCATCGGCCGGTGGTATGTTGAATAACTTGACCTGGATCTTGCGGGTAACTGGGATGGGGTAAACTGGAGCAAATCGGCACGACCTGGGGAGAATATAGCAGGGCCGGCACCAGGTTTATGTGGGCCTTTGGGTGACAGAGTCGGGCAGGCTGATTCATCATTAGCGGCAGGTAGCGACAGATGAGCGTCTGTAGCAGGCATTTTCAGAGCGCCCGCTAGTAGTCACTTTGCTCAGCCGTGGGTCGCTACTTCATAGCGACTCAGTCGCTGTTCAGTAATGTTGAATACATTGTGAGGAGTCGCTATTTGACCAGTACAGCACTGTATGGGAGCGCATGTTAGCGACTGGTCATAGCGACTGACTCACACCATATTCAGCAAAAAAACAGCCTCACAAATCTCTGTCACTGAAAAATGCTTGTTTGAAGCCCAGAGCGCAGGAGGCGGTGTGTTTAAAGTGTGTTTTCAAGCATCTATCCACTAGTAACAAAGCAAAAACATGGAATTACATTGTAACAACATTGTAACATGAACACTTTAATGCCAGACCTGTAATGTCATTTCTGAGGAAATATATAAAAAATTAAGAATTTGTCAAAAAACTGCTTTTTCAATGCCAGGAGAGGTCACAGCATTATTTGAGATTAAAAAAAAAAAAAAAAAAAAAAACCCTGTTTAAAGAGAAGAGAAGTATCGTCCATTGAAATGCATGGGAGAGCGACAGGTAGCGAGAGGTCATACCTGGTTGTGAAAATGATGGATCAGATGCTACATGGCGCTATCCCAGTCGCTAAACAGATTCTGCTTGATAAATGTGGAATTGCGTGCCGTGTCAGGCGTTCACCAGTCGCTATCTGTCATTAACCAGCCACTACCTGACGCTATCCCTTCTTAAATAAGGGCCTCAGTGTCCCCCTTGCGGTGTGGTATGACTCCATACATGGTGATAAAGTCGCATGTATGGTGAATACTGCCAAAGTATAGAAATAAAAAATAATCAAAGGAACCACAGAAAGAAATAAAGTGCCAAAGAATAGAAAGAAACGACAGGAAAAAGGAAAGCAAAAAAGATAGACAAGGAATGACAAAAAAGAAAGAATAGATAGGCAGAAATAAAGACATAAAATTAAATGGAAAGGAGGAACAAAAGCATAGGATGAATTACAGAAAAAGGAATAAAAGGAATGACAGAAAAACAAGCAGGAAAGAGACAGAATGAATAGGAGAAAAGATGGAAGGAAAGAAAGAAAGAATAGAAGGACTGACAGAAAAAAGAAAGAAAAGGAATGACAAAAACAATAATAGAAGCAATGACAGAAAAAATAATAGAAGAAAGAAAAAAAAGAAATGGCAGAATGGCTAGATGAACGAAACAAACAAAGAATCAATGGAAACAAAGAAAAAGACTAGAAGGTGAGAAAAGGAAACAATAGAAGGAAAGAAAGAAATAATAGAAGGACTGACAGAAATAATAGAAGGAAAGGAGAAAATAAAAGAAAGAAAGAAAGAAAGAGAGAGAGAGAGAGAGAGAGAGAGAGAGAGAAAGAAAGAAAGAAAGAAAGAAAGAGAAAGAAAGAAAGAAAGAAAGAAAGAAAGAAAGAAAGAAAAAGAAAGAAAGAAAAGAAAGGTATAGAAGGAAAGAAACAAAGAATAGAAGGACTGACAGAAACAAAGAAAGGCCAATCTGCCCCTGGCTGATAGTTCTTTGTCTTGGTTACTGTGTCCTGCATAGGGGCTGCCCAGGGTAGAGGGAATGTGGTGGGGCCCTCCTAAGGTGCAGGGGCCATGGCACCTGCCCAAGTATGTCCAATGCTGACGCCTGCACTGGAATTCAGCTTTGGCCCCAATCCAAAACCCATCACTAATTGTTTGTGCCTAAGTTACCCACACATCCCTGCCACCTCTTCAGACCATGCAGTGCTGCAGTACTCACCTTTTAACCATGCTGCTTCATTAAACAGCTGCACATACTATTAACCACCACATTTTAGCACCTAAGCTGGTAAGCTGCAGGTTTTATTGTGTTAGGAGCCAAATGTTTAATGTCCCTATTCAGGCAGATGCTACCTAATTTCAACCTCATTGGGAACAGTGTAAGATACATTTTGCTTTCATTTCTGAATGTGGCTGAGCCGGGTAGGGCTTGTCATGTGTGTGCACTGCTGTGGTCAGAGATAGCTGCAAGACCACTGTGGCTTGCCATGCTTGATTGCACTGAGATCTTCAAGGGACAGAGTGACTGTTTTTCACTTTTTTCACTTGGTCATGGATAAATAGAAATAAAAAAAGACTTTGAATCCCTGCTATGGCTTCTACCTGGTGCTGCAGGAAAGGGAGGCACATGGGACAGGCTTGGAGTAGCTTGCTGACATATTGTTGCCATTTCCTGAACTGAAATGCTGTAACATTTTTTTTATTAGCTTATGATTCACTTTGCATTCAAATACACAATGCATCAATACAATGTATTTCTAAAATAAATGGCAGTGGCACCAAAGCCCTTAGTAATACTTGTAAAATTAGAAATGTTCACTGACATGACATATAAACTTTTAAATATTGCTGCCTTGGTTAGTTGGGACTCGGCAGAGGTCACTTTGGCGCTGCCATTTATGAGGGTGCTGGCGCCCATTAAACATTGTGTGTCTTGGCTGAGCAGTAGCTATACATCTTGGCTTAGTGTTATTAGCCAGGACACATACACAGCGGATACTGCCAGTACTTTCCAGGGTCATCTCCTCATGGTCACTGGAAGGGTTGCAGTAAATTTTTAATGGTGTTATGTCGCAATTTAAATGCATAGACTCAGTAATAGATAAATACATAATGTGTGCTTATTTTGGGCCCTCTGTACAGCATTCTGTATTTTATTAAAGGAAGATTCACACTAAAGGGTTTACAAAAGGACCTAAACCGGACCAACAGCCTGATACAGTTGGAAAAGAAAGGTAGCGGCCATTTTTGAGCTTCCTCTCCCAGCATCTCAGCCATGCTGCTTCCTGGATTTAACTGACATAACTGACAGTAACAGGAAGTCCATTAGCACTTCCTGTTTGCAGGCGGCCTGCAAATGCATGAGCCGCCATTTTGTTTTTAAAATTTACCACAGCAAGAGTTAGAAAAGGGTAAATTAATTTTTATGTGCTGCAATCTAAATTGCCCTAGGGCAATTCTGTCCATTTGTTATTTACCAATGTACCCGTATTTACTTTTGTTATGCAGCAACATGGTTTAGAGTGGTTTTGCATTACTTGTGGACCTCAAGAATGAATTCCTCAGATGATCTCCAAGAATCAATTCATTTGATGGTCCCAAGGATTATTTCCTTGAGTGGGCCCCATTAATAATTTCCTCTAGAGGGCACAATGTACACCAGTCCAAAACAGCTGGAAACCAAACTGAAGGTGAAAGCTATACATTAGGGTTGATTCAAAGCCTTCTAAAATCCATCTAGTTTTTGTCTCTAAATGTGTAATTTCCACATAGTATTCATAGGTATACATGCGTACGCATGATGCAGAGCCTCCATCGGGAGCGTTCCGCTTTGCTTTCGTAGCTGCGTAAGCCATCGTAAATGGCTGTGTACGGCTCTCGCAGCGTAGGCAAGAGGACGAGGTTTTGGTTTACGTTGAATTGTAATCCTCATCTACTACCGTTTTTGAGCGTTTTTCAATGTACCTTGCAACGTAAAATGTCAGTGTCCTGCGATATTCAGCTTGCATGTTTCTCAAAATATACATTGATATAATGTAGAAACGTAATATTGATATAGAAGGAGTCGCCCTGAGGAAGCAGTGCTGCGTCACTGCGACACTGCGACACGCGTTGGCGGGGTATTACAGGGGTAGGTCCAGTGGTACGTCTTTTATTTCCTATGTTACTATGATTGTTCCATGTCTCTTTTTACTCTCTGGGCTGGCTGTTGCTGACTAATTTTGTATTTGTATTGTTCATTTTGGATAGCACAAGTTTCTTTGCACAGGCACTTTAATATTGTGATTTGTTTGGGATGATATTGGCACAATTATGTAAATATATATATTAATTATTTTTGCACATATGGTAGATACACTATCTGGATACACATTTTACATATATATAGACTTTTTGATATATTTTTTACAGTGTAGCTACCCAGCCCTGTTTACATATATTTATTGGAACTATGAAATTATGATATTGTGATATGGTACCCTGTTGACCCCCTGTGTTTGTTTTTTGTAGTATTGTGATATGTGTTTTTTAATATGTATTGTGTGGTGTCTCTTAGAATCATGTACAAAAATTTAATAAATTGATTATTTTTTACATATCATAAAGGTAGTGCCCTATTACTTTACTATCCATCTGTCTTGGTGCTAATATATTTTGGGTGTGTGGGGACCCTAGATAAAATACTTGATATAGAAGCTGGTATGTCTGCAGGAATGTACGCATGCGCGCAGCTTATTAAATGATTCATGTAGCCGGTTTCAGCTATTCCATCACTCACTTCTGCTCCAATGCTTACCTTAAGTCCCTTGTCAGTGTATTTTTTCCATTTACCAATGTTTTAATGCTTACCTTAAGTCCCTCCCCTCTTGACCTTTTTTTGTGTTCCTTGTGCATTCTCTCGGATTAATATGCAGTTGTGTATATATGGACACATTACTCTGATTTTTAAGAACCATAAAATATTGACATGACAATCATTGTAAATGTAGTAATTATGTTTGGGTTATAAAAACATTTTTTTGAAAACATTTTGAACAATACAAAAGTTAAAATTTGTGGAAGGCTCCCAGTGTTTTAATCACTTGTGGTCCCCATTGATGCAGCCAGCTCCTCTATTTCTCCTACCAGCCTATGAGCAGCAGCTGTAAGTTGTTGTAGGCGCTGCTGTGCATCCTGTGTTAGGGCTGAAAAAAGAAGAGCGTGGGAGCCATCTTGGGGAGTTTCTATCGGTTATGTGGCGGCACCAGCAAGAGCCTTTGCCTTCAACCTCAATCCTTCACAGTGGCAGGCCATCTACTAGGTCCAGCCACTCATACACATACTGGTCACAAAGGCAAATCTAAGGCATGCAAGAATGTTGAGTCAACCAGGGCTTCGACTAGGCAAAGAAAAGCTCCTTTGAGCCAGACTGCAGCTCAAACCAAAACTGCAACAACCAGGAAGGCAAAGGAATCCTCCTACAGCCATACTGCTCGCCCTACTCACACATCTCACACTACAACATCATTAGCAAGCAAGTGTAGCAAGGGCAAAGGGAAGGTTAAGGCAACATACAATAGCCCCCCAACAACACCCTCTCCTGCTCGAGGCCACTTCGAAGAATCTAATTTTGAGAGCCCCGTCTCACCGGCCCAGCCAAGAACACACACCCAGTCCCCAAGCAAGTCCTCTTCAGTCATTAGCCAGTGTAAGGTCTTCTTATTCATCATCCACACCTGCGGCGTGGCACTTTGAGGGGGGCTTTAGTGAGGGCCAATGTATGGCTTTGGCTACTGGTGTCTCCGACCATTTCCATCACCTGTATGGGAACAATTCCAGAGCTAAAACCACAGATTGCAACTGTGGGAGGAGATCACCAGACAGGTGAATTGCACGGGCACGGAGCCCAAAGATGTGGATCAAGTCCAAAGAAAGTTTTCTGAATTAAAGTATGCCGTTCTGCAGAAGATTAATAAGTGTAAGTTGCATGGGTACAGATGGTTGTTTGGGCAGGTTGATGTTGTGCATGACCTTCTAATTTATACTGATTTTTTCTTACATAAGGTTTCAACCAGGAGTTGGATATCCAGTCAAACTTCAATTTACTGCTGCAGAGGAACTGGTCTGCAGATTAATACACCCAGCTACACTCTAGGACTTGGGAAACGGCTCTTAAACAAGCCAAATGCCCTCTCAACAACAGCCTGGGTCTTCTGATGTGCCCGATTGTAGATGTCATGTGGCTGCGTCTGAGGGCGAAGGATGGGGGTCATTAGCCATGGAAGCAGGGGATATCTTGAATCCCCTTAAACCGGACCTTCAGCATCATTTAATGAAAAGCCCAAACCCTTAAAAAACTTTTCCCCAGCATATAAAATTAATATATTTTAAGTTCCTTACATATTATTCTTTCCCCCGTTGGGCTTCAACTCTGTTCAGGACTCTAGGATATGGGCGCCGCCATCTTGCCTCAGAAGCATCACATATTGAGAAAAAGGAGAGGGGTGAAAAGCACAGGGAGGCGTGTTATAGCTGTGCTTTGCACAGACAGAGCAGAGTTGGGGGTCAGGGAAAGGGAAGCAATCCCAGAATGCAGAGCAGCACAGTCAGAAGGCACTTCCTGTTTGCAGGCTGCCTGATGTCTCATGAGCCGCCATCTTGGATGTTTAAAGGCTCATAACATGCAGTAGATGTGAGCAATCTGTATGTACAGGGTGGGGGAAACATATATGATAGACTTTTATTCAGAGTAAAGGACCGCTTTAAACAAACAAAAAAAATGTATAGCATTTTTCTTTTAAATTGTTAAGGGGCTCTTATTATTTTATATTGGGTGGACAGAACAAAAATATAACAGTACAAATACAAAGTAGGTTTTATAGTAGATTTAGGTCAACATTAAAATAGACAATGCAAGGCAACATTACTATAAATGTGGCAATAAACATACAAATACAAACATAAGTAAATAAGGAAGGATGTCAAGAGAAACAAAATGCCTGTATAGATGCTCATCAGCAGCTGGAGGCACCAGCGCTACGTGCGTACAGTCGATCGTACCCATGACGTTAGGCATATCGGCGATGTCATAAAATCCCAACTTCAACGCATTCCAGACTACCACGTTGTCAGGGAAACATTTTTGAAACATAGTACAACAGACGTGTGGTGCACCACGAAGTAATAATATTTAAAGTAACCCGGCGTGCTCTCCAAATCTAGAGCCAACCATACAAGAAATGGAATGTGGGACAAAGGGTCCCAACAACCATCAAAATAAGGGAGCACAACCATAAACACATTTACATCATTATTTTATTTCAAAAAACATTGTACAAACATTTAAAACCAATTAAAATATTTGCTGACCCCCACTTACAGGCTACTCCTCTAAATTACCCACAAGGAAATGTACCAGTACTATTGGTAAGCTAAGTATATTCAACCAGTTCAACAAACTAATGGATAACAATTGTATATAAATAAATAGTAAAATTTGTGCCGGCACAAAAGTATATTTATATACAATATATACCAGCGTTATTCATTAGTTTGTTGAACTGGTTGAATATACTTAGCTTACCTATAGTATTGGTACATTTCCTTGTGGGTAATTTAGAGGAGTAGCCTGTAAGTTGGGGTCAGCAAATATTTTAATTGGTTTTAAATGTTTGTACAGTGTATTTTGAAATAAAATAATGATGTAAATGTGTTTATGGTTGTGCTCCCTTTTTTTGATGGTTGTTGGGACCCTGTGTCCCACATTCCATTTCTTGTATTTTTGAAACATGGTAGCCAATAGCCATGCCATTCAGAAACTTGTTTAATGTGCGGCTCAGCATAGGCTGGGACATGCACACGGAGAGGGCACCCAGCCTTCTAAACGAGCCGTTCAATAGAAATTGATGGCAGTCAACCAATTTGGACATGCCTGCAATTGCATGCCCCTGCTTGTGGTGGGGGCTGACAGACAGATGCATAGAATACCGCGTAGTCCGCCTCCAAAACACTGCAACTCACTACACGACGGCACACTTTCACCAGGAAATAGACCCTGTAAGTTGGGCGTAAACACACTCATTTTATTGGCCGTGTTCTAATCAACAATCAAGGCTCTGAATCATGCACAAGCCCATACCAATGACGTATCATTCGCGTGAACGCGAAGTCTTTTCAACTAAAATACGATCAACGAAAACGCTTATTTGTGCGAGAAAAAAGAGACGAGAATCTTGAAAATGGCAGAAAATTCTCACAAAAAATACACAAACACATGTTTTTTCATGTGAAAGTGCAGGTAAAAGAGGCTGTGAATCAAGGCCATTGTCTATTTCTGTAAGCTAGTGCAACTGGTCACTTCCCAAACTTTTACAGATAGTCGGAAAAAAAAGAGGGAATACTACACAATGGTAGACATGGCCTTGTCCCAACTTTTTGGAGATGTGTTGGTGCCACCAATTTCAAATGAAAATGTCTCACCTTCACATTCTGGTATTGTGGTGTTCTACATTAATTTGTGATTAAAATATGGCTGTGTTAGATTTCTAAATCATAGCATTCTTGTTTTCTTTAAATTTTACAAGCCTGTTTGGGAACTGAGGTTGTATATGCAGAGCCGGAAAGGGACCAGTTGATGTGGTATTACTGGATGTTATATTTTAGAGGCATAATTTGCTAAACAGCAGTCGAGGATGTTCAATACTTTCCTTCCCTCACTTTAACTAATTTGACTTTATGTCTGCTTTAAAGTGGACTAACACCCAGGGGTGATCGGCCCGGGAATCTATAAGATTCCCGGGCCGATCACCTCCCTCACCGCGGGGCATCCGAGATCAGGATGTCCCGTGGGGTGAAACCCCCCCAAAAGCCCCAAAAAGCCTTACCTTATCGGCGACGGATCAGCCGCTGCCGCCTCCCGCGTGCCCCTCTAGCAGTGCGCGCGCCCCTCTAGCAGTGCGCGCGCCCGCGCCGGCCGTTCCTGAATGGCCGGCGCGGGCGCGCGCCCTGTAAGAGGGACGCGCGGGAGGCGGAGGTGGCGGCTTGTCCGTTGCCGAAAAAGGTAAGTTTTTTTGGGCTTTTGGGGGGGGTTTCACACAGCGGGGCATCCTGATCTCGGATGCCCCGCTGAAGTGGACCAACACCCAGGATAGTGAAAATCCTGGGTGTTGGTCCACTTTAAGGAAAAATCAAACACTCAGAAACACATGTAAAAAAAACAGCACCAAAACACTAGTTTTGGTTTGAATATAGCTTAACTGGGTACGTTCTCTAAGCGTACATTGCTACTAGTAGAACAATAGCAGTAATAACAATCCAGAAACATTTAGCTTGTGTGATTTAAGGGGTCAGTGCAGTTGATGGCTAAGTTAATTCTGCTCACAAAAAGCACAATTGCAATTTGTTTAGTTAGCCTGGAAATATATTGTTTCTTGGAGTTTTTCTTTACAGGAGTTTAGAAGATTGGCATTTTCCTTGTAGTGTTACAGCCCACAGTCATTTAATGCAACTTCTTGTGAGGCCAGGATTCCACACCCAAGTACATTTAGTAGGTCATAGTCAGTACAGTAATTTTAAATGTCTTTCATTCAGCCCTTTGCCATCTTCAATTATACCTTTCCACCCTACTATTTGTGTAATTTTCTTCCGTCTGAAGTCTCTCTGCCGTTGTTCTCTATTGCACAGCATGACAAATTACCCATCAAGCTATATCTTTTCAGCCCAGAACTGTGTAATAATACAAAGTCATGGCGTTATCACACATTGTGCACTTTATTTCCTTACAGTTCATTCAACTGTGTCATTTTATTTTCCTGCCTTCTTTTATCACTGTGAAGACGAAACCTTCAGACCCTAAAAGCAACCCATTTACCCTTTAATTCACAAACTTTAAAGAGCAGTTCTCTAAAATGTACCTTGGAGCTACATGACAAAAGCAAGCTAAATGCCTTAAGTATTCTTATAAAATGCTAGAAATGCCTGTAGTGTTTATATTCAGCCTACAAGGCAGATAAAGACTAGCTCAGGCATTTATTAAATAAATAATATATACACAGACACGCATAATTGCCTTCAAACACTTTGGAACACTGTATAATGTATAGATGGATGACTGTATACAGGGTCGGACTGGCCAGAGGAGGAACTGAGCGAATGGCCGTCAGTGGTACTGCTTTGGGGCCGCATGGTAAAGGTGTCACCTGATCACACAGCCCACCTTGTTATTTTCTGTTGGTGCACTGCTGATTCTAATATCCCCTTTACTATATTCAGCCTCAGCATTGTATCTGGGAGAAGGTCAGGGGACATTCCAGTGGCCATATTCACCCCTACCAGGGGCACATTCAAGGGAAGGAGATCCCAGGTCTGGAACCCCCCCCCCCCCCCCCCAGGAAAAGCAGATAACTTTTTTGAAATGAAAATGGACCTAGTCTGTTCCTGACTGTATACAGTGGTGTTAAAAAAATAGCAGTCCATCAACCTGGTAAATTACTGTTATTTTTTGGGGTTAAAGGGATATTTCTATAGTCATTCATTCAGGTGTTAATTTCAGACGTTATTTAATGTAGGAGAGTGGCAATTTTTGCACATGTTTCTTATGGAGCATTTCAGAAATACTCGAGAAAATGAATCATCCATTGTTCTGATGAAAAACATACTTTGATCAAAACCATAGTTGGACAGGGAAAAACATATAGAGAAAAGCAGCAAATGAAAGGCTGCTCAAATCCTTAAAGAGGCAGGCAAAATCTGAAAGTGATGGAAGGAATCAGGGAACTACCTACAAGTCCCGGTTGCTGAAAAAAAGACCCAAAACACACAAGTGAGCGAACAACAACTTTGTTTCAGACAAAAATGATTGAGTTAATGTAGTGGACCTCAATCCCATAGAGAACTTTTGGGGTGACATAAAAAATGTGGGTTATGAGGCAAAACATGAAAATACAGAGCATCTGTGGAAGGCCAACCATGCCAGATTTGAATACCTTTTCCATGCCAGAGGTTTGTCAACTTTATGCAAGACAGATGTCAAGCAGTTCTCAGAAACAATGGTTATTCCATTGAACATTACTGTTTAAGATAAGTGTGGTTAAAATTGCTGCTGAAGTGACACAATGGGGAGTGCAGTGAAGAGGCCAGGTGTGGACTGGCCATAGGGAGTTCAGGAGAATTCCTGGTGGATTGCACTATATTGGAACTATCTTATGGAAGATTTCAGTAAACCAACAGGGAGGCCGATTCATTAATAGCGGCAGGTAGCGACAGTTGAGCGACTGTAGCTGCATTTTCAGAGCGCCCGCTAGTAGTCGCTGTGCTTGGCCGTTGTTCGGTAGTTGATAGCGACTCAGTCGGTTTGCCGTAATGTTGAATATTGGGTGAGGAGTCGCTATTTGACAGGTTCCACGCTGTATGGGAGCGCATGATAGCGACTGGCCCTAGCGACCGGCTCCCACCATATTCATTAACAAATCACGCTCAAAAAATTCTCGCGCTGTAAAATGCATGTTTAAACTCCAGAGCGCTGGGGGCGATGGGTTAAAAGTAGTTTTTGAACCCCCAAACAACCATATTTTTTGAAACCAAAAAAAACAAGTTTTTTAAATAATTTTGTAATATGAATACATTAATATCAGACCTGTAATATGAATTCTGTACAATTTTTTTTTTTTTTTTTTACCTTAAAAAAATTATCTAAAATGGCAGAAGTGGTAACAGAATTTTTCACATATCTGGCGCTATCTCAGTCGCTAAGCAAGATTGGCTTGATAAATGTGTGATTGTGGTGGGGAGCCGGCGTTCTCGTGGCGGGGCCCGTTATTACGGGCCACTCACCAGTCGCTACCTGTCGCTATTCCTTCATAAATAAGGGCCTAAGTCAGCCAGACCTTATCTATCAGGATAACCGAGGATGTATTAAGCTTGCCAGCAGTTAGAAGATTGGCACAAGGACTAAGCACATTGATGTAAAACATCACCACCTACATGATTTAATGGCACATGGGATACTTGAGTTTGTTTATTGTGAGTCTGACAAGACTCACCTCAGCCATTGGCAGCACTGGAACCCGGCATGCGTTATTTCTAACCGGCTTCCCCTGTGGTGTGCTCAGTGGATCTTAGTGCCAATAAATCTTACATATCTGTGTCTACTCCAATCTATTTATGATTACAGCTATTTCTGATTTCAGGAACATTTATATAGAGTTGGTGACTATGCCGGCTGCATAAGTGCTGAGTGCATGTTGTGGAGCTGCATACAATGGAGGGCACCGCTGTTGGTGCTTTTTCTGCTGACAGGCCTGTCTGTTTTTAGCTTTTGTGTTTTGAGGTGTAGTGCACATCATGTGCAAAAATATCCCTGCTATGTTTACCAAATCTGCAGCTTGCCCCCAACTTGTGGGTTTTAGCAATTTAGCAATTTTATATTGTGGCTATAACTACGTGTGCTACCGTGCCCAGCCATTCAAGGCCCTCATCATATCTGTAATATATATATGTATATATGATATATATTACAGATATGATGAGGGCCTTGAATGGCTGGGCACGGTAGCAAATGCCCACTGAACAGTGTGCCAAGGATGCGGCCACCTCGTCGCTGCGGCACCTTTGAGATCAGCCAATCGCCGACTTTAAGAGATCTAAAGAAATAATTTGCATAAGCCCACTTTGAGCAAGGAATTCTGGGAGGAATTCCATTATCCCTGGCTTGTATGCCCCATTCAAATACTTTCAATTTTAGTAAAGCAATAGATGCCTTGTACCTTTAAACTGAGGGTTTATTAGTCTCTTTAATCCCCCTATACCACTTAACATGGGTCTCTCCCTAACCAGGCTCTTGAAGATATATATATATATATATATATATATATATATATATATATATATATATTAATGTAGGTAGTAAGGACATTGAATCTCCTAAGAGCAAATGTGCATAGCTGTACAAGTACACCCCGGCACCCTTTATCTACAAAATGAGAAATTAAAGGAGCAGTATCGCGAATTTTTCTTGGTGACTTATATTTAAATGGTACTTTGAATGTAGGTAAGTGTTGGAGTAAGAATTACAAATTTAGAAAAAAATGATGTCTGTGTTGAGCAGCTGGAGACTAATAGCTCATGTTTATGTCTTCTGAGTGTCGGGACCCGACACTCTGGCCTGTTCCATGCTGAGGAGAGGGGTGAAACAATGTATCAAAGTATCAGCTGTTCAGTGCTGGCAGCCGTCCAGCATAAGATAACAACATTGCAACATTGCCTGGCCAGAACTTATATATCTAAAGAGAGAGAGAAAAGCTCTAGAAGTCATTTAGCTGATTTTGACAGTTTTCCCTTCATGTTGGGTCTGCTGCAGACTCTTTCAGTTTACCATTTTCTCTTTCATATTCTTATTTCTCATTTTTCCATATGATCTTTCTTTCAGCTTCGTGTGTTTTGAGCAAAGCCCAAACCAGGATTTTCAGTATCTGGAGTTTTGTTTTGTGCCCCTAGGGGCATCCCGACTTGGGATGCCCTGATATGTAAAATCCCCAAGTTCGCCTGTGAGAACGTACCTTTCCCTGTCCCACAGCGCATGCGCGGGCTCTCATCCAATCAGCTCTGTTTGCACGCAGATGGGGAGCCTGAGCAGTAACATTCCTGGCCGCCCGGCCTGTCTAAATGACAATATCTGCGTGAGCACGCCAGAAAAATGGGGGGATCTGTGGCTATCCAGGGGTCGTTTCACACAGTGGGCATCCTGATTTAGAATGCCCAAGGGGCAAGGTCAATGGCCGGGTCTTATAGACTTCAGGGTCGGCAACTCAGGGTTTTGTTCCAGTTTTCAGTCAGTTTAGTTTATTTTGTATAGATTTTACACATTTGAGTCACCTGGTCTCAACAAAAGCAGCACCTCACACACACACACAGCCGTTACCACTGATTACAGTGTCAGCCTCTGAGGTAAAGTGTTGCTAGGAGACCAGTGGGCTAAATGAAGCAGCTCACTAAATACAACCCAGCAGATCCCCCTATTCAGCAAATGGACTGAGCCATTGTAATTATACAATTTAAAAGTAAGGCAGATATTTTTTTCTTTTTCTATCGCCAGATTATTTATACACATGTTAGAAGCTATTGTGTGGCTATTTAATTATTTATCTTTTTTAATGCAAATTTCACGATACTGCTCCTTTAACATTATATATGTGAAATGAAGAAAATGTAGAAAAATATAAAACACTCTGTCCTATAGAATTGCACTGACGTTGGTCACCAAGTAAGCTTTACTGCTATATTTAACCAACGATTACCGTGGTCTGCAATCAGCAGTCCTAGCCATGCCTATTTGGATGTGGATGATCTGATACTACACTCGACATTGCATCCCATCAATTACAGAAGGACAATACCGCCATTGCACTACTTCTAATGAACCTCAAAGTCAGGGGAAATGCTTTTCATCTCTGATTACAGAGAGGGCTATGCAGTAGTTAGTGGTATATAAACTTCAGCCAACAGATGACAGTACGATAATGCCACTACTGAGGTTTCTGAAAAGTCTTTGGTTATTTTTAAGTGGTTTAGATGGAGCTTGATGTGAAACCATGTGTTCTGATCTGGCTTTGCACACTTGCTTGAATTCATATGAAGAAGAAGTTCAAAACTGAAACATCTTTTGTGGATTTCTGTGGGATGTTTTCCAGGCCAGGATGAAATACAGAGGGTTCTCCTGTTCAATTCAAAGGACGGGGAATTAGAAAACATGTGTCATACAGGGCAGCTCCAGGAATTAAGAATTTCCCCGGCCTATGTTACCTCACCTCCTACTCTTTACCAGAAACACTACAAATAGTCTACAGAGATAATGTCAGGTACATCTGAGCCATGTAGATGTGAAAGTTAGTCAGATAGAATAATAAGAAACCAGGAAGGAGCCCTGCTGAGGTATGCTTCCATGCGGACAATATAACATTGCTGGAAGGGTTTTTAAGATTCAGAGCCATATTTTTACAAATGCTGTGGCACAGGGTGTTAGGGACACCATATGTTGTACCCATCCTCAGGGCTGGCCTTAGGGTCAATGTCGCCCTGGGCAAGATTGCAGGATGCCCCCCCCCAGACAACAGAGGAAACACGGAAAAGATTGAACCAAAGAGATAAAGCAAGATAAACAGAGGGAATGCAGAAAAGGAAATACTGGAGGAAAAGAGAGAAAAAAGAGAAAAGAAGATCGAATGAAGGAAAAGGGGTGTAGTATGAGGTATAAGGTGAAAAGAGCGAGGATAGAGGGAAGTAAAAAGGAGAAAGGAGGAGAAAATACTAAAAAAAGAATACAATGAATCAGTTTCCTTTTTCATATTTTATCCGCCGTTCTCAGTTAGAGAGAGAAAGTGATAGAGAGAATAAGGGTAAAGTATTGTGACAAGAGAAAGATGAAAAGAATGTGAAAAGAATAAAAGCAAGATGGGGGGGAATGTGGGAGTGGAGGAGAAAGAGAGAGAATTGTATAGGGCTAGAGAGAGAGAGAAGGGAAATTGGATTAAAAGAAAAAAAGAGGATATGATAGAAAGGAAGAAAGAAAGAAAGAAGGAAAGAGAGAGAGAGAGAGAGAGAGAGAGAAGAAAGAAAGAATAAGACCAAGAGTGAAAAAAGAAAAAGAGATAGAAAGGAAGAGATGGAGAGAGAGAAACAGTATAGGAAGAAGGAGGGAAGGTAAAAAAGGAAGATGTTTAGAAGCTACAAAGAGAGGCAGAGAGGAGATTGGTGAACAAAGAAAGATGGAGGGATTATGTAAATACATAACAAAACATGAATAAGGCCGGGGGTAGGGAAAGAGAGAAAAAAGAGAAAGGAAAATTCAAGAAGTATGAAAAGGGTGAAAGCGAATTCTGAAGATATATGCAAAAAAAAAAATGAGTGATTTTTTGGGAAAAAAAGAGTGGCCTGCTGTTTCAGCTGAGAGCTCCTGGCGCCCCTTAAGGAGCCTTTGGGATGGCGCCCTGTGCGACCACACACTCCCACACAACCCAAAGGCCACCCATGCCCATTCTATTTTTATACACAGTTACCCTGTGTGTGACTGTGGCCCATAATTTAAGAAGTAAAGATGAGTCAATGAGAATGCTAGACCTGCAAATGCTAGAAGCCTGAAAATAGGGACATCTGATCCACACTGGGTGACTTTTTGTGGGTAAAGTCCAAGGCAACCATCTGTGTGAAAGTGGCTTCCAGCAGCTGGCATCTGACTATGACTGAGATGTGCAAATCGATGTGCCCATCCAGACTGGCCAGTGCATGTTGTCAAAAGAAGAAGGACTTTTTGTAATCCTGGACATCTTTCTCCTAGGTCCAAAAAGGGTAATTTATAAAAATGTGGAGGGACTTTTAGAGGCTCTCTATTCTTTAATGAATACCTGGGCACTGAAAAAGTACATAAAACATCCAATCCAAATTCAACAAGTGGGATGGAAACTTTTTTTATAGTGATGTTGTACATGTTTTTACAGATTTTCAAATAACAGTCCCTATGGGATTCATTAAAATATTGCAATGCAGCACTGTGACGCTGAAGCTCCACCCCTGAGGAATAGTCATCAAAAGGAAGACTCATTCTTCTGTCATGATTGGGGGGGGGGGGGATATGGGGGACTTGTGGCTCCACAGATGTTGATGTGAGGAGCTGCAGACACTGGCAGATACTACTGACCAGCACAATGCATTCAAGTGGGAAGCCACCATGTCAAACTAAGAAGACATAAAGGAGCTTCCACCAGGCGGGGAGAAGGAATCTGCTGGTAAGTGAGTGTAATATTTGTTTCTATTTTTGTTATTAAGTGTTCTTGCATGGCAAGATCACTTATTGTTCTCTCACATATATATTATTCTTATTATAGCCATATTTTGCACTGTAACTGCTCCCACAGTTTTTACACTACATAGACCAAATGTGCGGATCGTTCCCAAATGGTATGCTATTACTTTGTGGAACGTTTCGCCAAACGGTTTCCGAAATATTGGCGTTTTTCTGGCGCAATTTTCCCATAGGAATGAATGAGAGGAATATTCAAAACTAGAGTGTGAGATGAGTGTGAAGTAAAAAATCAGGACATGATTTCTAAACTGCGACCTCTCCCTCATTTTTAAGCCCACCTACACAAATCTTATAACGTTCAGCTATCCCTGCTGCCACTAAAAATGTCCATAGCCATAGCCCTAACAGTTTTCACAATATGACCTTTTGTTTGCAACTCACATCTCCCATTGACATTCATTGAAACTCCACTCTAGACACCACAAATTTGAACGGCAATTTCTAAACTGCGACTGTGCCTTCATTTTTAATATTTCAGAGACATGCTATATAACACATTGTAGGCCTGGCTCTTGTGATTCTTACAGTATAACGCTCTTAGGATGTATATTTTTGAAGCTACAGCCATTTGAATATGGCAACCACCAATGAATTAGAAATGTGTTTTAAAGTACATTCTCTGGCTACCTGAGAGTGAGTTGAGTGAGCGCTGTATAGAGCCCTGGTAAGGCCACAGCTAGAATACTGTGTGCAGTTCTGGAGACCTTACCTGCAAAAAGACATTATTCAAATAGAACGTGTCCAAAGGCGGGCAACGAAAATGGTGGAAGGACTTAAACTTAAAACTTATCAGGAGAGGCTTAAAGAACTTAATTTGTACAGTCTGGAGGAAAGAAGGGAGAGGGGGGACATGATTGAGACCTTTAAATATGTGAAAGGATTGAATAAGGTTCAGGAGGGAAGTGTTTTTAAGAAGAAACGTAACAATAGAACAAGGGGGCACAACCTGAAGCTAGTCGGGGGGAAGATCAGGAGCAATGTTAGAAAATATTATTTTACAGAAAGAGTAGTAGATGCTTGGAACAAACTTCCAGCAGAGGTAGTTGAAAAATCAACAGTCACTGAATTTAAACATGCCTGGGATAAGCACACATCTATCCTAAGATAAAGAGTACATACAGTATACACATAAGATACAGAGAACATACAGTATACACATAAGATGCAGAGAACATACAGTATACACATAAGGGCAGACTAGATGGACCGTATGGTCTCCTTCTGCCGTCAACCTTCTATGTTTCTATGTTTCTATGAGTTGCCATAGGAACACACCTGCAACCAGGCTCGTTACATTCATTTTACAGCTGCTCCGCCAACACAGCCAGTCTCGGGAAAACTCCCCATGAAAACATGTTATGGAAAACAGGTTAGACAAATGACATAGCCAGTCATTTAGCAAGATATAAATACTTCATAATTTAATGCCTACTATCTTTACTCACTCCAAACAATCCATATAGTTACGCTGCCCAGTCAAACCTTTCCACAGTTAATCCAGACGCACAACAGTTACTCAAGTCACTCCACCCAGTTACTCTTCCCACTCCAGTTGTAGAGAACTGGTGGAGGCAAGAACACTTCACACAATTTCCCCAGAAATTGTACTTTGTCTAGTTAAGTTATACATTTGTAAATGTATTTCTTTATTTTTCTTGTGCTGACTGTGAACTTAAATTAGATAATAGTTTCAAATGAAATGGAAAAAATGTGATAAATGCTTTATGTTCTATTGTGAATAAATTAGGTTCTATGTGATTTCCAAATTAGTATATATATAGCTGAGTAGACACACACACACACACACGCACACACACGCAAATAGCAGTGACTTCACGTTTAAAGCAGAGCTGTACACAACATGCTGCTTATGTGCAACAGTAAAACATGTACCAGCCTCACATGTCTTGTGGTTGTATAAACCATAGACCACTCCTGTGCTGGGAGATTACATTTTTCGGCTGCCTGATTGTGCCCCTTCTCAAATGAGCTTCCTCCTGCTGACTAGGAAGCCCTTCTGGAAAGCAAGTGATAGGGATGGTCAGTATTCCTCTCCAGGCTGTCACCATAGATCTGTGTCTTCCACAATGACTCAATGTGGAGCTGAAGAGGAAGCGTCCTCAGATACTGGTCTGCAAACTCCATTGCTTTACTTTGGACTTCATGTCAGAGGAGCATTACATGGCAGGAGAATTACGTTTTTGCTGATGCTAATTGTGGCATATGACCATTATAAGTTTACTGCTACATTTAACACTAATGTTTTAGGACCCTTAGAAGACAACTGTTGGTGAAAATGAAAATCTTGCATTGTGCTGTCATGTGTTAGCTGAAGTTTATACACCACTACCATATATTTTGTTTATAGGGTTTAGAGGAGGAAAAAAAGTAAAAAAATACATTCTAAACCAAATGGTTCACTAAAATACCCCCTTCCAAAAACTCCATTACAGACAGTGTGCCTATGCTGCATCCAACATTACAGGCAGTGCAGACTCCCCCATTTCAGGCAGTGTGCGACACCTGACCATTACAAGCAGTGCAGCATCCCCCACTTTAGGCAGGGTGCGACACCCCCCATTACAAGCAGTGCAGAATCCCCCACTTTAGGCAGGGTGCGACACCCCCCATTACAAGCAGTGCAGCATCCCCCATTACATGCAGTGTGCATCCCCCTATCACAGTCAGTGTGCGGCATCCCCCATTACAGGCAGTGTTCTGCATCCCTCCATTACAGGCAGTTTCCTGCAATCCCCCTATTACATAGCCCATTGCTACCTCCACCCACTGCAGCTAGGAACACGATCAGTTGTGTCGGATCACTGTATGTACAAGTATGTAGATAAGGTAGTGTGTATCTGTTTGGCCCGGGCATTGGAGGACCAGCAGGAAGCAAGTGTACGTTTAACTTCTTCCCGCCTGCCTGGCCATAAGACACACCGATACGCACCCCCATCCCCCCACACACACACTTATGAGGGGAAAGTGCGTCTTATGGAGTGAAGAACACGATTACTACTGCATAGCCCTCTCTGTAATCAAAAAATAATTTCCCTTGACTTTGAGGTTCGTTAGAATTTGAACACTCTCTTTAAAGGAGCAGTATCGCAAGATTGTGTAATATTAAAAATCTATATAAACACGTCAGCTAATGAGAGAAGGGGTCACTTATACACCAAAACTGAATACAACTCCCACCAAGTTTGTGGTTTATTCTCTCATAGCAGGAATAGAATCCAGGGGTGACAGATAAAGTCTATCAGGGGTGACAGAGCCTTCCATTAAAAGAAAGAAAAACAGGCCTGGATGGATATTTCTTGATACAGGGTGTATAAGTGACCTCTCCTCCCACCATCCAGCTAATTATATATGGATTTTTATCATTGGGCCATTTTCTGAGATAGTGCTACTTTGCTACGTTGTAGGCAATGTTTTACCCCATCTAAATTTGCGTGTACAATATGAATCCACTATAAAAGATTTAATTTCCTTATTTTCTATTATGCTATCCTTTCCCAATTGAATGATCAGGGGAATGAAAATGGACCAAACTGTAGCAAAAAGCTGTTAAACTGTGGCCTGATTTCAGACACTAGAATAATCTAAGATTAGTGGACCAAAACAAAAGATTTTTTTTAATCTTGGCTTTTGATCCATGCCTCCTGGAGCAATCCAACTTGGGATGCCCCTGTTGTTTGTAACCTCCCTTTAGATAGTTTGCTGATCTCGCCTGCGATTCCAAGACGCATGCACGGGCCTTTCCCCTATCAGCGTTATAATATATATATATATATATATATATATATATATATATATATATATATATATATTTATATACATAGCTCGATATAGAGCACTGGAAGTGGCTGACATCCCAGCGGCAGCTCCCCTCTAGCTGTGCATATTCCCACCAGCCATTTCGAGAAGCCTGGTGTAGGTGCACACATTAGCTGGAGAGATCACCAAAAAGTCAACCTCACAACCTGGCATGTTTGTTTCACTGAAAATGACATGCTGTATGTTTTAACAAGCTGGGCACCAGGAGTAGTACTGCCAGCTCACAATCCCCCTATGCCGGGAACACCTGATGAAGAACATTGGGCCCCGAAGGGAATAAGGGCTGGTAATTACAAGCATCAGGGGCCAGCAGTTTGGCCCTTGAGCCCAGGGTTATCAGGCAGGCCAGGCGCCGGGGAGGGGGATCACATCCCCACAACTGAAACCTATGATGGAAAACCTCTGGAAGAACATTGGGCCCCGAAGGGAATAAGGGCTGGTAAATACAAGCATCAGGGGCCAGCAGTTTGGCCCTTGAGCCAGGGATATCAGATGGCCGGGCGTTGGGAAGGGGGCCATCTCACCACAACTGAAACCTATGATGGAACACCTCTGAAAGAACATTGGGCCTAAAGGTCATAAGGGCTGGTAATTACAAGCATCAGGGGCCAGCAGTTTGACCCTTGAGCCCAGGGTTATCAGGCAGGCCGGGTGCTGGGGAGGAGGGCCACATCCCCACAACTGAAACCTATGATGGAAAACCTCTGGAAGAACACTGAGCCTGAAGGGCATAAGGGCTGGTAATTACAAGCATCAGGGCCAGCAGTTTGGCCCTTAAGCCTAGGGTTATCAGGCGGGGCCTGATAACCCTTCATTACAAGCCAGAGCTGGGAAAGGAGTCCTGCGATTGGCCCCCGGCAGTCACATGGGCCATAGCCGATGTCACCTTCATTACAAGCCAGAGCTGGGAAAGGAGTCCTGCGATTGGCCCCCGGCAGTCACATAGGCCATAGCCGCATCCTCTGTGCCAGCCACAAGCTGTGGACCTGTCCACGTGACCGTCCGGCGTCCAATCACGGGACTCCTTTCCCGGTGCTGGCTCGTAATGAAGGCGAGGTTATCTGCAAGGGGGGCTCCAGCATTCTGGATGCCCTCCGAGCTTGTTGTAATGAACAGGCAGCGGGACCAACACCCGTTAAAGAAAAATGGGTGTTGATCCGGTTTAAATGGACCCTCCAGGTAAATAAGAGGGCGTGTGCCCCTCATTTCACAATCCAGAGGGGGAAACAAGAGTTCATGGAAGAAGGTAAGTAGGAAGAAAGCCAGGGTTTGCACTGATAGTGCTAGTATGAGGTGTGGGACTACTGTCTACTGAGTGTGTTCCCCTCCCCTACTGCAGGGACCAGTCTTATATGACTGGAGGGCCCCTTTAATCTTGCCCTGCCGAGATAATAGTTCTGTGTCTTGAAACCTGCAAATAAGATGGTAAAACTGAAAAATATATAAGTGGGAAAATCTATTCAGTTTCTCTGAAGCTGATTAAATTCTATTTGTCAACAAGCAAATAATAAACTATGATATTAATTGTTTGTAAACAACACAATTTAAATTCTATTAACCTTCTCCAACAATAAAACTACAACTACAACTAAAAGGCAAACTCAAAATGTGTTTGCGCTGCAAACATTTACTTAAAGCATGCAGCTGCTATTCTTCCTTAAAGGAGGTGTATCGACAAATTGTGTAATATTAAAAATCCATATAAACAATGGCTAATGAGAGGAGGGGTCACTTACACACCTGAACTGAATAAAACTCCCACCAAGCTTGTGGTTTATTCTTTCCTGGTAGGAGTAATATCCAAGGGTCACCCCTCTTTGCTCTTCTTTCCTTTAAAATAAAGAAACAAGCCTGGCTGGATATTTCTTGATGCCGGATGTATAAGTGACCCATCCTCCTTCCATGCAGAATATTTATATGTATTTTTATCATTGGGTGATTTTTCGCGATAGTGCTCCTTTAATAAACATCAGTTTAAGAGACAACCATCATTTAAGGGACCATAAACCCATCAGCAATGACAAGGCAGCAAGCAGCTTACATGATGCCTGTCCCGTGTGTCTCTCCTCCATTTCCTTCAGCACAAAGTGGAAGCTGTACAGGGATCCAAAATGTATCTTCCTTTCAATTTTGTCTCAACCATGTCCCAGAAATTGAAACAAAGAAAGTGGCTTTGCTTAGAATACATAAGATATTTCCATATAATCAGATATTTTGAAATGCTATGCATTGGCTCACCCTATACTTTGCCCAAGGGAATAAGGATGGGAGGAGGTTAGCATCTGCCTCGACAGGGAACACAATAGAAAATCAAATGCTATTATATGATTGGTTACAATAAATACTTTTCCCCTTTTTATTTTTTTCTAGTTTGAAAAAGTGCCAAGTCAGCAGAAAGTGATGGGTGTCAGCAAAAAGAGAGAGAGTTGAGAAATCCAGCAGCTCTTCCAGGTCTGCTGGTGGCTCTGTGTCCCCATGGTAGCATTTGGGTCCAGCCCCCACCCCTTGCTTCCACCACAAAAACAAATGGCAGGGGGCGGGCTGGGCAAGGTAGGGAGTGGCATGTTCGGCAGGTGCCCCCTACTTGCTATCCTTTGTGGGACACTGGAGTGGAAGCAGGGGGGATCTGTGCCCCTCTGAGAACCAAATCCAGACAGGGAGACACAGAGCTGCCAGTACACCTGCAAGAGGTGGCGAACAGGAGGAGGACGATGCCCCCTCGGCATTTAGATGACAGGGAACACAGGTCCCCCTGCTTCCACCTTGGTGTATCACAAAGATTAATTGGTAGGGGGAGCAAGCCACCTGCCCAACATGCGGGTGGGGGGGGGCTTGCCCACACCCCGTCTCCCTTTTTCCACACTGCCACTGGTCAGGGGGATGCAGAAGAGCCCAGTGCCCTCGGCATGTGCCCAGTGTTCTTTAAGAGGTGCTGGACCAGACCTGTGCCAAAGTGATGAAGGGGGATACCACAGGAAATTGCCTCCATGACCTTCCCCTTAAGTGAAGTAATTAGTCACATGGGCAGAACCCATCTGTGTAGGGGCTGACGGGCCTGAGCTGTGGGAGCCACAGGATGGGAGGAGGACTTTTATTAAACTGTGTTTTTTAATCATACTTCAACTTTTTGTGAATTGGTAAGGAGTCCAAAAGACCCCCTACAATAGATCTTGGGGGTGGGCATGCCATCTGCTGGCATTGGTGGGTGAGATGCTTTGACCAGAATCTGGCCCAAATCTAGCTTTGGCCCAGATCCAGAGCATTAAACCAGAAGTCCAGTCACACTGTACCCCAGCGCCATCCCCCCCATGCCCCTACTGAGATGGTTTTGGCATTTAAAAATAAAAAAATTAAGCTTACCATATCAGCTCTGGCAGGGGAGTAACTTAAACCGGACCTTCAGCGTGATTTAATGAAAATCCCAAACTCTTAAAAAACGGTTCCCCAGCATCTAAAATTAATATATTTTACATTTTTAGTCACTAACTTATTATTCTTTCCCCCACTGGGCTGCAACTCTGTTCAGGAATTTAGGATATGGGCGCCGCCATCTTGACTCAGAAGCATCACACTTACTGAGGAGAGGAGAGTGGGATAAGGTACAGGGGGGTGGGTTATAGCTGTGCTTTGCTCAGACAGAGCAGAGCTGGGGTCAGGTAAAGGTCAGCAGTCCCAGAATGCAGAGCAGCACAGTCGGGAGGCACTTCCTGTTTGCAGGCTGCCTGATAAGATGGCGGCTTCCATAAGCCGCCATCTTGGATGTTTAAAGGCTCATAACATGCAGTAGATGCAGGTAGGATGATTTTTAATGTGGACAATCTGTATGTACAGGGTGTGGGAAACATATAAGATAGACTCTTATTCAGAGTGAAGGTCCGCTTTAAGGGGGTGCAGGGGGTTCATTCGCACCAGGGCAGGGAAGGTCATGGGGCCCCATCATTGTTGCACCTCCACTTTTTTTTATCATGTTTGTGCTCACTTGGCATCATTTAGAGAAAGGAAGAACCATTGTACTCAGTGGTTTCAGTCTTTAGTTGTTCAGCTGCATCCAATTTAGTTTAAAAGACAGAGGTTACTGTATGAGCTTTGAAAGGGCCCCATTTAATGTGGACCTTCACTCTGAATAAGAGCCTATCTTATATGTTTCCCACACCCTGTACATACAGATTGCTCACATTAAAAATCATCCTACCTGCATCTACTGCATGTTATGAGCCTTTAAACATCCAAGATGGCGGCTCATGGAACATCAGGCAGACTGCAAACAGGAAGTGCCTTCTGACTAGGCTGCTCTGCATTCTGGGATTGCTAACCTTTTCCTGACCCTAGCTCTGCTCTGTCTGAGCAGTCACAGCTATAACCCGCCCCCTGTACTTTATCCCACTCTCCTCTCCTCAGTATGTATGATGCTTCTGAGGCAAGATGGCGGCGCCCGTATCCTAGAGTCCTGAAGAGAGTTGCAGCCCAGTGGGGGAAAGAATAATAAGTAAGTGACTAAAAACTTAAAATATGTTAACTTTAGATGCTGGGAAATCATTTTTCAAGGGTTTGGGCTTTCAATAAATCATGGTGAAGGTCCGGTTTAACTGCTGTCTTTTGTAGCTGCGAGGGGGGGGGGGGTAATTGGCTGTCTTGGAGGATTTGAGGAGGATTAGAACACATTTCAAGCAGTGCAATGGGGGAATTATGAAATTGTAATTCTTCTTTTTTTTGTTTTTCAGATAACCTTTTGGATATTAGAAGGAAGCAACCGTCACAAACAGATGTTGCTAGTGTATCAGCCAAAGGGTGTGTGGTGGGTGATGGGTTTATGCCCCACATGGCAGCAAATCCATTCATTGCAACTTCCAGGCATGCAGACTCGCCTTGGCACATCCCCTACATTCCAATGAATGGAGTGGACATGCTGCGGGCAATAAACCCCCCTGGAACGGAGGTGCCCAACAGGATGCTTGTTCTATGCTTTTGGTTAGTATTACAACAGTAGGTCTGGGCAGTTGCATTGGCCAAAAGGTGAGTGTAGCTGTTTATTTGCTTGAACAGACCCTTTAAACGGAAAGTTCACTTTCAAAGGCATTACTTTTTTTTAATCATGGCGCCAGGGGAGCAGTTGGGGAGGTTAGGTTGGGGTGAGGGCTGTCCCAGTAGAGGTGGGATGTTTGCATGTGTATATTTTTTTGTTCCAAAATGGTGTGCTCTGGGTTCTGAGCTGGTCTAGTATTGTTTTTATTGTTTTTACTATAGCCAATCTGTTGCTATTGGCAACTTTACACCAAGGCCCTTATTTATGAAGGAATAGCGACAGGTAGCGACTGGTGAGCGGCCGGCAATGACGGGCCCCGCCACGAGAACGCCGGCTCCCCACCACAATCACACATTTATCAAGGCGATCCTGCTTAGCGACTGAGATAGCGCCATATAGCCATATAACTCATTCATCATTATTCCAGCCTCAGCCCACAGCGCCAGCGTCCGACCTTGAACAGCGACAGGTATGACCTCTCGCTACCTGACGCTCTCCAATGCATTTCAATGGAACAATCTTTAAATATTCATAATTCATTGTTATTAATGTTTTTGTTTTTTTTTCAATGTGAAAAATTCTGTGACCACTTCTGCCATTTTAGATAATTTTTTTAAGGTAGAAAAAAAAAAAAATTGTGCAGAATTGATATTACAGGTCTGATATTATTGTATTCATATTACTAAATTATTAAAAACATTTTTTTTTTGTTTCCAAAAATATGGTGGTTTGGGGGTTAAAAAACTACTTTTAACACATCGCCGCCAGCGCTCTGGGGTTTAAACATGCATTTTACAGTGCGAGAATTTTTGGAGCATGATTTTTTGATGAATATGGTGGGAGCCGGTCACTCTGACCAGTCGCTATCATGCGCACCCATACAGCGCGGAACCTGTCAAATAGCGACTCGTCACCTTGTATTCAACATTACTGCACACCGACTCAGTCGCTGTCAACACCCGAACAACGGCCAAGCACAGCGACTACTAGCGGGCGCTGTGAAAATACTGCTACAGTCGCTCAACTGTCGCTACCTGCCGCTATTAATGAATCGGCCTCCCCGTCTGTACACCAAGCTCTACAAGAAGAGAGAAGTGAGCTCTGTACACACAGAACACTGCTGCTGGGCATAGTGAGCGTCAGCAGTGGCCACAGCAGAAGCGTTCTGTGTGAATAGGGCTCACTTCTCTTCCAATAGTAACAGATTGTAGGTAGTGCAAAGTGCTTCCATAAAACACACATTTGCTAACACAAGAAAAAACATACACTTCCAAAAATGCTATTGAAAGGGGACTTTGCCTTTAAAGGAGAACTCCAGGTTTTTGGAGTTGTGCCTTAATGTTTACTTCTTTTAGAATAAACATTTTTTTTTTTTTTAGGATTGTGCCCCCATACCTGTGATTTACATTGGCAAGTTTTTATATTATTGCAGCCAGGGCCGGCTCCAGGTTTATACAGGCCCTTTGAGTCTCAATGGGCCCTTTGCAGTGTGGTATAATACTCCATACATGGTGCTAAAGTGGCATGTACGAAAGTTGTATGAACAAAGAACAGAAGACATGACAGAAAAAAATTTAAGCTGGAAACAAAAAGGGAATGAGAAAAAAAAAGATGGGACAATAAACAGAAAGAAACAAAGAGAGAACAAATAAAGAGAATGGATGAATGACAGAAACAGGTAATTAAAGGAATGACATAAAAAAGTAGGGAGAGAGTAGGAATGGGAGATAAAACGAGATGGGAGGAAAGAAGGACTGACAAAAAAGGAATGAAAGAAAGAATAGGAGAACTGAAAGGAAAAAAAGAAGGTATGGCAGAAAGAATAAAAGGAATGCCAGTAAAAATAATAGAACAATAACAAATGAAAGAAACAAAGAATACATAAAAGGAAAAAGACAAGATGGAAATAAAAGAATAGAAGGGAAAAATTTAAGTAAAGAAAAAAGAAAGAAAATGAATGAAAGAAAAAAAAGATGAAAGAATCCAAGAATATATGGAAAAACTAGAAAGAAAGAAACAACAAATTGAAGGACTGATAGAAAGAACAGTCCTTAGTCCTGGTTATTTTACGGGCCTGTGTCCCGTATAGGGGCTGCTCAGGGTAGAGGGAATGAGATGGGGCCCTCCCGAGCTACAGGGGCCCCGGCACCTGCCTGGGTACGCCCAGTGCTGGCGCCTGACCTGCCTGGAGAGCTTGTTTGCTTGAGTTGGAGTGGCTTTCCATTCCTTGAGTAAAGCCCTTAGCATAGTTTCTGACTACAAATCCCAGAATCCTTCCATTGTTTTGGGTGAGCTCATCAGCAGCTTTGGCAAAATCCAGCAGCAGTTATGACCTCAGATGAAAATACTGCCAGCAACCCTTCAGCTTCTGGAACACAAGGCTGTTAAACCTGTGAGTTCAGGAGTGTGGAGCTTTGCTTTAGCCAATCAGATGATTAGCAAGCCAGAATCAGAGAGTCTCTGCCAGGAAAACCAACAACACCAGTAGGCAGGGCCGGCATCAGCACCCAGCAAGGTGGGGCAGCTGCTGGAGGTCCCGCCCTCCAGGGGGGGACCCACTGGCAGGGCCGACCTTTAGGGTGTGCAACAGTGTTTGACCGGCGGCAGACTAGGAGGGCACCTCCACAGCTGGAGCCCACATCCCCTCGTGGTGCGCCAGCAATGACCGAAGTGACTGTGCAACTTCTTTTCCCTGCCAAGCGGGGACAACACTATGCAGCAATAAGGTTCCGCTGCTGCCTGTGCTGTCCCCATCGGGAGAGAGCAAGGGGCCTCCACACCACGGGACAGGTGCGCCGGTGGGATGCGGGCAATCAAGCAGCAGGCGGCAACAAGGAGAACAGGAGTGCCAGCTGTGAAAGAAAGCACTGTAGAGGTAAGATCTTTTCTCCTGTCAAGCCCATGAGGAGGTGGTGGGATCAGGTTTGCTGTTGATGGCAAGTGGCCATACACAGAGGTCTGGGAGGTCAACTAAAATAAAGTTGACCAAAGCCAGCCCTGGCGTATATGAGACTCCAAGGCTGGATGATTCCCGGCTATTTGAACCCCCCCAGTTGCCTGTTATCTTTACCTGTTTGACGAGTCCACGGTGCATGCGCGGCCAACCATGGAATCACTGTCTTCCTTCCCACACCGGAACTACAGCCGAAGGATGCTGCATGCCATTCATTTGTGGGGCTTGGATTCCATTTAGCTTCTCCAGTCGCACAATAACATGTACAGTCAGGGAAGCTGATTGGACGAGAGGCCACGGCATGAGGCCTGACGGCATGACTGAGGAAAAGTGAGTTTGATGGGCGAGTGGCGGGGTTCCACACAACAAGGCATCCCGATTGAGATTCCAGGGAGGGAAGTGCTGGGTTTTGTTCTGCTTTTAAGTTGCCCACCCCAGATGACTGCCTATCCCTGGAGCATCCTAATCTGTGATACAATACTGTGTGAAACCCCCTGGAATTAATGGCATACCCACTATGCAAGCCATTCCACCCCTGGGTCTTGGTCCCCTTTACAGGGCCATCTCAATTTGGGATGACCCTGTTTGTGAAAGAACCCCCCTGGTTTGGCCATTACCTCAAACTGGCGACCCCACAGCGCATTGACCAGTTCAAGGAAGGTAATGAACAAACAGAAGGGGGGGGGTCACACACAGGGGCATCCAAAATCAGGAGAATCTAGATTCGTTTAGACCCCAGTTTAAAGGGGTTTGGTGCGCTTCAAAGTAGCTTAAAACTAGAGTCTTGGTCCAAATAACATAATCCTTAGGGGGCATACAGATTTGGGACGTCCCTCGGTGATGCGACTCTTCACCACAAAGGGGTTCACTGAGACAATGCCGCCCAAGGGCCCACATAAACCTGGAGTCGGCCCTACCAGTAGGTGTACAAGATAAACTCATTATTGCTAGGGGAAACTATTTTCTTTTCATTTAAAATTCATTTTTGCATTCAAATAGAAAAGAAATAAATAACAGATATGTTCAGCACCTTGAACTCATAATTTTGGCACACAATAATGGAAACTTTTAAAAATGCCATGGAAAGTGAAATCACCCTTTAGGCCCGTGGATCATGCAGTGGAGGGCGTAGACCTGCAGGTTTACCAGTATGACTGGAAGCTCTTCATATACACACAGCAGCATAATTCATACAGATGCAAACCTCCCAACTTTTCAGGGCGGGAAAGAGGGACAATAGTTAAATTAGGCCATGTCCTCCCATTGATTGATGGATAGGTTGTAACAGTTACAACAATATGAACACTAGGCAAATTAATCATTTATTTATCAGATAGATCAGAACAGATCTACATGTTACACCTCAAAGAGGGACAAAGAAGAACAACTAAGGACAGGGGGACATGGGCCGAAAAGAAGGACAGTCCCTCCAAATCAGGGACAGTTGGGAGGTATGCAGATGGATATTACATATTATATACGTTTTGAACAGCTAAACTAAAGAACAAATGTAAAAAGGGATCTGGATCTCAACGGGTCCGTATTAGCAGCTGAGAACTGAAATGTTATATCTTTAACATGACCCTTATCCTCTACAGCTGAAAACCAAGCTGCAATACCCCCGCCTCCCCCCCCCCCACACACACATACAGACAGTGTGACTTCCAATATGAGAGTGGCCTGGAATGTGGATCCTATGTCCCTTCCCCGGCTCAGCCTGCGACCTCACACTAGCAGTTGTTGAGCCCAGACACCAGCATGTTGGTTCAGGCTTCCCCTCCACCATTTCCTGATGTCAGCTTCTTCAGTGGGGAATTAAGAGACAGCGCGAGGAAGTCAAACATTTGGAAGCACAAGATAAAGAAACACAGGAGGGGGAAAGAGGAGAGGCATGTGAACGACACCAGGGAACAACTGCCACCCTGTCCTGCTCAGCACTATTGCACTTAGCAGACTGCAGACTTCTATGACCCAGCTGTTATGCCATCCACTGTCCTCTTACTAGAAGTGTCTGCACTTCCCCTATTAGATGCAATAAGTGTATGTTTATTATTATTATTATTATTATTATTATTATTATTATTATTATTAATATTATGATGAGATGGCCATATTTAACTAGTTGTAAAAAGCTGAGCACTCTTCAAACCTATTGCGCTGAGCACAGGAATTTAGTGATGGACTTTAGTTGTGCTACCAATGTACAGTATTGTATCAAAATTTGTGCTTCTTTTCTAAAGTGGACCAAAACTCAGGATTTTGACTATCCTGGGATTTGGAGGCTGATTCATTAATAGCGACAGATAGCGATAGATAGCGACTGTTGAGCGACTGTAGCGGTATTTTGACAGCGACCGCTAGTAGTCGGTGTGCCGTAATGTTGAATACAAGATGCTGAGTCGCTATTTGACAGGTTCGCTGTTGTATGGGAGCGCATGATAGCGACTGGACATAGCGACCGGCACCCACCATATTCATTAAAAAATCAGCCTTAAAAATTCCTAGCGCTGTGAAATGCATGTTTAAATCCCAGAGCGCAGTAGGTGATGTGTTAAAAGTCGTTTTTAACCCCCTAACCACCCCCCCAAAAAATGGAATGATTTTGAAATAATATTCAAACCTGAATAGTGTAAAATCAGACCTGTAATATCAATTCTGCAAAAAAAAAAAAAAATTTTAAAAAATCCCCAAAAAATACATTTTCAAAGGAAGAAGTGTTCACAGATTTTATTTTTTTAAATAAAAAAAAAAATATTAAAAAATAATTATTAATTAAAATACATTCTGCCATTGAAATGCATTGGAGAGCGCCAGGTAGCGAGAGGTCATACCTGTCGCTGTTCAAGGATGTTCGCTGGCGCTGTAGGATGAGGCTGGGATAATGATGAATGAGTTGCTAGGTGGCGCTATCTCAGTCGCTAAGCAGTATCGGCTTGATAAATGTGTGATTGTGGAGGGGAGCCGGCGTTCTAGTTGCGGTACCTGGCTTTACTGGCCGGCTCCCCAGTCGCTATCTGTCGCTATCTGTCACTATCTGTCGCTATTCCTTGATAAATAAGGCCCTTGGTCCTTGCCCCCAGGGCACCTCACTCGGGGGTGCCCCGCTGTGTGAAACCCCGCAGGTTGTCTGAACAAACTCACCTGTTCCTGTTTCTATGGCACATGCGCGACTGCTTGTCCAATCAGCGCACTCGGATCCGATCGAGCCCCTTTCGCCCAGGAGCTCATCTAATGTTAAAAGCGGCCACACCCCCCCCCCCCACACTCTAAGAGGGAGAATTCTGCTAAAGGGATAGTGGCCACTGCTTGTGCATGCGCCATTGGACCGGGAACGAAGGTGAGATTTCGGGTGACCTGGGGGGTTTCACACAACGGGCATCCTGATTCTGGATGCCCCGGGGAGAGCGAGTATGCCTACTCTGGAATCTCATAGACTCCAGGGTGAGTTTTGGTCCTCTTTAAGCATTATAAATTCTTCTGCGTGGAATCCATTGTTGCCCCCCGAACAAAAAGTCTACAGTAAGCCCCTGCAAGTAACTATATTAAGGAGATGCCGGTGGAAAACCAATTAAAAAACATAAATCAAACAATGACAAACAAAACAGACCAACATAGATAGGTGTGTAGGCGATGGGGAGAGCACCATCAATATATATATATATATATATATATATATATATATATATATATATATATACATATATTGCCATCAAATTCCTATATATATCTGTATACACATCATAATAAAAAAAAAAGTTTCTGATATAAATATGAAACCATGTGCATGTACTGTGCAAAAACTTCCTATGATCTGGATCATAAAAATATATATGTGCTGTAAAGTGCAAGTGCAAAGAACACAATTCAATGCCTATATAACAATCACAAATAACAGTATCAACATCAATCCCCCATCATCATCATCATAACCAAAGTGTGCTAATGTCCTATGATGTGAACCACAGTATAGGTCACAAAATGAAACCAAAATACAACCAAAATAAACCGAATTAAGCCAAGGTCTCCCCACCGCCTACCACCCGAAGAGCCACGCGTTCCGTGGGCACGCTTCCCACTTCCTCAGGCTTTTTAATTGGTTTTAGAATGTTTAGCATTATATTAATTCTTCATTCAGTCCCTCTTCCTTCACTCCATATTGTCATTACACCTACCTACTTCTTCCCTTTTTCTACCCCTTCTCTATTCCCACTTTCTTTTCTTATTTTGTTTTATTTTCATTCTCCTGTAAAAGCTCAACTTTTCACTTTGATACATGGTATGTTAACACCTATTCCATCATATATGTTCTTCCCTCTCGTTTGCAAAACCATATTTTGGGATCACTTTCTCTTTTTCCTATTATTGCATGTACTAAAGGGACCGCTACCATTATCTATAGATAAACTACTGCCATTACATTAACAAGAATAAATAAATAAATCAATAAGTAGAGCTGGACAATTTTCACTCAAATTCTGGGCCAATTTAGAGTGATTGTCCAACTAAAAAAAAAAAACAATGAAAAAGATACTTTTTGTTCGTCTCCCACAGCTGATTGGTCTAATTTTGGAACCCAGTAACCCACCCGATCGATGTATCAACCTCCCCCCCTCCCATGCCTGGGCCCGAGCTCTAGTAACTAGCACCACCACATCATGCCTCCATCCCTTACCATAAATTACAGTGACACTGCAACGTTCCCTCCATTTACTACAGTGGAAGGGTGTACAGAGGCCTTATGCGCTCCCTCTATTGCAGTGAGGCAGCATTACTGTGACTGAAGGCGTGGGACTTGGCCCTAAAACAGAATTGCTAGTGAATGGAGCTCAAGTGGTGCAGGACTCGATCCAGCGAGTTGTACTGATCAGCTGCAGGGGTAAAAGGTGAGTACCTTTATGTCTGGAGTGGTCATTCACTTTTACACACTTCCAAAATCGAAACAGTAATACAATGCACAATTGTTATTCATACAGTTCTATCTGGAATAAGTCAACCTCTGATCTGGATCAGGTTTCAGTAATAAATCAGACCAACACAACAAACAGTCCTCATATGCATCCCTCCCAAGGGCAATTTAGACTGCTGCACATAAAAAATAATATACCTTTTTCTAACGCCTTCTGGGATAAATGTTAAAAACAAGATGGCCGCTCATGGGCTTGCGGCCACCTGCAAACAGGAAGTCGTGCTGGGCTTACTGTTATTGTGCATTTCAGTTGGGAGAGGAAGCTTCAAAATGGCCACTACCTTTCTTTTCCAACTGTGCCAGGCTGTTGGTCCAGTTTAAGTGGCAAGATAACCTTTGCTGCTTAGCTATGCATAGGCAAGGATGCCAGTATTTCTTTGGTTGTTTACTGCGGACATTTTATTCCGTAATTTGGAGTAACGTTTGAGAAGAGAGGAGCTTTCCTAGAATGGAAAGTATTTGCACAGTACCCAATACAAATGATTTGCATAGCTCTGCCTGCTGAAAGGATAGATGGGTAATGCTATCTGTTCTTCTATTGGGTACTGTGCAAATACTTTCCGTTCTAGGAAAGCTCCTCTTTTCCTTTACCTAAGTAGAGTTTTTTTTGGTCTCTTTAGCCTTATATTAAGCCTAACATGGGTCTCTCCACAAACTGGCTTGCGACTCGGTTTTGAGTAACGTTTAGGAAAGCATGCCATATGTGCGCTATAGTAGTGACGTTTCCTAGCCGGCTGTATGTCATTGTGTCCCAGAGGATGTGGTCATTCATCTGTTATCATTGCTGGTTATGTACATCTGTTTCTGGTTTCTGCTCTTTGAGGAGTTCTGAGCCTTTAAGATAGGGCGAGTGTGTCTCAATGAGCAAGGCAGGGCCCCACAATTCACTGTCACCGGCTTTCTAATCACTTCTAACGTTCCCCAAAAGGGAAATGATGGTCAGTGTGGTCTCCTTGACATTTATTCTACTGAAAACACATAACACTGAAAGGTCGCAGCAACTCATGTTTGTTAACAGGATATCCAAGCTTCATATACATGCTACAGGCTCACTGTAATGACCTGACCAGTCTTATTACAGCTGGTTGTTATCCCCAATCCATAGCGCATGGTTTATATATAGTAGGGCTTTGCTCAGCATCGGGAGCAGGGATAATGGCTGAAAATTTAAAACAGGATCAAACAGAGCAGGTATAGTCCATAGACAGGACAGGTAATACACGGTTTATCAGTCCGGAAAGTGTGTTGTCAAAGAGTTAAAGTGGACCAACACCCAGGATTTTCACTATCCTGGGTGTTGGTCCACTTCCGCAGGGCACCCCGCTCCCACGTGACTCGCTCCACTAATCACTGCCGACGGACAAGCGAGGTCCGTCGACGGACAAGGCGAGAGGTCCCGCCGCTGCCGCCTCTCGCGTGTCCCTCTTACAGGGAGCGCGCCCGCGCCGGCCATTCACAAATGGCCAGCGCGGGTGCGCGCCCTGCTAGAGGGATGCGCGAGAGGCGTTGGAACGAGGAACAGGTAGGATCTGCAGGCGTAAATTTTATAGATTCCCGGGCCGATCAGCGGTGGGTGTTGGTCCACTTTAAAGAGAAGACTGGCCAACAGGCAAGAAAGTGTCATATATGAGAAGTCAGTCCACGGGCAAAAGGTTGGTCCAGGCAGTTTTCAGGCAAAGTCAGGCAGGCAAAATATCAGAGACAACCATTCACATGGCACACCCAGAGCTGTCTGAGCTCTACAATGGGCAGTGCATTTGTGGAAGGTTTTATGAAGCCACCAACCAATCAAGACTCAAGGTCAGTGTCAGTACAGCATTGGCTTATGAGCCAGTTAATCAGAAGGAGGTTACAAGCAGCCCTCTGACATTAAAGTGGACCAACAGTCAAAAATGACTTACACCAGACCAACACAACAAACAGAGCTCATATGCACCCCTCCCCAGGGCATTTAGATTGCTGCACATTAAAATTTACTACAGCAAGAGTTAGAAAAACATAAATTAATTTTAAAGACAATATGGTGGCTCATGCATTTGCAGGCCACTTGCAAACACGAAGTGCTTCTGGCCTTCCTGTTACTGTGAATTGTCAGTTATGTCAGTTGGAAGAGGAAGCTCCAAAATGGCAGTCACCTTTCTTTACCAACTGTGTCAGGCTGTTGGTCAGGTTTAAGCCTAAACTACCTTAGAAACAGCCCTGAGCATTTCAATAGACAATGCATGCTGGGAAAAGATAGGTTTTATGTGGCCATTAGAGATGAGCGAACTTCTTGAAAGTTCGATTCGGGCAATTTGCCGAATTTCCCCAAGAAATTCGGGTTCGCCCGAATCGAACTTTCACAAATCGCTCATCTGAAAAAAAAAATGCCAGCATGGTGGGAGCGGGCAGGCCGGCTACGCCTGTCAGCAGGCCGCCGCCGGCCCGCTGACAGTGCAGCCGGCCTGCCCGCTCCCACCATGCCGGCAAAAATGCAGATGGCGCGTCCTCTGATGACAGCTGAGAGCCGCGCCGGCCTCCACGCTCCGGCGCCGCTCTCAGCTGTCATCAGAGGACGTGTCATCAGAGGGCGCCTGAGAGCGGCGCCGGCCTCCACGCTCCGACCATGCAAGTGTTTGCTTTTTAAACAAATGCCGGCATGGTGGGAGCGGGCTTCCGCCGCCCGCTGACAGCGTAGCCGGCCTGGCCGCTCCCACCATGCCGGCATTTTTTTAAAAAGCAAACACTTACCTGCATGGTCGGAGCGTGGAGGCTGGCGCCGCTCTCAGCTGTCATCAGAGGACGCGTCATCAGAGACAGCGTAGCCGGCCTTGCCGCTCCCACCATGCCGGCATTTTTTTTTTTATTTCAGGGAAAATTCGCTCGGCACGAACCCAAAAAAATTTGGGTTCGTGCCGAATCGAATTTTCCCTGAAACTCGGAGCGAATTCCGGTTCGTCTGAACCGGTTCGCTCATCCCTAGTGGCCATCGGCCAATCAGTTTAGCTTTAGAATGGCTGCCCTGCTATGGTCATCATGCCAGGGTTCATTATAAGACCAACTGCACATCCAAAGTGAAGCAGGGTATGCACAGGGGTCATCAAAAATTCCGAAGCAGAGCAAGTGAGCAGGTAATCCATCAGGATACGCAAGACAGCCAAGCAAGTATTCAATCCTTACACAATCCCTACACAAAGTTATGTCCAACTGGCACAGTTGTTACCCAGTGTGGGTTTGGGTTGTGGGTAACAAGGTTTAGGTAAGAACAAAAACATAGCACAACCATCACGGTTTGTGAACTGGAATAGGAAAGGCATCATTTTACTGTATCCTGTGGCTGAGCACATGGTTCATCCATAGGTTCCTGGCCAGCGTGTTAAGCTGGATATATATATATATTTTCATAAAATCCAGGCAATTTAGAAATAATAAACTCTGTTTTACCTGTCAATTCACAGACCCAACCCAGTTCCAGTTTCAGTGGTGTTGGTACTGATGGCAGCATTGCACTCCCCAGCTGGCTTTGGTGTGTGACCCTGCTGCCAGTTACAACAAAACAAGTTTCCTCAATGACTGATTGTGCATCACATGAGCGTCCTCTGCTCATATGAATTCTATGATGGATGATGGATATATGTGGAGGTAGAAGCACACTCTCAGTTTCGAAGCTGATGAATCTGAAACTAGTGATGTATCCAGCAGGACTATGAGGGGTTAAGCCTGGATGCTGGCAGGTAGCTGTAGCTTATTTTTTAAAGGTGTCTGCACTATCACTTTAACACGAAAAGGTGTTTCCTGTTCAGTGATACAGTTCCAGCATTATATACAGATAGGGTATTATAGTTAAAAGATGAAGATCCTTATTAATACTGTGTTCAGAAGGAACTCCAACTTTATATAAAAATGTTATACTATGAGGCCGATTCATTAATAGCGCCAGGTAGCAACAGATGAGCGACAGTAGCGGTATTTTCACAGCGCCCGCTAGTATTCGCTGTGCTTGGCCGTTGTTCGGTTGTTGACAGCGACTCAGTCGGTGTGCGGTAATGTTGAATACGGGGTTAGGAGTCGCTGTTTGACAGGTTCCGCGCTGTATGGGAGCGCATGACAGCGAATGGCCATAGCGAACGGCTCCCAGCATATTCATTAACAAGTCACGCTCAAAAAATTCTCGCGCTGTGAAATGCATGTTTAAACCCCAGAGCGCTGGCGGCGATGGGTTAAAAGTAGTTTTTTAACCCCCAAACAACCATATTTTAGGAAAAAAAAAAAAAAAAGTTTTTCAAAACATTTTGTAATATGAATACATTAATATCAGACCTGTAATATCAATTCTGCACAAATTTTTTTTTTTTTTTTTACCTTAAAAAAAATATCTAACATTGCAGAAGTGGTCACAGAATTTTTGACATTTAAAAAAAAAAAAAAAAAAAACATTAATAGCAATTAATTATGAATATTTAAAGATTGCTCCATTGAAATGCATTGGAGAGCGCCAGGTAGCGAGAGGTCATACCTGTCGCTGTTCAAGGTCGCTCACTGGCGCTGTGGGGTGAGGCTGGAATAATGATGAATGATTCGCTATCTGGCGCTCTGTCAGTCGCTAAGCAGGATCGGCTTCATAAATGTGTGATTGCGGAGGGGAGCCGGCGTTCTCGTGGCGGTGACCGTCATTACCGTTCGCTCACCATTCGCTACCTGGCGCTATCCCTTGTTAAATAAGGGCCTATGTTTAAAAGGGGAATTCTTCTTTTGAATTATACTGGTAAAGGTGATGCTGATGCTTCTTTCTCTCTAAAAATGGTTATTGGGATTAAGGAAACCTCCAACTTTGATTTTAATTAGTACAATGCTACCTCAATCTTGGTGTCTTTTCCATGCACTTGGCTACTTTAGTTGCTTTATAAAAATGCCAAATGTTTACCACCTTTAGGTTTTAATAAGATTCGGGTTCATGAAATTAGACTATATAAAAGCAAAATACAAGCGCTCATCTTATTATTGCTTCCAGGGTCTGCACCAGGACGTAGGAATATCTGAGCAAGTACTGGGGCCCTGACAGGTTCAGGGGCCCACTCAGGTTTTTCAGATGCCATGGAGAAATACTTGGGGAAAATCAGCAGCAGGGGAAAAAGCTGCAAGTGGCTTAGCAAGTGCAGCTTGTGGGCGGTTATGTAACAAGAGTTGAGAACTGCATATCACAGATATTGTTAGGTGTACACCATATGTTAGTAGCATAAAGAATGATCCAAAAATTGGGCAAATTATTATAGACTCCCACCTAGTGATGAACTGGAGTGGGGGCAATGCGATTTAACAAAAACGTGATGTGGGTGACTAGCAACCCACTAATGGAGACGACCCTCCCAAATTGTGAGAAATCCTGGGGATAAAAGAGAGAAGAAAAAAAAAAAAAGGAAGGTTAGGTCAATGGGCTACTGATGAAAGGGAGTTCCCTGCACATCAGAAGCACACTTGCAGCAATTGTAGGCTGGTGCGGGGAGCGGGCCCCAATACTAAAGCTAATACACTGGTTTGGGGTGGGGATTAACTGGGCTTCCCCTAGTTAGGTTTCCTTGAAAACCCAGGGCTCCACATCCTATGACCTCGCCCATGGATTTGTTATGTATATGTACTAATAAAATGAACTTGTTTTTAATATAATATCTTATCAATTCCATGGGCGTGGTCATAGGATGTGGAGCCCTGGGTTTTCAAGGAAACCTAACTAGGGGAAGCCCAGTTAATCCCCACCCCAAACCAGTGTATTGGCAATGCGATTTAGCCAGATGATCCCCAGTATCTATTATTCGATTCTCCCGAAAGACGAATACCTGTGAACTGGTATAGAGGTCCCTGGACCCGTTAGCAGTTCTCAAACAACCACCATCTCTGGGTCTTCCTCCTTTCAGGCATTCTCTATATAAGTTTGCTGGGTAAGGGGGCCCCTGCTGGTTCGACAGGTTGTGATCTTTTTGATGCCAGGGAGCCGCTATTGCAGCCGTCCTGTCGGCATTTGTAGTAGGAGGGGACACAGGTCCCCCCCTCCTTCCTTGTTGCCACCAAGCTGATGCCCAGCCAACAGGGCAGAGAGGCTTTTATACCACAGAGAAGTAGCCCCCAATGTGACTAATGACATTGGAGGGGCTTGGAGGGAAATTTCCCTGAATAATGTGTTTTATTGTTTTGGTCACTTAGTTTCTTTAATTTACTTAGATATGTGTGTAATGATAATTAAAGCTTTCTATTCATTTGCTTTAGTAACTTGAACAATTATTGCTTGGCTAATTATGCTCTCAATATGAATGTTACTGGAGCACCAAACATTTTAATATTTAGTGCATATTGATGTTTGTAGAAATGATACCTTATTGATACCCTTGTATTAAGTGTTTATGAGCAGTCATTTTCACATGCATATAGTCATTATATAGTCCTTGAGAACCCCTTATAACAAATGTTTATACAGGGCATTGAAAAAACCCAGGGGGGGGGGGGGGCAAAACGTCTACCCAGATAACACAAGAGAAAGAAAGGAGCACATTTGGAATTAATTAATTAGGTGTTATTCCTATGGAGTGCATTTAAACATGTGAATTATGTATATTTTTAAGCTAAGAAAATAAAGTAATGCCACATTTTATCAAGTGTAATTGGTGAGGTTAGATAGAACGGCAGTCAGTAAACTGGTAGTGCCTAACTCCAGACAATCAAGCTATGTTATAGGCCCGTATCTATACCAACCTTTATATATATTGTATTAATTCTAATGACATTAGTACCGTCACAGGGGGTGGGTCGCATTATAGTGGTGATCAATTTGAATCACCACAAAACAAAGTGCATCATATATAATTTACCTAAATAAATGAAATATATAGATTGTGTTCTTAATATGGTTACATTTCATAAAGTTGCTAACTTACTAAAAACAGTCTTAATATTTTATAGCTGATTTTTTATGAAGCTTAACACTCAGACCACAGACTTACGTGATCTTTTTTTTTTTTTTTTCCTTTATGGAGCATCAGTTTTTAAAGCAAAGCAGCAAGAACGGCTCTATATTTGGCTAAACTATTCTGCTTCATTGTTCTTAGTTACTGGCTTTTGGAAAACAATGCAAGCATCTCATCAAAACAATAGGCTGTTTTATTTGCAACATATGTTGAATCTGGAACATTTGTTTTTGCTCCTCTGGGTCCTGCTGCGATTGGTTAATGACCTGTGACAGTGCGTAGACAATTTTTTTTCTTTTTGGCAAGGAAAGCTTGACTCCCCCAGGAATTGTGGTCAGCATGTGGCATTAGGCTGAGCCATGGGTGGGGTTTGTTTGTCCTCCTAGATTTCGGCTGCCCACAAAGGTACGTGCTGTGACACCACACAGTCTACCTCTGTGAATCCCAAAAACAGAGCCCATTTACTGCGAAGACTGAAAGCCAATAGAATCTGCGCTCGGCTCAGAGCACTCCTATTTTGCACCGCATTATTGGCTTAAGCTACTATTTGTAAGGGTTTAATTTTAAACTGTTTGCATCTGGTATTTTTGTGTCAGAATGATAGTTTATGTATAAATTGAGCAAACAACTTTTGAGGTCAAAACTCTAAACAGCAGATTTATTAAGTGACCACAAGCCTTCCATACAGAACATAAATTTTATGATACCAATCTTGGAAAACAATTTTAATCGCAGTCTGTTTTCTTTATGACATCAATGTTATGTATCAATCTTGATGTAGAAAAAGGGTGATTTTTACTCGGTGATACTCAGAAACATTGGTCTCTTGTATCAGTCTGTGATTTAGCAGCATTAATGCCACTATTTGGGATCTAGTTTACATGAGGTTATATCAGTCTCAGTCTCTGACCCGGTGATCATATATGCTCACGTTAAGACATAGCTAAATGTGACAGGGTCCTGATGCAAACATTGCTTGGGACCACATATAAATTCATTAGGTAAACCAATTCAATATTCAAGGCCCTATAATCGTAGAACTTCACCTAAGGGTGAACTAGTTCCTTATGGAGGGAGTACTTGTGTATATAGTCTGTATCCAAGAAGAACTCCGACTCCGATCAACCATTTCATCCAATCACCAAGCTTGTGGTTACAGAGGAGACTATATAACGATCTGCCTGACTATTATTGGAGGAATTTGCCAGACCAGAATTTTCCAGATCGTCTATTGAATACTATGTATGTTTTCTAGGGAATAGATGTCTGCTGTCAGACACATTAGAATATTTTAACAGTATCTTTGCCTAATGGTAATGAGGCACGAGATGACATACCTCCTAAATGGACTGTTTCTGAGATTAAAATGTCACTGAAAACATCTCCCTGTGTGTGTGCTGCATTCCTTCCACCTGCCATGTAAGATCCCAAACTGGAAAAGAACCTGAAGAGAATGCTGTGTGTAACGTTGGCTACCTTGAGAAAGAGGTAGAAAGGGAGACTCTGGGTGTGGAGAAATCCTTGGCCAGATAGATGTGAGGTGTCTGCCCCGAGACAGTGTTCCCCTGAATGATTGCCCCAGATAAGAGATTGGAGTTATGAAAAGGACTGATTCCTGGAATTCCCTGGGAGTAGGCCTAAATGCAGTTTGGTCCTCTTGCTCATTTACAACCTGTCCTGGCAGGAGGTGCTCTTCTACCTAAGGCATCAATACCTGTGTTATTGCTCTGCCAAAGCAGAGAAGCACAGTCCGCTAAGAGAGGAATGAATGATGTGCATTATGCCATTTAGAGGAGAAGGAAAGTTGGAGACCACTTTAATGTGCATGCATGGAAATCACACTCAACCATCCAACCTTTTCCATGTTTAGCTGTCCAGATGGTGTGTGCGGAGTGATCAAAGACCTACCCTGATTTTAACATTATTAGAATGACTAGGAAGCAATCCCATTCTTCTTATTACTCATTTTCCTGGATCTGCGGTCCCATGGTTGTGCTTTACCCCCACTCATTGTGCTATAAACACTAGTGGACATGCCACTTACCATCTATAAGGGCAGTACACATGGGCCATAAGTAATGCTTTCTCCACCTGCCCGATAACATTATTTATATTGTCATTCATTGATAAAGCTGCAACATAGTACACACTACTGTATATTAGCTATGGCAAAAACCTAAACAAACCACAAATCACATTACAGCAGGAGTAGGGGACCCTGTCAAAGCAACTTTCTAATCTAAGAGTTTGGAGGAACATTAGGTAACATAGCAGTAGTCTGTACATGTCAGAAGTCATCCACAACCTCTCCAGATTGCTTAATACACGTAGTCACTTGAACAGTGGTGACAATAGGGCAGACATGCTATGCTAGGTGTGCAGGCTAGCCTACCTCATACTGGTACATGCAGCATATCAGGTAGAGCAGATGATCGACTATGGCTGCAAATATAATACAGGGGATCTCACATCAGATAGCATGTTTCTCAAGCAGCCATACAACCACAAGTCCAAGCTCCTGTAGTAGCACTTGTTTGTCTCATCAAATATACGTGTAGTGAAAGGGGCAATCGGGATGCCCCTCTACGTCCGGGTCAACACCTATTTTGTAAAAAAATGGGTGTTGTTGAGGTTTAAGCTGGCTTAGCCAAGCTCTTTTCTCAACATCTCCCCCAACTCTCTCTTTTCTGCCCATTCCTTCATTATTCTCTCTTTCTGTAGCTTGAGCTTTTTTCCCCTTCTTTTTGTCTTTCTCTTGCTCCAACTCTTTTTATATCATCTATCATCTTTCTTTCTTTCTCTTTCTTTCTTTCTTTCTTTCTTTCTTTCTTTCTTTCTTTCTTTCTTTCTTTCTATATCCTCAGTATCCCTTTTCATCTCTTATTCACATTCTTTCATTTCCACATTCTCTATTCCTCTTTCTGTACCTCTACTTTCTTTTCCCCTCTGTTTCTATGGCCTGATTAATGGCTCTGCGCCTCCTTGTTTTCAATGCTCTGTCTTTTTTCCCACATTCCCTTCATCTTTCTCAGCACAATTCTTCGATCTCTTTCATTTTCACCTTCTCTTTTTACCCTCTTTTTACCTTCTGTCTCACTTTTCAGTGCTACTTTTCCTTTTTCACTCTGTCGGTCTTTCTTTTCCTGTGTTCTTGCTTTCATGTTTCCTTTTTTATTGCTCCATCCATCTCTTGCTTTTTCCATTATCAAGTGCGGCCAGAACTTTCATCATCTGTATTTATTAATTTAAATGTATTTGTGTAAGGGGACCAAACTGCACTTAGGTCTACTCTTAGGCAATCCCAGGAATCAGTCCCATTGCAAGGAATCCAATGACTCTTCTGGGAAACCATCCAGGGGTACATTCTCTCAGGGTAGACAAGCCACAGCTGAGTGGCCAAGCCTTCCTTCTAAGCTGGAGTCTCTGTTGCTACCCTTCTCTACAGGAAGTCTTATAGTGGTCTAGTCTATTCAGGCTTCCATTCTTCCTCTTCACTTCCTTACACAGCATGGAAGGATACAGACCACACACATGAAGGTGTGTTTAGTGCAGCTTTATTCTTTGGCATTTATATATGAAGTGTGTCAGCTGTGGTATTTCACTGGAGCCAGACTGTGGTCAAATATAATCCATCTGATGTGACTGACAGCAAAAAATGTATCTCTCAGAGAGCACAATCCTCTCCAGTGCTTCCTAGGCACCACCAAAGCCCAGGTGAGATGATTTTGTAGTAAATGTTTCTACATCATGGAACTTCTTGCATCAACTTGCCCAGGAATATGGGTGATGATCTATAAAATTCTGGAAAAGTCCCCGAACTGCTAGTCAGGCAGCTGCTTATATACAATAAGCTCCGCTGTAACTGCCAGTTGGCACGGGTGGACTGGCCATAGGGAGACCTGGGCAAATCCCTGGTGGGCCACACCGCTTTGGGGCATTCTAGGCTGCTACCTTTACTAACACTCCTATCCAATCCCTTACTCAAACAACCATAGCCCATGGCCTCCTCCTAATATTTTAGACTCAACCTTGGAGCACACTGTTTGTCTGGCCAGGAAGCAGCAGAGATGCTACTAGCTGGTCATTGGCAGGCCAGGTGCTGATGAAATCCAGGGCTGATTTTTGGCCCCGGTGCACTACTGCCAGTTGTGATTGGAGAACCTGCTACATGTAACAACCTCTCTATAGATAATGACTATATACTGAGGGACTAGAACATCCCTCCACCCTGCATAAAGTGCTCAAAGGGGGTTACTACAATTTTTTATTTAAGTTCTCTCTCTCTGCTGGGAGTTTTCATAGATGAGAACGTAAAGATTCCCCCTACTGCTTTAATGAAACCATGCTAAAGAAGGCTGCTCACTTACAGCAAATGACTGATAATACAATAGTGGGTCTAATGGCTTCATTGTTAACAGTGGCAGCAGAAGTGACCACTGTATGCACCAGGTTCCTGAACCTGATCTATATGTAAATGAGGCTGAGATATTCAGAGCCTTTATACAAGATTCTAAAATGGTAGGAAAAACAGAAAGTATTGCTATATCCTTCAAATCATACTTTAGCAAACGCAAATGTAACTTAAATAGGCATGAAAATAATGATACTGATCTGACTAATGATATGATGTCAGTGTCAATTTATCTGCATAGTACATATATCTTAATCACTTTTTCGGCCTCTGTAGAAAATAGTGAGCCACTAGCTATGCTCGAAAATGAAATCTGAAACTAAAATAAATTCTTAAATTGACCATTTGAATTCTTATGGCTAAAATAAGATGTGGTTTTGGCCCATAGAGACCCTGAAACCACTCAACATAGAGCATCTTTTAAACTGTAATGACAGTTCAAATATTTAGGTTTACTCGATACTGATGACATAAACTAGTCTGACTGTAGTAGAGATATCGTAGTCTGAAAACTTTACATTTGCTCCACACAACAGTGAATACTATATGATTCTATCTTATATTATACTGCTTATATTGTGATATATTTCACTTTTTATTCTATAAACCGGGGTCTCCCTTTTTCTTATTTGCTGCCATAGATGCCTTAGTAGATGAATACACACATATTCTTGGGGAAGTGCTTCAAACACTAGAACCAATATTCAAGGATCTTGCCTGTAAGACTACTGTGGCAACATCTATGTTACACTGGGCAAAATACATGGTTTAGGGTTAAAAGATGGAGGATTCTAGACAGAATGGTCCCAAGAGATGGCGAAAGCTTGGCCTCCATCAGCTTTCAAATACAGCTTCTGTGCATGAGCTGCGGAGTGAGAAGCTAGAGGTAAGAATGGCTGACCACAAGACAGTACACTGACCTGACTTGTAAGGTTCTAGTGATTACTTATCATAGAATTGTAGACAGAAAGAAAAGCAGATGGCAAAGCTGGCATTGGCCATCACAAATGAAACCGGTAGAAGGGGCAGAACTGAAGTGAGGCTATTGTGGCTTTCCTTTCTGGTTCCAGATGGTGTGTTTTTCAGGTATTGCTGTTCTGAAAGCAGAGATTGGCCTTGAGACACATGTCCTATGTTGAGGTAATGTTCTTGAGGCCAAAACACTACCAGCTGGCTATGGGTTCTGGCAAAAAAACTTTGTATAGCCCTATTTGAATAGACTTTTTTTCTTTGTGAGTAGCTTGGTGAGCTTTACATGTGTCTATGGTATCAGATACTGCTGCAATATGTGGCTATATGCATTCTTGTGCACCTATGTTAGACACATGCCAATGGCATGTTCTATGGGGTGGGTGGGGCCATACCCACTTGCCGTTTCCAGTTGCTTTATTGGGAACCAACTTCAATCGTACATCCAAGCAGTAGACAATACAACTTCACTTACAGTCCTATTCCAGAAGCATGCCACTCACTGGAGACTTACACCAAAAAGGTCTAGCTGTAATATTAGGTAACAATCATACAAGCGTCTGGTATTTCAGCAGTGATCCTATTAATCTGTGATCTACCCTGGTTTCACCACACGTCCTTTATGTTATGACACCTGCAACTTTGGCATTGATTCCCTACTCACCCTAGTTTCTCCTCAGATGTGTTCAAGTATCTACCTCCCATATAGTTTAGACTTGTAGCTCCTTTTAGGATGTTCCCAGTTTCCTTTTTCTCAACTACTGCTATTTCCACTCCTTCTCTAACTCAGCTCATGTTCTACTAACTCAACCAGCGTAACTTTAACTCAGCTATAAGTCTAAATATGTTGAGTCATCAGCATAAACCTCACATGGCCTAGACTTCCTCACAAGGCTAGCTGATGGCTTCTGTTCTCAACGAATCCAGTTTTCAGCTATTCTTGTTGCAATTAATGCAGTTTTTTCCCACGTCCTAAAATATCTGCTCTGATTTCTGTAATCATATAATGAAGCAATAACCTCTATCTCAGATAGGTCCCACTACCAATTATGGTGTATTGACAAACCTGATATTTTAGCTCTTGTTTGCCAGACTTATACAAGCAAATCGCTCAGAAAAAACATATTCGCTGGGGACATCATCAGTCAATGGAGAACTGGTCAAGCTGCCCTTTACTCTCCACAGATTCTTCTGAACCTATAGTAAACACTTGTCTCCAGTCATAAGGTGACATGCTGATTGGAGAGGTGTGCACCAAAATAATGGGGAAATGCCTCTGGAGTCCTAATTAAGAAGGCATAAGAATGGCAACGTTTCTGGAGCCCACTCCGCATCGGGTGGAGAAGAGGCTGAGTTTGTTTTTGTTTTTGTTATATAATCTAAAGAAAAAAAACATCAACTGAGAAGAAATAAAAAAGGGCATCAAGTTGATGTAGTATAGCTTAGTGCTCCTGTGTGCCATTAATTGCTTTAAAACGTGATTTACCTGCTTACCTCCTAAGACAGTAGGCTGCAGCCTATTTTTCAAATTAGGCTTGATTCCAGCTGCCCCATAATAAATAAGGTGGAGCTATATCTAAGCCTAACTACCTGTATTGTGAACAAAATCAAGGACACAAATACTTGAAGAATCCTTTGCCTCTTGGAAGGCAGTGAGAAACTCAGGAGCCATAAAACGTATATGGGCATGGGGAGTACATCGAAGAGAACTAACTTTTTGTTAAAATGAAATAGAATTCTAGCTGCCATAACTTTAAGGAAATACGGGTTTAGTTTTAGGGCTATTTTCACAGTCAAAAATAATTGCAGTTTTATGATATCAGCTGCAATTCCTATCTTATCATTTGGCAAATGGTCTCCAAGACTAACAAAAACCAACTCAACTATCGTCACGCTTTTTAGTGTAACTTATTGCATTCATTAAGGCAGGCTTCGATTGCCCTAATTATATGTTATGAACAATTATGATATGTATCACATGCCATGGGCTGATGACTACAACATTCCCTGATTTGGATTCACGCCAGCAGAGGTGTCAAGCTCCAAACTTCCTTGTCACCAGCTGACGCTCTCGATTTGCAGAACAAGATGCAGCTGTGCCTGCAGAATAATCACATTTTGCCATATATTCTTCTGTCTGCACAGTGCTCTGCCGAGCTCAGGAAAGAACCCTTTACAATATATTTATGCCTATGAATAAGCCTCATTTGCATGTGTCACAACCCCCCTTTTAATACATGGTTATGATATAATCAAAACAATTGCTTTCTCCACATTCGGCATTACTTTGTTTTTCTTTCATGAAGTTTATTCCCTACAATTTGATTCTCATTGAACAATTTATCTTGGATTGGAGGGAGACAATGCCTGCAAGGCAAAAACAATATTTGTTTGTGTTACTTATTTTTTATAGGATGGCCCTCATTTAATCATGCCAAAATTACACTGAATGTATTAAAAAATTGTTGATTTGGTGAAAAGAAAGAGGGGACCAATTTAAAAGTAAAGGATGGTACTTGGATGAAAGTGGTCCATCTTGCTGTCCTACTAGAGGTGGGAGAGTCCATGGGATGAATGAAGACTCTACGGGCAGTTCGTATTTTGTACATCTGTCTTTAAACCATGATTTATTGAAAAGTCCAAACCCTTAAAAAACGATTCCCCAGCATCTAAAATTAATATATTTTAAGTTTTTAATCACTCACTTATTATTCTTTCCCCCACCGGGCTGCAACTCTGTTAAGGACTTATGGATACGGGCAACGCCATCTTGACTCAGAAGCATCACACTGAGGAAAGGAGAGTGGGATAAAGTACAGGTTATAGCTGTGCTTTGCTCAGACAGATCAGAGCTGGGGTCAGGAAAAGGTCAGCAATACCATAATGCAGAGTGACAAAATAAGAAGGCACTTCCTGTTTGCAGGCTGCCTGATGGTCCATGATCTGCCATCTTGGATGTTTAAAGGCTGATAACATGCAGTAGATGCTGGTAGGATGATTTTTAATGTGAGCAATCCGTACGTACAGGGTGTGGGAAACATACAAGATTTTCAGAGTGAAGGTACGCTTTGCAGGGGGAAGAAGACTCTTTAGCCTCGATTCAGAGACACATTCGTCCGGACTTCCGTAGCTGTCTGTGAAAGTTTTGGTGGGTGTTTGTCATTTTTTTGCTTTTTTTCGTCCATTTTCTACTCACACGGACGTTCGGGAATGCGCTTCCGATGATCGGAAGCAAATCGGAACATTTCCGTTAGTTCATTTTCCAAACAAAATCGGAAATTTTCCGTTCCTTCAGAAAACTTCCGTTGATTCAGAGAGCTTCCGTCTGATTCAGAGAGCTGATTTCCGACGGATCACCACCCTATAAATCTATTTCATTTCCGATCCACTTAAGGGACCTTTGAGGGCTCGGATTGCTATTGTTGAACATGTTTTGCGGCTATGTGGAGGAGTCTGCGCGCCTTTAGCACCAAGGCATTGCATGTATCAGCATGGCCGAGGCCATAAATTGTATAGCAATGATACCTGAATCAATACATTTCATGTATGCCTTATAGATGCATTTTAATGCTGACCTTAATTAGTCCTTAGCATGTAAACATTTATTTTCCCACACATCCATATAATTGCTATTTTTTTTAGACTTATGTCCTTTGTGAATTATATTTGGATTGTTGAACTTGAATCTTAATTTGTGGTAGGAGTTCTTGTTTTAGTTGGTTACCTTTGCTTTGTGTAATTATTTTATATTTGGTTGCAGGAACCGCAAGATGTGCCACTCGCCCTTGCTCCTGATGCCCGTTCTTTGCCTGCAGAATGCGGGCCAGGGGTTCTCTAATCGGGCACTATGCAAAACCCGGCCCGTGGTGGCGAGGGTCCTCTGGCTTTTGAAGTCTAGATTTAGGTGTTTGGACCATACCGGGGGGGGGGGGGGGGGCACTGCAGTATGACCCTAACAAGGTTATACCAATGTTTTAATTTACGTTTTTTAACAGGGACCAGACGTGCCAGAGTGGCACAGCTGAGTGTCAGGGTCCTTCAGTTGGTGGGCGAGATGCAGGAGCTGCGCAACTCGTTGGGGACCACAGATGAAGAATAATGTTCTGTGGCCTGCCATTGCTATGTATTTTGTTTTATATAGTTGTAAAAATGTAAAATTTTCAAACTTTTGATACATTTTATATTTTATGATGGTATCCCCAAAAAAATGTTACAGTGTCATTTCATTTACAAAATACATTAACACAAAACTAATGGGCCCAGAAATATTTAAAGATGAATATTCACATTACCGAGAAGTGGTTTGGGTGAGCTTTAAGGTTCCAAAAGGGAAGATGGAGGATAGTGCTAAGTGGTTTGGGTGAGCTTTAAGGTTCCAAAAGGGAAGATGGAGGATAGTGCTAAGTGGTTTGGGTGAGCTTTAAGGTTCCAAAAGGGAAGATGGAGGATAGTGCTAAGTGGTTTGGGTGAGCTTTAAGGTTCCAAAAGGGAAGATGGAGGATAGTGCTAAGTGGTTTGGGTGAACTTTAAGGTTCCAAAAGGGAAGATGGAGGATAGTGCTAAGTGGTTTGGGTGAGCTTTAAGGGCCAAAAGGGAAGATGGAGGATAGTGCTAAGTGATTTAGCTAAACATTGTAGTAGAAGTGAGGGTGGAAAATATGTATGCAAGCACTTTAATGAGATAAGTTTGTAGTGCGCAGGCGCAAGATCGTAAGGATTCCGTCGGGACGATTATTTTTTGTAAAATGGAAACAGAATCTATCGGGAAACGTAAAGGATTCGTTGGAGGATACGATGGGAAAAGGGCAAAAACGAAAGCCTACGTTGTAACATGTGGAAATGAAACGGAAAAGTCTGGATGGAAAATGACATCCGCGTAATTCGTAATCTGCCGTACGAACGGACGGAAACTTTACACAAGGTTTTCAATGCATGCATAGAATCGCTCGTACGCTCATACGAGAACGGAAACATTTCACAGATCGGAACTAAAAACGGAAGTTTTTTGTGTCTCTCTGAATCGAGGCTTTTATCTGTGTGCAGGACTACAGATGCAAGCATGTCTCACCATGTGACCGAACACTGAAGAACGTTACACTGTTCAGAGGTTGGGGGATCAGTTAGAAAACAGTCTTGGCACTTCACAATAAACCATTCAGAGACGGATTACATTTTTTTTCCACTTGCCAGTGCTATTAGCTGGATGCAATTTCAGCATCCACATCATCATCACAAATTGCCTCTTTCTTGCTGCTGCCAGGTAATTAAAAAAAAACACCCATGTCCTTTACTTGGTCAAGAAAAAATGGAACTTATCTCTCAAATAAGTCCTACCAGAAAAACACAATATATTGTGCTAGCACTGTATATGGCCAAAGTTGCCACACCGTATAGTGTCTAGAGTGGGTGTTCTCAACAGAACGACTTTTTTTCTTCAACTGTAGTTAACTTATTAATAGTGATATTAGTGGTCATTCTGTGCTTACATACACATGGAATTTATCCTCCATTTTCCCATAAGTGCAGGGAGCACAACACACCTACATGAACAGACCAGTGAATAAACACTGTATTAGTTATTACACACAAGTGAATTACACACAGTGAACACGCCAGTAAATATACACCATATCAGTGAATACACACAAGTGAATAACTTACTAAAGGGCGGTGCAGTTTACATGTGCCTGGAAGCAGTGGCAGACTGGGGCCAAAAAACAGCCCTGGATTATTACAGCCCCTAGCTGGCCAAAGACACCCCCCACCCACAAAACATGATTCCAGGGCTATAACATTGGGGGCTGGGGTTCCTTGGTTTGTGGGTACAGTGGGGCTCGATACAGGGGGCTGAAAGGAAGACTAAGGGCGCAGAGATTTATTGTGGGTGTTAAAAGCAGCAACCCAACTGGTCCCAAAGTGGTGCTGTCACGCTCTGGTAACTCCAGCCCTCTAGGTAAGCCCTCAACCCCCAATCTCCGCAGCCAGCTTCACCTGTAGGAGCCCCCGCTTGCCGGGACGCAGAATACACCTGCCCGGGATTGGTTGCCCCCAGGACTTCAATGGCTCAAAGGATGAGAGCTTACAGGTATAGAGGTCTGAAGAACCAATGGCTAAGAGCGAGTGTAGCGGAAGTCCAGAGACAGGCCAGAGGTTGACACGGGGAGTCAGAGTTCGCAGCGGTACAGAGGGGAGAGACAGCTCGAGATCAAGGTACAAGGCAGAGGTCGGCAACGGAGATCAGATCGAGAATGGTCGGTTCAGGCAGAGGTCGGCAACGGAAATCAGAATAGTCGGTTCAGGCAGAGGTCGGCAACGGAGATCAGAATAGTCGGTTCAGGCAGAGGTCGGCAACGGAGTTCAGAATAGTCGGTTCAGGCAGAGGTCGGCAACGGAGATCAAACAAGGTAAATCAAGACTATGCAGGGTACAAGGCGCTATAACAGGCACTGGGCAACTGAGGGGGGAAACCTTATATAGGAACCGACATGAAAGGGAAGGTGTATGTGATTGGTGCACATAGGATCAAAGGTCTGATTGGGAGAGCAAGGAGTGCCCAATCCCATCTACGGGGCTCATTGGCCCAGACAAGGAGGGGGGCGTAAGCCCCACTGAACCTAGGGCTCATTGGCCCTTTAATCCGAACCAGGGGGCATGCCAGTGCCCCCTGGCTAATCTACAGCCTCCGGCGGGCGCTCTGAGCACAGCGCCGCCGGAGGGAAAAGAGATCACGAGCTCGCGCGCGCACGTGAGCTGATGATGCGCGAGCGAGGAGGGAGAGCGGCCGTGCTCGGCGCCGCCTGAGCAGACGCCGCACGGCGCGGCCGCCGGGCCGGAGCTGCTGGGGCCGACCAGCCGCCGACAACGCTGGACCGGGGCCCAGGTAAGTGCCGATTTGTGACACTACCCCCCCCCTTCACGAGGGGCCTCCGGACCCTCACCAGGTTTTTCCAGATTATCACGGTGGAATTTCCGTACAAGAGCTTTGGCATGAACATCCCTCGCTGCCACCCAGCATCTTTCTTCTGGACCATAGCCAACCCAGTCTACCAAATATTGTAAAGAATTGCGCATCTTACGTGAATCCAAGATCTTATTTACTTCATACGCGGGCTCATTATCCACAAGAATAGGTGCAGGACCAGCAAGAGGAGTATTCTTCGCCGGTTTTAACAGTGAAACGTGAAAAGAGTTAGGTATTTTCTTAGTCGGCGGGAGTTGAACTTTAAAAGACACATTATTCAACTTTTTGATTATAGGAAAAGGGCCAATGAATTTTGGACCCAATTTGCAAGAAGGTTGATGGAGCGCAATATTTTTATTGGAGACCCAAACTAGATCGCCTACTTGAAGAGTAGGCTCCCGTGATCTACGGCGGTCGGCAAATTTCTTATATCTTAAACTAGTGGTCTTAAGAATTTCCTGAACATGTGTCCAGATATTCTTCCGTTCTTGAAGCCACTCCTCCAACGCCGGCAAGTTGGAAGGTGACCCTGAAAGGGAAGAAGCTCTAGGATTCTTCCCTAAATTACAATAAAAAGGTGATATCTTGGTACTCTCACTAGGCGCGTTATTGTAAGCAAATTCGGCGAAATCAATAAATTCCGCCCATTGTTCTTGGGCATCATAACACCTTAAGTACTGTTCCAAAGTTTGATTAGTTCTTTCCGTCTGCCCATTGGACTGGAGATGGTAGGCAGCCGAAAGAGAGATCTGTATACCCAACCGTGAACAGAAATGTTTCCAAAAATGGGAAGTAAATTGGACACCCCGATCAGAGACTATATTGGACGGAATACCGTGAATTCTAAAAATATGTGAAGTAAATAGTCGAGAAAGCTCTGGCGCAGAAGGAAGCTTGGCCAAAGGAACGAAGTGTGCCATCTTACTAAAACGATCTACGACCACCCAAATAACAGTATTCCCGTGTGATAAAGGCAAATCTACAATAAAATCCATAGAAATATGAGTCCATGGTTCAGCTGGGATTTCAAGAGGAACCAAACCGCCACTGGGAGCCTTGTGAACCCCTTTACTTCGAGCACAAACAGCACAAGCGTCGATAAAGGCAGTAATATCGCGTCACATGGTTGGCCACCATACATGGCGACGGGCAAGCATAAACGTTTTTCGGTTACCCACATGACCAGCAGTTTTAGCATCGTGAAATTCGCGAATTACATCTGAACGCAAATGGGCGGTACAAACTGGCATCCCAAGGGAACATCACTAGGAGATTCATCTTGAAACGGCGCCAAGGTGTTAGAGAGATCAGGAAGTAACGCCCCGACCACACAACCCATAGGTAGGATCGGATCACCAGTATCACCCCGATCCTTACACTCACCGAACATGCGAGATAGAGCATCCGCTTTAGTATTTTTTACACCCGGCTTGAAAGTAATAATAAAATTAAAACGCGAGAAGAATAATGCCCAACGTGCCTGACGAGAGTTCAACCTCTTGGCAGACCCAATGTATTCAAGATTTTTGTGATCGGTATACACAGTTATAGGATGTAATGAACCCTCCAGCCAGTGTCGCCATTCATCAAAAGCCAGTTTAATAGCTAATAGTTCCCTATTACCGACATCATAATTTTGCTCCGCGGTACTGAATTTACGTGAAAAATAAGCGCATGGATGAAGACGCTCAGGGTAACCAGAATATTGCGACAAAACTGCACCCACTCCCAGCTCAGAAGCGTCCACTTCAACAATGAAGGCTTTAAGAATATCTGGATGAATTAACACAGGTGCCGAAGTAAAGGCCCGTTTCAAGGTCAGGAAGGCCTCACAGACAGAGGGAGACCAGTTATCAGTAAAGGCCCCCTTGCGGGTAAGATTGGTAAGAGGTGCAACAACATGAGAAAAGCCTTTGATGAACCGCCGATAAAAATTTGCAAAACCTAGAAAACGCTGCAATTCATTTAGGGTGTTGGGTTGAACCGAATCCTGAACCGTCGAAACTTTCCCCGCGTCCATCTCTAAACCCTGGTTGGTAATAATATACCCTAAGAAGGGAACTGTGACTTCAAACACGCATTTAGAAAGTTTAGCAAATAAGTTGTTCTCTCTTAATTTTTGTAGTACCAACTTAACATGACGTCTGTGCTCCAACAAGGAATTAGAAAAAATGAGAATATCATCTAAATAGATGACGACAAATCTACCGAGATACTCTCTGAACATATCGTTAACAAAATCTTGAAAGACGGCTGGCGCATTACAAAGACCAAAAGGCATGACCAGGTACTCGTAATGGCCGTCTTTCACGTTAAATGCAGTTTTCCACTCATCCCCCTGCCGGATGCGAATCAGATTGTATGCCCCTCTTAAATCCAATTTGGAAAAAATTTGGGACCCTGTGACTTGATTGAACAGATCCCCGATCAAGGGCAAGGGGTATCGGTTCTTTACAGTGATCTTATTCAAGGCTCGATAATCAATGCATGGTCTCAGGCCGCCATCTTTTTTCTCTACAAAAAAGAATCCGGCCCCAGCAGGCGAGGTAGAAGGGCGGATAAATCCCTTCCTTAAATTTTTGGTGATGTACTCCCTCATTGCTTGCTCTTCGGGCAGAGTAAGATTATAGATTTTCCCCCTTGGGGGAATCCTGCCAGGAGGCAAGTCAATAGGGCAGTCATAAGACCAATAAGGAGGAAGAGTATCAGCAGAACGTTCAGAGAAGACATCAACCCAGTCTGCATATGGCTGAGGTAATCCCTGAGGAAAAACTTGCACACTTCTGAGGCCTGTAGTAAAGCAGTGATTTTTGCAATGATCACTCCACTTAATCAACTCCCCAACCCGCCAATCTAACACTGGGTTGTGGAGTTGTAACCAGGGGTATCCCAAAACCATAGGAGTTTCTGGACAATCGAAGACAAAAAATTCTAAGAACTCAGAGTGGGAAGAGCCAACAATTAAGAGGTGGGGTCTTGGTATTTATAGGTCCCCCCTGGATGGCCTTCCCATTGATAGCCAAAACTTGTAGGGATCTTTCAAGAGGGACTAAAGGGATACCTAAAAGGGAGATCATACTCCTGTCCAAAAAGTTTCCCGCCGCACCGCTGTCGATAAAGGCGGAAACTGTTTGCTTAGAAGAACCCCAAGACAGGTCAATAGGCACTAACATTTTATTTTGGCGAGAGTTGCAAACTGACTCTCTACCTGGTCTGGGTGCGGAAGTTTTCCGCCGGTCTCCCCTTGTTGGGACAGGACCCTGCAAAATGACCAGAATTCCCGCAATACAGGCATAACCCCTCGGATCGCCTACGCTGTTTCTCTTCTTGGGATAAGCGGGTTCTCCCTAATTGCATAGGTTCTTCCTGGGGAGATGATGAGGTACTTTCCCCACGGGGAACCGGAGACCTATGGCCTTGGACTGGCCTGAAGGACGTGGGAGCCTGGCCCTTTCTCTAAGGCGTCGGTCTATTTTAATGGAGACCTGCATTAATTGATCTAGGTCCGCTGGCGGAGGAAAATTGACTAAAGCGTCCTTGATGCTTTCCGACAGCCCCACCCTGAACTGACTACACAGAGCGGGATTGTTCCATCTAGCTTCGATAGCCCAGCAGCGGAATTCAGCACTGTAATCTTCAGCCGAATTCCGCCCTTGTTTTAAGGCCCGAAGCCTATTCTCTGCTGTAGATTGTGAATCAGGGTCAGCGTATAGGATGCTCATAGCGTTGAAAAATGCAGTTACAGATTGTAAGGCAATATCATGACTCTGCAAACTAAAGGCCCAGGACTGCGGGTCTCCTTGAAGTAGAGAAATGACTAAGCCTACTCGTTGGATCTCAGTGCCAGAGGAGACAGGCCTCAGCTTGAAATATAGTTCACATGAATTCTTGAAGTTAGAAAATTTTGCTCGCTCTCCAAAAAATTTTTCAGGCAGAGGAATCTTCGGTTCGGAGAAATGAGGTGGTACAGAGGAAGTCGGCACTTGACAAGACTCCTGGGTGGCCACTCTTTGAGCGAGTTGGTTGATCGCTGTGGCCATAGCTTGCACCTGCTGTACCAGGTCATCCATGTTGTGGCCTGTTATAATGTCACGCTCTGGTAACTCCAGCCCTCTAGGTAAGCCCTCAACCCCCAATCTCCGCAGCCAGCTTCACCTGTAGGAGCCCCCGCTTGCCGGGATGCAGAATACGCCTGCCCGGGATTGGTTGCCTCCAGGACTTCAATGGCTCAAAGGATGAGAGCTTACAGGTATAGAGGTCTGAAGAACCAATGGCTAAGAGCGAGTGTAGTGGAAGTCCCGAGACAGGCCAGAGGTTGACACGGGGAGTCAGAGTTCGCAGCGGTACAGAGACAGCTCGAGGTCAAGGTACAAGGCAGAGGTCGGCAACGGAGATCAGATCGAGAATGGTCGGTTCAGGCAGAGGTCGGCAACGGAGATCAGAATAGTCGGTTCAGGCAGAGGTCAGCAACGGAGATCAGAATAGTCGGTTCAGGCAGAGGTCGGCAATGGAGATCAGAATAGTCGGTTCAGGCAGAGGTCGGCAACGGAGATCAAACAAGGTAAATCAAGACTATGCTGGGTACAAGGCGCTATAACAGGCACTGGGCAACTGAGGGGGGAAACCTTATATAGGGACAGACATGAAAGGGAAGGTGTATGTGATTGGTGCACATAGGATCAAAGGTCTGATTGGGAGAGCAAGGAGTGCCCAATCCCATCTATGGGGCTCATTGGCCCAGACAAGGAGGGGGGCGTAAGCCCCACTGAACCTAGGGCTCATTGGCCCTTTAATCCGAACCAGAGGGCATGCCAGTGCCCCCTGGCTAATCTACAGCCTCCGGCGGGCGCGCTGAGCACAGCGCCGCCGGAGGGAAAAGAGATCACGAGCTCGCGCGCGCACGTGAGCTGATGACGCGCGAGCGAGGAGGGAGAGCGGCCGTGCTCGGCGCCGCCTGAGCAGACGCCGCACGGCGCGGCCGCCGGGCAGGAGCTGCTGGGGCCGACCGGCCGCCGACAATGCTGGACCGGGGCCCAGGTAAGTGCCGATTTGTGACAGGTGCTTCCCACCGGCAATTGTCCTGGGTCTCACTAGGGCCTGTCTGCCTCTGCCCAGAGTGGTGGGGTGCACAAGGAGCAATTGGGGGTTAGGTATTTTGCTCAAGGGCATCTCCCAGCTGGAAATCAATTAAGCAACCCTCCGGTCACAAGAGCAATCCCCTTAACTATGGTAACTATAGCCTATGGCTGCCCCACCATGCCCTTATTGCTGCTACACCCTCAGTCCCAGTGAAGATCCGAGTGTCTTTACACATTTAACTTTTGATGAGTTTTTGTGCGTGAATGGCAATCTGAACTTAGTGACCTTTATAATTTTAACATACAAGAAAGTACAATAACACAAGAAAATCACCTTTACCTGTGATGGGCCATTGTTACAGGTGAGTTACATATTTTTCCAATGAGGAAAGAATATTAGTTGGGAAACAACAGCATCCTTTGGGATGTGCTAAGTAATTTGCCTTATTCCCCCATACCCCATAGGGTGCTGTTGTTTCCAAACTTTCAACAGATATATATTTTTCTCACAGGAAAATGATGTACCTCACCTGTGAAAAATGCCCCATTGCAGGGGCCAATAAAACGCTCCATTGCAGGTACAGGCCATTTGTTAAGGTGAACAGAATGTATGCATAAGTGTACTTCATTTAGTAACATGTCTCGACTGTAGTATCATTGGCATGGAAGTGTTGAGATTGTGAGATTGCTGCATGCTGGACCTTTCTTTGCTATGCAGAAACAACGCCTGTTGCATTTGTGGTTATGCCGTTTCCTGTATGATGTCAGTAGTGGATCAGTTCCTTCAGGTAAGTCAGCATTATTGGATTTTCAGTAAAAATTATCCTCCTAGCTGGGCTTTCTGGGTTAATCCAATTACTTGCCAATAAAATCAGGTTCACAAACATGTGATGCTTCACTTGTTAAATTCTGCATCTTAAAATCACAGTTTAGAAACAAGAATGACACAGCAGGGTCAAAAATGTTTAGTGAATAGGCCAATATAAAGTCATAATCGCTGTCAACATTTAACCAATCCTTTATGCCCTTGATTGAATCCATTTTATAGAACAAAAACCTGGGCTTTCACTTTTGTTCCTCCTGCCTGGGTCGTCTGGATTTGCAGGTGCCCTGTTTTGTGTATCCCCCACGATGCTTGCACTGGTCACCAGCCAACCACCCCCGCCACACCCATGGGGGTAATTGGCTGGTAAATAAGAGCAGATGTCGGCAAATTAGGCCCTTATTTAACAAGGGATAGCGCCAGGTAGCGAATGGTGAGCGAACGGTAATGACGCTCACCGCCACGAGAACGCCGGCTCCCCTCCGCAATCACACATTTATGAAGCCGATCCTGCTTAGCGACTGACAGAGCGCCAGATAGCGAATCATTCATCATTATTCCAGCCTCACCCCACAGCGCCAGCGAGCGACCTTGAACAGCGACAGGTATGACCTCTCGCTACCTGGCGCTCTCCAATGCATTTCAATGGAGCTAACTTTAAATATTCATAATTAATTGCTATTTTTTTTTTTTTTTTTTTTTTCTAATGTCAAAAATTCTATGACCACTTCTGCAATGTTAGATTTTTTTTTTTAAGCTAAAAAAAAAAAAAAAAAAAATTTGTGCAGAATTGATATTACAGGTCTGATATTAATGTATTCGTATTACAAAATGTTTTGAAAAACATGTTTTTTTTTTCCAAAAAATATGGTTGTTTGGGGGTTAAAAAACGACTTTTAACCCATCGCCGCCAGCGCTCTGGGGTTTAAACAAGCATTTCACAGCGCGAGAATTTTTGGAGCGTGATTTGTTAATGAATATGCTCGGAGCCGTTTGCTATGGCCGTTCGCTGTCATGCGCTCCCATACAGTGCGGAACCTGTCAAACAGCGACTCATAACCCCGTATTCAACATTACCACACACCGACTGAGTCGCTGTCAACAGCTAAACAACGGCCAAGCACAGCGAATACTAGCGGGTGCTGTGAAATTAACGCTACTGTCGCTCATCTGTCGCTACCTGGCGCTATTAATGAATCAGCCTGCCCGTTGCTAAACTACCATATTTTTCGCCATATAAGACGCACTTATTTTTCCCCAAAAGTGGGGGGAAAATGTATGTGTGCCTTATCGGGCTAATGTAAAAAAAAAAAAAAAAGTAAACTCACCGGTTACCGGTGTTCCCGTGTTGCCTGCCACACTGTGGGAAGCCATAAGAAGACATAGGAGTGGCTGGCTCTGTTCCTGCCGCTGCTATTGTTGTCTTTTCAGGCAGCGACAGCAGCGGCAGGGACAGAGACAGCGCCCACCACTCCTCCACACTGCCTATATGGGAAATGGGGGGGGGGGGCATGCCACACTGCCTATATAGGGAATGGGGGGGGGAAATGCCACACTGCTTATATGGTGAATGGGAGGAGGGAATGCCACACTGCCTATATGGGAAATGGGGGGGAATGCCACACTGCCTATATGGGAAATGGGGGGGATGCCACACTGCCTATATGTGGAATGGGCGGGGGCATGCCATTTTGTCTATGAGAATGGGGGGGCACACTGCCTATACGGTGGAATCGGAGGGGGGAATGCCACACTGCCTATACGGGGAATGGGTGGGGCGAATGCCACACTGCTTATATGGGGAATAGGGGGGATGCCACACTGCCTATATGGGAAATAGGGGGGGATGCCACACTGCCTATATGGGGAATGGGATGGGGGGGATGCCACACTGCCTATATGGGAAATAGGGGGGGATGCCACACTGCCTATATGGGGAATGGGATGGGGGCATGCCACACTGCCTATATGGGGAATGGGATGGGGGGGATGCCACACTGCCTATATGGGGAATGCCACACTGCCTATATGGGGAATGTGAGGGGGGAATGCCACACTGCCTATATGGGGAATGGGATGGGGGGATGCCACACTGCCTATATGGGAATGGGAGGGGGGATGCCACACTGCCTATATGGGGAATGGGATGGGGGGATGCCACACTGCCTATATGGGAATGGGATGGGGGGATGCCACACTGCCTATATGGGAATGGGATGGGGGGAAAGCCACACTGCCTATATGGGGAATGGGATGGGGGCATGCCACACTGCCTATATGGGAATGGGATGGGGGGAAAGCCACACTGCCTATATGGGGAATGGGATGGGGGCATGCCACACTGCCTATGGAATGGAGGCATCCCACACGGCCTGTGGGAATGGGATGGGGCATCCCACATTGCCTATGGGAATGAGAGAGGGGAATGCCACACTGACCAAGATGAATGGAATAGGGGGATGGCACACTGTCTGTAATGGTGTGTTTTTGGTTTAACATTTTTTTTGTCTTATTTTCCTCCTCCAAATCCTATGTGTGTCTTATGGGCAGGTGCATCTTATCCCAAGCTCCTCTGCACTTTTGGTAGGGCAGTCACACTTTGAAGCCCACTGTCCCTCTGAAACTCTGGAAACACATAAATGTCCCACTTTGCTGACATGGGAAAGCCTGTCCCCCCAAATGCAGAATGCTGGATGTCTGGGGGGTTTACAACTGGTCTGAGTCTTTGGTTCAATGGTGGTAGTGGAATGCATGGACTTCTGAGCATTGGCTCAATCACTAACATCCTTTGTGGACTAAATATTTATAGAACATTTGACCCCTAATTAATCCACAAGCTAAACTACACTCCTACCATGCCTATCAACCACAAACAAATGTAAACAGTCCCACCTAGAGGACCCAAAAAATGGTCAATTTACCATTGGGGTGAACTTCCAGTGATCCAAAATCAGGATGTCCCACAAAGAGAGAGACAGTTGGCCTCATTAAAGGGCAGTCTAGGCAGTGGCAATAATAAATCAGTCAGGATCTTAACTGGACCCTGTCCCATATGCCTCTCTTCCATTTCCTGCACTGCACTGTAGACGCTTTAGCTGGTCTCCGTTTGCCCCTCCTTTCCTTTCCATTCCTTGACCACCTTCTAGTGTGAGCGAGCATGGCAATCTACAGTGGTTGAGCTCACTCACACACTGGTGGCATTGAGGGACAATGACGACCATGCGACCAATTTGTGGGTGGTCATGAAAAATAGAAAGGGAAGAAGAGCAAACTTTGCAGACTGGTTAAAGCATCTGCAGTGTAGGAGATGAAGGAGAGGCACATGGGACATGTTTCAGGTAAGCTCTTTGCTGCCTAATTATTGGCATTGTGTGGACTATGGCCCTTATTCATCAAGCGATAGCGCCAGGTAGTGTCTGACGAGCGCCAGGTAGCGACAGCTAACGGCGACTACCGACTCAAGTACGCCCGGCGGCGGTCACAATGACGCATTTATCAAGCAAAATGAGGCTAGCGCCGGCGAGAGCGACGGCTAGCGCGGCATTCATCATGAAGCCGCCTGGACCGAACAGCGCCGCTGCAAATTCCCTCACAGCGCCAGGTATGAGCTGTCGCTCCCTGGCGATGTCCAATGCATTTCAATGGAGCAATCTATAATTATTCATAATTAATTGGTATTAATTTTTTTTTTTTTTTTTTTAATGTCAAAAAATCGGAGACCACTTCTGCAATGTTAGGATTTATTTTTAAGTAAAAAAAAAAATTAAAAAAAATATGTGCAGAATTGATCTAACAGGTCTGAGATTAATGTATTCATATTACAAAATGATTCTAAAAACATGTATAATGTTACATTCCAAAAATATGGTTGTTTAGGGGTTAAAAACTAGTTAATACACATCGCCGCCAGCGCTCTGGGGTTTAAACAAGGAATGGACAGCGACTGCACATTCGGAGCGTGATGTGTTGATGAATATGAAGCTAGCCGTTCGCTCTGGCCATTCGTTGTCAGGCGCTCACATACAACGCTGGACCTGTGAAACAGCGACCCTCCAGCCCGTATTCAACATTACCGCACACCGACTGAGTCGCTGTCATCAAGCTAACGCCGGCCAAGCACAGCGAATACTGGCTGGCGCTGAAAAAATCACGCTACAGTCGCTCATCTGTCGCTACCTGGCGCTATTAATGAATCGGCCTCCCCGCCTTTAAGCAATTCCAATAAAATGTTTAGAACCTTACTTCTCACACCACGTACAATTGTTACTGAGCTCCCTCTTTCACAGGGCAAATTATTTAATTATCACTTCTAATTCAGGTCTTGTATCACTTCTGATATCTCAGTAGTTTTCTTCTCTCTTCTTTGTTCTCATTTAGTTTAATGAACTTTAAAATAAAATATTAAACATATAGTTTTAACAGCTTAAACTGAGGTTTAATACTAAAGGCTACATTTTAAAAAGGATGTACTGTATAGGCATACTGACTCTAGAATCAATAACTTTTATTTTTAGATATTAATTATTCATAATTATTCATTTTATATGTATGAGTAATTAAAAATCACCCACCTACCTAATGGGGAAGAAGACATTTTCTTTTGCTTAACTGAACCTATATATGTAGCGAACATGTTGGGTGGCAAACCATAGCCGAGACAGTTACCCACAGTACAACCACAGTGTAGGCCACATGTTCATACAGAACCTATTTTTTCCTAATACTACTGTATTTGTACATTATGCACCACCTGGAATATCTGGATCAGCTACAACTTCATCTCCCAGATGATATTATTTTCATAACTATAAATGGCAAAAACATACATTTTAAAATCTATATTTTATACCTCCATTAACTGTTACATGAAGATGTTTAAAGTGACTGTAAAAGCAAAACAAAAAAATAAACTGCAGCTTAACTTGCCAAACGTTTCTCCAGCGCTGACCCATTCTCCTCAGCTGGACTCCCTGAGTGAGGAAATCCCTTTGCTCACTCAGGGCTCGAGCCAAATCATGGATACACCACCAAAGCGCTTTGGAAGTGCGCGCATGCAATTTGTGAGTGTGAACGTGCATATTTAGGAGTCTGTGCATGCGCATTTGGGAGTGCGCAGATGCATATTTGGGAGTGCGTACATGCACTCTGGGAGTGTGTGCATGCATATTTATGAGTGTGTGTATGCATTTAGGAGTGCATGCATGCATGCTTGCAAATTCAGGATTGCATGTGCCTTGGGAGTGCGCACATGCACTCTGGGAGTGTGTACATGCGTATTTAGGAGTGCATGCATGAACGCTTGCGTATTCTGGAGTGTATGCGCCTTAGGAGTGTGCGCATGCGCTTTGGGAGTTTGCTCATGTGCACCTTGTGAGTGCACCCATGCGCTTTGGGAGTGCACTTTGGGAATGCACACATGCACTTTGGCAGTGCATTTACATGCATGTTTGGACGAAAATGTGTTTGGGAGTGCATGCAAGTGTGATTGGCGTTGTTGCCTTGTGTGTCTGTGAATGCTTGTCCAGGCTCCAATGTCGCCTAGCAAACGGGGAAGAGGTGTTTTTAAATGTTCGAACTATCCTGATACTTAAATATACCTATATTCATCTTTGTCACATGTTGGAAAGATTACCCCATGAGCCCTCCGCCCCCCACCCGCCCAGCACCAGTAAGATAACTTTTCATCATGCGTTTCTCCCTAGATGAAGAGCTGAAACTGTAGAACATTGCAGCATCTGTGATTTTCTGCCCCCTGTTGGAGGTGAGGGGGGAATTATAACTATGAGGGCAAAATATTCTTTCTGCTGAGCTGAGGGGATTTGAGGGATGAGCTGAGAGATGCTAGGACCAAAGGGGACTATTGAGATACTTGTAGGTCTGTAGGTAGGTATGTCTGTTTTTAGCAGCAAGTAAGTGGACTCTACTCAAACCCACAATTAAAAGACAATAGGAATAAGTGATTAATTGTGGTGCTGGAGGGTTGATGGGAGAAGGATTTCAAGAGTGCAAAGGAGAAGCCTGTCTTCATCCCCACCCAACAGCATCAAAAATGATTATATCCTTTTCCTCCACCAATTCCAGGTCAGCAACATCAAATGATCCCTCTACCTTCCCTTGCCCTGTCTAGCAGTACCAAATTAACAACCCTACTACTGTATTTCCCCTTATTCAGCAATATGAAAAGACTTACCCTATTCATGAACCTTAAGATACACCTTTATTGCCCATCTAGCAACATCAAACAAAAAGCTCCCAATTCCTCATTCCAAATCAAAGAAATAACCCCCATCTCCTCCCCTAAGCAACATCAAAGCTTAAAAGTATGCAAGTCAGCATCTTGCCAGCTCTTGGTTGCAGAGATGGCCCCCAAACTATGGAGGAGGACAACTGTGACTGCTGTGTACATCCATGGTGCTCAATCGATTGTTGCACCAGGAAACAACATGCTGAACAGTCTTGTAGGTCCTTCCTGCATACAGTGTTAGCACAGTATCAGCCGAGCATGCAGAACATTGCAGAAAGAAGGAACAGATCCCCATGTTTTTCTCTGACATTCAAAAGACAGAGAGCAAGGGCATGGGTCCCGCCCCAGGAACCCCATAACAGGCATTGTGCAGAATCCCCCCCAGGAACACCATAACAGGCATTGTACACAATCCCCCCCCCAGGAACCCCATAACAGGCACTGTGCAGAATCCCCCCCCCCGGGAACCCCATAACAGGCATTGTACAGAATACCCCCAAGAACACCATAACAGGCATTGTACACAATCCCCCCTCCCAGGAACCCCATAACAGGCACTGTGCAGAATCACCCCCAGGAACCCCATAACAGGCACTGTGCAGACCCCCCCCCCCAGGAACCCCATAACAGGTATTGTGCAGAATCACCCCCAGGAACCCCATAACAGGCATTGTGCATAATTTCCCCGAGAACCCATAACAGGCACTGTGCAGACCCCCCCTCCCCCCAAGAACCCCATAACAGGTATTGTGGTATAACTGCTTATTGTCCTCCTGCAGCTGCTCATCCTCCCGCAGTCCTGGTTCTTGTACGTCCTTCCTGCATACAGTGCATATTGTGGTATAACTGCTTATTGTCCTCCTGCAGCTGCTCATCCTCCCGTAGTCCTGGTTCTGACTGGTGGCTGGGCTTTCCCTATGTACGGCGATTGCTCATTGGTTCCAATGCGGAAGGACAATCAGATGCAGGAGGACAATCGGCAGCACAGGAGCACCTGTAAGGTAAGTGGACTTTTCTTTTACCAGCCCCACCTGCACATCATAAGTCTCACAGACATTTTCCTCCCTTTTTCTGTGTTTTATAGTGAAAAATACAGTATGTGGATTTTTATTTTTAGACCGTTTTTTTGTGATTTCAGTATCAAACCTTTGTCAGAATACAAAACATCCAAGTCTTTACAGGTTCTCCAAACAGTAATTCAAGCCTAACCCCAGTTCTTGTATTTATTTCATAGGAAGGAATTTGCTGCCACCAGGCTGAAATCAAGACAGGCATGTGGGTGGTCTGAGCTGTGTGGCCCCCCTACTACTTCTTGTGACCAATATGTCAATTTACACCTGTACAGAAGAAAGCCAGCTACAACTGCAAATAATTACAATCCTGATGGTATTAACCACATGGTGAGGAACTTGCATGGTTTTCATTTTTCCCTGCAAACCGCACCATACCTTATTTTACCTCTTTGCTAAATACGCAGTATAGCAAGAACTTGCAGTATGTGCGAGTATGACAAGCGTGGCAGACTAGCCACTGTAATTTCATTTATTTAAATTATGCATTATATTCATTGGACTCCGAAATTACAAAAGACCATGTGCTAAATGTATGAAAAAAATATAATTATGTCTGAAGACTAAAAAAATGAATTGATATTCAAAATTCATACCAATTATGCATTTTACAAAGCCAAGAACTTGCTGGGTACATTGTAAAGGTAACAAAACAGTTTAAAGTTTTATAGAAGATGCAAATAACCTGTAAATTACTTTGAATAATCATTTTGGAAAATAATAAAGTTTTAATGTAATGTTAATAATCTTGTACAGAGGTTTATTTAGGGATATGTATTCCTTTGATTTTCAATATTGCAGGATTCTAAATTGATCTGCAACCTACAACTCTGAAGTCTGCCCTAGGAAGAGTGTAAGTCCGTTGTGGTTCTAAACCAAACCCTCTTGTCACCCATTGTCCTGTTGCCCTGCCATCTGCTAGGTGTGTGTCTGATGGATACAGGAAGCCACAGCACACACTGTGGAGGCTGACATTTCCTCTAATAGTAGGTATGTGCAGGCCTCTTATCACATGGAAAGAATCAAGTGTTACACTTTAAATCTCTGTTAACATTGTGCTAAATAACCCCTTTCAATTTATCACTAGGGCAAATCATGTGTGGGTCAAACTATCCAGAATGCCACCAGCCAACAAGCCATACTATGAATATGTATAAGGGCCCCTTAGACCCATTACTAGTTTGAAAAACTATTAAAAAGAAAAAGAAGAAAATAGATTTTTTAAGATAAAAGAACTGACCATTGCCATTTCTGCCCTCATTCGTGCCCTGCCGGGCTACGTCCTCTCCTAAGCTCCACCGGGTCCTGTGGGCTGTGACCTATTTTATCCTGTGGAGCCGCTACTGCACCTGCCCAGCTTGCACCTGTAGTGAGGGGGAATGCTGGTCCCCCATCCTCCATCCATGGTGTCCCAAGATGATCCCTTTCTACCAGGAAATCAGGGAAACCTTTGCCTTGTTTCTACTTCCAGGAGCAGTCGCTTTCTGACAGGAAGGGAAAAGGCAGCCATTAGGAGGAGAGCTGCTGAATGATAGTTTATGCAGTTTGTCGAAAGAGTCCCTTTAATGGGACAAACATTGAAGACTGACCTGCTGAAAAGTTCTGTCCGATAGCTGGCACTAGAAGTGTGGGACCGGCGAGCATCTTTTTGTAGCCCCAGCTGCGGCCAGTTTTAAAGCTGCTGCTGCCCCTGCTGGAGAGGAACACGGGCAGCGCACTCTGCTGCACACTCTGCATCCCCCACCAAAGCCACCCCCTAAAGTTCCAGTTCCCCTAGATTTCAATGGGGACCGGGGTTTGGTTCGGAACCCTGAACCTGAACATTTATTCAAAGTTCAGCCTATCCCTACCTAAAACACAAAAAGGGAATTGGGGGCTAAATCCAATGGGATAATCCAACACCGATGTATTGTAAAGGTGCTCCAACTGGCACACAGCTGTGCATACAGCAGTATGTGCTCTTATGTGCTAGTTCCTTACTTTGCATGTATGTTCACCCAACTTCACACAGGCTGTGGGTTAATGCTGCTGTGTGCATGCCATTTGAATGATCTTTTACCCAATAGCGATATTGACAACATTTTCGTTTTACCAGAAGGCTCCCCTTTGGTCACTCCTGGTATCCCCTGACATTTGCACTATAATGTTGTCATATCAGAAGATTGCAACCTTCTTAACTTTCCCTCTCCTGCAATCCTGATTGCCCACAACAAGCCAAGAAGGACCTAGAATGCCAACCAAGTCATGTACCGCCGATGCCACAAAGCTGAGATTTTGTGATGCCACCACTTGTCCATCATAATAGCATTTATGCATTTTCTGTTAAGTGACCTTCTCAGCCCAAGAGGGCTGCAGCCCATGGGAAGAGTGAGATTTGTTGCAATTTTTCCCTGGACAGCAACTTCAAACAATATTGGACCAGCATTAACCCTGGGAATTAAACCCAGGGTATGAATCACGAACGCCAACTTAGCACATTGTCCTTCAGTGAGATTTCAATCCAACTGATATCTCCTTTCTAAGTCTACAGACCTTAACTTCCCTATTAGGCTTATGCCAGGAACAGTGTCATATGCTTTTGTCCTTAAAGAAACTGTCCTGGGGTTTATTTAAAACAGAAAAATACCTGATGATTTCCCCTCCCCTTCCCAAAAGGACATCTTGATTTAGGATGCCCCTGTGTGTTAAACCCCCATGTTTGCCCTTTAACTCATCTTGATCCCCTCTTCCACAGGGGATACACAAGCCTCCTCCATGAGCATATTTATTTCCATGCAGATTAAAGCACGGCAATGAATGATAATTGTAGACATTCCCGCACAACTCACGCTAGGATCTCTCTTTGGCTGTGCACACCCAGCACTAGAGATGAGCGAACTTTTGAAAAATTTTATTCGGCTGATTCGCAGAATTTTCCGGGAAAAATTGGTTCGGTCCGAATTTATTCGCGATGAATCGCTATTAAAAACGGCTATTTCTGGCCGTCCGAGAGCCTCCATAGGGTTGCAGAACGTTTTGCTTGGCTGTAACATGCATAGGATGCATGCTGCGTTAGTGAAATACTATTGTAAAGAAGTATGACATGCAGATCAGAGGCGTCACTATTAGATTCGCTCTTGCAGAGCGGCACAATTACAGAGCCTTGAGGTGGCATCAGCATGATGCCAAATGGATTAAGTATTTCAGGTTTTTATTTGTATTCTCATCTTTCATACATCAGTACATACCTTTTTCCTTTTCCTTTCCTGTTTTTTTTTTTTTTTTATATCATGTACCTGGGGTTATCTCTGCGGACTGATGCTCACAAATGGATATATAGGAGGCCTTAGAACAAGACCCAGATTTCTGGGCCAATGCAAGGGCGGTTCCCCACTGTCAATTTTCAGGCCTCACTAATCTCAGAGTACAGTTGTTGGGTAAGCCTATGGGCTCACCAAGAAGATGGTGCCGCTATGTTATGCTGTCCTAGCTTGTATGTCCTATACAATATCTTTCAATATATGTCACTATATGCAACAACGCATGACAAGTTGATGGGTTCATTTGAAACTTTACAATCATAAGATGGTTATTTCCATTGTTTGAGATCCTGTATTAAGCAGGATTTTTTCTACCATATTTTAAAAAAAACCTCTGGTTATTTTGATTAAAATAGGGCTAATATAGCCCGATCCTAAATGAAACCCCTAAAAACATCCATAATGCCAAGAGGTACGTCTTTTTCTTCTTCTGAGATTCAGTGCTGGCAAAAATGACAGCAAACGTACTGGCCGGATGCCGCATAACCTCCCCTGAGCCTGACAAGCGCGCATCAGACCATTGCCCTTTTCCTTCTCAGGCATCAGCTGCTATGGAGACGCTTCTGCGTCACGTGAGCAGCTCGGGATGTTCTGCCCCCTCTGATGCGCGCGCTGTCGATGTGCTCACCGGGAGGTTCAGCGCGCTCACCACGCCTCCATAAAACCGCATCATTGAGTGCGACGGTCCATCAGCTGGCGAGGATAGCGCACGTGTGATTGTCCCCCGGCGTCAGTTCATCGTTCGCGGGGAGGAGCGCCCCACGGATCAGGCACTCTCCTTCACAACGCAGGCATCCGCCCCGGGACAAGGAGGTTGATTCTAACAAAGATCTTTAAGGTTAGCCAGTCCAACTTATTTTGTCAAATGTTTCACTGATGCCTTACGGTTCCATGACTGCGTCGTGACCATTTAAAGAGCCTCGCAGACATATCAAACATATGTGGTATTAACCACACGGGGGAAAAAATTTGTGTCTCCCGCCTCCCATACCCAAATATACAGGGCTATGGTTATGTCCACGGAACCGCTCTAAGGCATTATGCTTGTATTTTGAGTTTCTTTAGGTGGTGGTCCTTTCTTAAAAATTACCTCAATCATTGAGTCCCTCAATTAGGGACGTCCCTCCGGTCCTGGTGACCATCTTAAACTAACTGTTTTCTTTGGTGACGGTGACACCGGCCGAACAGGTTAAGGGGCCTTTCCTCAGCACTAGTTTGCAATTAACTTGTTAATATACATACTATAATAGCCTCTCTATACATTATCAGGATTTTCATAGTGGCCATGCCAGTCTAACAATTAATTAGCCACTGGGCAACCCTTCCTCAATATATCCATCATCAAAAGAGAAGTTTGCCTTCATATTGATGTTCGGGCAATGGAATTGGTCATTTGATCATATAGTGAGCATCAGTCTTCCTAATCCCAGGTAAAGATTGTCTTTTATTCTTCCTCCCTTTCTTCTCCCCTTTTTTTGGTTCTATTGCAATAGCAAATAACAAAAAAATTTTGAATATTTTGTGCCATATGAATCTAACTAGTATATTGTAAATTAGAATATCGTGTGTTGACAGTTATCTAATTACCTGTATTTCTTGCATACAGTTAAATATACCTAGTATAATGGGTACTGATGAAGCCACCTGCGGCGAAACTAGTATACCCTACTAGATGTTACAAGCCAATAGAGATCAAGACTGCATATATGTGAGATGTCTATCAGGAATGACCATTGCACATTATGTTTTTAACTAAAATTGGTGATGAATTGTTGTATTGTATGTTACCTACGTTTGTAGGATTTGATGTAATGTAACGTGTCAATTGTGTTTCAATAGTGAGCAATAAAACAATTTTGCAATATATTTTGGTATATTAGGCACATTTAATTATATTTAGTTATTCAAAGAGGGCGTGGTTACTAACTTAGACCCCCAAACAAAGGAGGTAGTCCAAAAACTCCTTTGTAGTAAATTGGTTCCTTGGTCAAGAGGTGAGGGGGCCACTTTATCAACCAGCCCAAAAAACAAAATCTTTTTCCATATCCTCCCAACAATATCATTTCAGTCCAACGGTGGGTTAGGTCATTACCCGGAGCTGTACCACAAGTGTTACAAATCCGGGAATCTAAACATCAGCATGATGAGCCCATATATTGCCTGAAAGACACACTCTGGAGTTGGCAGCAGCATAGGGAGCTCATATATTGCCTGAAAGACACACCCAGGAGTTGGCAGCAGCATTAGGAGCCGATATATTGCCTGAAAGACACACTCTGGACTTGGCAGCAGCATAGGGAGCCCATATATTGCCTGAAAAACACATTGGAGTTGGCAGCAGCATAGGGAGCTCATATATTGCTTGAAAGGCACACCCAGGGATTGGCAGCAGCAGCAGCATTAGGAGCCCATATATTGGCTGAAAGACACACTCTGGACTTGGCAGCAGCATAGGGAGCCCATAAATTGCCTACAAGACACACCCAGGAGGTTGCAGAAGCAGCAGGAGCTCAGAAATTGCCTGAAAGGCACACCCAGGAGTTGGCAGCAGCATATGGAGTTCATATTGTTGGCTGAAAGACACACCCAGGAATTGGCAGCAGCAGCAGCATCAGGAGCCCATATATTGCCTGAAACACACAATCTGGACTTGGCAGCAGCATAGGGAACCCATATATTTCCTGAAAAACACATTGGAGCTGGCAGCAGCATAGGGAGCCCATATATTGTCTGAAAGACACACCCAGGAGTTGGCAGCAGCAGCATTAGGAGCCCATATATTGCCTGAAAGACACGCCCAGGAGATGACAGCAGCATTAGGAGCCCATATATTGCCTGAAAAACACACTCTGGACTTAACAGCAGCATAGGAAGCTCATATATTGCCTGAAAGACACATCCAGGAGTTGGCGGAAGCAGCAGCAGCAGCATTAGGAGCCCATATCTTGCCTGAAAGACACACTCTGGAATTGGCAGCAGCATGGGGAGCCCATATATTCCCTGAAAAACACATTGGAGTTGGCAGCAGCATAGGGAGCTCATATATTGCCTGAAAAACACATTGGAGCTGGCAGCAGCATTATGAGCACATATATTGCCTGAAAGACACACCCAGGAGATGGCAGCAGCATAGGGAGACTATATTTTGCCTGAAAGACACACCCAGGATCTGGCAGCAGCAGCAGCATTAAGAGCCCATATATTGCCTGAAAGACACACCCAGGAGTTGGCAGCAGCGTTAGGAGCCCATATGATGCCTGAAAACACACTCTGGACTTGGCAGCAGCATAGGGAGCCCATATATTGCCTGAAAGACACACCCAGGAGTTAGCAACAGCTGCAGCAGCATTAGGAGCCCATATATTGCCTGAAAGACACACTCTGGACTTGGCAGCAGCATAGGGAGCCCATATATTTCCTGAAAAACACATTGGAGTTGGCAGCAGCATAGCGAGCTCATATATTGCCTGAAAAACACATTGGAGTTGGCAGCAGTATTAGGAGCCCATATATTGCCTGAAAGACACACCCAGGAGTTGGCAGCAGCATTAGGAGCTCATATATTGCCTGAAAGACACATTGGAGTTGGCAGCAGCATAGGGAGTTCATATATTGCCTGAAAAACACATTGGAGTTGGCAGCAGCAGTAGGAGCCCATATATTGCCTGAAAGACACAACCAGGAGTTGGCAACAGCATAGGGAGCCCATATATTGCCTGAAAGACACACTGGAGTTAGCAGCAGCATAGGGAGCCCACATATTGCCTGATAGACACACCCAGGAGTTGGCAGCAGCATTAGGAGCCCATATATTGCCTGAAAGAAACACCCAGAAGCTGGCAGCAGCATTAGGAGCCCATATATTGCCTGAAAAACACATTGAAGTAGGCAGCAGCATTAGGAGCCCATATATTGCCTGAAAGACACACTCTGGACTTGACAGCAGCATAGGGAACTCATATATTGCCTGAAAGACACACCCAGAGGTTGCAGCAGCATTAGGTGCCCATATATTGCCTGAAAGACACACCCAAGAGTTGGCAGCAGCATTAGGAGCCCATATATTGCCTGAAAGACACACTCAGAAGTTGGCAGCAGCAGACAGACACACCCAGGAGTTGGCAGCAGCATTAGAAGCCCATATATTGCCTGAAAAAAACACTCTGGACTTGGCAGCAGCATAGGGAGTTCAGATATTGCCTGAAAGACACACCCAGGAGTTGTCAGCAGCTGCAGCAGCATAGGGAGCCCATATATTGCCTGAAAACAAATTGGAGTTGGCAGCAGCATAGCAAGCTCATATTTTGCCTGAAAACACATTGGAGCTGGCAGCAGCATTAGGAGCCCATAAATTGCTTGAAAGACACATCCAGGAGTTGGCAGCAGCATAGGGAGCCCATTATTGCCTGAAAGACACACCCAGGAGTTTGCAGCAGCAGCAGCATTAGGAGCCCATATATTGCCTGAAAAACACATTGGAGTTGGCAGCAGCATTAGGTGCCCATATATTGCCTAAAAGACATACCCAGGAGTTGGCAGCAGCATTAGGAGCCCATATCTTGCCTAAAAAATACACTCTGGACTTGGCAGCAGCATAGGGAGCTCATATATTGCCTGAAAGATACACCTAGGAGTTGTCAGCAGCTGCAGCAGCATAGGGTACCCATATATTGCCTGAAAGACACACTCTGGATTTGGCAGCAGCATAGGGATCCCATACATTGCCTGAAAACACATTGGGGTTGGCAGCAGCATTAGGAGCTCATATCTTGCCAAAAAAAACACACTCTGGACTTGGCAGCAGCATTAGGAGCCCATATATTGCCTGACAGACACACCCAGGAGTTTGCAGCAGCAGCAGTATTATGAGCCCATATATTGCCTGAAAGCCAAACTCTGGACTTGGCAGCAGCATAGGGAGCCCATATATTGCCTGAAAAATACATTGGAGTTGGCAGCAGCATTAGGAGCCCATATATTGGCTGAAAGACACACCCAGGAGTTGGCAGCAGCAGCATTAGGAGCCCATATATTGCCTGAAAGACACACCCTGGACTGGCAGCAGCATAGGGAGCCCATATATAGCCTGAAAAACACATTGGAGTTGGCAGCAACATAGGGAGCCCATATATTGCCTGAAAGACACAGCCAGGAGTTTGCAGCAGCAGCAGTATTAGGAGCCCATATATTGCCTGAAAAACACATTGGAGTTGGCAGCAGCTTAGGGAGCCTATATATTGCCTGAAAGACACCCAGGAGTTTGCAGCAGCAGCAGCATTAGGTGCCCATATATTGCCTAAAAGACATACCCAGGATTTGGCAGCAGCATTAGGAGCCCATATATTGCCTGAAAAACACACTCTGGACTTGGCAGTAGCATAGGGAGCTCATATATTGCCTGAAAGATACACCTAGGAGTTGTCAGCAGCTGCAGCAGCATAGGGAGCCCAAATATTGCCTGAAAAAAACATTGGAGTTGGAAGCATAGGTAGGGAGCTCATATATTGGCTGAAAACACATTGGAGTTGGCAGCAGCATAGGGAGCTCACATATTGCCTTAAAAACACATTGGAGTTGGCAACAGCATTAGGAGCCCATATATTGCCTGAAAGACACACCCAGGAGTTGGCTGCAGCATAGGGAGACCATATATTGCCTGAAAGACACACCCAGGAGATTGCAGCAGCAGCAGTATTAGGAGTCCATATATTGCCTAAAAAACACACTCTGGACTTGGCAGCAACATAGAGAACCCATATATTATCTGAAAAATACATTGGAGTTGGCAGCAGCATAAGGAGCCCATATATTGGCTGAAAGACATACTCCGGACTTGGCAGCAGCATAGGGAGCCCATATATTGCCTGAAAGACACATTGGAGTTGGCAGCAACATAGGGAGCCCATATATTGCCTGAAAGACACAGCCAGGAGTTGACAGCAGCATTAGGAGCTCATATATTGCCTAAAAAACACACTCAGGACTTGGCAGCAACATAGAGAACCCATATATTATCTGAAAAATACATTGGAGTTGGCAGCAGCATAAGGAGCCCATATATTGGCTGAAAGACATACTCCGGACTTGGCAGCAGCATAGGGTGCACATATATTGCCTGAAAGACATACCCAGGAGTTGGCAGCAGCATTAGGAGCCCATCCATTGCCTGAAAGACACACCCAGGAGTTAGCAGCAGCAGCATTAGGAGCCCATATATTGCCTGAAAGACTCACTCTGGACTTGGCAGAAGCATAGTGAGCCCATATATTGCCTGAAAAACACACTGGAGTTGGCAGCAGCATAGCGAGCTCATAAATTGCCTGAAAAACACATTGGAGTTGGAAGCAGCATAGGGAGCGCACATATTGCCTGATAGACACACCCAGGAGTTGGCAGCAGCATTAGGAGCCCATATATTGCCTGAAAGACACACCCAGGAGTTGGCAGCAGCAGCATTAGGAGCTTATATATTGCCCGAAAGACACACCCTGGACTGGCAGCAGCATAGGGAGCCCATATATTGCCTGAAAGACACATTGGAGTTGGCAGCAACATAGGGAGCCCATATATTGCCTGAAAGACACACCCAGGAGTTTGCAGCAGCAGCAGTATTAGGAGCCCATATATTGCCTGAAAAACACATTGGAGTTGGCAGCAGCTTAGGGAGCCCATATATTGCCTGAAAGACACCCAGGTGTTTGCAGCAACAGCAGCAACAGCATTAGGTGCCCATATATTGCCTAAAAGACATACCCAGGAGTTGGCAGCAGCATTAGGAGCCCATATATTGCCTGAAAAAAACACTCTTGACTTAGCAGCAGCATAGGGAGCCCAAATATTGTCTGAAAAACACATTGGAGTTGGCAGCAGCATAGGGAGCTCATATATTGCCTGAAAACACATTGGAGTTGGCAGCAGCATTAGGGGCCCATATATTGCCTGAAAGACACACCCAGGAGATTGCAGCAGCAGCAGTATTAGGAGCCCATATATTGCCTGAAAGACACACTCTGGACTTGGCAGCAGCATAGGGAACCCATATATTATCTGAAAAATACATTGGAGTTGGCAGCAGCATTAGGAGCCCATATATTGGCTGAAAGACATACTCCGGACTTGGTAGCAGCATAGGGTGCCCATATATTGCCTGAAAGACATACCCAGGAGTTGGCAGCAGCATTAGGAGCCCATCCATTGCCTGAAAGAAACACCCAGGAGTTGGCAGCAGCAGCATTAGGAGCCCATATATTGCCTGAAAGACTCACTCTGGACTTGGCAGCAGCATAGTGAGCCCATATATTGCCTGAAAAACACATTGGAGTTGGCAGCAACATTAGGAGCCCATATATTGCCTGAAAGGCACACCCAGGAGTTGGCAGCATCATAGAGAGCTCATAAATTGCCTGAAAGACACACCCAGGAGTTGGCAGCAGGATTAGGAGCTCATATATTGCCTGAAAAACATACTGGTGTTGGCAGCAGCATTAGGAGCCCATGTATTAGCTGAAAGACACACTCTGGACTTGGCAGCAGCATAGGGAGCCCATATACTGCCTGCAAAATACAATGGAGTTGGCAGCAGCATTAGGAGCCCACATATTGCCTGAAAGACACACCCTGGACTGGCAGCAGCATAGGGAGCCCATATATAGCCTGAAAAACACATTGGAGTTGGCAGCAACATAGGGAGCCCATATATTGCCTGAAAGACAGAGCCAGGAGTTTGCAGCAGCAGCAGTATTAGGAGCCCATATATTGCCTAAAAAACACATTGGAGTTGGCAGCAGCTTAGGGAGCCTATATATTGTCTGAAAGACACCCAGGAGTTTGCAGCAGCAGCAGCATTAGGTGCCCATATATTGCCTAAAAGACATACCCAGGATTTGGCAGCAGCATTAGGAGCCCATATATTGCCTGAAAAACACACTCTGGACTTGGCAGTAGCATAGGGAGCTTGTATATTGCCTGAAAGATACACCTAGGAGTTGTCAGGAGCTGCAGCAGCATAGGGAGCCCAAATATTGCCTGAAAAACACATTGGAGTTGGCAGCATAGGTAGGGAGCTCATATATTGCCTGAAAACACATTGGAGTTGGCAGCAGCATAGGGAGCTCACATATTGCCTTAAAAACACATTGGAGTTGGCAACAGCATTAGGAGCCCATATATTGCCTGAAAGACACACCCAGGAGTTGGCTGCAGCATAGGGAGACCATATATTGCCTGAAAGACACACCCAGGAGATTGCAGCAGCAGCAGTATTAGGAGCCCATATATTGCCTGAAAGACACACTCTGGACTTGGCAGCAGCATAGGGAACCCATATATTATCTGAAAAATACATTGGAGTTGGCAGCAGCATTAGGAGCCCATATATTGGCTGAAAGACATACTCCGGACTTGGCAGCAGCATAGGGTGCACATATATTGCCTGAAAGACATACCCAGGAGTTGGCAGCAGCATTAGGAGCCCATCCATTGCCTGAAAGACACACCCAGGAGTTAGCAGCAGCAGCATTAGGAGCCCATATATTGCCTGAAAGACTCACTCTGGACTTGGCAGCAACATAGTGAGCCCATATATTGCCTGAAAAACACACTGGAGTTGGCAGCAGCATAGCGAGCTCATAAATTGCCTGAAAAACACATTGGAGTTGGAAGCAGCATAGGGAGCCCACATATTGCCTGATAGACACACCCAGGAGTTGGCAGCAGCATAGGGAGCCCATATATTGCCTGAAAGACACACCCAGGAGTTGGCAGCAGCAGCATTAGGAGCCCATATATTGCCCGAAAGACACACCCTGGACTGGCAGCAGCATTGGGAGCCCATATATTGCCTGAAAAACACATTGGAGTTGGCAGCAACATAGGGAGCCCATATATTGCCTGAAAGACACAGCCAGGAGTTGACAGCAGCATTAGGAGCCCATATATTGCCTGAAAGACACACTCTGGACTTGGCAGCAGCATAGGGAACCCATATATTATCTGAAAAATACATTGGAGTTGGCAGCAGCATTAGGAGCCCATATATTGGCTGAAAGACATACTCCGGACTTGGCAGCAGCATAGGGTGCACATATATTGCCTGAAAGACATACCCAGGAGTTGGCAGCAGCATTAGGAGCCCATCCATTGCCTGAAAGACACACCCAGGAGTTAGCAGCAGCAGCATTAGGAGCCCATATATTGCCTGAAAGACTCACTCTGGACTTGGCAGCAACATAGTGAGCCCATATATTGCCTGAAAAACACACTGGAGTTGGCAGCAGCATAGCGAGCTCATAAATTGCCTGAAAAACACATTGGAGTTGGAAGCAGCATAGGGAGCCCACATATTGCCTGATAGACACACCCAGGAGTTGGCAGCAGCATAGGGAGCCCATATATTGCCTGAAAGACACACCCAGGAGTTGGCAGCAGCAGCATTAGGAGCCCATATATTGCCCGAAAGACACACCCTGGACTGGCAGCAGCATAGGGAGCCCATATATTGCCTGAAAAACACATTGGAGTTGGCAGCAACATAGGGAGCCCATATATTGCCTGAAAGACACAGCCAGGAGTTGACAGCAGCATTAGGAGCCCATATATTGCCTAAAAAACACACTCTGGACTTGGCAGCAGCATAGGGAGCCCATATATTACCTGAAAGACACACCCAGGAGTTTGCAGCAGCAGCAGTATTAGGAGCCCATATATTGCCTGAAAAACACATTGGAGTTGGCAGCAGCTTAGGGAGCCCATATATTGCCTGAAAGACACCCAGGTGTTTGCAGCAGCAGCAGCAACAGCATTAGGTGCCCATATATTGCCTAAAAGACATACCCAGGAATTGGCAGCAGCATTAGGAGCCCATATATTGCCTGAAAAAAACACTCTTGACTTGGCAGCAGCATAGGGCGCCCAAATATTGTCTGAAAAACACATTGGAGTTGGCAGCAGCATAGGGAGCTCATATATTGCCTGAAAACACATTGGAGTTGGCAGCAGCATTAGGGGCCCATATATTGCCTGAAAGACACACCCAGGAGTTGGCTGCAGCATAGGGAGACCATATATTGCCTGAAAGACACACCCAGGAGATTGCAGCAGCAGCAGTATTAGGAGCCCATATATTGCCTGAAAGACACACTCTGGACTTGGCAGCAGCATAGGGAACCCATATATTATCTGAAAAATACATTGGAGTTGGCAGCAGCATTAGGAGCCCATATATTGGCTGAAAGACATACCCAGGAGTTGGCAGCAGCATTAGGAGCCCATCCATTGCCTGAAAGAAACACCCAGGAGTTGGAAGCAGCAGCATTAGGAGCCCATATATTGCCTGAAAGACTCACTCTGGACTTGGCAGCAGCATAGTGAGCCCATATATTGCCTGAAAAACACATTGGAGTTGGCAGCAACATTAGGAGCCCATATATTGCCTGAAAGGCACACCCAGGAGTTGGCAGCAACATAGAGAGCTCATAAATTGCCTGAAAGACACACCCAGGAGTTGGCAGCAGGATTAGGAGCTCATATATTGCCTGAAAAACATACTGGTGTTGGCAGCAGCATTAGGAGCCCATGTATTAGCTGAAAGACACACTCTGGACTTGGCAGCAGCATAGGGAGCCCATATACTGCCTGCAAAATACATTGGAGTTGGCAGCAGCATTAGAAGCCCACATATTGCCTGAAAGACACACCCAGGAGTTGGCAGCAGCATTAGGAGCCCATATATTGCCTGAAAGACACACCCAAGAGTTTGCAGCAGCATTAGTAGCCCATATATTGCCTGAAAAACACACTCTGGACTTGGCAGCAGCATAGGGAGCTCATATATTGCCTGAAAGACACACCCTGGAGTTTGCAGCAGCAGCATTAGGAGCCCATATATTGCCTGAAAGACACACTCTGGACTTGGTAGCAGCATAGGGAGCCCATATATTGCCTGAAAAACACATTGGAGTTGGCAGCAGCATAGTGAGCACATGTATTGCCTGAAAAACACATTGGAGTTGCCAGCAGCATTAGGAGCCCATATATTGCCTGAAAGACACATCCAGGAGTTGGCAGCAGCATAGGGAGCCCATATATTGCCTGAAAGACACACTCTGGACTTGGTAGCAGCCTAGGGGGCCCATATATTGTCTGAAAAACACATTGGAGTTGGCAGCAGCATAGGGAGCTCATATATTGCCTGAAAGACACACCCAGGAGTTTGCAGCAGCAGCATTAGGTGCCCATATATTGCCTGAAAGACACACCCAGGAGTTGACAGCACCATTAGGACCCCATATATTGCCTTAAAAACACACTCTGGACTTGGAAGCGGCATAGAGAGCTCATATATTGCCTGAAGGACACACCCAGGAGTTGGCAGCAGCATTAGGAGCCCATATTTTGCCTGAAAAACACACTCTGGACTTGGCAGCAGGATAGAGAGCTCATAAATTGCATGAAAGACACACCCATGAGTTGGCAGCAGCATTAGGAGCCCATATATTGCCTTAAAAACACATTGGAGTTGACAGCAGTATTAGGAGCCCATATATTGCCTGAAAGACACACTCTGGACTTGGCAGCAGCATAGGGAGCCCATATATTGCCTGAAAAACACATTGGAGTTGGAAGCAGCATAGGGAGCCCATATATTGCCTGAAAGACACACCCAGGAGTTGGTAGTAGCAGCAACAGCAGCATTAGGAGCCCATATATTGCCTGAAAGACACACATAGGATATGGCAGCAGCATTAGGAGCCCAAATATTGCTTAAAAAACATACTCTGGACTTAGCAGCAGCATGGGGAGCTCATATATTGCCTGAAGGACACACCCAGGAGTTGGCAGCAGCAGCCGCATTTGGAGCCCATATATTGCCTGAATGACACACTCTGGACTTGGCAGCAGCATAGGGAGCCCATATATTACCTGAAAAACACATTGGAGTTGGCAGCAGAATCGGAAGCTCATATATTGCCTGAAAAACACACTGGAGTTGGCAGCAGCATAGGGAGCCCATATATTGCCTGCAAAACACATTGGAGTTGGCAGCAGCATAGGGAGCCCATATATTGCCTGAAAGACTCACCCAGGAGTTTGCAGCAGCAGCAGCATTAGGTGCCCATATATTGCCTGAAAGACATACCCAGGAGTTGGCAGCAGCATTAGGAGCCCATATATTGCCTGAAAGACACACTCTGGACTTAGTAGCAGCATAGGGAGCTCATATATTGCCTGAAAGATACACCCAGGAGTTGGCAGCAGCTGCAGTAGCATAGGGAGCCCATATATTGCCTGAAAGACACACTCTGGATTTGGAAGCAGCATAGGGAGCCCATACATTGCCCGAAAAACTCATTGGAGTTGGCAGCAGCATAGGGAGCTCATATATTGCCTGAAAACACATTGGAGTTGGTAGCAGCATAGGGAGCCCACATATTGCCTGCAAAACACACCTAGGAGTTGGCAGCAGCATCAGCAGCATTAGGTGCCCATATATTGCCTGAAAGACACACCCAGGAGTTGGCAGCAGCATTAGGAGCCCATATATTGCCTGAAAAACACACTCTGGACTTGGCAGCAGCATAGGGAGCTTATATGTTGCCTGAAAGACACACCCAGGAGTTGGCAGCAGCAGCAGCATTAGGATCCCATATATTGGTTGAAAGACACACTCTGGACTTGGTAGCAGCATAGGGGGCCCATATATTGCCTGAAAAACACATTGCACTTGGCAGCAGCATAGGGAGCTCATATATTGCCTGAAAGACACACCCAGGAGTTTGCAGCAGCAGCATTAGGTGCCCATATATTGCCTGAAAGACACACCCAGGAGTTGGCAGCAGCATTAGGAGCCCATATTTTGCCTGAAAAACACACTCTGGACTTGGCAGCAGCATAGAGAGCTCATAAATTGCCTGAAAGACACACCCATGAGTTGGCAGCAGCATTAGGAGCCCATATATTGCCTGAAAGACACACTCTGGACTTAGCAGCAGCATAGGGAGCCCATATATTGCCTGAAAAACACATTGGAGTTGGAAGCAGCATAGGGAGCCCATATATTGCCTGAAAGACACACCCAGGAGTTGGCAGCAGCAGCAGCATTAGGAGCCCATATATTGCCTGAAAGACACACCCAGGAGTTGGCAGCAGCATTAGGAGCCCAGATATTGCCTGAAAAACACACTCTGGACTTGGCAGCAGCATAGGGAGCTCATATATTGCCTGAAAGACACACCCAGGAGTTTGCAGCAGCAGCAATATGAGCCCATATATCGCCTGAAAGACACACTCTGGACTTGGCAGCAGCATAGGGAGCCCATATATTGCCTGAAAAACACATTGGAGTTGGCAGCAGCATAGTGAGCTCATATATTGCCTGAAAAACACATTGGAGTTGGCAGCAGCATTAGGAGCCCATATATTGCCTGAAAGACACATCCAGGAGATGGTAGCAGCATAGGGAGCCCATATATTGCCTGAAAGACACACTCTGGACTTGGTAGCAGCATAGGGAGCCCATATATTGCCTGAAAGACACACCCAGGAGATTGCAGCAGCAGCAGTATTAGGAGCCCATATATTGCCTGAAAGACACACCCAGGAGTCTACAGCAGCAGCATTAGGTACCCATATATTGCCTGAAAGACACACCCAGGAGTTGGCAGCAGCAGCAGCAGCATTAGGAGCCCATATATTGCCTGAAAGACACACCCAGGAGTTGGCAGCAGCATTAGGAGCCCAGATATTGCCTGGACAACACACTCTGGACTTGGCAGCAGCATAGGGAGCTCATATATTGCCTGAGAGACACACCCAGGAGTTTGCAGCAGCAGCAATATGAGCCCATATATTGCCTGAAAGACAGACTCTGGACTTGGCAGCAGCATAGGGAGCCCATATATTTCCTGAAAAACACATTGGAGTTGGCAGCAGCATAGTGAGCTCATATATTGCCTGAAAAACACATTGGAGTTGGCAGCAGCATTAGGAGCCCATATATTGCCTGAAAGACACATCCAGGAGATGGTAGCAGCATTAGGAGCCCATATACTGCCTGAAAGACACACTCGGGACTTGGTAGCAGCATAGGGAGCCCATATATTGCCTGAAAGACACACCCAGGAGTCTACAGCAGCAGCATTAGGTACCCATATATTGCCTGAAAGACACACCCAGGAGTTGGCAGCAGCATTAGGAGCCCATATATTGCCTGAAAAACACACTCTGGACTTGGCAGCAGCATAGAGAGCTCATATATTGCCTGAAAGACACACCCAGGAGTTGGCAGCAGAAGAAGGAGCTACCATGCATCAGCTACTGGCATGCATCAGCTATTGGTGCGTGGAAATCCTGGCTGATCAATGACTGATTCATCTTCACAAAGGTGAGTCTCCCCACATTTTTCGTGGACAGATGAGTTCTCCTTGGCGTTACTATGGCCTCCGCAGCACTTATGACCCGCTCAGATGGCACACTGCTGGCCGGGCAGAACAGCTTTTCCAGGGCAAACTCTGCCAGTTGCGGCCACAAGTCAAGTTTGGCTGCCCAGAAGTCCAGCGGATCCAAAAGGTGCGTTGGCATGGTCATTTCAAGGTATGACACAACCTGCTGGTTCATTCCCTTTTCCAGGTTTTCCTGCTGCTCATGAGTAGCCTCACTATGCGGGTGCAAAAAGCTACGCATTAGCGACTGAAGACTGAGGCTGCTGCTGATGGAGCTGCTGCTGCTGCTCCTGCCTCCCCCCCAGCAGCCATGGCAGTGGAAGGTGAGTGCAGGGGTCCCCCCGAGTCAGACCTGCGAGAGTATGGACCATGGCACAGATAGGCATTGGCCAACTGACTACGTAGAATGTCTTTGTAGTAGGTCAGTTTGTCCTCCCTCTCAGCGGGTGTAAAAAATGCCCCCATTTTGTGCCGGTAGCGAGGGTCCAATAAGGTGGGGAGCCAGTAGTCATCCCGCAGAAAAATGGAGACAATTCTGCGGTTACTACGCAGGCACGTGAGCATGCATTGTGCCATTTGTGCAAGTGACTCGGAGAGACTACCTGTCTCCATCTCCACTGCATACTGCCACAGTGTGTTTGGGTCCTCTGTCTCGCCTTCCTCACAACCCTCTAGCTCCACTGGCTGCTCCTGCTCCTCCTCTCCTTTCAGATGACTAGATAAACCGCCCATTTTGCCAAAACTAAACTGTGCTTCACTGTGCTGCTCCTCCTCTTCCTCCTCCTCAGTTCCCATGGGGCCGTGAGATGTATGCGCCATGTCTCCAGTGGCCTGACCAGCCATGGTTTACAACATGTGTTGTATTACATGAAGCAGCGGAATCAAGTCGTTCATGCCGTAATCCTGGCGACTGACAAATAAAGTGGCCTCCTCAAAGGGCCTGAGCAAACGGCAGGTGTCACGTATGAGCTGCCACTGGTTCACATAAAAGTTACACAGGGGAGTCCCCCTATCTGCTTGGATCATCAAGAAATCAGTGATGGCTTTTCTCTGTTCATATAGGCAATCTAATATATCTAGGGTGGAATTCCAATGGGTGGTAACATCGCAAAGCAGACTATGTTGAGGGATACCGTTCTGACGCTGTAGCTCAAGAAGGGTGTGCGTTGTTAGGATGTCTTTCAGATGGGGGAAGACTTCAGAAACGCTTGACAACCAGGTTGAACACGTGTGCCATACAGGGTGCATGGCTCAGCCTTCCTTGTCGCAGCGCAGACAAGATGTTACTCCCATTGTCAGTCACCATGGTACCCATTTCCAATTTTCGCGGAGTAAGCCATGTTTTGATTTCTTGATCAATGAATTTAAGGATCTCCTCCCCTGTGTGACTCTGTTCGCCAAGGCAAACCATGTGAAGCACAGCGTGACACCGCTGTGCCCTGCACACATGGAAGGTTGAAGGGGCATTGAGAATTGACTGTACACTGTGACAGGCAAAACAGCCTTGGCGCATGGAGGCAGAAGCGTTGTGACCTGTCCAAGTTGCTGTGCAGGAACCACATTCACCCAGTGGGACATAAAGGACATATATTGTCCCTGAACGTAATTACAGCTCCAGATGTCGGCGCTGCCGTGCACTTTGGTGCACACCGACAGACTGGCCCACCTTCTGCTCAACAAATTTGTGAAGGGCTGGTACTGCCTTCTTTGCAAAGAAATGATGGCTTGAGACTCTCCACTTCGGCTCGGCACTAGCCATCAGCTCTCTGAAAGGTGCAGAGTCCACCACTGTAAAAGGGAGGGACTGCAGCATCAGCAACTAGGACAGGAGCACATTTAGCTTCTGCGCCGTAGGATGAGTGGGCGCATACTGTTGTCTCTTGGACATGGCTTCACTGATGGATTGCTGGTGGGATGAGTGACTTTTAGTAGGAGGAGCAGGAGCATCTGGAGAAGCAGAGGGGATGATGCACAGCTACCTTCGGCTGAAGTTCTGGAGCCTTGGCTGTGTGAAATTGGAAGCGGCATTGCACTGGCTGACGCAGCAGCCTGGACCCCCAATTCGGAGCCTCGGTTCTCCCAGGCCACTTTATGGTGATGCTGCATGTGTTGCCGCAGGGCCGTGGTACCAACATTGGGGCCCTGGCCACGCTTGACCTTCTGTCTACACATCTTGCATGTGGCCAGGTTACCCTCCTCACTAATTCACTGCTACTGCTGCCAACTCCAGGAACCCCTGCTCCACTACCTCCCGGGAAGGCAGCCTGCCACGCAGCAGACCCCGTGGTCTACCCCGGCCACGTGTGGCTCCAGACATCCCAATTCTGCCACCATGCTGACTGCCAACCCTACTGCCACCTTGCTGCCTCAGTTGCTGACTCTGGGGCAACCTGGGACCCTCTTCTCCTGATGATGATGAAGGCCCTTCTGCACCGAGCTCCCAAGTGTTATCGGCTTCATCATCATCATCATCATCATCATCATCGAGTTGTGTCCTCGGTTTCCACAAGAGCGTTTGCTGCAGGATACGGAACGCTGGCCACACCACCTCCCACGCCACTCTCCTCCTCAGTGTTTTTCTGCCTAGCAGAAGAAGCGGCGGATGCCTCCTCCATTTCTTGGCTGGGCAGTAGCTGCTGACTGTCCTCTGACACATCGTCCTCACTGAATAGTGGAGCTGAACCCAAAGCGGCCGAAGGGGGGCATAGGACAGAGGCAATGGAAAGACAGGGGCTGCTCCCGGGCCATGCCAACTCAGGGTTGTGTCCGAGGAACCTACGGACTGTTGACTGGGGGTGTCAGATGACACTTGTGATGAGGTTGATTACCGCCTTTACCAATCGATGATGGCAGATGTGTTGCTGGTCGAGACACGACCGCTAGCAGATACCGGGAGATCCGGCCTCTCACCGCGACTCCTGCTGTCACTCGCCCACAGTCTGCTGCGACCTTTGCCTGATGAATCTAGGTCTCTCCTCGGTGCACATCCTGGCACATCTCTGCCTGACATTTTTACTGCGTTTAGGAGTGGAAAACAATATACTACACTATCCCTAGAACAGTATTTTTGTAACAGCAGGTGTGTAAAAAAGTTAGATCAAAATAGGCAGACACCGTAGCTAAAAGCTAATGCAAGAGTTAATGCACCACAGGCAGTTTTAAAACCTGGTTTTTGTTCAAAATGTAAAAAAGGTAAAGATGCAGGTACTATTAAAAGCTAAGTGCTAGTATTTGGGATGCCCCCCCCCCCCCGGTGAAAGGCAATGGGTGCTTTAAACTTGTAAACCAAACTTTTTTATACAAAAGTTTAGTAGGCAGGTACTCTTAAAAGATAAGTGGTAGCACTGACAATGGCCCCCGGTGAAAAGCAATGGGTGCTATAAACTTTTAAACCAGACTTTTTTTATACAAAAAGCAAAAGGTTAGCAGGCAGGTACTCTTAAAAGATAAGTGCTGGCACTGACAATGGCCCCCGGTGAAAGGCAATGGGCGCTTTAAACTTGTAGACCACTTTTTTATAGAAAAGGCAAAAGGTTAGTAGGCAGGTACTCTTAAAAGATAAGTGGTGGCACTGACAATGGCCCCCGGTGAAAGGCAATGGGTGCTTTAAACTTGTAAACCAGACTTTTTTATACAAAAGGCAAAAGGTTAGTAGGCAGGTACTCTTAAAAGATAAGTGCTAGCACTGACAATGGCCCCCGGTGAAAGGCAATGGGTGCTTTAAACTTGTAAACCAGATTTTTTTATACAAAAGGCAAAAGGTCAGTCGACCGGTACTCTTAAAAGACACGTGCTAGTATTTGGGATGCCCCCCCGGAGAAAGGCAAAGTTTGCTTAAAAAGTGACTTTGATTACAAAATGCAACCAGTTAATAGACAGGTAGTCTTGAAATATTTATGCTAGTGTTTAGGATGCACCCTCCTCACATACAGAGGTTGGCTCCTTTGATTGTGGTGAAGTGAAGTTGATTACAAAATGCAACCAGTTAGTAGACAGGTACTCTTGAAATATTTATGCAAGTGTTTGGGATCCCTCCTCCTCACATAAAGAGGTTGGCTCCCTGGATTGTGGTAAAGTGACGTTGATTACAAAATGCAACCAGTTAGTAGACAGGTAGTCTTGAAATATTTATGCTAGTGTTTGGGATGCCCCTCCTCACATACAGAGGTTGACTCCTTTTATAGTGGAAAAGTGACTTTGCTTACAAAATGCAAGCAGTTAACAGACAGGTAGTCTTGAAGTATTTATGCTAGTGTTTGGGATGCTCCCTCCTCACATACAGAGGTTGGCTCCTTTTATAGTGGTAAAGTGATGTTGATTACAAAATGCAACCAGTTAGTAGACAGGTAGTCTTGAAATATTTATGCTAGTGTTTGGGATGCCCCCTCCTCACATACAGAGGTTGGCTCCTTTGATTGTGGTAAAGTGACGTTGATTACAAAATGCAACCAGTTAGTAGACAGGTACTCTCGAATAATTTATGAAAGTGTTTGGGATCCCCCCTCCTCACATACAGAGGTTGGCTCCTTTGATTGTGGTAAAGTGACTTTGCTTACAAAATGCAACCAGTTAGTAGACAGGTACTCTTAAAATATTTATGTTAGTGTTTGGGATGCCCCCTCCTCACATACAGAGGTTGGCTCCTTTTATAGAGATTAAAGTGACAATGATTACAAAATGCAACCAGTTAGTAGACAGGCAGTCTTGAAATATTTATGCTAGTGTTTGGGATGCCCACTCCTCACATAGAGAGGTTGGCTCCTTTGATTGTGGTAAAGTGACGTTGATTAAAAAATGCAACCAGTTAGTAGACAGGTAGTCTTGAAATATTTATGCTAGTGTTTGGGATGCCCCCTCCTCACATACAGAGGTTGGCTCCTTTGATTGTGGTAAAGTGACATTGATTACAAAATGCAACCAGTTAGTAGACAGGTAGTCTTGAAATATTTATGCTAGTGTTTGGGATGCCCCATTCTCACATACAGAGGTTGGCTCCTTTGATTGTGGTAAAGTGACGTTGATTACAAAATGCCACCAGTTAGTAGACAGGTACTCTTGAAATATTTATGCTAGTGTTTGGAATGCCCCCTCCTCACATACAGATGTTGGCTCCTTTTATAGTGGTAAAGGGATGTTGATTACAAAATGCAACAAGTTAGTAGACAGGTAGTCTTGAAATATTTTTGCTAGTGTTTGGAATGCCCCCTCCTCACATACAGAGGTTGGCTCCTTTGATTGTGGTAAAGTGACGTTTATTACGAAATGCAACCAGTTAGTAGACAGGCAGTCTTGAAATATTTATGCTAGTGTTTGGGATGCCCCCTCCTCACATACAGAGGTTGGCTCCTTTTATAGTGGAAAAGTGACTTTGCTTACAAAATGCAAGCAGTTAACAGACAGGTAGTCTTGAATAATTTATGCTAGTGTTTTGGATGCCCCCTCCTCACATACAGAGGTTGGCTCCTTTGATTGTGGTAAAGTGACGTTGATTAAAAAATGCAACCAGTTAGTAGACAGGTAGTCTTGAAATATTTATGCTAGTGTTTGGGATGCCCCCTCCTCACATACAGAGGTTGGCTCCTTTGATTGTGGTAAAGTGACATTGATTACAAAATGCAACCAGTTAGTAGACAGGTAGTCTTGAAATATTTATGCTAGTGTTTGGGATGCCCCATTCTCACATACAGAGGTTGGCTCCTTTGATTGTGGTAAAGTGCCTTTGATTACAAAATGCCACCAGTTAGTAGACAGGTACTCTTGAAATATTTATGCTAGTGTTTGGAATGCCCCCTCCTCACATACAGATGTTGGCTCCTTTTATAGTGGTAAAGGGATGTTGATTACAAAATGCAACAAGTTAGTAGACAGGTAGTCTTGAAATATTTTTGCTAGTGTTTGGAATGCCCCCTCCTCACATACAGAGGTTGGCTCCTTTGATTGTGGTAAAGTGACGTTTATTACGAAATGCAACCAGTTAGTAGACAGGCAGTCTTGAAATATTTATGCTAGTGTTTGGGATGCCCCCTCCTCACATACAGAGGTTGGCTCCTTTTATAGTGGAAAAGTGACTTTGCTTACAAAATGCAAGCAGTTAACAGACAGGTAGTCTTGAATAATTTATGCTAGTGTTTTGGATGCCCCCTCCTCACATACAGAGGTTGGCTCCTTTGATTGTGGTAAAGTGACGTTGATTAAAAAATGCAACCAGTTAGTAGACAGGTAGTCTTGAAATATTTATGCTAGTGTTTGGGATGCCCCCTCCTCACATACAGAGGTTGGCTCCTTTGATTGTGGTAAAGTGACATTGATTACAAAATGCAACCAGTTAGTAGACAGGTAGTCTTGAAATATTTATGCTAGTGTTTGGGATGCCCCATTCTCACATACAGAGGTTGGCTCCTTTGATTGTGGTAAAGTGACGTTGATTACAAAATGCCACCAGTTAGTAGACAGGTACTCTTGAAATATTTATGCTAGTGTTTGGAATGCCCCCTCCTCACATACAGATGTTGGCTCCTTTTATAGTGGTAAAGGGATGTTGATTACAAAATGCAACAAGTTAGTAGACAGGTAGTCTTGAAATATTTTTGCTAGTGTTTGGAATGCCCCCTCCTCACATACAGAGGTTGGCTCCTTTGATTGTGGTAAAGTGACGTTTATTACGAAATGCAACCAGTTAGTAGACAGGCAGTCTTGAAATATTTATGCTAGTGTTTGGGATGCCCCCTCCTCACATACAGAGGTTGGCTCCTTTTATAGTGGAAAAGTGACTTTGCTTACAAAATGCAAGCAGTTAACAGACAGGTAGTCTTGAATAATTTATGCTAGTGTTTTGGATGCCCCCTCCTCACATACAGAGGTTGGCTCCTTTGATTGTGGTAAAGTGACGTTGATTAAAAAATGCAACCAGTTAGTAGACAGGTAGTCTTGAAATATTTATGCTAGTGTTTGGGATGCCCCCTCCTCACATACAGAGGTTGGCTCCTTTGATTGTGGTAAAGTGACATTGATTACAAAATGCAACCAGTTAGTAGACAGGTAGTCTTGAAATATTTATGCTAGTGTTTGGGATGCCCCATTCTCACATACAGAGGTTGGCTCCTTTGATTGTGGTAAAGTGACGTTGATTACAAAATGCCACCAGTTAGTAGACAGGTACTCTTGAAATATTTATGCTAGTGTTTGGAATGCCCCCTCCTCACATACAGATGTTGGCTCCTTTTATAGTGGTAAAGGGATGTTGATTACAAAATGCAACAAGTTAGTAGACAGGTAGTCTTGAAATATTTATGCTAGTGTTTGGAATGCCCCCTCCTCACATACAGAGGTTGGCTCCTTTGATTGTGGTAAAGTGACGTTTATTACGAAATGCAACCAGTTAGTAGACAGGTACTCTTGAAATATTTATGCTAGTGTTTGGGATGCCCCTCCTCACATACAGAGATTGACTCCTTTTATAGTGGAAAAGTGACTTTGCTTACAAAATGCAAGCAGTTAACAGACAGGTAGTCTTGAAGTATTTATGCTAGTGTTTGGGATGCTCCCTCCTCACATACAGAGGTTGGCTCCTTTTATAGTGGTAAAGTGATGTTGATTACAAAATGCAACCAGTTAGTAGACAGGTAGTCTTGAAATATTTATGCTAGTGTTTGGGATACCCCCTCCTCACATACAGAGGTTGGCTCCTTTGATTGTGGTAAAGTGACGTTGATTACAAAATGCAACCAGTTAGTAGACAGGTACTCTCGAATAATTTATGAAAGTGTTTGGGATCCCCCCTCCTCACATACAGAGGTTGGCTCCTTTGATTGTGGTAAAGTGACTTTGCTTACAAAATGCAACCAGTTAGTAGACAGGTACTCTTAAAATATTTATCTTAGTGTTTGGGATGCCCCCTCCTCACATACAGAGGTTGGCTCCTTTTATAGAGATTAAAGTGACAATGATTACAAAATGCAACCAGTTAGTAGACAGGTAGTCTTGAAATATTTATGCTAGTGTTTGGGATGCCCCCTCCTCACATACAGAGGTTGGCTCCTTTGATTGTGGTAAAGTGACGTTGATTAAAAAATGAAACCAGTTAGTAGACAGGTAGTCTTGAAATATTTATGCTAGTGTTTGGGATGCCCCCTCCTCACATACAGAGGTTGGCTCCTTTTATAGTGGTAAAGTGACAATGATTACAAAATGCAACCAGTTAGTAGACAGGTAGTCTTGAAATATTTATGCTAGTGTTTGGGATGCCCCCTCCTCACATACAGAGGTTGACTCCTTTTATAGTGGAAAAGTGCCTTTGCTTACAAAATGCAAGCAGTTAACAGACAGATAGTCTTGAAAAATTAATGCTAGTGTTTGGGATGCCCCCTCCTCACATACAGAGGTTGGCTCCTTTGATTGTGGTAAAGTGACGTTGATTACAAAATGCCACCAGTTAGTAGACAGGTAGTCTTGAAATATTTATGCTAGTGTTTGGGATGCCCCCTCCTCACATACAGAGGTTGGCTCCTTTGATTGTGGTAAAGTGACATTGATTACAAAATGCAACCAGTTAGTAGACAGGTAGTCTTGAAATATTTATGCTAGTGTTTGGGATACCCCCTCCTCACATACAGAGGTTGGCTCCTTTGATTGTGGTAAAGTGACGTTGATTACAAAATGCAACCAGTTAGTAGACAGGTACTCTCAAATAATTTATGAAAGTGTTTGGGATCCCCCCTCCTCACATACAGAGGTTGGCTCCTTTGATTGTGGTAAAGTGACTTTGCTTACAAAATGCAACCAGTTAGTAGACAGGTACTCTTAAAATATTTATGTTAGTGTTTGGGATGCCCCCTCCTCACATACAGAGGTTGGCTCCTTTTATAGAGATTAAAGTGACAATGATTACAAAATGCAACCAGTTAGTAGACAGGTAGTCTTGAAATATTTATGCTAGTGTTTGGGATGCCCCCTCCTCACATACAGAGGTTGGCTCCTTTGATTGTGGTAAAGTGACGTTGATTAAAAAATGAAACCAGTTAGTAGACAGGTAGTCTTGAAATATTTATGCTAGTGTTTGGGATGCCCCCTCCTCACATACAGAGGTTGGCTCCTTTTATAGTGGTAAAGTGACAATGATTACAAAATGCAACCAGTTAGTAGACAGGTAGTCTTGAAATATTTATGCTAGTGTTTGGGATGCCCCCTCCTCCCATACAGAGGTTGACTCCTTTTATAGTGGAAAAGTGCCTTTGCTTACAAAATGCAAGCAGTTAACAGACAGGTAGTCTTGAAAAATTAATGCTAGTGTTTGGGATGCCCCCTCCTCACATACAGAGGTTGGCTCCTTTGATTGTGGTAAAGTGACGTTGATTACAAAATGCCACCAGTTAGTAGACAGGTAGTCTTGAAATATTTATGCTAGTGTTTGGGATGCCCCCTCCTCACATACAGAGGTTGGCTCCTTTGATTGTGGTAAAGTGACATTGATTACAAAATGCAACCAGTTAGTAGACAGGTAGTCTTGAAATATTTATGCTAGTGTTTGGGATGCCCCCTCCTCACATACAGATGTTGGCTCCTTTTATAGTGGTAAAGGGATGTTGATTACAAAATGCAACAAGTTAGTAGACAGGTAGTCTTGAAATATTTATGCTAGTGTTTGGAATGCCCCCTCCTCACATACAGAGGTTGGCTCCTTTGATTGTGGTAAAGTGACGTTGATTACAAAATGCCACCAGTTAGTAGACAGGTAGTCTTGAAATATTTATGCTAGTGTTTGGGATGCCCCCTCCTCACATACAGAGGTTGGCTCCTTTGATTGTGGTAAAGTGACATTGATTACAAAATGCAACCAGTTAGTAGACAGGTAGTCTTGAAATATTTATGCTAGTGTTTGGGATGCCCCCTCCTCACATACAGATGTTGGCTCCTTTTATAGTGGTAAAGGGATGTTGATTACAAAATGCAACAAGTTAGTAGACAGGTAGTCTTGAAATATTTATGCTAGTGTTTGGAATGCCCCCTCCTCACATACAGAGGTTGGCTCCTTTGATTGTGGTAAAGTGACGTTTATTACGAAATGCAACCAGTTAGTAGACAGGTACTCTTGAAATATTTATGCTAGTGTTTGGGATGCCCCTCCTCACATACAGAGGTTGACTCCTTTTATAGTGGAAAAGTGACTTTGCTTACAAAATGCAAGCAGTTAACAGACAGGTAGTCTTGAAGTATTTATGCTAGTGTTTGGGATGCTCCCTCCTCACATACAGAGGTTGGCTCCTTTTATAGTGGTAAAGTGATGTTGATTACAAAATGCAACCAGTTAGTAGACAGGTAGTCTTGAAATATTTATGCTAGTGTTTGGGATGCCCCCTCCTCACATACAGAGGTTGGCTCCTTTGATTGTGGTAAAGTGACGTTGATTACAAAATGCAACCAGTTAGTAGACAGGTACTCTCGAATAATTTATGAAAGTGTTTGGGATCCCCCCTCCTCACATACAGAGGTTGGCTCCTTTGATTGTGGTAAAGTGACTTTGCTTACAAAATGCAACCAGTTAGTAGACAGGTACTCTTAAAATATTTATGTTAGTGTTTGGGATGCCCCCTCCTCACATACAGAGGTTGGCTCCTTTTATAGAGATTAAAGTGACAATGATTACAAAATGCAACCAGTTAGTAGACAGGTAGTCTTGAAATATTTATGCTAGTGTTTGGGATGCCCCCTCCTCACATACAGAGGTTGGCTCCTTTTATAGTGGAAAAGTGACTTTGCTTACAAAATGCAAGCAGTTAACAGACAGGTAGTCTTGAATAATTTATGCTAGTGTTTTGGATGCCCCCTCCTCACATACAGAGGTTGGCTCCTTTGATTGTGGTAAAGTGACGTTGATTACAAAATGAAACCAGTTAGTAGACAGGTAGTCTTGAAATATTTATGCTAGTGTTTGGGATGCCCCCTCCTCACATACAGAGGTTGGCTCCTTTTATAGTGGTAAAGTGACAATGATTACAAAATGCAACCAGTTAGTAGACAGGTAGTCTTGAAATATTTATGCTAGTGTTTGGGATGCCCCCTCCTCACATACAGAGGTTGACTCCTTTTATAGTGGAAAAGTGCCTTTGCTTACAAAATGCAAGCAGTTAACAGACAGGTAGTCTTGAAAAATTAATGCTAGTGTTTGGGATGCCCCCTCCTCACATACAGAGGTTGGCTCCTTTGATTGTGGTAAAGTGACGTTGATTACAAAATGCCACCAGTTAGTAGACAGGTAGTCTTGAAATATTTATGCTAGTGTTTGGGATGCCCCCTCCTCACATACAGAGGTTGGCTCCTTTGATTGTGGTAAAGTGACGTTGATTACAAAATGCAACTAGTTAGTAGACAAGTACTCTTGAATAATTTATGCAAGTGTTTGGGATGCCCCCTCCTCACAAACAGAGGTTGGCTCCTTTGATTGTGGTAAAGTGACGTTGATTACAAAATGCAACCAGTTAGTAGACAAGTACTCTTGAAATATTTATGCTAGTGTTTGGGATGGCCCCTCCTCACATACAGATGTTGGCTCCTTTGATTGTGATAAAGTGATGTTGATTACAAAATGCAAGCAGTTAATATACAAGTAGTCTTGAAATATTAATGCTAGTGTTTGGGATGCCTCCTCCTCACATACAGAGGTTGTCTCTTTTTATAGTGGTAAAGTGACTTTGATTACAAAATGCAACCAGTTAGTAGACAGGTAGTCTTGAAATATTTATGCTAGCATGCTTTTTAAAGAATTTCACCAGGAAAAGGAAAAGCTAAATAGGCAGGTGTCTTATTAACACTAAATCGGCTTGGAAGCTAAAGCAAACACTTTAAACTGTCCCTGTCTTTATCCGTCACAGGCTCTCTCCTTCTCTATCTGTCCCTCGCTTCTTCTGATCTATCTATCTATCTATCTATCTATCTATCTATCTATCTATGGCTCTCTCCCTGCCTGATCTGCTCTGGCCGCAATACAGTGTCAGAATGAGCTTCCGCAAGATGTCCGCCGCTTATATGGGGCTGTGATATCATCGGTAAACCTGTCTGCTGATAGGTAGCATGTGACACCGACCCAGGATTCCTTGCCCCTTGGAACATGTCCTGACATGTGGATCCACCATTTTACGCTGTATAGCAGTAAATGGAGTTTTAAGGAAGCAATTCGAGCGATCGAATCGCGGCGATATTTGGAATTGTAACGAATCGAATATTTCCTGAAATTCGTAACGAATTTGGGTTCGTCAGAATCGATTCGCTCATCTCTACCTACCACCAGCCATTAAAAAAAGCCTGGTGCAGGCTATGGGGGGGGGTGCAGGGGATACCTTGTGATCGCTGGGTTATAGGGTTTATAGAAGAAACTGGGGTTTCAAACTGTGGAGCCTGCCAAATAAAGATGTCCTTGGAAAGCACTTTCACCCTTTTAGGCTCTAGGGCCAGGTGTACTGTGCTTTGATCTTAATCAATAATTATTGGGAGCATTTTTTGATTTTCTTTTGGAAACATATGCACCAAGTTTCAAGTCATTCCCACTCACCATACGTTAAAGTGCAAAACTTGTGACTACTGTGGCAGCATGAGTAAGTGGGACCTTTCCTTAATACATTTCTTCCTGCTACTGTACATGCCCAGATGAAAGCTTTTATTGGCCCATAAATGATTCCATTTTACTAATCTCCATTGAATAGGAGCTAGACAAAGGTAACAGCATCATCGCTTTCCTTTTTCTGGCTTTCATTAATGACCGTCACAGCCGTTAGCTGTGAGATTATTTACTCATATACAATCTTTGCAAAAGCCTGAGATGACCTTTTCTGCTTTCAAGTGTTCACTAGTTTCTGACACTAGTCTGATCACCAACACATTTTAGATGAGGTGTAGCCTTATGCTTCTAGATGGGAGCAGCTGACGGCAACTGCTATGGCTACGCAAGTGCTGTGCTAAGCAGCTGCCCATGACATGAAATAGAGAAGGTGGTGATATTATTCAGAGGACTTATTTCATTAATTTTTTTAGAAAGACTTGAATTAAAATGACTATATTATCTAATTTATATAGTCTCTTTATTAGCCCGCATCATACACTTTTATTAGCACAGCTCCATGATGGTGCAGTTTTGATGATGTTGTTGAATGTTCTGTTTGATTAAAATGAACAGAATCAGCAATATTATTATTTAACTCAAACCAGCTGCTTTTATGAGTGACAATAGGAATATGTAGGAGACAGGAATGTCAACTGTAGTATATATCAGCTTACCTTAAAAAACTTAAACCTCAGGAGCGACTTAATGAACTTAATTTGTCCAGCCTAGAGGAAAGAAGGGAAAGAGGCAACAAGTGAGATCTTTAAATGTGGGAAAGGCTTGAATAAGGTTTAAAGGGAAAGTGTTTTCAAGAAGATACCCAATGATAGAATTTATCTATAGGGGCACAAACTGAAGCTAGTCGGAGGAAATATTGGGAGCAACATTATTTTACAGAAAGAGTAGTAGATTTTTGGAACAAACTTCCAGCAGATGTAGTCGAAAAATCAACAATAAGTTAAATTAAACACACCTGAGATAACCCTAAGATGAAGAGAACATACAGTAGATACATAGGGGCAGACTATGGTTTCCTTCTGCTGTCAACTTTCTATGTTTTTATGACCTGGACACCGAATAGTAGACGGTCAAGGTCAAATCATTTGGCATGTCACCCACTGGTGCCAGCAGGTGGCATGTTGACCACCACCACCACCACAATGGGGTTGATTCAGAGCTTTGTGAGAAAATTCACTTCTTTTTTAGGAGCTAAAACTGTTATTCTCTTTCAAAGTCAACCAGGTGTAAATTTTGAATCAGCCCCAAGGTAGATGATAAAAGTGAATGGCAATCTCTCCTAAGAAATGTGGGACTTGGTATAGGGGTCCCTTGTGCTTCTTACCAGTTCACAGACTGTTAAAAACCCCTTTTTTTTTAAGTAAACAAAAAGAACTCACCTCTTGGAGCCTTCCTCCTCCTGTCCTCCGTCAGACTGCATCCTATTTTCTGGTGCGTCTGGCAGCTTTTGCAGCGTCCCACCAAGCAAAGCCTGGGGCAGAGAAGCTTTTATACCACAGAGGTGGAGCCTCTGTTGAATTCCCTTAACGTGGCTAATGTGGTACCAAGAGGTGTGCCCTATACCAGTTCACACCATGTGGTGGCCAGAGTTACTGTATCCAGCATTAGGGACTAATGAATGCTGGATACTGGAGACAGAGGGTATCCGAAACGCATTGTGGTAGCTCCAGCTCATCCCTAGATTTGCCAGAACAGCTCAGGAACTAAGGTCTTGATTTTATCAATAAAGATAGTTCTTGCTGAGTTGATGCCTGAAGCTGAAAGCATTTAGTAGAACTCTATTCTTCACTGTATGTTTCCCCACCACTACTCTTGTGCCATTCACAGCTTAAAGCAGTAGTCCTCAAACTTCCTCCAGGCCAGGTTTTGCAGCTCTCCACGCTACTCCACATGTGAATTAACTGGTGCTCAGACAGAGCTATAGCCCTAATTATTACATCTGTGCATCAGCATAGAGTGCTGTAAAACCTGGCCTGTCTCGGCCCTTGAGGAGGAAGTTTGAGGACTACTGGCTTAAAGGAAGGTTAAGCCCATTTGCGTGGACCTACCTCACCGATCTCCGACCAGATATGCCAAGTCACAAGGCAACTCTTTTGTGGGCGTGTACTAACTCTGGAGCTCTCACATTAACTTCAGTAACTGACTCCATACACCAGGCACTTCTGTGTATAGAAGTATGCATTGGTGCCAAAGGCCACTGTGGGTGGGCGAATTATTATTGTATATTATTATTATTATTATTATTAATGGCTCACTAATGCAGTAATTTGAACTAGGTGTGATATAGTCACTAACATGTCACTTTTGGATGTTGGCCAGGCACACAAGAAATATTATTGTGAGAGACAATGAGAGGTTTTCTCACACAGCACACAATAAATTGAAATTTAAAGAATCGCTTTCTTCTATTTTAAAATTAAAATCCAATGCACATGCAATAGGGTTCTATTGGGGTAATGGGGGTCAATATTTTATTTCAGAAGTTATTAAATTACAGCGACCCATGAGAAACTCAACAGGCTCTGGACACCCTGACTCCCTCTCACCCCTCCCTGACTGACTCTCTAGGGCTCTGGATGACCATGGAATGCTACCTAGAATATTGAACCTTCTAAAGCTGTTTGCTTGAACTCCATTGGATAGACAATAAGCAATTTGGAAACAAGAGTGTTTGTTCGTAAAATGGAAGCTCCTTGCTAAACTGCTCTTTAGAAACAGTCGAGGAGGATTCTTCTTGGCCCATTTTGCTGCCCCTCAAAGCTTATGTTAAAATGCGTGAAGGTAGATTGATATGAATGTTTGAGGAAATCTGTATCACATGAGTCTGGCTTAAGTCACATCCTGCAGAATCACGCAATACGTACAGGTATAGGTTCAATGACCCTAACTGACCGTAACTAATTGTCACCACTTCAGTTAGATACCCGGGCCATTAGCAGGAAGTATTGAAGCAGATGCCAGCCCCCAGTAGTGTATAATATGACTTAGGATGAGTTCAGGATAAGTTCAGGGTTGAGACAAAAAGAGCAGCTTGAAATTAATTAATTTTTTTTATTTGTGGTAAGCACAAACTAGGCAATGTACAAGCAATGAACAGATTCATATACAGGTCTTAAGAGCAGATTTCCAAATAGAAATGGGCAAAGCAAAATGTCAGTTTACCTTAGTGCCAACAGATAATGGGTAGGGAAGCGGGGTGACTCAAAGTGGCATGAAGCAGCTTGCAAATTCCTGGTCCTTTTAGTATGTTCCAATGTGACCTCCCCCAGAAAGTGATGCTGAGGGCCAAACCTAGAGACATTTTTTATTCTCAGGTCTCCCACTCCCCCCTCCTCTTAGCTCTTAGCCATAAAACTCCTCATTTTTTTTTCTGAGCATCATTTTTGGATCTCAGAACACTGGTCACTGGTTCTTGGGTCAAATTGCTTGGTCAGAGGAAGGGAATCCAAGTATTTCAAACACGGCTGCTGAACATAAGGGTTGATTCAGAGAGACAAAAAAAGACTTTTGTTTTTGTGTCGATCTTTTTTATTTTTTGTATTTTTTAAAAAAAATTCCCGCTCTCGTATGAGTGTACGAGCGATTCTATGCACGCATTGCAAGCCTTCTGTAAAGTCTTCGTCCGTTCATATGCCAATGAGAATGTCATTTTCCAGCTTTCGTTTTCCATTTTTTTTTTTCTCATGTTACAACGTCGGCTTTCGTTTTTGCCCTTTTTCCATCGTCTCCTCCCACGAATCTTTTACCTTTCCCATTAGATTCCGTTTTCCTTTTACAAAAAATAATCACTTCGCGCTTTCATTCTTCTTCCATTTCTCACCCCTAAAACTTACCCAAATCACTTCGCAGTCTCATTCTTCTTCCATTTCTGACCCCTAAAACGTACCCAAATCACTTTGTGGTTAGGTTCTTCTTCCATTTCTGACCCCTAAAACTTACCCAAATCACTTCGCGGTTAGGTTCTTCTTCCATTTTTCACCCCTAAAACTTACCCAAATCACTTTGCGGTCATGTGAATCTTCATCTCTAAATTTTTTTTGGCCCATTCATTTTGTGTTAATGTATTTTGAAAATAAAATGACACTGGAACAGTTTTTGTTTTTTTGGGGTTTAATTCAAAGTGCCTTTTTTATGGCTTTTTAAAAAATGTTTGATCATAAAAATGTATAAACTTTTTTTTTGTTTACAAAATATAAAAATGTAACATTTTTTAAATTATAAAAAATATCAACGTTAAAAACTATATACAAAGCAATGGCAGGACCCAGAACATTAGTCTTCTTCTGTGGTCACCAACGAGTCACGCAGCTCCTGCATGTCGGCCACCAACTGAAGGACCCTTTCACTCATTGCTGCCACTCTGGCACGTGTGGTCCCTGTATAAAAAAGAAACAAACATTATTTGTTGGCAAATACATGTTTCTCAGCAGTGGATAGAATGCTTTTTAGGTGGCAAGCTAACTCATGACGCCATATGTCATTATGCTAAGTAATTAATCTAAGGAAGAGGGCATATGTCATTATGCTAAGTAATTAATCTAAGGAAGAGGGCATATGTCATTATGCTAAGTAATTAATCTAAGGGAGAGGGCATATGTCATTATGCTAAGTAATTAATCTAAGGAAGAGGGCATATGTCATTATGCTAATGCCATTGACTATGGCTTTAGGTATCTTGGTGATCATGTCAATTACCACATACTCAAAAGAATGACATTACAAGTTACTTCGTTGGTGGCTGAAGTCTGCGTCGGGGACCACCCTGGGTTCTGGGACCTGCCACTGCTGGGAAGTTGAGGCTGTAGAGACATGTCAAATAGGGTCACTTCTAATGTCTGAGTCAACAGTAAGCAAATGACAATTTGAATGTGTGTGTGACATCACCCACCTTCTCCATGTGCCTCCTGGGCATGATCTACTAAAGTCCCTGCTCCAGATCCTTCACCCGCTAACGAATCATCTAGAAAAAGAGATTAAGGGAATCAGCTTTTGTTTAAATAGCATTTATGTGTTTGCGGTTACATTGAGAGTCACATACCCGAGGCTAAGGGCTCCGTCGCTTGGTACGACTCCCTGCCCACGGCGTGAAGCCCCTCCTCTGTAGAAAGGTCCAGGGGCTGGTCCGAGGCCCCTACAGAGGAGGGGTAGGACCGTCGCCCTGGAGATCCACCACCTTCACTTGGTGCTGCAGATTCATGCAGCGCTGGTCGGCCTGTGAGCATCCGGGTGCGTCGTATTCGGTACTCTATTTCCAGCACTAGAAAAGAAAAGCATTTATAAATAAAGGCCTACCTTCTGTATTAGTTACATCTACCATGCAATCGCTATGTACTTACTTGGGAAATAGAGCCCGAAAAATCACCGGACCCGGGGCATGTGAAGTCATTTTAGGTCCGACCAATGCTGCATGATCTGCGTGTGGGTGAAGGTGGTGTCCGTCTCATGCTGGATCCTGGAAACAATCTCCAGGGCGACGGTCCTCTTCTCAAAAGTGTTGGGCAGGTAGTCCTACCTGCGCTGAAGCATCGTCTAAAAAACACAAAATAAGCATATTTTTTTAATCAAACTGCATACAAATATCTGTCACAATTAGATCAGTTGACTAAATGACATTCCCAGATACATTTCTAGCCTCAAACTATCCTTCTAGATGTTAGTGAGTTGGTTCGCACATGTGCGCACTAACTTCTGTTTGCCATGGAGTTTTACCAACTTTTACACATAACTGTTTCTTCCTGCGCTCCCTTAAGGTCTAGGCATGCATTTAGATGGCAAATCAAAGTCATTATAATACACTTACAAGCATAATCAGCTCTTCTTGTTGGCGGGTGAACATCGTGGGCGCCATCTTTCTTCTTGTCCGCAGCAGATAAGTAATGCCCCAGCGGTTTACGGGTTCCCCACGGCCGGACGAACGGCCGTACGCACGCGTATGCGAACGCATGAGCGTCTGAGCGTCGTACCCAGGCATTAGTATTTAAAGGGTCCTGGACACACAGCTCAATCTCTTTGAGAGTCTCAACATGCCAGCCAAAAAAACAGTTGGGAAGCCCAAACCAGGCCAGCAGCAAAATGCCACAGTGGCCTGAGGAGGCTTCTTCACAGCCGACCACTCGGTCACAAATACCAATGCCGAAGGTGCGGGAAACGTGCAGCCACAGTGGCCAGGCCAAGGCGACAATGCGCACCAAGTCCGCTAAGCCCAAAACAAACAGCAAAGCAAAGGAGGCAGCGGCGAAGAAGAAGACCACAACCAAGCAGGCAGGTACGCCCGCAAAAAAGACCACTAAGAGGGTGAGAAGCCCCAGCCCCAAAAAAACACCATCCCCTCCTCCCCGGCCTAGCACATCCATTCTGAAAGAAAGCTCCACTGGCAAGGCCAGTAAAAGCCACAGGCCAAGAAACCCCAGCCCACCCAGCTCAGCATCTCCTGAGCCACGTGGGAAACGTGGCCATGGAACCAGCAAGAGCCACAGGCCCAGAAGCCCCAGCCCAGCCAGCTCTGCATGTAGTCAGCCACGTGGGAAACCCACTCATGGCCATGGAAAGAGCAAAAGCCACAGGCCCAGAAGGCCAAGCACAGCCAGCTCAGCACATAGTCAGCCACGTGGGAAACACACCCATGCGCATGGAAAGAGCAAGACCCACAGGCCCAGAAGGCCAAGCACAGCCAGCTCAGCATCTCTAGAACCACGTGCAAGTACCTTCCAGGGGCATGGAACCACAAGTGGCAAGGGCACGAAGAGGCACAGGGCAAGAAGCACCACACCCTCAAGCACACATCCTCTGTCACATTTGCCACAGGCACAGGTGGCAAGCAACTATCCATATGCCACATCCACGCCTGCAAGTTCAGTGGCCACCCAGGCAAGGACCCCCAGTCCATTTCCAAGTCCACTGCATTCTTTATCCAGCCACCTGTCCAACATTTCCACACAACAGAGCCAGCCCAGAATGTCCCCCGAATTGCCTACATCCAGAGATGAGCCCGAACAGCAAGCAATAGGCCGGACATTGCAACGAGGACAGTTGAGTGGCAGGTTTGGTGAGGCCCAAACTCTAGCATTGGCAAGTGGGCTGACCCAAATTATGATGAGCTATATGGGCGAAAATCAAAATCTACAAGCAAAATGCGAAAAAATGAAATCTTGGAGGAGCTCACCAGTCAGGTCAATGCAGCGGGGGAGCTTAAAGATGTGGAGCAGATCCAGCGCAAAATTTCTGACCTGCTGAAGTATGCAGCACGGAAGAAAGAAAATTAATGGCGCAATTACAGGTACATATTTGAGTTGTGCATTTGTCTGCTTCTTGTATTGTGCCCAATTTCCTAAATTTGTCAACCTATTTTTTTCAGCTTACAAACTGGCGGAGACTTCCCCACAAAATTACAGTTTACCCGAGCTGAGGAGATGGTGCTGGCGCTGATACATCCCGTGGCATTAGAGGGCCACTTGGGGCAACGGGACACGGACATCCCTACTATTCCTGCAGGTTAGTAACGTTAGTGTGTATGTGAAATGTTTTAACCCTTCTATTGCCAGCCACGTAAATTTTACGTGGCTGCCTCTCCAACCATTAAACACCAGCCACGTAAAATTTACGTGCCTGGCTTTGCCCCCTGCTAGCGCCTGCAAAATTAAAAAAAAACACTTACCTGACCCCTCATTTGAACCGGCCAGGTCTCCTCTTCAGCCTGGGGGGCTCCGATCCCCCGTCGGGGCTCCTCCAGAGGAAGGGGAGAGCCCGGAGTAGCCCCCCCCCCGTTTTTGCGGCCGCTGGCTTTTCCTGTAAGAAAAGAAATAAATAAAAATGACATTTACTTACCTCCATGTGCGCTCAATCTCTCTGGCCCTCCTCTTCACCCGGGGGGCCTCCGATCCCCCCCCCAGGGCTTTCTATCTTCAGGCTCTCTCCCCTCTTGCTCTGACGGGCGCCGCCATTTTGCCGCCATATTGAGGGATTACTTCCAGTAAATTGCACCCATGTCAACAAGCCTGGTACGCCTAGAAAGCCTGAGGTATGTACTTCCAGAGAATCCATAGTTTGTTGGGGGTATTTCAAATGTAAAGGGTTGTTTTTCTTGAAAAACTGCAAGGTGCGCTTAGCGCGTAGCATAGTTGTATTTTATCTGAAAATCTCCTAAAGCATTGTTTCAGTTTGGGGGAGTCTCCTGGGCAGGGAAAGGGTGTCTACCTATACATATATGGTATCGCCGTAACCGGGAGAAATTGGGGTTTCACGCACAATAAGATTTTATTGACAAACTTACATTTTTTATTACAAAAAACACTACAAATTGTAAAAAATTGTTTTTTGGGGTTTTTTTTTTTTGCACATATTTCATCCAAAACTATTGAGAATACACCTAAAAAAGGACAAACAAGACATTTCATGTTAAAGCCCAGACTCTGCTGAAAAAAACAATATATCACTTTCCTGGGAAATCCCTTCAAAAATCACAGTTGAACAAGGGGAGCGCAAAATAGTGCAAAATGGTCTGGCAACAAAGGGTGACAAAATCTCAAGGTAGGCTGGCAGTTAAAGGGTTAAACGTGTATAATGAGGCTCACAGGCATATATGAACACATGCCCCTAGGGAGTGGCTTGTAGGGGAGGTTACAGTTTTAGCAGGGTGTGTAATGTCTGCGGAATGTTCATTTTCAAATTTGCCAGGCCATACACGACCTTGGAGAGTATTTATGGTCACTATTAAAGTCTTAATATTAGCAAAGCACTGCCTGTTATGTGATTCTACTCAATCATATCCAACACTTCCTTCTTTGTCTTTAGGCTACTTGGGTTTTAGTTGTGCTTTGGTCTCAAATACTTGATCTGGGGTCAGGGAAAGGTCTACATAGGAAGAATGCCTACCAGCATACTCTTAAGCCAAATGCTATTTGCAAGCTGAGTGTGGGTCCCTAATGGCCCTTTAGGGATGTGTGAAGCCTCATAACATGCAGTACATGCATGTTTGTATTATTTAAGGTGACCAATGTGTATGTACAGGGTGAGTCATACATACAACAGATAATGAAATTCATAGTGAAGGTCACCTTGGACTGTTGGGGGAGTTGCCATTCCTGCTTGCCCACGTGTTTTATTGAAGCATATGTAGTAATCCAGATCATCAATGAATATTTGGGTGATTACGTGCCTTTTTATTTACAATACAGTCCAGCATCAACCCGCAGCAAGTGTGGAAGCCTCATACAGTCGGACCACGCCGTCAGGTTCCGTGCTGCCTAGGAGCCAGGAGCAGATATATATGGTAAGTGTATTTTGATGATTCTGCTGATGCATGTGAATGAACATGACTAATTTGCATAACTAATATATTTAGGGACCAAACGTAACCTTTTTTGGCACATGTCCCAACAGACCCACACACTGATGGAGGAAATCCAGGAGATGGAGGAGGATGCTACCTTGATGGGACCTTCACAACTGACCCCCCTGGAACATAATCTGCCACAGTCCCAACATGCTACTGCACCAAATCCTCTGCAGCAGAGTGCAGCTGCTGCCAGTCCATTGTGGGCAGCATGCAAAGACTGAGCCTACAGTCCCCAGTGGTAGCTCTGCTGCAGAGGATTTGCCGAGCACATCTGCGACTCTTGCTCGCCCTAGACGTCCAGCATCTGCAGGCGCTCAAACCCGGGGAATTGGGAGACGTAGTCAGCAACGTCGACCAGTTTCCCAGTGGAAAACTAAAAACAAAAAGTAGACTGCCAGCACAGACCACAAATGCTCACCCCTATATAATTCAGCCGCACTACATTAAATATATTGGAATCGATCTTTTATTGCATTTAATAATTCAGAAATTATGTACAAAAAGCCACAAAAGACATACACATTAAAACAATTAAAAACACATATGTGGAGATAAATGGACATATTAGACTAATAATAATTAGAGATGAGCGAGTAGTATTCGACCGAGCCGGTATTCGATCGAATACTACGCTGTTCGTCATACTCGATTTCGATCGAGTACAGAGGCGATGGCGCACTCACAATTCGTTTCCCCTCCCACCTTCCCTGGCGCGTTTTTTACACCAATCACCATGCAGGGGGGGTGGGACAGGTCCTGGGAGGACGCTGGCATCGCGAAAACGGCGTCTACACGCATTGGCTGGAAAAACCATGTGACCTCGAATATACAAAACTCAGCACTTCCTCTTCGTCAGCATTAGCAGCTTGAACTTAGTGAGGGACAGACGCTCACAGCAGGGAAAGACAGGCTGTCGCTGGCAGGGCCCCAGAAGCTCGGAATATCGCATTTACCACCATCTATACCAGCTACCAGAAGACAAGAGAATCATTAAGAGCCCTTATTAGGGCTACTACGCTGAACGGTATATAGCTCATATGTAGGCAGGCAGGGCCCCAGAAGCTCAGAATATCGCTTTTACCACCATATATACCAGCTACCAGAAGACAAGAGAGTCATTAAGAGCCCTTATTAGGGCTACTACGCTGAACAGTATATAGCTCATATCCTATGTAGGCAGGCAGGGCCCCAGAAGCTCAGAATATAGCTTTTACCACCATATATACCAGCTACCAGAAGACAAGAGAGTCCTTAAGAGCCCTTATTAGGGCTACTACGCTGAACAGTATATAGCTCATATTCTATGTAGTCAGGCAGGGCCCCAGAAGCTCAGAATATCGCTTTTACCACCATATATACCAGCTACCAGAAGACAAGAGAGTCATTAAGAGCCCTTATTAGGGCTACTACGCTGAACAGTATATAGCTCATATCCTATGTAGGCAGGCAGGGCCCCAGAAGCTCAGAATATCGCTTTTACCACCATATATACCAGCTACCTGAAGACAAGAGAGTCATTAAGAGCCCTTATTAGGGCTACTACGCTGAACAGTATATAGCTCATATCCTATGTAGTCAGGCAGGGCCCCAGAAGCTCAGAATATCGCTTTTACCACCATATATACCAGCTACCAGAAGACAAGAGAGTCATTAATCCCTTATTAGTGCTGCTATGTTGAACAGTATATAGCTCATATCCTATGTAGTCAGGCAGGGCCCCAGAAGCTCAGAATATCGCTTTTACCACCATATATACCAGTTACCAGAAGACAAGAGAGTCCTTAATCCCTTATTAGTGCTGCTATGTTGAACAGTATATAGCTCATATCCTATGTAGGCAGGCAGGGCCCCAGAAGCTCAGAATATCGCTTTTACCACCATATATACCAGCTACCAGAAGACAAGAGAGTCCTTAATCCCTTATTAGTGCTGCTATGCTGAACAGTATATAGCTCATATTCTATGTAGTCAGGCAGGGCCCCAGAAGCTCAGAATATCGCTTTTACCACCATATATACCAGCTACCAGAAGACAAGAGAGTCATTAAGAGCCCTTATTAGGGCTACTACGCTGAACAGTATATAGCTCATATCCTATGTAGGCAGGCAGGGCCCCAGAAGCTCAGAATATCGCTTTTACCACCATATATACCAGCTACCAGAAGACAAGAAGAGTCATTAAGAGCCCTTATTAGGGCTACTACGCTGAACAGTATATAGCTCATATCCTATGTAGTCAGGCAGGGCCCCAGAAGCTCAGAATATCGCTTTTACCACCATATATACCAGCTACCAGAAGACAAGAGAGTCCTTAATCCCTTATTAGTGCTGCTATGTTGAACAGTATATAGCTCATATCCTATGTAGGCAGGCAGGGCCCCAGAAGCTCAGAATATCGCTTTTACCACCATATATACCAGCTACCAGAAGACAAGAGAGTCCTTAATCCCTTATTAGTGCTGCTATGCTGAACAGTATATAGCTCATATCCTATGTAGTCAGGCAGGGCCCCAGAAGCTCAGAATATCGCTTTTACCACCATATATACCAGCTACCAGAAGACAAGAGAGTCATTAAGAGCCCTTATTAGGGCTACTACGCTGAACAGTATATAGCTCATATCCTATGTAGTCAGGCAGGGCCCCAGAAGCTCAGAATATCGCTTTTACCACCATATATTCCAGCTACCAGAAGACAAGAGAGTCATTAAGAGCCCTTATTAGGGCTACTACGCTGAACAGTATATAGCTCATATCCTATGTAGTCAGGCAGGGCCCCAGAAGCTCAGAATATCGCTTTTACCACCATATATACCAGCTACCAGAAGACAAGAGAGTCCTTAATCCCTTATTAGTGCTGCTATGTTGAACAGAATATAGCTCATATCCTATGTAGACAGGCAGGGCCCCAGAAGCTCAGAATATCGCTTTTACCACCATATATACCAGCTACCAGAAGACAAGAGAGTCCTTAATCCCTTATTAGTGCTGCTATGCTGAACAGTATATAGCTCATATCCTATGTAGTCAGGCAGGGCCCCAGAAGCTCAGAATATCGCTTTTACCACCATATATACCAGCTACCAGAAGACAAGAGAGTCATTAAGAGCCCTTATTAGGGCTACTAGGCCGAACAGTATATAGCTCATATCCTATGTAGTCAGGCAGGGCCCCAGAAGCTCAGAATATCGCTTTTACCACCATATATACCAGCTACCAGAAGACAAGAGAGTCATTAGGAGCCCTTATTAGGGCTACTACGCTGAACAGTATATAGCTCATATCCTATGTAGTCAGGCAGGGCCCCAGAAGCTCAGAATATCGCTTTTACCACCATATATACCAGCTACCAGAAGACAAGAGAGTCCTTAATCCCTTATTAGTGCTGCTATGTTGAACAGTATATAGCTCATATCCTATGTAGGCAGGCAGGGCCCCAGAAGCTCAGAATATCGCTTTTACCACCATATATACCAGCTACCAGAAGACAAGAGAGTCCTTAATCCCTTATTAGTGCTGCTATGCTGAACAGTATATAGCTCATATCCTATGTAGTCAGGCAGGGCCCCAGAAGCTCAGAATATCGCTTTTACCACCATATATACCAGCTACCAGAAGACAAGAGAGTCATTAAGAGCCCTTATTAGGGCTACTACGCTGAACAGTATATAGCTCATATCCTATGTAGTCAGGCAGGGCCCCAGAAGCTCAGAATATCGCTTTTACCACCATATATTCCAGCTACCAGAAGACAAGAGAGTCATTAAGAGCCCTTATTAGGGCTACTACGCTGAACAGTATATAGCTCATATCCTATGTAGTCAGGCAGGGCCCCAGAAGCTCAGAATATCGCTTTTACCACCATATATACCAGCTACCAGAAGACAAGAGAGTCCTTAATCCCTTATTAGTGCTGCTATGTTGAACAGTATATAGCTCATATCCTATGTAGTCAGGCAGGGCCCCAGAAGCTCAGAATATCGCTTTTACCACCATATATACCAGCTACCAGAAGACAAGAGAGTCCTTAATCCCTTATTAGTGCTGCTATGCTGAACAGTATATAGCTCATATCCTATGTAGTCAGGCAGGGCCCCAGAAGCTCAGAATATCGCTTTTACCACCATATATACCAGCTACCAGAAGACAAGAGAGTCATTAAGAGCCCTTATTAGGGCTACTACGCTGAACAGTATATAGCTCATATCCTATGTAGTCAGGCAGGGCCCCAGAAGCTCAGAATATCGCTTTTACCACCATATATACCAGCTACCAGAAGACAAGAGAGTCATTAAGAGCCCTTATTAGGGCTACTACGCTAAACAGTATATGGCTCATATCCTATGTAGGCAGGGCCCCAGAAGCTCAGAATATCGCTTTTACAACCATATATACCAGCTACCAGAAGACAAGAGAGTCCTTAAGAGCCCTTATTAGGGCTACTAGGCTGAACAGTATATAGCTCATATTCTATGTAGTCAGGCAGGGCCCCAGAAGCTCAGAATATCGCTTTTACCACCATATATACCAGCTACCAGAAGACAAGCGAGTCATTAAGAGCCCTTATTAGGGCTACTACGCTGAACAGTATATAGCTCATATTCTATGTAGTCAGGCAGGGCCCCAGAAGCTCAGAATATCGCTTTTACCACCATATATACCAGCTACCAGAAGAAAAGAGAGTCATTAAGAGCCCTTATTAGGGCTACTACGCTGAACAGTATATAGCTCATATCCTATGTAGTCAGGCAGGGCCCCAGAAGCTCAGAATATCGCTTTTACCACCATATATACCGGCTACCAGAAGACAAGAGAGTCATTAAGAGCCCTTATTAGGGCTACTACGCTGAACAGTATATAGCTCCTATGTAGTCAGGCAGGGCCCCAGAAGCTCAGAATATCGCTTTTACCACCATATATACCAGCTACCAGAAGACAAGAGAGTCATTAAGAGCCCTTATTAGGGCTACTATGCTGAACAGTATATAGCTCCTATGTAGTCAGGCAGGGCCCCAGAAGCTCAGAATATCGCTTTTACCACCATATATACCAGCTACCAGAAGACAAGAGAGTCCTTAATCCCTTATTAGTGCTGCTATGTTGAACAGTATATAGCTCATATCCTATGTAGGCAGGCAGGGCCCCAGAAGCTCAGAATATCGTTTTTACCACCATATATACCAGCTACCAGAAGACAAGAGAGTCCTTAATCCCTTATTAGTGCTGCTATGCTGAACAGTATATAGCTCATATTCTATGTAGTCAGGCAGGGCCCCAGAAGCTCAGAATATCGCTTTTACCACCATATATACCAGCTACCAGAAGACAAGAGAGTCATTAAGAGCCCTTATTAGGGCTACTATGCTGAACAGTATATAGCTCATATGTAGGCAGGCAGGGCCCCAGAAGCTCAGAATATCGCATTTACCACCATATATACCAGCGACCAGAAGACAAGAGAGTCATTGAGAGCCCTTATTAGGGCTACTACGCTGAACAGTATATAGCTCATATTCTATGTAGTCAGGCAGGGCCCCAGAAGCTCAGAATATCGCTTTTACCACCATATATACCAGCTACCAGAAGACAAGAGAGTCATTGAGAGCCCTTATCAGGGCTACTACGCTGAACAGTATATAGCTCATATCCTATGTAGGCAGGCAGGGCCCCAGAAGCTCAGAATATCGCTTTTACCACCATATATACCAGCTACCAGAAGACAAGAGAGTCATTGAGAGTCCTTATTATTAGGGCTACTATGCTGAACAGTATATAGCTCCTATGTAGGCAGGCAGGGCCCCAGAAGCTCAGAATATCGCTTTTACCACCATATATACCAGCTACCAGAAGACAAGAGAGTCCTTAATCCCTTATTAGTGCTGCTATGTTGAACAGTATATAGCTCATATTCTATGTAGTCAGGCAGGGCCCCAGAAGCTCAGAATATCGCTTTTACCACCATATATACCAGCTACCAGAAGACAAGAGAGTCATTAAGAGCCCTTATTAGGGCTACTACGCTGAACGGTATATAGCTCATATTCTATGTAGTCAGGCAGGGCCCCAGAAGCTCAGAATATCGCTTTTACCACCATATATACCAGCTACCAGAAGACAAGAGAGTCCTTAATCCCTTATTAGTGCTGCTATGCTGAACAGTATATAGCTCATATCCTATGTAGTCAGGCAGGGCCCCAGAAGCTCAGAATATCGCTTTTACCACCATATATACCAGCTACCAGAAGACAAGAGAGTCATTAAGAGCCCTTATTAGGGCTACTACGCTGAACAGTATATAGCTCATATCCTATGTAGTCAGGCAGGGCCCTAGAAGCTCAGAATATCGCTTTTACCACCATATATACCAGCTACCAGAAGACAAGAGAGTCATTAAGAGCCCTTATTAGGGCTACTATGCTGAACAGTATATAGCTCATATGTAGGCAGGCAGGGCCCCAGAAGCTCAGAATATCGCATTTACCACCATATATACCAGCTACCAGAAGACAAGAGAGTCATTAAGAGCCCTTATTAGGGCTACTACGCTGAACGGTATATAGCTCATATTCTATGTAATCAGGCAGGGCCCCAGAAGCTCAGAATATCGCTTTTACCACCATATATACCAGCTACCAGAAGACAAGAGAGTCCTTAATCCCTTATTAGTGCTGCTATGCTGAACAGTATATAGCTCATATCCTATGTAGTCAGGCAGGGCCCCAGAAGCTCAGAATATCGCTTTTACCACCATATATACCAGCTACCAGAAGACAAGAGAGTCATTAAGAGCCCTTATTAGGGCTACTACGCTGAACAGTATATAGCTCATATCCTATGTAGTCAGGCAGGGCCCTAGAAGCTCAGAATATCGCTTTTACCACCATATATACCAGCTACCAGAAGACAAGAGAGTCATTAAGAGCCCTTATTAGGGCTACTACGCTGAACAGTATATAGCTCATATCCTATGTAGGCAGGCAGGGCCCCAGAAGCTCAGAATATCGCTTTTACCACCATATATACCAGCTACCAGAAGACAAGAGAGTCATTAAGAGCCCTTATTACTGCTGCTATGCTGAACAGTATATAGCTCATATCCTATGTAGTCAGGCAGGGCCCTAGAAGCTCAGAATATCGCTTTTACCACCATATATACCAGCTACCAGAAGACAAGAGAGTCATTGAGAGCCCTTATTAGGGCTACTATGCTGAACAGTATATAGCTCATATCCTATGTAGGCAGGCAGGGCCCCAGAAGCTCAGAATATCGCTTTTACCACCATATATACCAGCTACCAGAAGACAAGAGAGTCATTAAGAGCCCTTATTAGGGCTACTATGCTGAACAGTATATAGCTCATATGTAGGCAGGCAGGGCCCCAGAAGCTCAGAATATCGCATTTACCACCATATATACCAGCTACCAGAAGACAAGAGAGTCATTGAGAGCCCTTATTAGGGCTACTATGCTGAACAGTATATAGCGTATATTCTATATAGTCAGGCAGGGCCCAAGAAGCTCAGAATATCGCATTTACCACCATATATACCAGCTACCAGAAGACAAGAGAGTCATTGAGAGCCCTTATTAGGGCTACTATGCTGAACAGTATATAGCTCATATGTAGGCAGGCAGGGCCCCAGAAGCTCAGAATATCGCTTTTACCACCATATATACCAGCTACCAGAAGACAAGAGAGTCATTAAGAGCCCTTATTAGGGCTGCTATGTTTTAAAAATTGTGTGGAGGCCCAAGAGCTGAGACCTTTTAAAAATTGTGTGGAGGCCCAAGAGCTGAGACCTTTTAAAAATTGTGTGGAGGCCCAAGAGCTGAGACCTTTTAAAAATTGTGTGGAGGCCCAAGAGCTGAGACCTCTTAAAAATTGTGTGGAGGCCCAAGAGCTGAGACCTTTTAAAAATTGTGTGGAGGCCCAAGAGCTGAGACCTTTTAAAAATTGTGTGGAGGCCCAAGAGCTGAGACCTCTCAAACATTGTGTGGAGTCCCACGAGCTGAGACCTTTTAAAAATTGTGTGGAGGCCCAAGAGCTGAGACCTCTCAAACATTGTGTGGAGTCCCACGAGCTGAGACCTCTTAAAAATTGTGTGGAGGCCCAAGAGCTGAGACCTCTTAAAAATTGTGTGGAGGCCCAAGAGCTGAGACCTTTTAAAAATTGTGTGGAGGCCCAAGAGTTGAGACCTCTTAAAAATTGATTGTATTAAGCCTAAGAGGTGAGCCATAATTTTTTTCATTAATGCAGCAATTCTACGGCGGTTAAGGAGGAGGAGGAGGAGGAAATGGCACTTCATACAGATGGCACTTCACTCTTGGCTGCTTTCCACTGTTGTACAAGCAAAGTCCGGGTCAATCCACTTGCTGTTCATTTTGATTAGCGTCAGCCTGTCGGCACTGTCGGTTGACAGGCGGCTGCGCTTATCGGTTATAATGCCCCCGGCTGCGCTGAACACCCTTTCTGATAGCACGCTGGCGGCAGGGCAGGCAAGCACCTCCAAGGCGTACAGGGACAGTTCCAGCCATGTGTCCAACTTGGAGACCCAGTAAGTGTAGGTCGCCGAGGGATCGGGGAGGACAGGGGTGTGGTCTGCCAGGTAGTCCCGCAACATCCGCCGATACTTGTCCCTCCTGCTGATAGCGGGCCCCGCAGTGATGGAAGTTGCACGAGGGGGTGACATGAACGTGTCCCACACCTTGGAGAGTGTTCCCCTGGTGGCTGTGGGCCTGATCGATGTTGTCAGACTCTGGGAGACACTCTCCTCTCTGCCGCCAGCGATGCTGGGTGGGAAAATCTGCATCATGTTCTGCAAGAGTTCCCTCTGGTATTCCAGTAATCGATTCGTCCTCTCCTCTACCGGAATAAAAGAGGAGAAGTTATCTTTATACCGGGGGTCCAGGAGTGCGAAGACCCAGTATAGTTTGTTCTCCAATATCCGGACAACACGTATGTCCCGGGAAAAGCAGCCCAGCATGAAGTCAGCCATGTGTGCCAGACTCTGAGTAGGCATGACCTCACTGCCCCCACCAGAAGGATCATTTTCCATTTCCTCCTCTTCCTCCTCCTCTCCGCCCCATCCGCGCTGAACCAATGGGACGCACACAGCCTGACTGCTACCCTCGCCGCCAGCATCCTCTTCCACAGCCACCTCCACGTTGTCCTCCTCCTCCTCATCCTCCTCCTCCTGCAACTGCCACCGAGCAGCAGACAAAAGTGTGGTCTGACTGTCTACCTGCGTTGCGTCTCCTCCTACCCCCGTCTCCTCTGTGTGCAATGCGTTCTCCCTTATTGCGATGAGCGATTCTTTAAGGACGCCTAGGAGCGGGATGGTTACGCTCACTATAGCGTCCTCGCTGCTGACCTTCTTAGTGGACTCCTCAAAGATACGCAATACATTGCATATGTCTGCCATCCATGGCCACTCGTGGTTGGCAAACTGAGGGAGCTGAGTTGGAGGCACGCGTGGATGCATCATCTGGTACTCCATCAATGCTTTCTGCTGCTCAAACACCCTGGCCAACATGCAATAGGTGGAATTCCAGCGAGTGGGCAGGTCGCACAACAGCCGATGTTGAGGCAAATGGAGGCGTTGCTGGATTTTTTTTTAAGCTAGCAGCAGCTACAGTTGACTTCCAAAAGTGAGCGCACAAGCGCCGCACTTTGACCAGTAGCTCTGCCAGGTTGGGGTAAGTCTTTAGAAACTTTTGTACTACCAAATTAAAAACGTGGGCCAGGCATGGTACGTGATTGAGTTCTGCAAGCTCCAGAGCCGCCACCAGGTTGCGGCCGTTATCGCACACGACCATGCCTGGTCCTAGCTGCAGCGGCGACAGCCACATCTCTGGCAATATGGCGTGCCTCACCTCTGCGGCGCTGTGCTTCCTGTCGCCCAAGCTGATGAGCTTAAGCACCGCCTGCTGACGTCTCCCCGTGCCAGTGCTGCAACGCTTCCAGCTAGGGGCTGAGGGCGATGTTAAGGCAGAGGAGGAGGAGGAGGAAGAGGAGGGGGGTCTATCAGAACCTGTGCTGGAAATCTTGGGCGGGGGTGGTATGTAGGGCGTCCCTGTTTGCGACCCCGTCCCCGCTTCCACAACATTCACCCAGTGTGCCGTCAAAGAGATGTAGCGTCCTTGGCCGCAAGCGCTTGTCCACGAGTCGGTGGTCAAGTGGACCTTTGCGCTGACTGCGTACCTCAGGGTCCGCCTGATGTTACGCGACACGTGCTGGTGCAGGGCGGGGACGCCACACCGGGAAAAATAGTGGCGGCTAGGGACGGAATAGCGAGGTGCGGCAGCCGCCATCAGGTCGCGGAAGGCCTGCGTCTCCACAAGCCAAAACGGCAACATCTCCAGGGCCAGCAGTTTGGAGATGAGGCAGGTTAAGGCTTGGGCTTGGGGGTGACTGGAGGCGTACTTCCGCCTGCGGTTGAACGCCTGCGAGATGGACAGTTGATGGGACGAGGAGATGGAAGGTGCAGACGAAGATGCGGGGGAAGGGGGGGCTGAAGGAGAAGGCCCCAAAGTAGCCGAGGCAGAGGCAGATGTGGAGGTGTCCTGGCTGGAGGTCTGGACCTCAGTGGCAGCACACAACAAAGGGGAAGAGGCAGTGGCAGCAAGACGGGGCGCAGGTTGTATTGCGTTTGCTCTCTCCCACTCAGCCCAGTGCTTGAATTCCAAGTGACGGCGCATGCCTGAGGTGGTCAGATTGCTCTTCTCAGAGCCCCTACTCAGTTTTGAGTGGCAGATTGCGCAAACCGCGCTCAGTTTGTCATCCGCGCAAACATTAAAAAATCTCCACACCACAGAAGTACGAGGCCTCGATGGGGGAGCTTCGCGCGACTGCCTGCTGCCGGGAAGAGCTTCGGCCCTGCTGGCTGTGGCCTGCCTTCTCTGTCTGGACTGTCCTCTGCCTCTGGACTGTCCTCTGCCTCTTGCTGCCTTATTCGGTGATGCGCAGACCGCATCTCCACTGCTTTCCCCGCTGGACATCACCCCTGTCCAAGTGGGGTCGGTCATTTCGTCGTCCACCACCTCCTCTTCCACTTCCTCTCTCTGCTCCTCCTCCTGCCCACTGGACATTCCAACAGCCTCCCTTGATGGCAACTGCGTCTCATCATCATCATCGCTCATGATAGCAGATGCTGGTTCCGGGTCCACATCACTAGCAGATGGCGGATACTCAAGTGTTTGGGCATCACTACAAACAAATTCCTCTGCTAGCTCCTGGGATTCTTGCAGCACATCTGGAAAAGGACCCGAAAAGAGGTCCTGGGAGGGGTCAAGGGTGGGCTGACTCTGTTGGCCAGGTTGGGAGGAAGGAGGGTCAGAGTGAGACTGTGTGCATGACTGGGTGGTGGACAAGTGACTGGAAGCGTTATCGGCCATCCATTGCACGCTGCTCAGGCTTTAACAGAGGTGTACCCCGCCCCCCGCATAACTGTCCCATAAAGGCAGGGAAGCTGGATGAGCGTAATGCTGGCTGCCCCTCATCAGCACGCATTGTATCCCCACTGGCTTCAACGCGGTTTGTGCCCCCACCAGCATTTCCGCGCCCCCGTCCTCGTCCACGTCCCTTTGCGCTAGCCCTCCGCATTTCAGACGTTTTACTTTTTTGGCCACGCGTTATGCCAAATATAAAAATATTTTTAAGAAGAACACCTGGCTATACAGCCGTATACTGCCAGAAGGTGAAATGGTGCCTATACGCACCGGGTATATAACAAGGTTTTGTTGGTAAAGAGGACACAAAACAGTAGTGCCAAATATAAAAAATTTTTTTAAGAAAAACACCTGGCTATACAGCCGTATACTGCCAGAAGGTGAAATGGTGCCTATACGCACCGTGTATAAAACAGTGTTTTGTTGGCACAGAGGACACAAAACAGTAGTGCAAAATATAGTTTTGTATATAGGTGCTAATACACCACTGAAGTCTTTCTGTCCCTATTCCAGCATCAGCAGCTACCCCTCACTAAAGCAGTCGTTTTGAGCAGAGTGTATATAGTTTTGTATATAGGTGGTAATACACCACTGAAGTCTTTCTGTCCCTATTCCAGCAGCAGCAGCTACCCCTCACCAAAGCAGCCGTAGCTGCAGCACTAATAAGTGCTCAGCTCTTGGGCCTCCACACAATGTTTGAGAGGTCTCAGCTCTTGGGCCTCCACACAATTTTTAAGAGGTCTCAGCTCTTGGGCCTCCACACAATTTTTAAAAGGTCTCAGCTCTTGGGCCTCCACACAATTTTTAAAAGGTCTCAGCTCTTGGGCCTCCACACAATTTTTAAAAGGTCTCAGCTCTTGGGCCTCCACACAATTTTTAAGAGGTCTCAGCTCTTGAGCCTCCACACAATTTTTAAAAGGTCTCAGCTCTTGGGCCTCCACACAATTTTTAAAAGGTCTCAGCTCTTGGGCCTCCACACAATTTTTAAGAGGTCTCAGCTCTTGGGCCTCCACACAATTTTTAAAAGGTCTCAGCTCTTGGGCCTCCACACAATTTTTAAAAGGTCTCAGCTCTTGGGCCTCCACACAATTTTTAAGAGGTCTCAGCTCGTGGGACTCCACACAATGTTTGAGAGGTCTCAGCTCTTGGGCCTCCACACAATTTTTAAAAGGTCTCAGCTCTTGGGCCTCCACACAATTTTTAAAAGGTCTCAGCTCTTGGGCCTCCACACAATTTTTAAGAGGTCTCAGCTCGTGGGACTCCACACAATGTTTGAGAGGTCTCAGCTCTTGGGCCTCCACACAATTTTTAAAAGGTCTCAGCTCTTGGGCCTCCACACAATTTTTAAAAGGTCTCAGCTCTTGGGCCTCCACACAATTTTTAAAAGGTCTCAGCTCTTGGGCCTCCACACAATTTTTAAAAGGTCTCAGCTCTTGGGCCTCCACACAATTTTTAAGAGGTCTCAGCTCCTGGGCCTCCACACAATTTTTAAAAGGTCTCAGCTCTTGGGCCTCCACACAATTTTTAAAAGGTCTCAGCTCTTGGGCCTCCACACAATTTTTAAGAGGTCTCAGCTCGTGGGACTCCACACAATGTTTGAGAGGTCTCAGCTCTTGGGCCTCCACACAATTTTTAAAAGGTCTCAGCTCTTGGGCCTCCACACAATTTTTAAAAGGTCTCAGCTCTTGGGCCTCCACACAATTTTTAAGAGGTCTCAGCTCGTGGGACTCCACACAATCCCCTCGATTCAAAGAGCAAAAGTTAATTGATTTCGTATCGAGAATCGTAAGTTTGGGTGGGTGTTTGTCATTTTTTCTTGTTTTTTTGCCCATTTCGTATTCGCACGATCGTTCGCGCATAGACGTATATGAACATACGCATTTCGTATGGAAATCGTATTTTTTGCGTTAGTTCGTGTCTTTTTCCCGTCCAAATCGTATTATTTGCGTCAGATCCTATTTTTTACGTCATTCACATGGGCTTGCGACCAATTCAGAGAGCTGATTGCTAATTGTTTTGAAGCCCATTAAATAGCTGCTTTACAAAATGTTTGCCGGCAGCTATTTGGCCTCGGGAGTAGGATGGAGAGGAGCGAGTTTGTGGCACATCAAGGGCTTATGCTTTTTGGCATTGAGTTGATCCAGATGTCTGAGAGCAGATTGCCCCTGCGTCGTCGCATGAACATCGATAGCATGAATGATGTTGAGCTGTTCGAGCTGACCAGGCTTAATCGCGCTTCCCTCCGTAAATTATATAGTGAGCTGCGGCCATGGTTAGCCCGCACCACAAGGAAGGGGCATGCAATTTCAGGTATGACCAAGATGCTTGGCTGCCTGCAATTTTTGGCGAACGGCTCGTTCCAGAGGCTGGGTGCCCTCTCCGTGGGGATCTCACAGCCTACGCTGAGCCGCGCACTATCTAAATTTTTGGAAGGCATGGCTGCCATAGCTCCAAAATATATTTATTTTCCGGATGATATGGCAGCCAGAAACGCCATTAAGCTTGGTTTTTATAATGTGGCCGACATGCCCAACGTAATTGGTGCTGTTGACTGCACACATGTGGCACTCGTACCTAGGGCAGCCGACGAGTATATATATAGGTATTTATATTTTGTTTTAGGTTATTATGTTGCCCAACGTGTAATGTAACCTGTTTTCCTTTGCGGCAGCATATTTTTTTTTGGCTCATTTGTGTACATGCCTTATTTAGGCTTTTCATTAGTAGTTTCAAATAGAGTGCAGACATGTTTTAAATTTTTGATCCTTTTTTCAATTATCAATTACCCTTTTTGTATGCTTTTGCCTTAAGGAATCGAAAAATGGGACACTCCCTTAATGTCCAGGCCGTGGTTGGGCCGGACATGCGTTTTCTGAGTGTCCTTGCCGGCTACCCAGGATCGTCGCACGACTCATATATACTCAGACGATCTGGGTTGTTTCGGAGATTTGAGTCAGGTGAATTTTCGGGTGCATGGCTGCTTGGTAAGTGTGTCCTATTTATTTGGTATTAAATTTCTGATTAATCTGTTATTTGTTGATATTTTTGATTTTGTATTCTTTACATAAGCCTGAAACTGCATTTTAGTTGGGTCGTATTTTCGGAACTCAAAACCAAAATGCTTGCCTCACTTTGTCCTTCAGAATGTTTTCCCTTTAGTTAGGATGTCTGTAAGTTCCATGTCCCAAAATATATTGGTTGGGAGTTTATACCCAAGTATCTGTTAGTTTATGGTCCTTTTGTAGTATTGGTCTTTAAATGGCAAAGTGGACTTAAACTGCATACATTGTATTCTTTATATAAATGTTGAGTGCCCCTCAGCAGCATCCTAATTGTAACATGTCAGAAAACCAAAAATATATAAAAATTCTAACTACCCTTGCCCGTGCAGATGTTTTATCATTCTTTTGTATATTTAAGCGGCATTTTTATTTATGTACTACATTAGTGGCAATAGTTATTTTGCTAATGTGCCCTGGGTGTATTTTTACGCCCTTTACCTTACATCATTTTGATATATGTCAAATTCTTTGTGTTTGTTGTCTTGCCTTTTTAATTTTAATTAACTTTAATTGTCTTGTTAAGGTGATTCCGGTTACCCACTTCTCCCCTGGCTCATGACGCCTGTGCTGCGGCCCCAGGATGCCTCTCAGGAAGCGTACAACCGTGGGCACCGCAAGACCAGGGCTGTTGTGGAGAGGGCATTTGGGCTGTTGAAGACCCGTTTTCGTTGTTTGGACCATACTGGGGGCGCCCTGCAATATGATCCCAAAAAAGTGATCGACATCATCATGGCATGTGCTGTTTTGCACAATTTTGCCATACTAGAACGTGTCCCCCGTTATGTGGATAGTCTGCCCTCTACAGCCCTAGAGGATGATGGAGACAATTATGTGGGGCCACCCAGTGAGTCTGAACAATCAGTTAGAGCAAACTTGATATTGCAGCATTTTAGTTAATTTTATTTCGTTTTTCAACATTCTGTGTGTCTGTCTTAGCCTTTTTGTTCAATATGTTGTTTTGCCGTAATGTGGCATTACCTTAAATTAAAACATTTTTCCCTTAATTGTTGCCTAATGTATTTCATGGTGTTTACTTAGCTTGATATTTGCATTGTTACACCTCTTAAACCAAAAAGTATCTGGTTTAGCCCAAGCTGATTTAAAATGTGTTTCCACTAAAAACGCCACAAGTATTGTAATTGTGAAATTAGTTTTACTTTGTTGAATTAGAATTTTTGTGCTTTACATAAAACATTCCACATACAACTGTGGTTAAAAAGGCATGATATAACAAAAAACAAATCGAGCACATCTACACCTGGAAGTGAGTGGCACAACCAAACAAGGACACCCAGTCCAAAGGTCAGCCTAGTCCAGTACTTAATCTTGCCTGTGTCAAGGGATATTTTGCCATGGCCATAATGTCACACAAACATGTCTGCAAACAGGAGGAGCACAAACCAAATACATATTTAAAGCCATAAGTGGCCAGATACACTCCACATAGACCTATGGCATTGGCTAGTGGCCTTAATCATTACTCTAAGGAGCTATATGGGAGCAAATACAAAACACAACCTGCATGAGCAACACAAAATGGATTGTTTGAAACCTCAAAGGACAAGTAAATACAGTGGGGGGTAAGAGAAAAGATGTCCCACACAATCATGGCTTAATAGGGTGGCTGCCCATAATACCCAGGTGGAGGTCCGTGGGGATGGGACCTAGCCTGGGCCATGGCTGCATTGTGAATTTGAAACTGCTCCATAATGTTTCTCTGCATATTGGTCATCTCAGCCATGGCTGACTGGATGCCATTACTTGCAGTTACCATGTTGCTGTTGAGGGTACGCAACTCCGCGAGGATGCCCTGTAAGGTGTTATTTATGTTGACCATATCGGCATGCCTTTCCTCACGCTCAGTAATGAGCTGTGCCTCAAAAGAGTCCCTCTCTTGGGTCCATAAATGAAGCAGGGCACTCTGCCTCCGCTGGGAAATTGTGGGGCGGCGTAATGGAGTCCGCCGCACAATTCCCCTGGCTCTTGGGCGTGCCCTGCCACGTTGTGTCGTCCCCTCAACAGCAACAGGCATGCTTGGCAAATCCTCAGCAGCAGAGTGAACACTGGGGACTGTTGTGTCAGTCTCCCCATGTGCATGCACAATGGATGGAGATTCACTCTGCTGCTGAGGATTGGCCAGAGAAACATTATGGAGCAGTTCCAGATTGGGACCCAGGGGGAGGTCATCGGACGTGCCCTGCAGGGAGACATCAGCTTCCTCCATTTCCTGGATCTCTTCCATGAGTGTGCGGGTCTGTAGGGACATATAAAAAAAAGGGTAAGTTGGCGTCCAAATTTGGGATTCCATCAGTTTAACACATGCTTAAGCACTTGGTAGTATTTATGGTACTAAATTAACTTACCGGAAAACTCGGATCTGGGCTCCTATGCTGTACGGACCTGGTAGGCATAAGCAAACTGGGGGGTGAGTTTACCCTTGCTGAGGGGTCATGCTGGGCTGAAGAAGAGAAAACAAAACAAGGTAAACACACACATAAGCATTGTTTTTTTAGTTAATAAAAAAGCCACTATTTTTAATATTAAGCAACTCTACAGCAATGGGGACAATTGTTAAAATACACGCAATTTTAGATATGTTCAATGGCTCGAGAAAACTGCTAACTGACCTCAGTTCAAAGTCAGGAAGTGTACCCAGTCAGCATACAACTTGCACAGCAACTATTTGGATTTTGACTACCATTCTCTAGGTCAGGGGTACTCAAACACTTCTTGTAAAGGTCCATTTAAAGGTATGTGGTGAGAGGTGAATGTCTGGGCATGGGGCTGTCGCAGGGGGTGTCTAGTTAGAAATAAACACACTGGGGGAGGGGCTGGAGATTGCCAAGTGCAAACTAATAAAGGCTGCTTGCCGTTGCTGGGCTGGATGGGGCAGAGCTGAGGGGACAGGGATTGGATGGCTAAAGGTGGGAGGTCAGGAATTGATGGTGATGGGATGGATGGAGCAAATATGTTAGAAATGTATGGGGCTGATGTGGGGGGGGGGGCAGATGGTGGGACTGTGGCAGATGGGGCAGAGCTGGGGCAGCGGGACAGGATTGGACCAAGAGAAAGATGCACCAAGTTACTGTGCACCTTGCAATGCCACTTCCTGTGCAGTACTTCATATTGCAATGCTATGTTTCAGGGAGCCATGACATTGGGCAGGAGACCAACCACTACATCGCCGATCAAGGGGGCAGCTCTGAGCACGTCAACACAGAAGTAACTGAGTGCAGGGCTGTCTGGGCAGGGGTCCGGGAATCTGGTGCCAAGGTCCGCATTGGGACCCCGGGCCGCCAGTTGAGTCTCGCTGCTCTAGGTCAGATATGTTTGGGGGTGTGTAATTAAATTGTTACCTCAAACACAACTCACACAACAAATAGCCAACCAATCCCTAATGATGTGTGTTTTGTGATTGAGTCCAAATATATCACTTTTCAGGATAAACTTCGTTACTTGACAAATCTTTTTTGTTAATTGGTCTTTTACATAATGTATGTGGTCCTAAATGTGTGATTCACAGGGACCAAAACAGGACACAAACAGGCACAGTAGTGCGAGCCCAAGCAAGCCACACCATAGGGCCATACCGTCATCTTGGTACTAGTGAACTTTAAATTGTTGCCCAAACAGGCAAACATGCAGATTAAGAGTACTCACCGTGGGTACGGGTCGGTGAGTCTGTGTCCCTTAGACCCGCATGGCCACCGACCGCGACCGGATGGAGAAGGCCCAGCACAATCTCCTCAGCAGGGGTAAACTCCAGTTTGGTAGGAAAGCCACCTCCAGTTTGCATGCTGAAAAGAGAAAATCGTTTGGTACTCAGAAAAGGTGCATACAGTACATCCTAATCCTTATATTTGGAGACATCATTTATTTACCTGTAATTATGCCTTTTAATTTCTTTTTGACGTACAGCATATTTGAGATCCGAGATTTTCTTTTGAATTTGTGGCACATCTTTCCTCTCTTCCCCCGCTGCATTTACTTGTCGTAGGATGGTTTCAAACAATTCCATCTTGCGCTGCTTCGTGGTGTGTTTTGATTTGCTCCCATAGAGCTTGTCATAGTATAATGTAAGGCCACTAGCCAATGCCATATTTTGGTCATGGGAGAATCTCCCACTCAACTGGCCGCGGCGCAATGTGCGGCCAGATGGTTGGCTTGGGTGCTCCTCCATGTGTGCAGAAACATGTGGTGACATTATGGCCTGGGGCTGGGTAGGGGAATGGACGGATTGCTGGCTTCCCAATGACTGGACTGGACTGGCCAAGGGACTGGGTGTTCTTGCGTGGCTGGCCACCGAACTTCCAGGTGTAGATGTGGTCAGGGTGGCCATTCTTTGGCCTCTTGGGGGGCTCTGTTCCCGGCTGGTGCCAGGTCGGGGGCTATGTTCCCGGCTGGTGCCAGGTCGGGGGCTATGTTCCCGGCTGGTGCCAGGTCGGGGGCTATGTTCCCGGCTGGTGCCAGGTCGGGGGCTTCTGGCCCTGCTTCTGGGCCTGGATGGGGTTGTTGCCCTGCTGCGCGGCCTTGCTGGGGTTCTGGGCCTCCTGTGTCGGCTTTCTGGGCTTCTGGCCCTGCTGCGGGGCCTGTATGGGCTTCTGGCCCTGCTTCTGGGCCTTTCTGGGCTTCTGGCCCTGCTTATGGGCCTGGATGGGGTTGTTGCCCTGCTGCGCGGCCTTGCTGGGGTTCTGGGCCTCCTGTGTCGGCTTTCTGGGCTTCTGGCCCTGCTTCTGGGCCTGGATGGGCTTCTGGCCCTGCTTCTGTGCCTGGATGGGCTTCTGGCCCTGGATGGGCTTCTGGCCCTGCTTCTGGGCCTGGATGGGCTTCTGGCCCTGATTCTGGGCCTGGATGGGCTTCTGGCCCTGGATGGGCTTCTGGCCCTGCTTCTGGGCCTGGATGGGCTTCTGGCCCTGATTCTGGGCCTGGATGGGCTTCTGGCCCTGCTGCGTGGCCTAGATGGGCTTCTGGCCCTGCTGCGGGGCCTGGGTTGGCGAAGTGCCCTGCTTGAAACCATGGGCGGTGTGGGCTCCCTTGGGCGGCCTCTTCTGGGGGCAGAGGTGGTGGGTGCTGCTGTGGCCTGTTTTTTGGCCGCAGGGGCACGTGCCTTTGGGGCCCTTTTTTGGGTAAGGGAGGGTCCAGTGTCCCTTGGTGGGGCCGAGGTGGTACTCGCCTTCTGGGAGCGTAACTTCTTGCTTCCTTGCTGGGACCTGGTGGTTGGGCCCTCCGAGGTCTGGCTTGGCTGGGCGCGTTTTGCTGCAGGCTTTTTGGGTGCCATTTTCAACAAATGCTCAAAGAGAATGAGCTTTGGGTGCAGGGACCTTTAAATAATGAGCCCAGCGTGTGACGCCTATGCGCACGACTACGCGCTCGTACGGACGTACGTTCGAGCGGAACCAGGAAACCGCTGGGGTTTCACTTATCTGCTGCCTTGAAGAAGCATAAAGATGGCGCCCACTATCTTCACCCGTCAACAGGAAGAGATCCTCATGCTGGTAAGTGCCTGGCTCTGCCTTTTAAGCTAATACTCAATGATGGCCTAAATGTAAATGATGCGTTTGGAACTAGTTTTGGGTCTCTTAATGTTTAAGAACTGGCTCCTCACACTTCATCCTCAAGGGCCGAGCCTGGCCACGTTTTCACCTGTCTATGCTGATGTCCTAATTAGGGCAATTGCTCTGGCTTAGCACCAGTTAATTAACCTGTGGAGTAGCGGGGCTAGCTGTCAAACCTGGCCTGTCTCGGACCTTGATGCGGATGTTTGAGGAACACTGTTTGCCTAAGACCACCAAACACAACGGCAAGCCACACACGTGGCCCAAAAGCCTAAGCATAAGCCGACATCTTGGATGTTGAAACCATCCTAACATGCCATAGATGCAGGTGGCCTGATTTTTAATGTTGGCTATTATCTGTATGTACATGGTGTGTGAATATAACATAAGACCAGACTCTCATTCACAGTCAACGTCCGCTTTAAGGCACTCCCCAAAAATGGCTGGCACTCTAAATGTGTGTGTTAATGACATGAAATTCTCAACTTGTGATGCAACACATATGGGTCTGTGTGTAAAAGTAAAAGCTCTGTGTCCATTATGTTTTTCAGATCATGCTTCAGCGCCGGTATGACTTCGCGCCCAATGTGTGCGAAAAAAGGGACATCGCCCGGGAGATCATCGCGGAAATCCACCGTGTGACCAGCACCACCTTCACTCACACCCAGATAATGCAGCATTGGTCGGACCTGAAACGTCTGCACATGCCCCGGGTGCGGAGGTTTTTTGGGATCCATTTCCCAAGTAAGTACCAAGCGAGAGCATGTTATATGTTGCAAATGTATAAGCTATACCTTTATTTATAATGACTTTTCTTTGTTAGTGTTGGAAATGGATTTCAGAATTCGCCGCACCCGGAGGCGCACAGGCCGACCAGTGCTGCATGAGTCTGCATCTGTGAGTGAAGGTGGTGGATCTCCCGGGCGACGGACCTACCCCTCCTCTGTGGCCTCCTCAGACCAGCCCCTGGACCTTACCACAGAGGAGGGGCGCAACCGCGTGGGCGTGGAGTCATGCCCGGCCAGGCATGGGGAAGGCTCTGGTATGTCACTCTTCATGTATATGCACAAAGATATACATGGCAGGCCAAAAACTAAGTTATCCTTTATTATGTATTTGTAGAAGCTTCGGGAGCGGGTGAGATAGTGGAGGAGGAGGCAGCAGAGATGCTGGAAGTCGATCCTGACGAAGGTGAGTGATGTCAGCCAGCCTGGGAGCCAGATCTGTTTGGAATAGTGACTCTATACAACTACTAACCAAATGTCACATGTTTCTCCAGGGACTTCTTCACAGCATAGCCAGGACCAAGGGCAGCCTGTTGGCCCCAACCAGCCATCTGTCGGCCACCAACTCCGTAAGTCTCCATGCCATTATTCATATTAATGTGTTGTTAGCTAATAACACACACATAACTAAAGGCGTAGCCAATGTGTAGTTAACACTTTCATGTGGGCACTTCGTTAGCTTAAAGCGGACCCTAACTCGTATTAAGAACATAGCTAATAATTAGCCAACACACTGTACATACAGATTGGGAACATTGAAAAACAGCCTACAGCCATCTAATGCATGTTAGGAGCCTGTAAACATCCAATATGGCGGAATATGGAATGCGCAATATTTACATGCAGCATGGGATACAGATTTTAAAAAGTAAGGTGCTGCCATGCATTGTGGGACTGATGACCTTTCCCTGAACCCAGCTATGCTCTGTATTCCCAAAGCACCACTGTAACCTACTCCCCTGTACTTTATCCCACTCTCCTCTCCTCATTAAGTGTTATGCTTCTGAGTCCCGATGGCGGCGCAGTAATCAAAAAACCACCAAAACATACTTCGATCTGGTGCAGAATCATTTTGGAATAGTTATTGCTTTTCATTAAATAATGTTGAAGGTCCGGTTTAAGGAGTTTCAATACTTACCTGTGGGAAATGCATTTACTTTATCCCTTGGAAGAATGACATATGTCATGCATTTACATGTATTTGATTAACCCCAAATCTATTTCCAGCATACAAACCGGTCTGGTCCTCCTATTTATGTTTATTTCTCTATTGCTTACAGGGATGAGGCCACAAACCGTGGCAGAAAAAAAAAAAAGAATACAAGAGTTGGTGGCCGAGCTGCTGGCCATACAGGCGACGTTGGGGCCAACAGAAGAAGAAGAGGAGGAGGATTAGTGCCCTTGGTCCTGGCTACTTTTGTAAAATAGTTCTAAAATTGTTTTTAGATATCCAAATTTTATTTTTGAAAAACAAAAAAAAAATTTTAAACATTTTTACAATGTTTTTAAAATAAACCAAAAAACAACAAAACAAAATATTTAAAATAAATAATATTTTAAGCATTCATAAATGTGTCATTTCTAATATGCGCCCAAAAAGACATTTACACAAACACGAAAAAACACGCTTAGAAACATATAGACATATGTACATTATGTTGTTTGGGTAAGTTTTAGGGTCGTCAACATGAAGAAGGATGCAAGCGCTAAGGGGTTTAGGTAAGTTTTATGGACCGAGAAATGAAGAAGGATGCAAGCGCTAAGGGGTTTAGGTAAGTTTGAGGGACCGAGAAATGAAGAAGGATGCAAGCGCTAAGGGGTTTAGGTAAGTTTTAGGGACCGAGAAATGAAGAAGGATGCAAGCGCTAAGGGGTTTAGGTAAGTTTGAGGGACCGAGAAATGAAGAAGGATGCAAGCGCTAAGGGGTTTAGGTAAGTTTTAGGGACCGAGAAATGAAGAAGGATGCAAGCGCTAAGGGGTTTAGGTAAGTTTAAGGGACCGAGAAATGAAGAAGGATGCAAGCGCTAAGGGGTTTAGGTAAGTTTGAGGGACCGAGAAATGAAGAAGGATGCAAGCGCTAAGGGGTTTAGGTAAGTTTGAGGGACCGAGAAATGAAGAAGGATGCAAGCGCTAAGGGGTTTAGGTAAGTTTTATGGACCGAGAAATGAAGAAGGATGCAAGCGCTAAGGGGTTTAGGTAAGTTTGAGGGACCGAGAAATGAAGAAGGATGCAAGCGCTAAGGGGTTTAGGTAAGTTTGAGGGACCGAGAAATGAAGAAGGATGCAAGCGCTAAGGGGTTTAGGTAAGTTTGAGGGACCGAGAAATGAAGACTGATGCAAGCGCTAAGGGGTTTAGGTAAGTTTGAGGGACCGAGAAATGAAGAAGGATGCAAGCGCTAAGGGGTTTAGGTAAGTTTTATGGACCGAGAAATGAAGAAGGATGCAAGCGCTAAGGGGTTTAGGTAAGTTTGAGGGACCGAGAAATGAAGAAGGATGCAAGCGCTAAGGGGTTTAGGTAAGTTTGAGGGACCGAGAAATGAAGAAGGATGCAAGCGCTAAGGGGTTTAGGTAAGTTTTAGGGACCGAGAAATGAAGACTGATGCAAGCGCTAAGGGGTTTAGGTAAGTTTTATGGACCGAGAAATGAAGAAGGATGCAAGCGCTAAGGGGTTTAGGTAAGTTTGAGGGACCGAGAAATGAAGAAGGATGCAAGCGCTAAGGGGTTTAGGTAAGTTTTATGGTTCATAAAGGTAAGTGGTAGCCTGGCGCGAGGCAGTAGTGGTGAGAGTGCGCATGCGCAAGATCTTATGTACATACGAACGAACGAATCTAAGAGGCCAAAAACCAATGAAAACCAGAGGCAAACGCAAGTAATTGGAAGAGGTGGACGATGGAAGCAGCACAAAAAACAGGCTGCCGCCGCAACAAGTGAGCACATGAACGTGAATTTTACGATTGTCAACTGACTGAGGCAAGTTCGGGAGATAACATACGAACGGACGTATATTTTAGGATAGAAACGTATTTGCTTATAGAATCACTCGCAAGTTCATACGTACGCACGAGCGTTCGCAAATAATAGGATGATCGGCACCAAAATCAAAGCTGCAACATGTTTCTTTGAATCGACCCTAATGTTTGAGAGGTCTCAGCTCTTGGGCCTCCACACAATTTTTAAAAGGTCTCAGCTCTTGGGCCTCCACACAATTTTTAAAAGGTCTCAGCTCTTGGGCCTCCACACAATTTTTAAAAGGTCTCAGCTCTTGGGCCTCCACACAATTTTTAAAAGGTCTCAGCTCTTGGGCCTCCACACAATTTTTAAAAGGTCTCAGCTCTTGGGCCTCCACACAATTTTTAAGAGGTCTCAGCTCTTGGGCCTCCACACAATTTTTAAAAGGTCTCAGCTCTTGGGCCTCCACACAATTTTTAAGAGGTCTCAGCTCTTGGGACTCCACACAATGTTTGAGAGGTCTCAGCTCTTGGGCCTCCACACAATTTTTAAAAGGTCTCAGCTCTTGGGCCTCCACACAATTTTTAAAAGGTCTCAGCTCTTGGGCCTCCACACAATTTTTAAGAGGTCTCAGCTCGTGGGACTCCACACAATGTTTGAGAGGTCTCAGCTCTTGGGCCTCCACACAATTTTTAAAAGGTCCCAGCTCTTGGGCCTCCACACAATTTTTAAAAGGTCTCAGCTCTTGGGCCTCCACACAATTTTTAAAAGGTCTCAGCTCTTGGGCCTCCACACAATTTTTAAAAGGTCTCAGCTCTTGGGCCTCCACACAATTTTTAAAAGGTCTCAGCTCTTGGGACTCCACACAATGTTTGAGAGGTCTCAGCTCTTGGGCCTCCACACAATTTTTAAGAGGTCTCAGATCTTGGGCCTCCACACAATTTTTAAGAGGTCTCAGCTCTAAGCTTCCCTTACTGCTCGGGTGACACACTGTAACAAACCTCCTCCTGTAAGCTTCCCTGACTGCTGGGGTGACACACTGTAACAAACCTCCTCCTGTAAGCTTCCCTTACTGCTGGGGTGACACACTGTAACAAACCTCCTCCTTTAAGCTTCCCTTACTGCTGGGGTGACACAATGACACAAGAGGACATGTCTGACCACATCACACACACACACACACACACACACACACACAATGACAATTAGGGGTGGGGTATATTTATTTTCCCCCTTGCCTATGCCATCTGTGGTTGTCATTAGGCAACGTGATTTTAAGGGGTGCAGAATTTTGTTCTTCTTTTTTGTACAGTTTGGCTTGGGGTCCATGGCAATGTAGAGGAAAGAAGGTTTCCTTGTCTTGTCTCACTTTACGTAGAAGTTATATTGTGTTTGGAGTGTATTGTTGAGTGGCTGTGATAGTGGCGTAATAGTGCGACTTGGGCGCGTTATATGCACCCAGACATGCTTCCCCTGCTGTCCCAGTTGCATTCCAGCAGTGTTGGCATCATTTTCTGATGTTTCAGGGTGGACTTGGTGACCTCCAAGTGGTCGAATTGAGATTTCCAAGTGTCGAGCATTTTTTTCCCATAGACTATAATGGGATTCGATATTCGGTCGAGTAGACGAGTAACGCGGTCTATTCGAATCGAAATTCGAAATTTCGAATATTTCACTACTCGCTCATCTCTAATAATAATCTAGTTCAGAAATCTGGTACATAAAAATGATGCCATAGATATTTGTTATGCCTTAGGGTCTCCCCCACAGAAAGTGCTAGTGCATAGAATAAAGTGTGTAATATAAGGAATCGCTAATTGTGCAAAAAGGCAAAATTGTGCAAAGTCCACAGTAAGAAATAAATGAGGGGACTAAGGTGTCCCTATAGATACATGAGTGCCCAAATAAAAGTGCTAAAGTGCAGATTGTGCAATGCTAAAAAAGATGAATAGCGAGGCACCAAGGCATATACAGCAGCAAATGGCAATAGAGAATAATTTTCAATAAACAATGTAAAAATAAACATTACCAAGTAAAGAGTCTAGGTCCACTTTAGTGCTCCGCAAACCGATGCCACCAATGCGTTGCATGGCAATTGTCCTAATGCCACTTCATCAGGATATGGCCGGTTATGATTTGCCCATGGCTTAAATACACCCTAAGCTACCCCCCACGCCAATATGGCAGGCCGCCCTCCTCTTCCGGGTGCCGGTGGTAAGGGCGGAAGTGAGGGCAGCGTGTGGGCGGCGGGGTCCGCGTCTGCGTATTGGAAAGTATGCATGGTAACCGGCGTGTCAAGGGGCCCGAATGACGCGTGCAGCCCAGGCGTCGGGCGCGCAGGTGCAACACGTCACAACGCCTGAGTGACGCCTGAGTGACGCCTGAGTGACGCATGCAACCCAGCCACCCGGCACGCAGGCGCACACAGCATACGAGACATAAGCAACCTTCGAACAAACGACAAGCCGCATATTCCCCTGCCGAAGATCACTGCCATAAAGGGGGGGGGGGGAAGGCGGGAGACTGTTATTTAGCATAAAAACACACAGAATAATTGGTTATCCACAAAAAATGTCATATCTACAAAACAAATTAAATGATACTATATACATCATCATTTGCAATATCTGTGTCCGTAAGGGAGTTGACAGGGCACAATACTGTAGTTTGAATAAAAATGACCTGACTTTCCATATTGCTCTAATAGGTCAAGCATGTATTAGTATTAAATGATGCTTGCAGGAATAAGGTGGCAAGTATATGTCCACATCGATCCACATCGAGGTTGGGCAATATAAATAAAATAGTGAGTATTGGCCCACACCAATATATATATATATATATATATATATATATATATATATATATATATATATATATGAACATCCTCTATAGCCCTCCTCATTACAGGTTAGTTTGTTATTCTGATTATATATTGAGGTTTATGCCCAAGGGGTGGAGCACTTGTTATCATAGCGACTACGTTAGGGAGATGATCTCACTTATATGGCGATTTACAATGTAACTAAATGACAAATTACACTTGAAACAATAATCAAACGCAAGATGTCATTGCGCTCTACTGTAAAGTATAAGTGCCAGCTGGCATATCCCATATTGCACATCCCTGCATCAGCAGTAAAAGTCCACCTTCTTTTTAAGGATTGACAAATTCTATAACCTGCGGGATTCACCAGTTCTGTTCCCAGTTCTGTTTGTTTATCCAAAGGTGAGGGATACATCGACAAGGGGAAGACAGGACCTTCGTTTTTTCATCTTTTGTCACCAAACGGAATATACAACACATCTTAAAAACCATAAACAAACACACCAGAATAAATAAAATTAAACAAACCAAAACAATTGTGTGAAGAATCCATAAATGTGAAACTATACAATGGACCTATGTGTTGTGCCCATAGTGCACCCCGAAACTACCCCCTTCCGCCTGGGCGGAAATGTAAAAAAGATACTCCAGCAGAGGGAATTGGAGTGGATTTATAATCTGGGCACTCGAGCACCATTAGGTATTAATGAGGATTTTTCTTTTGCACCTTTTTTGGGATGGTAGGAGGTGTTTGAATAATATACTTTTGATAATTATTAAGGGGGTAGTTTCGGGGTGCAATTACAATTGTTGCTGTGCGGGAATTTCTTTATTTGTTACAGTTTCCCAGGGGAGGCGCGTGCTGATCCTGGAGTCAGCGTGGCACCATGAGAGGCATTTATTTAGCCAGGTGACTCAAAGAACCACAGAGCAGCTTACTGCACAATTAGATACATTAAATAATACATTCACCTCCATGCTGACAGAATTTAGGACGAGCAACAGCCACATGGCCACCTTAACTAATAATTTGACATGCTCGAGGAAGTTAGAAATAGCAATAGACTCATGTTGGAATAGTGGCAGATTATGAATGCCACACATGCCCAGGTGATGGGCCATCCCCAAGGCCCACCACCAGGGTTTTATGGGCAACACCCATTTTAACAGCTATTTGCCCTGTATCTGCTCCACATCTTTCCTCTACATCCCCACTGTATTGACCTGTCTGGTGAGCGCTACCAAGATTGCCTTTTTTATGGCTTTGCTTGTATGATTTCAATTTTTGCCCATATAGCTCATTAGAGTGCTGAGATACCCCACTAGCCAATGTCTGAGATAAAACCTCACTGAACCTGCCGCTCAAGCTGCCACGCTGCAGGCTTTGGCCTAATGAAATTGTGTCTGGCTCATCCTGTTTCTAGGCATGATTGGGGGACATTCTGGCCTGGCAAACTACTACCTTGAACCCTGGCAAACATTAGACTGGACTTGCATTTGGGCTGGGGGTTATTTTTTTGGGTGGGCCACTGACTTACAGGTGTGGATGTGGCATAGGTATGGCTGCTTTCCACCTGTGCCTGTGGCAAATGTAGCCAAGCAGGAGAGGGTGTGTATGTAGCCCTATGTATTACTGGCCAAATATTGACATGCAAATGGTTGCTCCCTATGTCTGTTTATTTTATTTGTTATTTAAACTTCGGCCTGGAGTGCATTACTTTAAAACTCCTGGATGTGGCCAATTGCTAGGTGCCCTGATTCAGCACCAATGTATATTTCTGTTGTACTATGTATGTACATGAAGTCTGTGCCCTTCAACTCCAATTTATCATATTTCCAAAAAATATATTGAATGTGACTTTAGCTGTTGTTGACTAAGTTGATGCATTAATGTTTGGGTTATTTTGACATTACTGAAGGTTTTTCAAAACAAACAGGGCCCCAAAAAAATGCATGAGTCTCAGATCATGTGTGAATATTTTAGAAATTTACTCACTTACTAATTGATACAAAAAACAATACTAAATCATTCACAAAGCCAAATTATAGTATAAAATAAGAATTACATGTAACAAACAAACACAGGACAAACAAATTAGGCAAAATGGGTATTAATCAAATTGGCCTGAACAGCTTGGCCAGAGGCACTAGGTGTGCCACGGTAGTTCTCTTCTGGGTGGAGAGGGGCGCAGATCCACATACCGGGGGGCACGCTGCATGATGGCAAAGTTATGTAGGGCACAGCAGGCCAGAATTATATCGATGACCTTGTTGGGGTCATACTGTAGTGCCCCCCCCCCGGTATGGTCCAAACACCGGAAGCGAGTTTTTAACAGGCCAAAGGCCCTCTCCACAACGGCCCGGGTCTTCCGGTGGGCCCAATTGTAGGCGTCCTGTGCCGCATTCTGTGGCCGAAGGACGGGCGTCATCAGCCAGGAAAGTAGCGGATAGACGGAATCCCCTGAAAGAATACGAAAATTATAACATAAATTACACATTACAACAAAAAATTTTGTGAAAAGCGGTTGTTCCCCCTGACTAAGAGCCTCTTCTATATTTTAGCCACACCCTGTACATACAGATTGTTCTGCTGAAAAAACAGCCTAACACCATCTAATGCATGTTCTGACCCTTTAAACATCCAAGATGGCAGGTGAGGGCAAATCAGGCAGACTGCAAACAGGAATTGGGTTAGGACTGTGCTGCTCAGCATTCTTGGATGTCTTACCTTTTCAGGACCCCAGATCTGCTTTGTCTGAGCCAAGCACAGCTCTAACCCGCCCCCTGCACTTTAACCAGCTCTCCTCTACTCAGTAAATGTCCTGCTTCTGAGAAAAAATGGCGCAGACCCTATCTTAAAGTCAAGAACAGAATTGCAGCAAGTGAATGACGTTATTTGCGTCAACTTACCAAGGAGCCATCCACCTGAGAATTCTCCAGACTCAAACCGACGGTACAATCCAGATCGTCGCAATATGTACGCGTCATGGGATGAGCCTGGAAACCCGGCGAGGATGCCAAGGAACCGCATGTCCGGGGCCACCACTGCTTGGACATTCAGTGAGTGGCCCATTTTGCGGTTCCTAGGAAAAAAAAAAAAACAACAAAAATTAGCAAGACAAGGTAAACTACTCAAGCACTAACTCCTAACACCCTCCAAAAAACATGTTGGGCAATACAAATAACACTAAGTACCTAAGTATTTTTTAGCCCAAAAAAGGATATGTATGTTGGATCAACTAAAGATTAACTTTAAAGTGACTAATTAAGGCCCACATGAAAATGTTTGGCTTTGGCTGGCATGAAAAACATTGATGAAGCTAAAGACGGCCAAATGTATCACAGGGACAATTTACAAGGAGGGATTAATAGATATCCAGGGTAAGCTATTTCACAGGGACAGTTTACAAGGAGGGTTTAATAGATATACAGGGTAAGCTATTTCACAGGGACAATTTACAAGAAGGGATTAATAGATGAAAAAATGACCGATTGAACTTACCTATAGATGTACTCGTCGGCTGTCGGAGGGACCAATGCAACGTGGGTGCAATCAATGGCATCCATGACGTTGGGCATGTCGGCGATATTATAAAATGCCAGCTTAAGCGCGTTCCAGGCTACCATGTCATCAGGAAAATAAATATATTTTTGACTAATGGTAGCCATGACTTCCAAAAACGGGGATAGCGCGCGGCTCAGCATAGGCTGGGAGATCCCCACGGAGAGAGCACCCAGCCTCTGGAACGAGCCGTTCGCCAAAAATTGCAGGCAGCCAAGCATCTTGGTCATACCTGAAATTGCTTGCCCCTTCCTTGTGGTGCGGGCTATGGCCGCAGCTCACTATACAACTTATGGAGAGAAGTGCGATTAAGTCTGGTCAGCTCAAACAGCTCAATGTCACGCATGCCATCGATATGCATGCGTCGCCGGTGCAATCTGGCCTCGCCCCTGCTGATACATTCAATCCCCTGGAGTTGGTGATATTCCTCCACAAAGGCACAAAACATGGTGATTGCAAGGTATCCGAGGTCAAAATGGTCCCGTAAGGGGATCACAAATTAACCGGTTTTATAGGGTGGTGGTCCCTCGGCAATCAGCTCTCTGAATGAGACGCAAGCCCATACCAATAACGTAAGTTATCTGAACGAAACACACACAAAAACATAAACAGAAAGCTACGGAAGTTCAGATGAATGTGTCTATGAATCGAGGCTATATTTCTAGGACCAAGTTCTCCATGATATGATCTTGAAACCAGATACACATCTGGTGTGGATGCTTCTCGAACATGTATTCGGCTTATGGCTAGGGTGAGCAGCGACCCAGAAATTTCTGGTAACGTGCTGGAGTCAGTCTGGCTGCAGAATGCCTTTTAAGCTTCCCTGCCATCGCAGCTTTTCAGCCAGGTGTCCTTTTCAGTTCCCTTCTGACTAGTGAAGGTGTGAGGGGGACCAGAAGGAGGTCTTTGAAAAGGGGTCAGTCTGTGTTTACTGATCTCTCATGGGCAAGTGACAATTTCTCCAGCCAAATGGTCATTCCTCTTACTGGAAGGGCTTTGGTTAATGATGCCATTTTGTGACGGAAGACAAGATTGTTAATAGGTTTTCTTCTGATGAAAAGGGGGCTGAGTGTATCCAAAATGGACTATAATATTTCCCATATTTCTCACAGAATACTGTTCTGTTAAATTGTAAAGGGCTATGAAATCTGTCAGTATGAATGTGTATATTCACCTAGTTTCATCACCAGCTATACTGCCCAGTCCAATTCTGGACATATGGAATGGATATGAATTACGTAAAGGCTGCTAAGTAAAAATAGATGATTAAATTGGATATTTATCTGTTCACATATCTGAGATTCTGTTAGGTGGAAGACAATATAGGACTTATTGGGGAATCCACCAAATGTTTCATAGTAATCCCACTGGCAGAATTCTTTACATACTTTCTGCATACATGATAAAGATACAAATTCCAGGGATGCTATCCTAGCATTTCTTGTGATCTAGAAGGCCAAGGTCATACATTTGGGTTCTGAGTGTTTCTGATCTGTGGTATTTATGTCATTTGTTCTTAACATTTTGCCATTTTTCTCTTTACAATTTTTGTTTTCCTTGCTGCAATATATGCATTTAAATTGATGCTTGTTGGAACAAAGTTCAAATAAAGTTGTAGCAAATCTAGTTGTGTAGAGACTTAACATAAACATCTTATTTGAGATGACCATAGATAGTCTAGTAATGTCAAATGATGCTCTTGCTTTTAGCATTTCTTTTGAAAATCACCCTAAATATTGTACTGCAGGTTGAAAGAAGCATTATTGAAGACAGCCATAACCCACATATAATAGTAATAATGCTGTTACATATCAGTATTAAATAATATACCCAAAAACATAGATTATAGCATCTAGATATTATATAAATAGATGCTTGTCTTGATTCCCTGGATGGCAGCCTCGAGTGTTTAGGTTCAAATGAAGACCTCAGGCAAATCAATCATCAGTTACCAACCAACTGTATCTTTTTGCTCCCTTTTGCATCCTAACTTCTTAAATAAAAAGTGCTCTCAAAATTTGAAACACCGTTTATCTACCAAAAACCATTTTTTCCCTACAATATGGATTCTTTCCTAACTAATAAATGAAAACAGTCTACACCAAAGTCAGTAATGATCGATTAACTGTTAAAAAAAAGTTCACTACTACAATCCTCATTCTTCTCAAACTATCCTCAGCTGTTGACCATCTGCCGCTTATCAATATACTCTCCTCTTTAGGAATTATAAACTTTAGGAATTATTGCACTCTCTTGGATTACCTCCTATCTCTCTGACCTATCATTCAATGTATTCTACACTAACACTCTTTCTTCTTTCCATTCTTATTTTATTGATGTTTCCATTTTATAACTAACCTGGGAGGTGCACGTTAGCAGGGAAAATAAGTATACAAAAGTCTTAAAGGAGCCACAGCACTCAACCCTGTTATCTTGCAGACCAACCTAAAATCTGTCTCTAAATCTGGTTAAAAACAGAGGACTCGGTCACACACATTTGCAGAAGTATGCTGAAGCTGCACCACCAAATGCCAAGGTGTCTCTGTGGGGTGGAGTCCTGACTCTAATTTCTGAGAGCACCCTTTGGGACATACAATGCAATAGATAAATTGGGAGCAGGCTTACCTGAGGTTGCCCTAAAACCTCGAGTGCAGCCCATGGGGTGGAAGGGTCAAAGACCTTGCAATACAGCCTAGACCCCCACACCCATGTGCTTGCACAAATTCAAAAGAAACAAAGGAGGGGGGGCAGCCGCTCAGCCCATTTTATAACTAACCTGGGAGGTGCACGTTAGCAGGGCAATTAGGAGACACAAGTCTTAAAGGAGCCAAGCACTCAACCCTGTTAGCTTGCAGACCAACCTAAAATCTGTCTCTAAATCTTTTTTTTTTCTTTTGAATTTCTGCAAAAACCTAGAATCAGTCTTTGCTCTGGCTCTGACCTTCTCCTGTCCTCCAGCCTTGTCACCTCCTCTCACTATCACCTCCAAGACTTCTCACATGGGTCTCCAATTTTCAGGAAAGCCTCCCCGCTTCATTTGCCACTCCTCAACCCTTGAAAGCACCTTCAGAATTCAAGTATGTTTCTGTAATTACTACTTTGTAAAGCGCTATGGAAGATGATGGCGCTATATAAATAAACAATAATAATAATAATTTCCAGGTGCTCTGCTTATTCTAATGCCCCCTGAGCAGCTGGGCAATGCAGCTGGGCAATTCAAAGAAAACCGAAGCCACTCCCAGCTGCACTTTTGAGAGCGCCGATTGGCTGATCTCAAAGGTGCCGCAGCGACTCAAGTCAGCTAGCTGCCTGCATTCCTGGGCTTCTGCTTAACTATTCACAAAGGCAGCAGGGAGGCAGGGGGATGTGGCAGGTGATGATCACAGCTTCGAGGGACTGGCGGTGGGGGGGTCATACAGCGGGACATCCCATTATAGGATGCCCCGAGGGCAGGCTAGCAGCTGGCCCATGAGTCTTTTTGATTTCAGGGCCGAGCTGAGTGGGTTTTTAACCGCTTTAACCTTTAGACTGAAAGCTCATAAGGGCAGGGCCTCTCTCCTCTTGGGTCTCTCCTCTTGCATCTTGTATTCGGAATAGTCATAGAGAGCTCTGTAACACCTCATTTGTAATAGTCTATGTACTGTATACCCCACACTGATTGTAATTACTATTTTTTACAGTGCTATGGAAGATATTAGCTCAAATACTACTACTACTAATAATAATAGAGGTGACCACTGGAAACATCAACAGGGAGGGTATTCTCCATGATCAACAGGATTCAGGAAAGCAGAAATTATCAAAGGAACAAATGCACACTGTGCGTGGCAAATACCATGGGTGCGATGACCTGGGTCCTCCAGTCCCAAACGACGAATTGGAAAGAAAAGTAGAGGGTCCGCACTCCTAAAATGTAGCTTTTATTGCCATCCGGTAAAATAATCAAATATGGAACATCAGAGCAATCCTAGTCTCCTCTAACGCGTTTCGGGCTAGGCGCCCTTAATCATAGATGAAAAGGAAAGCAGACTCCATCTGAATTTGTATTAAGTGTTGAAAATCTTTTGACTTATGTACCTTTTCCCCTGGTGATCATATGTGTATATGTCATATATGTTGAGTTTGATATAATCCTATTTGCCTAGTTGCTTAGATTTTTGTGTGTGTTTGTGTGCCTTTCATTAACCCTTTAAACGCCAGCTACGTAAATTGCATGTAGCTGCCTCTCCTGTCGTTAAACGCCAGCTACGTAAATTTTAAGTACCTGGCTTTCCCCCCTGCTAACTGGCAAAAAAAAAAAAAAGACACTCACCTGACCCCCGTTTGATTCGGCCGGGTCTCCTCTTTAAGATGGTGCACTCCGATCATCCGTCGGACCTCCTCCGGCCACAGGGGAGGGCCCAGAATAGGTTGCCCCCCCCCGTTTCAGCTGCCACTGGCTTTCCTGTAAAAAGAAAATTAAATTAAAAATGACATTTACCTTCCTGCGTGTGTGCTGGCTCCCGCCGACCCTCCTCTTCACCTGGGGGGCCTCCGCTCCCCCCCCAGGACTTACGGATCTTCAGGAGAGAGCCCGGGAGGCTCTCTCCCCTTTCCTCCTCGATGGCGGCTGCCATCTTCACGCTAAGCCCCACCCCATCATCACGGCCCCGATCACCGGCTTCAGCATTCTCAGCTGTCAGATGCCGCTGATCAGTGCCCGGGGAAGGAGGTGGCAGGAGATCCTCTGATCTCCTGCCTCCCCCTTCTCTGGATGCCAATCACCACCATCTGTCATCAGAGCGGCGAGGGACAAGAGCTTACAATCAAAGGTAAGTACAGTAAAAAAAATTTTTTTTTTTAATAAAATAATTTTGTGTGGTGTTTTTTTTTTCACAGTTAACCCTTTGTGAGCAGGTAAGGGGTCTATGAGACCCCTATACCAGCTCACAAGGCTCTGGGTCTGGCAAGTCACCTGCAACTAGTGGGTGACTTGCTATTAACCCCCAGCCCCCCCATTACCTGCCTCCCCAATGGCCAGGAGGGGGGCAGAAGTGCCTGGGCCACTTAGTGGCTATGTGGGCTAGTAGCCTGCAGGGCCAGGGGCCAACGACGCTGGCCCCTGCGCCCTGTTCTACAAGCCCTCATAGCTGGCCCGGGTCGGTAATGCTGGGTAGGGGGGACTCTATGTCATTTTTGGGGGGATTTTTAAGGGTTTTTAACCCTTAAAATTCCAGAAAAAATGCCCCCCCCCCGGGAGGGGGGTCCCTATGTCAATCTTTTTTTAATTAACCCCTTATGTCCTGTTACCCAGCATTTATAAAATGCTTCCAGCATTTTGTGGTGTGGTGTGTTTGTGTTTTTTTTTTTACATTTAAAGTGGACTAACACCCAGGATATTGATCCTGTTCGGGGATGCCCCACTGTGTGAAACCCCCCGATCGCCCACAATAACTCACCTCACCCCGGTCCTACGGTGCATGCGCGGCTGCTCGTCCAATCAGCGCACTCAGAGTGGCTGAGTTATGGGCGTCTAAGAGACGTCTAAGCTCAGCCACTCTGAGCGTGCTGGAGACCACATCCCCCACTTCCCTCTAACAGGGAGCGTGCCCACGCCGGCCATTCATAAATAGCCAGCGCGGGCACGCGCCCTGCTAGAGGGATAGCGGGGATGCGGCCCGCGCATGCGCCGTAGGACCGGGATTCAGGTAAGTGGTAGTGGGTGTTCCGGAGGATTTCACACAGAGGGGCATCCCAATTTTGGATGCCCCGGGGGGAGGGAATAGAACGGTCTGGGAATCTTATAGATTCCCGGGCCGATCAGCCCTGGGTGTTGGTCCACTTTAACCCATTGTGAACTTGTAAGGAGACCATGAAACCCCTATACCAGTTCACAAGGCTGGGGGCTGTCAAGTCACCTGCGGCTAGCGGGTGATTTGCCATTAACCCCGACCCCCCTATTACCTGCCTCCCCGAAGCCCAGGGGGGGCAGAAGGGCCTGGGCTGATTTAGATGATGCGGGCTTGTACTTGGCAGGGCGGGGGGCCACCAAAGCTGGCCTCTGCGCCCTGTTCTACAAGCCCTGCATAGTTGATCCCTGGGCTGGTTATGCTGGGTAGGGGGGACCCCATGTAATTTTTATGGGAATTTTTAAGGGTTTTTAACCCTTAAAATTAAAAAAAAAAGGAGGATTACCCCCCCCCCCCTTTGGAAGGGGAACCCCACGCAAATGTATACTTGATTTAACCCTTTATAGTGTGGATTGTAGTTGTATTTTATTTTTACATGTTATAAAGTGTTCTTTTCAGTTTGGGGGGGTCTTCTGAACAGTAACGGGGGGCTACCGATACATATGTGGTACCGTTGTGATCGGGAGAAATGGGGCTTTCACATGCAATATGGTTTTCTTTAAAAAAAAAAAAAAAGGTTTTATTTGAAATAAAGGAGACAATTTTCTAAAAAATATTTTTTTATTTTGTTTTGTTTAATTTACTCAAAAATATTTATAAAAACAGTAAAAAAATTACAAACAAGACATTTCATGTTAAAGCCTAAACTCTGCCGCAAAAATAAATTCCTGCAAAAATCACAGTTAAGCATAGCGCAAAATGGTGAAAAATTACCTGTCAAGAGAGGGTGACAAAACCTCAAGTAGGCTGGCAGTTAAAAGGGTTAATAGTACCTATGCATGTTGGGTATTGTTCTGCTCGGGGGACCTTGTGCTTTCAGATTTAGCTTGTCTTTTCTTGTTTGCATATTGATTAGGGATGAGCGAATCGATCCGGACGAACCCGGATTCGATCCGAATTTCAGGAAAAATTCGATTCGGATCGAATCCGAATTTCCCCGCGATTCGATCACTCGAAGTTTTCCTTTAACATCCATTCATTTACATTTACAGGCATTCTAAGATGGCGGACGGGACATGTCTGGACATGTATCCCGCACCAGTGCAAGCTGGGGCAGTCACATGCAGCCTATCAGCAGCCAGCAAGCCCGGTGACGTCACACAGCGGTATTTAACGGCGGCCATCTTGCTTTTCCTCATTTCTCTATTGCATTCGTGAGAGACAGAACGCTGTGTAGCTGAGGGACAGACAGTTAGACAGGCAGGGACAGACAGGGACAGACAGGGACAGGCTGGAGACAGGCAGGAGACAGACAGGAGACACACAGAAAGCCAGGGAAAGGTAGGAAAAAACGGAGGCTGTGACAGGGAGATTTTTTTTTTTTTTCATCCAGCCTGAGTGTTACTAGCTGGCTGACAGGCTTTGTTAGCGTTTTCAGGCTGCTTATAGTAACTAACTGTGCATATATACTGAACTGATCTTAAGTCTGCTGTGAGGCATCCCATTCTGTGACTACACCAGCCTCTGTTTAAGACCATATAAGCATTTGCTCTTATCATATTTGAAATTAGGCCTGATAAAGACACTTTTGCTGGGCAAAGCACTACTGGACCCTGCCAGGTGCACTCCTATTTGGGGCATCCCATTCTGTGACTACAGCAGCCTCTGTTTAAGACCATATAAGCATTTGCTCTTATCATATTTGAAATTAGGCCTGATAAAGACACTTTTGCTGGGCATAGCACTACTGGACCCTGCCAGGTGCACTCCTATTTGGGGCATCCCATTCTGTGACTACAGCAGCCTCTGTTTAAGACCATATAAGCATTTGCTCTTATCATATTTGAAATTAGGCCTGATAAAGACACTTTTGCTGGGCAAAGCACTACTGGACCCTGCCAGGTGCACTCCTATTTGGGGCATCCCATTCTGTGACTACAGCAGCCTCTGTTTAAGACCATATAAGCATTTGCTCTTATCATATTTGAAATTAGGCCTGATAAAGACACTTTTGCTGGGCAAAGCACTACTGGACCCTGCCAGGTGCACTCCTATTTGGGGCATCCCATTCTGTGACTACAGCAGCCTCTGTTTAAGACCATATAAGCATTTGCTCTTATCATATTTGAAATTAGGCCTGATAAAGACACTTTTGCTGGGCATAGCACTACTGGACCCTGCCAGGTGCACTCCTATTTGGGGCATCCCATTCTGTGACTACAGCAGCCTCTGTTTAAGACCATATAAGCATTTGCTCTTATCATATTTGAAATTAGGCCTGATAAAGACACTTTTGCTGGGCAAAGCACTACTGGACCCTGCCAGGTGCACTCCTATTTGGGGCATCCCATTCTGTGACTACAGCAGCCTCTGTTTAAGACCATATAAGCATTTGCTCTTATCATATTTGAAATTAGGCCTGATAAAGACACTTTTGCTGGGCAAAGCACTACTGGACCCTGCCAGGTGCACTCCTATTTGGGGCATCCCATTCTGTGACTACAGCAGCCTCTGTTTAAGACCATATAAGCATTTGCTCTTATCATATTTGAAATTAGGCCTGATAAAGACACTTTTGCTGGGCAAAGCACTACTGGACCCTGCCAGGTGCACTCCTATTTGGGGCATCCCATTCTGTGACTACAGCAGCCTCTGTTTAAGACCATATAAGCATTTGCTCTTATCATATTTGAAATTAGGCCTGATAAAGACACTTTTGCTGGGCATAGCACTACTGGACCCTGCCAGGTGCACTCCTATTTGGGGCATCCCATTCTGTGACTACAGCAGCCTCTGTTTAAGACCATATAAGCATTTGCTCTTATCATATTTGAAATTAGGCCTGATAAAGACACTTTTGCTGGGCATAGCACTACTGGACCCTGCCAGGTGCACTCCTATTTGGGGCATCCCATTCTGTGACTACAGCAGCCTCTGTTTAAGACCGTATAACCATTTTCACTTATCATATTTGAAATTAGGCCTGATAAAGACACTTTTGCTGGGCATAGCACTACTGGACCCTGCCAGGTGCACTCCTATTTGGGGCATCCCATTCTGTGACTACAGCAGCCTCTGTTTAAGACCATATAAGCATTTGCTCTTATCATATTTGAAATTAGGCCTGATAAAGACACTTTTGCTGGGCATAGCACTACTGGACCCTGCCAGGTGCACTCCTATTTGGGGCATCCCATTCTGTGACTACAGCAGCCTCTGTTTAAGACCATATAAGCATTTGCTCTTATCATATTTGAAATTAGGCCTGATAAAGACACTTTTGCTGGGCAAAGCACTACTGGACCCTGCCAGGTGCACTCCTATTTGGGGCATCCCATTCTGTGACTACAGCAGCCTCTGTTTAAGACCATATAAGCATTTGCTCTTATCATATTTGAAATTAGGCCTGATAAAGACACTTTTGCTGGGCATAGCACTACTGGACCCTGCCAGGTGCACTCCTATTTGGGGCATCCCATTCTGTGACTACAGCAGCCTCTGTTTAAGACCATATAAGCATTTGCTCTTATCATATTTGAAATTAGGCCTGATAAAGACACTTTTGCTGGGCAAAGCACTACTGGACCCTGCCAGGTGCACTCCTATTTGGGGCATCCCATTCTGTGACTACAGCAGCCTCTGTTTAAGACCATATAAGCATTTGCTCTTATCATATTTGAAATTAGGCCTGATAAAGACACTTTTGCTGGGCAAAGCACTACTGGACCCTGCCAGGTGCACTCCTATTTGGGGCATCCCATTCTGTGACTACAGCAGCCTCTGTTTAAGACCATATAAGCATTTGCTCTTATCATATTTGAAATTAGGCCTGATAAAGACACTTTTGCTGGGCATAGCACTACTGGACCCTGCCAGGTGCACTCCTATTTGGGGCATCCCATTCTGTGACTACAGCAGCCTCTGTTTAAGACCATATAAGCATTTGCTCTTATCATATTTGAAATTAGGCCTGATAAAGACACTTTTGCTGGGCAAAGCACTACTGGACCCTGCCAGGTGCACTCCTATTTGGGGCCTCCCATTCTGTGACTACAGCAGCCTCTGTTTAAGACCGTATAACCATTTTCACTTATCATATTTGAAATTAGGCCTGAAAAAGACACTTTTGCTGGGCATAGCACTACTGGACCCTGCCAGGTGCACTCCTATTTGGGGCATCCCATTCTGTGACTACAGCAGCCTCTGTTTAAGACCATATAAGCATTTGCTCTTATCATATTTGAAATTAGGCCTGATAAAGATACTTTTGCTGGGCATAGCACTACTGGACCCTGCCAGGTGCACTCCTATTTGGGGCATCCCATTCTGTGACTACAGCAGCCTCTGTTTAAGACCATATAAGCATTTGCTCTTATCATATTTGAAATTAGGCCTGATAAAGACACTTTTGCTGGGCAAAGCACTACTGGACCCTGCCAGGTGCACTCCTATTTGGGGCATCCCATTCTGTGACTACAGCAGCCTCTGTTTAAGACCATATAAGCATTTGCTCTTATCATATTTGAAATTAGGCCTGATAAAGACACTTTTGCTGGGCATAGCACTACTGGACCCTGCCAGGTGCACTCCTATTTGGGGCATCCCATTCTGTGACTACAGCAGCCTCTGTTTAAGACCATATAAGCATTTGCTCTTATCATATTTGAAATTAGGCCTGATAAAGACACTTTTGCTGGGCAAAGCACTACTGGACCCTGCCAGGTGCACTCCTATTTGGGGCATCCCATTCTGTGACTACAGCAGCCTCTGTTTAAGACCATATAAGCATTTGCTCTTATCATATTTGAAATTAGGCCTGATAAAGACACTTTTGCTGGGCAAAGCACTACTGGACCCTGCCAGGTGCACTCCTATTTGGGGCATCCCATTCTGTGACTACAGCAGCCTCTGTTTAAGACCATATAAGCATTTGCTCTTATCATATTTGAAATTAGGCCTGATAAAGACACTTTTGCTGGGCAAAGCACTACTGGACCCTGCCAGGTGCACTCCTATTTGGGGCATCCCATTCTGTGACTACAGCAGCCTCTGTTTAAGACCATATAAGCATTTGCTCTTATCATATTTGAAATTAGGCCTGATAAAGACACTTTTGCTGGGCATAGCACTACTGGACCCTGCCAGGTGCACTCCTATTTGGGGCATCCCATTCTGTGACTACAGCAGCCTCTGTTTAAGTCCATATAAGCATTTGCTCTTATCATATTTGAAATTAGGCCTGATAAAGACACTTTTGCTGGGCAAAGCACTACTGGACCCTGCCAGGTGCACTCCTATTTGGGGCATCCCATTCTGTGACTACAGCAGCCTCTGTTTAACCCTTTAACCGCCAGCCTACCTTGAGATTTTGTCACCCTTTGTTGCCAGACCATTTTGCACTATTTTGCGCTCCACATGTTCAACTGTGATTTTTGAAGGGATTTCCCAGTATTTCCCTGGAAAATTATATATTGTTTTTTTCAGCACAGTCTGGGCTTTAACATGAAGTGTCTTGTTTGTAAGATTGTCAGTGTTTTTTAAATATTTTTGTGGAAAATATGTTAAAAAAAACCAAAAAAACATTTTTTTTACAATTTGTAGTGCGTTTTCTTAATAAAACATGCAAGTTATTTCAGGAAATCATATTGTGTGTAAAAGCCTTATTGCTCCCGATTGCAACAGTACCACATATGTATTGGTAGACACCCTTTCTTGCCCAGGAGACACGTAAAACTGAAAATAGCGACTGAGCCAATTTTGAAAGAAAACTCAACCATTTTGCTCTCCTTGCAGTTTTTCAACCAAAACACCACTTTTCAATTAAAATACCCCCCACAAACCATATGTTCCCTGAAAGTACACACCTCAAGCGTTCTAGGAGTACCAGGCTTGTTGTTGTAGCTGCAGCTTTCTGGACGCAAGCCTTCCCGAAACTCACTGGTTGTACCGGATTTCCCTAAAAAAATAGCAAAAATGCAGCATTAAGACCAAATTTTTCTATAAAAATCATGCGCTAACCAAAAAAAACTAATCAAATCTGAAATGGCAAGGTCCCCTGAACAGAACAATACCCAACATGCATAGCTACCTCCAAGGGTAAGGTTGCCAATTACCCCAAAGCAAAGCGTATGCATAACGGGCATTTCACTTGAAATTTCCTGCTCTGCAGACAAAGTGCGCACCTTGCGCTTTTTCAACCAAAACACCACTTTTCAATTAAAATACCCCCCACAAACCACATGTTCCCTGAAAGTACACACCTCAAGCGTTCTAGGCGTACCAGGCTTGTTGTTGTAGCTGCAGCTTTCTGGGCGCAAGCCTTCCCGAAACTCACTGGTTGTACCGGATTTCCCTAAAAAAATAGCAAAAATGCAGCATTAAGACCAAATTTTTCTATAAAAATCATGCGCTAACCAAAAAAAACAAATCAAATCTGAAATGGCAAGGTCTTCTGAACAGAACAATACCCAACATGCATAGCTACCTCCAAGGGTAAGGTTGCCAATTACCCCAAAGCAAAGCGTATGCATAACGGGCATTTCACTTGAAATTTCCTGCTCTGCAGACAAAGTGCGCACCTTGCGCTTTTTCAACCAAAACACCACTTTTCAATTAAAATACCCCCCACAAACCACATGTTCCCTGAAAGTACACACCTCAAGCGTTCTAGGCGTACCAGGCTTGTTGTTGTAGCTGCAGCTTTCTGGGCGCAAGCCTTCCCGAAACTCACTGGTTGTACCGGATTTCCCTAAAAAAATAGCAAAAATGCAGCATTAAGACCAAATTTTTCTATAAAAATCATGCGCTAACCAAAAAAAACAAATCAAATCTGAAATGGCAAGGTCTTCTGAACAGAACAATACCCAACATGCATAGCTACCTCCAAGGGTAGGGTTGCCAATTACCCCAAAGCAAAGCGTATGCATAACGGGCATTTCCATTGAAATTTCCTGCTCTGCAGACAAAGTGCGCACCTTGCGCTTTTTCAACAAAAACATCACTTTTCAATAAAAATACCCCCCACAAACCACATGTTCCCTGAAAGTACACACCTCAAGCGTTCTAAGCGTACCAGGCTTGTTGTTGTAGCTGCAGCTTTCTGGGCGCAAGCCTTCCCGAAACTCACTGGTTGTACTGGATTTCCCTAAAAAAATAGCAAAAATGCAGCATTAAGACCAATTTTTTCTATAAAAAACATGCGCTAACCAAAAAAAACTAATCAAATCTGAAATGGCAAGGTCTTCTGAACAGAACAATACCCAACATGCATAGCTACCTCCAAGGGTAGGGTTGCCAATTACCCCAAAGCAAAGCGTATGCATAACGGGCATTTCACTTGAAATTTCCTGCTCTGCAGACAAAGTGCGCACCTTGCGCTTTTTCAACCAAAACACCACTTTTCAATTAAAATACCCCCCACAAACCACATGTTCCCTGAAAGTACACACCTCAAGCGTTCTAGGCGTACCAGGCTTGTTGTTGTAGCTGCAGCTTTCTGGGCGCAAGCCTTCCCGAAACTCACTGGTTGTACCGGATTTCCCTAAAAAAATAGCAAAAATGCAGCATTAAGACCAAATTTTTCTATAAAAAACATGCGCTAACCAAAAAAAACTAATCAAATCTGAAATGGCAAGGTCCCCTGAACAGAACAATACCCAACATGCATAGCTACCTCCAAGGGTAAGGTTGCCAATTACCCCAAAGCAAAGCGTATGCATAACGGGCATTTCACTTGAAATTTCCTGCTCTGCAGACAAAGTGCGCACCTTGCGCTTTTTCAACCAAAACACCACTTTTCAATTAAAATACCCCCCACAAACCACATGTTCCCTGAAAGTACACACCTCAAGCGTTCTAGGAGTACCAGGCTTGTTGTTGTAGCTGCAGCTTTCTGGACGCAAGCCTTCCTGAAACTCACTGGTTATACTGGTTGTTGTGGAGGTTGGTCTTCCCCTGGGGAAGGGCGCCGGAACCACCGAACTGGCCAGATTTACTTGTTGGTCATGGGGCACGGGCGCCCCTATGGGCATGCGCTCGGGAGCCCCGTGACCAAACTGAAAAAAAAAACCACACATATACACACACACTTCCTCTCCAAAATCAACATCTATTTTTTTTTAGTTTTTTTTAAATACCTTTTCTTCCGGGGTCTCTTCCTCAGCACTTCAGTCAGTCACACGTCCCTGACCCAGTAGGTGGGCGGAGTCCGGTGGCCTGCTCTCATGTCCCGCGCTGGCAATGCTCTTTAACCAATGGCTGAGGCGGGGCAGGCAGGGCGAGGAGGCCAATCAAGATGCCAGCTGTCAGAGCCGACCGAGATGGAGGCCAGGTGGGTGCGAGCGCGGCCGCCAGGGAGCACATGATCGCCTGGGGGTGACAGGATGGATGGCTGCATGGGAGGGTGAAAGGGTGGATGGATGGCGGCATGGGGGTGACAGGATGGATGGATGGCGGCATGGGGGTGACAGGATGGATGGATGGCGGCATGGGGGTGACAGGATGGATGGATGGATGGCGGCATGGGGGTGACAGGATGGATGGATGGATGGCGGCATGGGGGTGACAGGATGGATGGATGGATGGCGGCATGGGGGTGACAGGATGGATGGATGGATGGCGGCATGGGGGTGGCAGGATGGATGGATGGATGGCGGCATGGGGGTGACAGGATGGATGGATGGATGGCGGCATGGGGGTGACAGGATGGATGGATGGATGGCGGCATGGGGGTGACAGGATGGATGGATGGATGGCGGCATGGGGGTGACAGGATGGATGGATGGATGGCGGCATGGGGGTGACAGGATGGATGGATGGATGGCGGCATGGGGGTGACAGGATGGATGGATGGATGGCGGCATGGGGGTGACAGGATGGATGGATGGATGGCGGCATGGGGGTGACAGGATGGATGGATGGATGGCGGCATGGGGGTGACAGGATGGATGGATGGATGGATGGATGGCGGCATGGGGGTGACAGGATGGATGGATGGATGGCGGCATGGGGGTGACAGGATGGATGGATGGATGGCGGCATGGGGGTGACAGGATGGATGGATGGATGGCGGCATGGGGGTGACAGGATGGATGGCGGCATGGGGGTGACAGGATGGATGGATGGATGGATGGCGGCATGGGGGTGACAGGATGGATGGATGGATGGCGGCATGGGGGTGACAGGATGGATGGATGGATGGATGGATGGCGGCATGGGGGTGACAGGATGGATGGATGGATGGCGGCATGGGGGTGACAGGATGGATGGATGGATGGCGGCATGGGGGTGACAGGATGGATGGATGGATGGCGGCATGGGGGTGACAGGATGGATGGCGGCATGGGGGTGACAGGATGGATGGATGGATGGATGGCGGCATGGGGGTGACAGGATGGATGGATGGATGGCGGCATGGGGGTGACTGGATGGATGGCGGCATGGGGGTGACTGGATGGATGGCGGCATGGGGGTGACTGGATGGATGGCGGCATGGGGGTGACTGGATGGATGGCGGCATGGGGGTGACTGGATGGATGGCGGCATGGGGGTGACTGGATGGATGGCGGCATGGGGGTGACTGGATGGATGGCGGCATGGGGGTGACTGGATGGATGGCGGCATGGGGGTGACAGGATGAATGGATGGCGGCATGGGGGTGACAGGATGAATGGATGGCTGCATGGGGGTGACAGGATGAATGGATGGCTGCATGGGGGTGACAGGATGAATGGATGGCTGCATGGGGGTGACAGGATGAATGGATGGCTGCATGGGGGTGACAGGATGAATGGATGGCTGCATGGGGGTGACAGGATGAATGGATGGCTGCATGGGGGTGACAGGATGAATGGATGGCTGCATGGGGGTGACAGGATGAATGGATGGATGGATGGATGGCTGCATGGGGGTGACAGGATGAATGGATGGATGGCTGCATGGGGGTGACAGGATGAATGGATGGCGGCATGGGGGTGACAGGATGGATGGATGGATGGATGGCTGCATGGGGGTGACAGGATGAATGGATGGATGGCGGCATGGGGGTGACAGGATGAATGGATGGATGGCGGCATGGGGGTGACAGGATGGATGGATGGATGGCGGCATGGGGGTGACAGGATGGATGGATGGATGGCGGCATGGGGGTGACTGGATGGATGGCGGCATGGGGGTGACTGGATGGATGGCGGCATGGGGGTGACTGGATGGATGGCGGCATGGGGGTGACTGGATGGATGGCGGCATGGGGGTGACAGGATGAATGGATGGCTGCATGGGGGTGACAGGATGAATGGATGGCTGCATGGGGGTGACAGGATGAATGGATGGCTGCATGGGGGTGACAGGATGAATGGATGGCTGCATGGGGGTGACAGGATGAATGGATGGCTGCATGGGGGTGACAGGATGAATGGATGGCTGCATGGGGGTGACAGGATGAATGGATGGCTGCATGGGGGTGACAGGATGAATGGATGGCTGCATGGGGGTGACAGGATGAATGGATGGCTGCATGGGGGTGACAGGATGAATGGATGGCTGCATGGGGGTGACAGGATGAATGGATGGCTGCATGGGGGTGACAGGATGAATGGATGGCTGCATGGGGGTGACAGGATGAATGGATGGCTGCATGGGGGGTGACAGGATGAATGGATGGCTGCATGGGGGGTGACCGGATGAATGGATGGATGGATGGATGGATGGCAGCATTCCATAACGATCGCCTTTACCTGGCGGCGGCGACAGACAGATGATCAGCGGCGCGGGCGGGCGGGCGGGCGGGGGGGGGGCGGCGGGCGATCGAGCGGGGGGGGGGGGCGGGCGATCGGGCGGGGGGGGGGGCGGGCGATCGGGCGGGGGGGGTCGGGGATCGGTATTACTTACGGTCGCCCTGACCCCCTGGGCTCCGGAAAGGTTTCTGCTCCAGCGTCATCTGATGAGGTAAGCAGGGGGCGCCGGCTGATGACAGCTGCCGTGCGCCCCCTGCTGATTGGTCAGGGGAGCGATCGGGTGACTTGGTTCACACCCAGGTCACCTCCCCCTGACCCCTGGACTCCCTGCAAGCTGCTCCACAGCAACTGGCCCGCTGATGCCCCCCCGATGGCCCGGAAGGTAAGGGAACGCTAGCTACGTGAAATTCACGTAGCTGGCGTTTAACGACAGGAGAGGCAGCTACGTGAATTTTACGTAGCTGGCGCTAGAAGGGTTAAGACCGTATAACCATTTTCACTTATCATATTTGAAATTAGGCCTGATAAAGACACTTTTGCTGGGCATAGCACTACTGGACCCTGCCAGGTGCACTCCTATTTGGGGCATCCCATTCTGTGACTACAGCAGCCTCTGTTTAAGACCATATAAGCATTTGCTCTTATCATATTTGAAATTAGGCCTGATAAAGACACTTTTGCTGGGCATAGCACTACTGGACCCTGCCAGGTGCACTCCTATTTGGGGCATCCCATTCTGTGACTACAGCAGCCTCTGTTTAAGACCATATAAGCATTTGCTCTTATCATATTTGAAATTAGGCCTGATAAAGACACTTTTGCTGGGCAAAGCACTACTGGACCCTGCCAGGTGCACTCCTATTTGGGGCATCCCATTCTGTGACTACAGCAGCCTCTGTTTAAGACCATATAAGCATTTGCTCTTATCATATTTGAAATTAGGCCTGATAAAGACACTTTTGCTGGGCATAGCACTACTGGACCCTGCCAGGTGCACTCCTATTTGGGGCATCCCATTCTGTGACTACAGCAGCCTCTGTTTAAGACCATATAAGCATTTGCTCTTATCATATTTGAAATTAGGCCTGATAAAGACACTTTTGCTGGGCAAAGAACTACTGGACCCTGCCAGGTGCACTCCTATTTGGGGCATCCCATTCTGTGACTACAGCAGCCTCTGTTTAAGACCATATAAGCATTTGCTCTTATCATATTTGAAATTAGGCCTGATAAAGACACTTTTGCTGGGCATAGCACTACTGGACCCTGCCAGGTGCACTCCTATTTGGGGCATCCCATTCTGTGACTACAGCAGCCTCTGTTTAAGACCATATAAGCATTTGCTCTTATCATATTTGAAATTAGGCCTGATAAAGACACTTTTGCTGGGCAATGCACTACTGGACCCTGCCAGGTGCACTCCTATTTGGGGCATCCCATTCTGTGACTACAGCAGCCTCTGTTTAAGACCATATAAGCATTTGCTCTTATCATATTTGAAATTAGGCCTGATAAAGACACTTTTGCTGGGCAAAGCACTACTGGACCCTGCCAGGTGCACTCCTATTTGGGGCATCCCATTCTGTGACTACAGCAGCCTCTGTTTAAGACCATATAAGCATTTGCTCTTATCATATTTGAAATTAGGCCTGATAAAGACACTTTTGCTGGGCATAGCGCTACTGGACCCTGCCAGGTGCACTCCTATTTGGGGCATCCCATTCTGTGACTACAGCAGCCTCTGTTTAAGACCATATAAGCATTTGCTCTTATCATATTTGAAATTAGGCCTGATAAAGACACTTTTGCTGGGCAAAGCACTACTGGACCCTGCCAGGTGCACTCCTATTTGGGGCATCCCATTCTGTGACTACAGCAGCCTCTGTTTAAGACCATATAAGCATTTGCTCTTATCATATTTGAAATTAGGCCTGATAAAGACACTTTTGCTGGGCAAAGCACTACTAGACCCTGCCAGGTGCACTCCTATTTGGGGCATCCCATTCTGTGACTACAGCAGCCTCTGTTTAAGACCATATAAGCATTTGCTCTTATCATATTTGAAATTAGGCCTGATAAAGACACTTTTGCTGGGCATAGCACTACTGGACCCTGCCAGGTGCACTCCTATTTGGGGCATCCCATTCTGTGACTACAGCAGCCTCTGTTTAAGACCATATAAGCATTTGCTCTTATCATATTTGAAATTAGGCCTGATAAAGACACTTTGGCTGGGCAAAGCACTACTGGACACTGCCAGGTGCACTCCTATTTGGGGCATCCCATTCTGTGACTACAGCAGCCTCTGTTTAAGACCGTATAACCATTTTCACTTATCATATTTGAAATTAGGCCTGATAAAGACACTTTTGCTGGGCATAGCACTACTGGACACTGCCAGGTGCACTCCTATTTGGGGCATCCCATTCTGTGACTACAGCAGCCTCTGTTTAAGACCATATAAGCATTTGCTCTTATCATATTTGAAATTAGACCTGATAAAGACACTTTTGCTGGGCAAAGCACTACTGGACCCTGCCAGGTGCACTCCTATTTGGGGCATCCCATTCTGTGACTACAGCAGCCTCTGTTTAAGACCATATAAGCATTTGCTCTTATCATATTTGAAATTAGGCCTGATAAAGACACTTTTGCTGGGCAAAGCACTACTGGACCCTGCCAGGTGCACTCCTATTTGGGGCATCCCATTCTGTGACTACAGCAGCCTCTGTTTAAGACCATATAAGCATTTGCTCTTATCATATTTGAAATTAGGCCTGATAAAGACACTTTTGCTGTGCATAGTCTTACTGCTGCCTGCCAGGTGCTCTCTGGTTTTTGGGACATCCCATTCTGTAACATACCATTAGCCTCTGCATTAACTGTAAGCTGCACATTTATTTAAAGAAATTTGGCCTGTATGAGCCTGCTAACACACTGCTGCTGTGTGCATATATACTGATCTCAAGTCAGCTTTGGGGCATCCCATTCTGTAACATACCATTAGCCTCTGCATTAACTGTAAGCTGCACAGTTATTTAAAGAAATTTGGCCTGTATGAGCCTGCTAACACACTGCTGCTGTGTGCATATATACTGATCTCAAGTCAGCTTTGGGGCATCCCATTCTGTAACATACCATTAGCCTCTGCATTTACTGTAAGCTGCACATTTATTTAAAGAAATTTGGCCTGTATGAGCCTGCTAACACACTGCTGCTGTGTGCATATATACTGATCTCAAGTCTGCTTGGGGCATCCCATTCTGTAACATACCATTAGCCTCTGCATTAACTGTAAGCTGCACAGTTATTTAAAGAAATTTGGCCTGTATGAGCCTGCTAACACACTGCTGCTGTGTGCATATATACTGATCTCAAGTCTGCTTGGGGCATCCCATTCTGTAACATACCATTAGCCTCTGCATTAACTGTAAGCTGCACAGTTATTTAAAGAAATGTGGCCTGTATGAGCCTGCTAACACACTGCTGCTGTGTGCATATATACTGATCTCAAGTCAGCTTTGGGGCATCCCATTCTGTAACATACCATTAGCCTCTGCATTAACTGTAAGCTGCACAGTTATTTAAAGAAATTTGGCCTGTATGAGCCTGCTAACACACTGCTGCTGTGTGCATATATACTGATCTCAAGTCAGCTTTGGGGCATCCCATTCTGTAACATACCATTAGCCTCTGCATTTACTGTAAGCTGCACATTTATTTAAAGAAATTTGGCCTGTATGAGCCTGCTAACACACTGCTGCTGTGTGCATATATACTGATCTCAAGTCTGCTTGGGGCATCCCATTCTGTAACATACCATTAGCTTCTGCATTTACTGTAAGCTGCACATTTATTTAAAGAAATTTGGCCTGTATGAGCCTGCTAACACACTGCTGCTGTGTGCATATATACTGATCTCAAGTCTGCTTGGGGCATCCCATTCTGTAACATACCATTAGCCTCTGCATTAACTGTAAGCTGCACAGTTATTTAAAGAAATTTGGCCTGTATGAGCCTGCTAACACACTGCTGCTGTGTGCATATATACTGATCTCAAGTCAGCTATGGGGCATCCCATTCTGTAACATACCATTAGCCTCTGCATTAACTGTAAGCTGCACAGTTATTTAAAGAAATTTGGCCTGTATGAGCCTGCTAACACACTGCTGCTGTGTGCATATATACTGATCTCAAGTCAGCTTTGGGGCATCCCATTCTGTAACATACCATTAGCCTCTGCATTTACTGTAAGCTGCACATTTATTTAAAGAAATTTGGCCTGTATGAGCCTGCTAACACACTGCTGCTGTGTGCATATATACTGATCTCAAGTCTGCTTGGGGCATCCCATTCTGTAACATACCATTAGCCTCTGCATTTACTGTAAGCTGCACATTTATTTAAAGAAATTTGGCCTGTATGAGCCTGCTAACACACTGCTGCTGTGTGCATATATACTGATCTCAAGTCTGCTTGGGGCATCCCATTCTGTAACATACCATTAGCCTCTGCATTTACTGTAAGCTGCACATTTATTTAAAGAAATTTGGCCTGTATGAGCCTGCTAACACACTGCTGCTGTGTGCATATATACTGATCTCAAGTCAGCTTTGGGGCACCCCATTCTGTAACATACCATTAGCCTCTGCATTAACTGTAAGCTGCACAGTTATTTAAAGAAATTTGGCCTGTATGAGCCTGCTAACACACTGCTGCTGTGTGCATATATACTGATCTCAAGTCAGCTTTGGGGCATCCCATTCTGTAACATACCATTAGCCTCTGCATTTACTGTAAGCTGCACATTTATTTAAAGAAATTTGGCCAGTATGAGCCTGCTAACACACTGCTGCTGTGTGCATATATACTGATCTCAAGTCTGCTTGGGGCATCCCATTCTGTAACATACCATTAGCCTCTGCATTAACTGTAAGCTGCACAGTTATTTAAAGAAATTTGGCCTGTATGAGCCTGCTAACACACTGCTGCTGTGTGCATATATACTGATCTCAAGTCTGCTTGGGGCATCCCATTCTGTAACATACCATTAGCCTCTGCATTTACTGTAAGCTGCACATTTATTTAAAGAAATTTGGCCTGTATGAGCCTGCTAACACACTGCTGCTGTGTGCATATATACTGATCTCAAGTCTGCTTGGGGCATCCCATTCTGTAACATAACATAACCTACCTACCATACTAAGCAGCTCTCTTATTTAAACTAAGCAGGCCTCTTGGAGGCCGAGTGTCCACTTTTGGGTGTGCATTTATATTCGGTTTCATATACAGTGGGGTATCCCAATTTGTAAGATAACCTACCCCAACCATGTAAACTAAATAGGCCTGTTGCAGCCTGAGTTTCTCTGCTTGCGTATGGCCTGCATTACAATCTGTCTCTTTCAATGACACTGCTGCCTGGGGTATCCCAATTTGTAAGATAACCTACCCCAACCATGTAAACTAAAGGTTACGTCCTTCCAGAAGGAAAACTTATGCCGAACACTATTTTTGTTAGGGGCATTGACCTTTGGATTGATCGGCATGAAATTAATTTTTTTTTTTCAAAGTATGGCGCTGTGAAGAAGGTCAAAATGATGTCTCATACTTGGATTATTGTTACTTTTTGTTCAGCTTGAAATATAACAGGCCACACGGGCATCCCAAGGCACATGCTATTTTAAACCTATCTGTTATACAACATAAGCGTTGATCAGGCTACTTCAGTTTGCACTTGTTTTTGACTGATTTTAATAAACCAGGCCGCAGGGCACCCCAAAGCTGCACCTTGCACCCTATCTGGTATACAACATAAGCGTTGATCAGCATCAGCTTCATTAAGCTACTTCAGTTTGCACTTCCTTTTTGACTGCTTTCATTTAACCAGGCCGCAGGGCACCCCAAAGCTGCACCTTGCACCCTACCTGTTTATACTAAATAAGCGTCTACAGCCTCAGCTTTATTAAGTTATTGCATTTTGAATTGGTTTTGGTCTGCTTTAAATACACCAGGCCGCAGGGCATCCCAAACCTGCATGTTGCACCCCATCTGTTATACTAAATAAGCGTTGATCAGCATCAGCTTTATTAAGCTATTGCATTTTGCATTGGTTTTTGTACTGCTGCCAAAACACTAGCCCATATGGGCATCCCAAACCAGCACATGTCACCCTATCTGTTATACTAAATAAGCTTCTACAGGCCCTTTTTTTATTTATTTATTTTTATTTATATAGAGCTGCAATAGCTTATATTGTGAGGTTAATTTGCCATTTTGCAGCATAATATAGAGCAGCCCCTGTGTAAATCTGAGGGGCAATAGCTTATATAGTGAGGTAAATTTGCCATTTTGCTTCGTTATATAGAGCAGCCCAGTTGCCATCTAAATCAACTACTGTCCGGCCAGTACAGCTTTTCCAGGGCAAACTCTGCTAGTTGCGGGCACAAGTCAAGTTTGGCTTCCCAGCAAATCCAGTGGATCTTGAAGGTGTGTTGGCATGGTCATGTCAAGGTATGACATGACCTGCTGTTTGAGGTCCAGCTCCAGGTCTTCCTGCTGCTCATGAGTAGACTCACTATGCGGGTGTAGAAAGCTACTCACTAGCGACTGAAGACTGAGGCTGCTGCTGATGGAGCTGCTGCTGCTGCTCCTTCCACCCCCCCAGCAGCCATGGCAGTGGAAGGTGATCGCAGACTTCCCCCCGAGTCAGACCTGCGGGAGTATGGGCCATGGCGCAGATAGACATCGCCCAACTGACTACGTGGGATGTCTCTGTAGTAGGTCAGTTTGTCCTCCCTCTCAGTGGGCGTAAAAAATGCCCCCATTTTGTGCCGGAAGCGAGGGTCCAATAAGTTGGAGAGCCAGAAGTCTTCCCGCTGACAAATGGAGACAATTCTGCGCTCACTAGTACGCATGCATGTGAGCATGCATCGTGCCATTTGTGCAAGTGACTCGGAGGGACTACCTGTCTCCATCTCCACTGTAAACTGCCATGGTGTGTCTGGGTCCTCTGTCTCGCCTTACTCACAACCCTCTAGCTCCTGTGGCTGCTCCTGCTCCTCCTCTCCTGTCAGATGACTAGATAAAATGGTCATTTTGTGAAACCTAAACTGTGGTTTGCTGTGCCCCACCCCCTCCTCCTCCTCCACTTCAGCCCCCACAGGCTTCATGTGGCTGTGAAATGTATGTGCCATGTCTCCAGTGCCCTGACCAGCCATGCTTTCCAACATGTGTTGTAGTACATGAAGCAGTGGAATCTCATCGTTCATCTCATAGTCCTGGCAACTGACTAATAATGTAGCTTCCTCAAAGGGCCTGAGCAAACGGTCGGTGTCACATATGAGCTGCCAATGGTTTACATTGAATTTACACAGGGGTGTCCCCCTATCCGTTTGGATCATCCAGAAATCCGTGATGGCTTTTCTCTGTTCCTATAGTGCAGTGGTCCTCAACCCTGTCCTCAAGGCCCACCAACATGTCATGTTTTTTGGATCTCCAAATAGCCAGCTCTATTGCTCTGCAGCTGCACTAATTACTCCACCTGAGCATCTTTGTGGAGATCTGCAAAGCCTGGCCTGTTGGTGGGCCTTGAGGACAGGGTTGGGGACCACTGCTATAGTGGATCCTGCATATGGAGGGTGGAATTCCAACGGGTGGAAACATCGCAAATCAGACTATGGTGGGGTACACCGTTGTGACGCTGAGGCTCAATAAGGTTGTGCTTGGTGGTGTAGGAGTGCCAGAAGTGCATGCTAACTTTCTTTCCTGTTGTTCGGATGTCTTTCAGATGGGGGCAAGACTTCAAAACTAGACTGAACACGTGTGCCATGTCAGGACGCATGACTCTGGCTTCCTTGTCGCAGCGCAAACAAGATGTTCTTCCAAGTGTCAGTCACCATGGGTCCAAATTTGCAGTTTTCGTGGATTAAGCAATGCTTTCATGGATTGAGTTCTCATTTTTAGTAGTTCCTCCCATGTGTGACTCTGATGGTCAAGGAAAACCATGTGAAGAACAGCGTGAAACCACAATCACCAAGGGGGCCTAAAAGGATATATATTGTCCACCATGAGTCTATAGTTACAGCTCCAGGCGTAGACAACACTGTGCACTTTGGTACACACTGACAGGCTAAAGGACTGGCCCACCTTCTGTTCAACAACCATGCCATGTGACTCTCCACCTCGGCTCGGCACAAGCCATCAGTTCTCTGAAAGGTCCACCACTGGGTAATGCAGCAGGCTGGACTTATGGTGACGCTGTCTGAGAGGAGAAATCCCTCAGACATCAAGATTAAAAATTCCAAGAATTTTTGAGGGCTAATTATTCAGAGGCAAATGATAGCTAGTTGTTTCTGATTTAATTGCAAGGTGGAAACACACCCTCAAACAAAACTTCACTTTCGCAATACTATTGCATTTGTCTATTCATAATTTTATGTATATACACTAACTAACCTACTTTTTCTCCACAGGATGCTGCATGGAACACTGCCACATCGCTGAGTAGCTGATTTTTCCTACCAACAGTCCGCAATAATTCGCTGCTGCTGCCGCCGCCACCGCCGCAGACTCCAGGGACCCTCTTCCACTACCTCGGCTTGCAACACCTCCTCCCACGACACTCTCCTCATCACTAATTGCCGGATAGTGGAAGAAGAGGCGAGTGTCTCCTCCACTTCTTGGCTGGGCAGTAGCTGCTGAATTTTATGATTATCAGATCTTGGATATCAGATCAATGGATAGTGGAGCTGAACCCAAAGCATAACAGACAGACAGTTGACTGGGGGTGTCAGATGCCACTTGTGATGCAGTGGACTGCTTTTGCAGCACTTCGAGACAAAGTTGCTTCATTGGCTGACACAATGACTGGTAAAGCTGTGGAACATATGGTTGAAAAGCAAGAATAACCATTTGTTTTTATATGAAAAAGACCCTGGTTTATACAGACTTTTTTTTTCCAGAGACTGCCCTGCGTGGAAATGAATGGCGCATGGATCAGCCAAGCTTTCCTCCCAACAATGCCTGATGTATTCCAGTAGATTGATGACGGGGCCAGACCAAGAAAGATGGATCGTGCAAAACAGATTTAAGGCGCTGCTCTCCAGTTACAGACATTCCTCCGCATCGGACCACAAGTAAGTATTGATAAAAAATCCTTTACGTTACTCTTACTTTTTATTAATATTCTTCGGATAAGACGGATCAGACATGATTCCAGATTAAAAATTCCAAGAATTTTTGAGGGCTAATTAGTCAGAGGCAATGATACCTTCTTGTTTCTGATTTAATTAAAAGGTGGAAACACACCCTCAAACAAAACTTCACTTTGGCAAACTTTTGCATTTGTTTATTCATAATTTTATGTAGATATTACTAACTAAGCTACTTTTTCTCCACATGACTCTCCACAGGGTGTGATTCATCCAATTTTTGGGCTCCTGAAGCCAACCCCAGGGTCTGTTTAAAGTAATGTTTGGGCTCCTGCTGCTGCTTGCAACTCCAGGGTGTGATTCATCCAATTTTTGGGCTCCTGAGGCCAACCCCAGGGTCTGTTTAAAGTAATGTTTGGGCTCCTGCTGCTGCTTGCAACTCCAGGGTGTGATTCATCCAATTTTTGGGCTCCTGAAGCCAACCCCAGTGTCTCTTTAAAGTAATATTTGGGCTCCTGCTGCTGCTGCTGCTGCCAACTCCAGGGTGTGATTCATCCAATTTTTGGGCTCCTGAGGCCAACCCCAGGGTCTGTTTAAAGTAATGTTTGGGCTCCTGCTGCTGCTACTGCCAACTTCTGCCAACTCCAGGGTGTGATTCATCCAATTTTTGGGCTCCTGAGGCCAACCCCAGGGTCTCTTTAAAGTAATGTTTGGGCTCCTGCTGCTGCCAACTCCAGGGTGTGATTCATCCAATTTTTGGGCTCCTGAGGCCAACCCCAGTGTCTCTTTAAAGTAATATTTGGGCTCCTGCTGCTGCTGCCAACTCCAGGGTGTGATTCATCCAATTTTTGGGCTACTGAAGCCAACTCCAGTGTCTCTTTAAAGTAATATTTGGGCTCCTGCTGCTGCTGCCAACTCCAGGGTGTGATTCATCCAATTTTTGGGCTCCTGAGGCCAACCCCAGGGTCTCTTTAAAGTAATGTTTGGGCTCCTGCTGCTGCCAACTCCAGGGTGTGATTCATCCAATTTTTGGGCTCCTGAGGCCAACCCCAGGGTCTCTTTAAAGTAATATTTGGGCTCCTGCTGCTGCTGCCAACTCCAGGGTGTGATTCATCCAATTTTTGGGCTACTGAAGCCAACTCCAGTGTCTCTTTAAAGTAATATTTGGGCTCCTGCTGCTGCTGCTGCCAACTCCAGGGTGTGATTCATCCAATTTTTGGGCTCCTGAGGCCAACCCCAGGGTCTCTTTAAAGTAATGTTTGGGCTCCTGCTGCTGCCAACTCCAGGGTGTGATTCATCCAATTTTTGGGCTCCTGAGGCCAACCCCAGGGTCTCTTTAAAGTAATATTTGGGCTCCTGCTGCTGCTGCCAACTCCAGGGTGTGATTCATCCAATTTTTGGGCTACTGAAGCCAACTCCAGTGTCTCTTTAAAGTAATATTTGGGCTCCTGCTGCTGCTGCTGCCAACTCCAGGGTGTGATTCATCCAATTTTTGGGCTCCTGAAGCCAACCCCAGGGTCTCTTTAAAGTAATATTTGGGCTCCTGCTGCTGCTGCTGCCAACTCCAGGGTGTGATTCATCCAATTTTTGGGCTCCTGCTGCTGCTGCTGCTGCCAACTCCAGGGTGTGATTCATCCAATTTTTGGGCTCCTGAAGCCAACTCCAGTGTCTCTTTAAAGCAATGTTTGGGCTCCTGCCCCTCATAGTGATGCCACTTCAACTCTCTTGAATTCAATTGTGCCGCTCTGCGATTCTATTAGCGATGCCTCTGATCTGCATGTGATATTTCTTCAAAGTATTATTTAACTAACCCAGCACGCATCCTGTGCGTGTTACAGCAAGGCAGAATGGTTTACAACCCTATTGAGGCTCTAGGAGGCTCAGAAATAGCCGTTTTTAATAGCGATTCGTCGCGAATTTATTCGGGTCGAAACGATTTTTGTCGGAAAATTCGGCGAATCAGTCGAATCGAATTTTTCAAAAGTTCGCTCATCTCTAATATTGATATTTTAGGAAAACTCATTTTTTATTCTGCTTTATTATACATTTTTTAAGGAAACCCTGTACAACCAAAGAATTCTTTGAGGGATTACTTTCAGAAAGATGGGCCCACTACAACATGCTGGGTATGCTTAGAAAGCTTATCATGTGTACTTTGTCTGCAGAGCTGAAATCTTCAAGCAAAATTACCATTGTGCACATGCTTTACTTTTTGGTGTTTGGCAACTCTTCTTTTGACAGTAGCTATGCATGTTGGGTATCGTTCTGTTCGGGGGATGTTGCTTTTTCAGATTAACTTGTTTTTTCTTGTTTGCATATAGTTTTTTAGGAAAATGTGGCTTTGATCCTGCTTTTTTTATCCTTTTTAGGGAAGCTCTGTGTAACTAAAGAATACATTGAGGGAGAACTTCCAGAAAACTGTGGCAACATCAACAAGCCTGGTACGCCTAGAAAGCTTGAAGTGTGTATTTCCAGAGAATATATAGTTTGTGGGGGGTATTTCAAATGTAAAGGGTTGTTTTTATTAAAAAACTGCAAGGTGCACATAGCGGTTAGTAGAGATGAGCGAACTTTTGAAAAGTTCGATTCGGCCGATTCGCCGAATTTCACAAAGAAATTCGGGTTCGGCCGAATTGAACTTTTACGAAGTTCCCCATAAAAAATGCTGGCATGGTGGGAGCGGGCCAGCCGGTTCCGCTGTCAGCACGCCCTCAGATGACAGCTGAGAGCGGCGCTGGCCTCCACGCTCCGGACCTGCAGGTAAGTGTTTGCTTTTTTTTAAAATGCCGGCATGGTGGGAGCGGGCCGGCCGGTTCCGCTGACAGCGGAGCGGGCCGGCCGGTTCCGCTGTCAGCGCGGAACCGGCCGGCCCGCTTCCACCATGCCGGCAAAAATGTTTTTTTTTTTGTTTGTTTGTTTTTTAAATGCCGGCATGGTGGGAGTGGGCCGGCCGGCTTTACCGGCCCGCCGGCCGGCCGGCTTTACCGGCCCGCCGGCTCCGCTGACAGCGCAACCGGCCGGCCCGCTCCCACCATGCCGGCATTTTTTTTTTTTTATTTCAGGAAAAATTCGATCGGCACGAACCACAAAATATTCGGGTTCGTGCCGAATCGAATATTTCCTGAAATTCGGAGCGAATTCCGGTTCGTCCGAACCGGTTCGCTCATCTCTAGCGGTTAGCATAGCTGTATTTGATTTGTGTTGTGCTGTTTCAGTTTGGGGGGGTCTCCTGGGCAGGAAAGGGTGTCTACCAATACATATGTGGTACCGTTGTAACCGGGAGAAATTGGGATTTCACACGCAATAAGATTTTATTGACAAACTTACATTTTTTATTACAAAAAAAACACTACAAATTGTAAAAAATTTATTTTTTTTGTTTTTTTTCAAATATTTCACCCCAAAATATTAAGAATACACTTGACAAATGACAAACAAGACATTTCATGTTAAAACCCAGACTCTGCCCTGGAAATCCCTTCAAAAATCACAGTTGAACATGCATAGTTCAAAATAGTGAAAAATGGTCAGGCAACAAAGCGTAACAAAAACTCCAGGTAGGCTGACAGTTAAAGGGTTAATCTACAGATTATACGACTCTTCTTGCCTTGGTGCTAGTGGAGCTGGCAAGTGAAGAGAAACCTTAAAGAAAAGACATAACCCTTTCTTTTTCAAAGTGAAGTTGTCTTGTTTATTTGCCAAAATAATAAAATTTCTATTGATTCGTGGCAAAATTGCTGGTCCATAAATATAAAAACCTTTAGGAGGGATAATACTTTTTGGCATTGTATGTGATACTTGCCTAGTTTTCTGGCCACAAGTTTAGGTAGCCTAGTATCGCTCTACTTGCCCTGGTAGTTGGTGTATTTTGGACTCAGGTGCTATATTTGATGTATATAAGATGTGGGGCCTACATATATTACAGAGTCAGAAAAAGTCACTCTAGTGTGGTCTTACTAGAGTATGTAAAAAAGCTTTATAGTGTATAGTATATAAAATAAGGCTGACCATGTTGAATTCTTGTTATTATTCGTGTTTAATAATCTTCAGTGGCACTGTACAAGATAGAAATTACATACAGGGTGCAAAATATAATATACTTAAAATTAGTGTTGCGCTTCGGATTCGGGACAAAGGTAAATTCAATTTAGCATATTCGGATTGGTTTAACCGAAAATTTGGGGTCTAATTCGACCAGCTTTTTTTCTTTTAAACCAGTCATCTATCTGTAAATAAAGGTCACCATTAGCCAATTAAATAGACCCCCTTTAACAGAGAATTGTATTTTCACATCGAGAAAATAATTCCTCTGTAACTCCTTTAAATTATTTTTATGTAAAGATAAAGGGTCATTTAACAGGAAAAAGTCATTTTAGAGTGGAAAAAAATCCCTTTTCTTTATTATATGAGTAACTTATGTTTTATTTAACATTAATCTTAACTAGCTTAAACTATGTTATTTGCGATTGTTGTTTTTGTTTTTTAAGGATAGCTCTAGTGTTATGTACAGATGGTGTGCTAAAATAAAAGAGAAAATCTTCCTCTCTAAAGTGACATAATTTTGATAAAGGGAACCTTTAGCTTTACAAGGTGTTAACATGAGATATGTTATCTTATTTCAAAAATGCATTATTTACCTCTAATAAAAAAGGGGACCACTGATGATGTTCACCAAATTTTGTGGTCTTCCCATAATGCAATTTGGGGCATTTGGCTACTTGAATTGCTTTCCAGGGACCATTAAGCCCATCCTGAATCTTGCTAGAAGACTTTTATGGCATTTGTATTTCAGGGAATGCAGAATGCAGAACTGCCCCAGAAGAGAATCATCACAACTTATAATATGCAGGGTATTAAGTGTCCTATACAACAGAGATGCATGCAACAAATACACATTGATAATGGATTACACTAGGAGTAAGGGCCCATCTCATGTGAGCTTACAATTTAAAGGTCAAGGGGGAGACAAAGTGTTGAAGTTGAATGTATGGTTTATGATACATCATTTTTTACATGTTTCTTCACATGCTCATTTTTGTGCTTAATAACAGGGCTTAGTAATTTTTATTAAAATACCAACTGTTAAAATAAAATAATTACCATTGATAGGCAATTAATCAGAACTCAGAGTGTGGATTTTTTTTAACGCTGTTTATGCACACAGAGACACGTTTCCTCTATGTTCACGTGTTCCTGGCCTCAATTACCTATATGTGCATTTTGGATAGGGTGCAAAATTCTCTAGGGAAATCAGATGTCAGGTGCAGCATGGTAAAATGGCCAGTGGAAGGTGATAAGAGAACAATGGGGCTGTCACCTTCACCATAGAGGAGAGGTCTTTGCTCAATTTGCCCGCAGGCTTTCTTTTGTGTTAATGTTATTCTTCATCATCTCCAGTTGTCAGTCTCTAAATCAGAGCCAGCATAACCCATAGGCATCATCCTTCTAACTTTTTTCATGCTCTGCTAATGAGGAGTAAGAGCCTTTCTTCGGTGACAGGGACAATTTCTCTTTCTGTTGCTTGGAATAGAGAGGAACAAAAATTAAAAATAAATCCTAAGATAAAAAATAGAAAGAGTAAAAAAAGACTAATTTTGTTGTTATCCGGAGCTATAAAAAGAGTAAAAATGTGTTTCTGGTATTTTTGGTCAAAGTAAAATGTTTGAGTTTATTATAGGTAAAGCCCAATCATGGTGAAATTCCTAATAGTCCTTACATTTCATTATAATCAAAAATATTCAGCTTTATGATTAAGGACAAAATGATGGGTGCCATGTCTTTATTATCTTTAAGTGGAACTTCAGTCATCTAATGACCCCCCGCCCTGCGACCCTACCCTGGTGCTGGGGCAGGATGGGGGTTACAAATATAAAAAGCCCATACCTCAGACAGACACCTGCGCCGCTCCTCCAGCGCTCTGGATCATGGGCGCCGCCATCTTGGCTAAGAGAGACAGAGCCGCATCTGCCGGGAGCGTGCTCCAGTTAATTAGGATTTTTTTAAATATTGGTATAAAATGTTTTAAAATGTATTGTGCTAACCTGCTGGCAACTGTAATATATTGTTCACTCTAGTTAAACTTGGAGCCTTATTTATGAAGCGTCAGTGCCACACAGTGCTACTTTTTTTCCCTGAGCGGCACTCATCGTACCATTTAAGAAACAAAAAAATGTCAGCTCTGATGCGGCCACCAACTAGCGTCTTATTTAACACTAGCATCCAAAAGCTCACAGCATCCAACATTCTCGTTGATGGTGAGAGACCTGGCGCAGTAGGTCAAGATCCCATAGAGCACAATGGGCAGAACTAAATTGAAGTGTTTTATACTTAAAAATCATATTGCACACATTTACTTGTACAGAATGTGCATTGCGACTTGTCAGTAACGGAAGCGTAAGAACTAGATGTCGCAAAATACCTTTAAAGAAAAAGAAAGACATTTTTCGTTGCTTCTTTTGGTTAAATATGTGTATAATGTGGAATGTTGACATGTCAAAAATGCCAAAGCAAGACTTAAATGTTGCCAACTGATATTCTTTTACATATGGTCAAAAATATTTTTTTTTCTCCTGATTGTCTCACTAATTCATCAAACCTCAACAACTGAAAATGGAATTACACCCTCTACAAAGTTTGCCACATTTTAACCACACAAGTCTTTGCTGATAATAGAATATTAGGGCAACTAGCACATTAGGATTTACCACTACACTCCTCCGTATGTTAAAATATAACAAATATGGCATGCAATGTCAAGAAGAAGGCAGAACAGAGTATCGCAAGTTGGAGCAGTTTAATCCAGCATAAGGGTCCGTAGATACACTAACAGGCACTGACAGATGCTAACCTAGTGTCATTAATCACCACCATTCAATGCAAATTTACAGAAACAACAGAGGCAAAAATAAAAAAGTGGCTGTGCCAAGGTGGACGTTAAAGTCAGGAAAATGAAGCAAAATGGCACAGAATGGTGCTCTCTAAAAATCTGTATTTTAGTATATTTAAAACCCTTCTTATTCGTATTCATTTTGAGACAGAGCTATAACATCTTTTAGTTGCTCTCAAAGCTGAGCCTCTCCAGAGCCTCCAAAATCGTTTGGATAATCTTCCAAGTTTTCTAATAAGGAGTATGTCACACACCCCGCTTCAAGAAATTCATAACGTGTGGGTAATACTGACCTGTAGAGGGCGATATGCAGAGATGCCAGGAAAAAAAGAGAGCCCCTCCCGGTCCATAAATACCTGGGACCTCCCACTCATTACCCAGTCTTCATCTCTGCAGTCGGCGAGCAAGTCAGAAGATGTGGTCTCCTCCTTGCACAGGGGGATTTCAGGTAGCCGGGATGACTCCCGGCCCTTTAGTTATCTATTTCCGCCTGGATCTTTTTTTTCTGTTACCTCATGCCTCCCAGCCTAGGCTGACGGTCCGGGTGAGGGTAGATAAGCACCCTTGGTGCTTAAGAGCAAATGCTCTCCCGTGAGACCCTATATAAGAGGGTAGGCGGTCCCCCCCTTTGGGTAATGCCCCTCTCTCTAGCGGGATAGCAGAAGGTAGGAGCAGGGCCCCTTATTCGGTGTTAGGTCCATATTTTGTAATCATTAATTCTTAATAATGTTTTAATGTATTAATTTATTACATTATCCTCCCAATAGTTATTAACTTATTTATTACTTCATAACAGCGTGTATTTCTCTGTCAAAACGGCGCTGTGGCCGCCATTTTTATGCAGGCTTTCTCCCTGAGGTAAAAGGGGCGGGGCCGGGCGTCAGGGTCAAAGCCACGGCCCGCTCCCCTCCTTCTGTCTCTTCTGAGACCGCTGCCGCGGCCGCACATGGCTGCGGTGCCGGCCTTTTTGCATTGTCATGGCGGAGGGGAGCTTCTCCCCTCACGCTTTCACTCTTGGGGGCGGGGCCGGGCTTTCCAGCGCTGCAGCCCGCCCCTGTGTCACAGGCACCGCTGAGGTGCTTTTCTCTGTGCCTGTTTCCTCAGAAGGAGCTGGCCACGCCCCCCTTCTCTCCTCAGAGCTGCTCTTTACCTCACAGAGAGAGGAAGCTGTCTTCAGGACCACAGTTAGTGGCCCGGTGGGCCCCCCTTCTGTCCCATCACCTATAATTATATATTTTTATGTCATATATATATATATTTTATACTCCGCTTTTCTTATTAGCCTTTTTTATTATGTCTTTCAGATATAACCTACAGTGGTGTTAGGGGGTTTCTCCCGGTCCTAGGGTCCCTGGGTTCTTAATTGGCTTATTGCAAAGCCTCCCACTTGGGACATTAAAGGGGCATCCCGGGTTGCTTATATGCGTAATTCCCTCGGTCATTGCGACCAACTATAAGTTCACCTTATGGAGCCATCCCCGGACACTGGGCTCGGGCTCCCCTCGGGGCAATCCCGGTAGTGTATGGGGTGTGGGGCATCCCTTAATGGCGATGATGTATATCTGTGTATACCATGCACACAGCAGACTATTACTACCCCAAGTCCTCCCTTTCTCCGTCCAGGTTAGTGTCTTTTCTGGGAATGTCCCTGGATACTTCCCAGGCCAGGGTGTTTCTTCCTCAGTCCAAGGTTCTCTTGATTCAGGAGTTGGTTCGACTCCTCCTGTCTATCCCTCGTCCGGCCATCAGACTGGGGATGAGGCTGGTGGGATTGATGGTAGCCTCCTTCGAAGCGGTTCCCTTTGCTCAGTTCCACACAAGGACACTCCAGCTCCATCTGTTGGCGGCCTGGGATGGGTCGCCACTGTTGTTGGATCAGTCCTTCCTGATGACCCCCCGAGTTCGGTGCTCCCTTCAGTGGTGGCTGGATCCAATCAATCTGTCGAGGGGCAGATACTTTCTGGCCCCTTGTTGGGAGACGGTCACCATGGATGCCAGTCTATCAGGATGGGGGGGTTCTGGAAGGATCGTCAGTTTCAGGGACTGTGGGGGCCTCAGGAGGCTCACAAGTCCATCAATGTTCTGGAATTGAGGGCCATCAGGATGGTTCTGTTTCGCTTGACTCATCAGTTGCAAGGATTGCTGGTTCAAGTCCGGTCGGACAATCGGACGATGGTCGCCTACATCAATCACCAGGGAGGGACTCGCAGCAGGAGTGCCCTCAAGGAAGTTTCTTTGATTCTGGCCTGGGCGGAGACCCACGTCCCGTACATTTCAGCAGTTTACATTCCGGGAGCGGAGAACACGGAGGCGGACTCTCTGAGTAGGTTCTCAGCTCGCCGGGGGGAAAAAGTGTTTTGCTTGATTTGTCTCAGATGGGGGTCTCCGGTGGTGGACCTCTTTGCCTCTCGTCACAATCACAAACTTCCGACATTTGTGTCTCTCTCACGGGATCCACTGGCTCTGGCAGTGGATGCCACGTCTCTGAACTGGAGGGATCTGGGGTTTTTGTATCTGTTCCCTCCGTTTCCCTTGGTGGCCAGAGTGGTGCGCAAGCTGGCCCTGGAGGGTGCATCAGCAATTCTGGTGGCTCCAAGGTGGCCAAGACAGATTTGGTTCGCAGATGTGGTAAGGTTAGCAGAGGATCAGTTCGTTCTGCCCCTGCTGCCGGATCTGCTCACCCAGGGTCAACTACGTTATCCCAATTTACCAACGCTGGCTTTGACAGCGTGGCTGCTGAAACCTCCATCTTGAAGGAGGAAGGTCTTTCCGATGCGGTGATTCGAACTCTCATTAGTGCTAGGAAGCGGTCTTCCTCTAATATCTACTATAGGACTTGGAGGTCTTATATTGATTGGTGTGAGATCAGGGCGTTGCCTTGTAGGGAATTTTCCATCTCCAGAATCCTGGAGTTTCTTCAACATGGTCTGGACCTGGGGCTCCAGCTTAGTACTCTGAAGGGGCCCTGGCCTTTCTGCCCTGGCGGTGTTCTTTCAAAGGTCATTTGCCCTACATCCTTTGGTTAAGACTTTTTTCCAGGGAGTCACGCACGTGCGGCCTCCTAGAAAACCTTTGCTCCCTGTTTGGGATTTGAATTTGGTTCTTTCTGCTCTTCAGGATTCTCCTTTTGAGCCCTTGAATGATATTGCCTTGTCTTCACTTACGCAGAAGGTGGCCTTTTTGGTAGCCATCACTTCGGTTAGGCGTGTCTCTGAGTTGGCCGCTTTGTCCATTCAAGCGCCGTACTTTGAGGGGCATCAGGACAAGGTGGTTTTTCGTTTCAAGTCCGATTTCCTTCCTAAGGTTGTTTCTGCCTTTCACCTAAACCAAGACATTGTTTTGCCCTCTCTGTGTCCTAATCCCAGCAATGACAAGGAGAGGGCCCTGCATTCTTTGGATGTGGTTCGTGTTGTGAAGTATTATTTGGAGGTAACGTCTTCCTTTCGTAAGACGGATGCCTTTTTTGTGGTGCCCTCCGGGCCCCGAAAAGGCTTGGCGCCTGTCAAGTCTTCCATTAGTAAATGGATCCGTCAGGCCATAGTTGGGGCCTATTCTGCCAAAGGGAAGGTACCCCCTTTTCGTGTTACTGCTCATTCTACTCGTGCAGTTGGGGCGTCCTGGGCTTTTCAGCACCAGACCTCTGTTGAGCAAGTTTGTAAGGCTGCTACTTGGTCTTCTGTTCACACTTTTTCCAAGTTTTACAAGGGTGATGTTCGGGCCTCAGCGGATGCTGTGTTTGGCTGCAAAGTTCTGCAAGCTGCAGTGGTTTAAGTTGTGCCTTGTTGCCTTGTTTTGGATCCCTGCCCTTTATGGACACTGCTGTTGGATGTCCCACACGTTATGAATTTCTTGAAGTGGGGTGTGTGACATACTTAGAATAATACCATTTTGTGAATACTCACCTGTAAAATGGGTATTATAAGTATGTCACACACCCCGCTTCACCCTGCCCTTTTGTATTCTGGATCCTTTACATGGTGAACTTTGCGTTGTTATGCTTTGTGTTGGGCTCTTCCTGGTCCCTTACCTTACTGCTGTTCTTATACTGGGTAATGAGTGGGAGGTCCCAGGTATTTATGGACCGGGAGGGGCTCTCTTTTTTTCCTGGCATCTTTGCATATCGCCCTCTACAGGTCAGTATTACCCACACGTTATGAATTTCTTGAAGCGGGGTGTGTGACATACTTATAATACCCATTTTACAGGTGAGTATTCACAAAATGGTATTTTTTCACACTTTACTGTAAATAACAACCCTAGCTGGATGTTTTAATAGACACATGAGGCCAAATTACGATGGGAAAACGTATTTGTCGTATTTGGTTTGGTGGTAAATCACCGCATTAGTACGATATGGAAATTAAGACAAAACTCCATTAATTGGCCAAAGTCTGAGTTATGACTCCTTTCTGTTAATTGATTTGCTAAATAAAAAATAGCTAAATTGACCACTATCAGATAACAACTGCTATCAAGTGATTAATGAAAATGAGTTTGTTTGTGAAGGGTCATATTGTTTTGGCTGACAAAATATTTCTTGCTCGTTGCATGATCGTTAACATGTGGAAAAAGAAATCGACCACAAATCGGATGCAGAGTGCACAAAGGCTCCATTTATTAGAACTTGTGGAGATTCACCCTAGTAGTCTATTTTTCACTGTATCTTTTTAAAAGAAGGGAGCACTAAAATCTTTTTTCCATCAGGCTTTCCAAATTTCTTTTACACATTAGGCTCTCACAACCTCTCTATACTGTATAAAAATGAAGCATTGAATTCAAAACCAATGAATCTTCTGAGGTATGGTGGCTGCATCAAATTAAGTCAAAGTTCTTGGCTTCTGGCGTAGAACTGGCTGGATTATAGGGACCAAGGTTCGTGATTACAGTTTTATCATCAAATAAGGGTTTGTGGAAGTTGGAATATTTTTTGTTTTCAGTGTATAGGTCCTTTTAAAACCTACTGTGGAGTCCATTTGAGCCGCCACCACCCTGGTCTGATCTGCAGACACTGGGGCCGTGTTGAAGCTTGACAGTGAATAGAATGGGTGTGCCATTCTCACTTTTGGCGGGAGCCGTCATTAAGCACAAATGCACTGGCAACTGCAGATGGTGCCCAGACATCACATCAGCTGGAGCAATCATCTGTGGGTGGACAAATCTGAGTATTGAAGTTTTTTTAAGCCTGGACAGTCTCTTTAATGACTACAACTAGGCTTCACTATTTCTATTGAAAACACCTGCATCAGATTACAGGTTTACAATGAATCAGCTGCTGCCCACATACTGAACGTTTTGGCAAATATTCAGTAGCCTAAGATTTTTTTTTTGCTGTTTAAGATTTTACCCAGAAGGTTGCTGAGCATTGCTTTTAAAACCCAGCATCCTATCAACATATTTTCAGAAAAAAACGTTGCTGAAACATATATATAAAATGTACAGTAAAACAATATATGTGTGATTTTTGTATTTTTAAAGGCTTCAGAAATGTTTTTGACCAACCAATCTTGCAGCACAAAATGGGATAAATCATTTAATTAGGTTCAGCAATTTTTGTTCTCTTTTCCATCCTTAATGAGGGAGGGAAAGCTAGTTAGAAAATTGACATTCTGGACACATCATTGAAGTTAGTCAACAGTTCTCTGGTATATAATTCCTCTCTTACATGCATCTGAAATATCACAAATCCAGATGTCATTTTGGTAAATACCACCAGAACTGATACATTTAATTAGGAAAAGTCTTTGCAGATGAGGTCATTAATCAGTTGTTATTTTTCTATGAATTACCATATATTCTGATCAGGGGCTCTTTTTACTTGATATGATTCAATAACACACTGACGTATAAAACCTAGGCGGCCGATTGATGTCATGATAATTGGGCATGATCTGATGGGAAGCAAGAATATAGTTTGATGGTTTGACAGGTGAATATATATATATATATATATATATATATATATATATATATATATTTCATGTAATTAATTTATCATTTTTATTTTATTTTTATTAACGATATTACAGTCAGTGAAAGTCCTTACCAAACTCAATGTTTATACCTAATAACAGGACAAAAATAGGCATGTGCCTAGGGGTGTCTGGGTCCGAAGGGCGTATTTAAAAAAACAAAAAAAACACGGCAATATATACTTAGGTGGCAGGCTGGGTAATGAGGAATGCCATGACAAGGCACCCTGTATGCTGATCAGCCGCATTTATTCATCTGGCCACTAGGGGCAGAGCAGTGTAGCACAGGCAATGCCTTCAGGGACAGAGAGTAAGGAACCTCAGGTGTCCTTTCAGAATGAATCTGCCTTCTCCTCTGCAGGATGATTGCCCCCAAATCTGCACATCAGAATCTCAGAAGTGTTCACTAGAATGTAGGATCAACGTCTTCAAGTCTCTGTTATGTGTTTGTGTTTGTCTCCAGCAATTTGGACGAGTGGGCAACATGGTGGCTATATACTACAGTATACAGCCATATAATAAGCCAGTGTAGAAATGGTGGGGGGCAGTGCTGGGGAGGTGGGGTATCTATAGTTTGTTGATGCTGCTCAAATAAAGGCTAGGTATAGCAGAATATCCATCATTTAGGGTGCACCTGCATGTCCTCAGCCTCTTTACATTGCTCCCCATGTGTGACAGGGCTATGGGGTGGCACTTGCACAGCGATGTCTGTCTACAGTGGAGTGGTTCTAAACTTCATAACCAGCAACTTGAAAGTTGGTGAAAACACATTTAAAGGGGACCTATATCCATTTGTAAAGAGGTCCACAGTAGATGAGTATTCTTGGGCCACAGGGCCAAGTTACTCCATAAAACAGAGTTTTTGGCCCTTTGGGAAGCTTGGTCCTTTATCAGAAGCTTCTCATTTTGCAATCGAATCAGACTTCTGGTTCCCATGATGTACATGGCGTCCTATCAGTCCTAGGCAGGATAGCAGCCTGGAAGAGACCCTCTGAGACCTAGCTAAAAGCTTTGGGTTGAGGACACTCAGAAGACTTTGTGCAGGGGCATATGGTGCTGTTGAGGCCTTGGCATGGCTGCAGATTTCTCCCTGATAACTTTATGATTACCTAGGGGGTGAGAGCGATGACTTCCTCTTCATAATGCATTACACTGGCACCATAGGAATTGCTGAATAGGGATGCCCCTCTGCACAGCGCCCTTTGGTAAGACTGGGCACCGAGCATTGGCACCAGGCAGACTGGCGCATAATGATTGCACATTGGCTCATTGAATCTGAATGGAAAGCCCCCCCGGTTTGTCATGCTAATGGTAAATATTGCGGTATCAGCAGCGCTACCCGTGTAAGACACAAGAGGATGTTTTTGCTGACTTTTACTAAATTTGGACTTGAAAGAGTTTCACTCTCCTGGGTGTTGTCCTCTCAAATGGGACATACCAATTTGGAATGCTCCCCTGTGTTTATCCACATCGATCGCCCAGGAAACTCACCTTTTTGCTGTTACCGCGCTGCAGACGTGGGCAGCTAAGCCAATCAGCGTGCTCGGTTATGATCGGCTCCAACTGGCTCACTAGTTGGTGTCAGCTACTGCTGCAGATAGAGGAATGCTGAGACGCAGTGAGGGATCTGTGAAGAGTTGAGTGGATTGGGCAGTTCCAATTTGAGATGCCCTAGGGAGTGGAAATAAGATGGCTTTGAAGTCTTTTAGTCTTTTAGACTCCAGGTCCTCCAGTGTCCCTCTTTAAAGTGGACCAAAACACAGGATTTTTACACCCTCTACAGTTTGAGTCCATTTCACGGATGCTCTAATAAAGCATGCATGGGCTTCCTTTGCACTGTGCACTCCCCCCACCAATCTACCTTAAATGGCGGTTAGCGGGGGCACAGCCGCAGGAGCGGGCATGTCACTGAGCTCATTGCTATGCAAACTAGGCCCATGCATGTGCAACGAGGTAAGCAATCAGTGGTACCACACAGTGGGGAGTTGAAGTTGGTAGTGGAAACCTTGAAAAGAGGGGACACGGAGCTCCAGACCAGTAGTTTTTTTTTACCAATAGTGGCACGTGGCCAGAATATGACTAGGGCTGCATGAACCCTAAATATGGCCAACCTATGGGAAGATAAAGATGTTAAAGAGAAAGTCCAAGCTATTTATAAACCCGGAGCCACCACCCTCTCCCCTTTTCTAAGCCTGATTCGTGCAACTCATCTGATCTCTATGATGATGGATGTGAGTGGGGCTTTGCACGGCAGTAGTGGACTTGAGTAACAGGCCAGTATCCGATTCCCGTAAGCAGTGCACTGCTCCATGGATTGGCTAACTGACCTGTCACTCAAGGTCCCAGCTCCAGCTTCTGTGTAAAGTGTCCCCGCCCAGTGAGTGTTTAATGTTATTGTTGAGGTGAAACAGGATTCCTGGGTGCAGATCCCATTAGTCACCTGCTGGTGGCACTGTTCTAGCCTTATAAAAGCTTTGTTTTTATTAGTGTTTACCAGCAGGTGGTTCTGGCAGGCACCCTCTACAGGTTAATTACCCACCTGCTCCTGATTACCAGTCTATAAATCAACTTGTCAGGCAAATGGGTCAACACTTCAGTATTCTGTCGCATGGCCTAACATCAAGCTGTCAGCCTCCGTGTCTGCCACCCTACCTGCCTCTGTCCCTCTTACCCAGGTCTCCAGTCCTAGTATTCAGCTCCTTTTTCATCCAGTATCCTTGCCTGCTCTTTCTCCTTGGTTTCCAGCTCCCGATCATCCTGTTCCTTTGGTCTCCCTGCTCCTATATGTATATTCGCTGGTTTTATATGGGTTTCTGTGTTATATATAGCCTGTCCTGTAAATAGTGTACTGTGGTATTTTCCAGGTTTTTAGCTGTATACCCTGAAGTCCTGACAGTTATTGCCAAACTCAGGCTTAGCAGAGGGAGAGGTAGTGGGGTGTGGGGTATTTCAGAATGCTTGGACACCCTCTTTAAAATCTTATACTCATCTAAAGCCATGACTAGCTGGTCTAGTGTTGGGCCTATAACAGACATGACATGTCTTCTGAATACATGGCAGTAAGGAAATTTACTAAGAGGCCGATTCATCAATAGCGCCAGGTAGCGACAGATGAGCGACTGTAGCGTGATTTTTTCAGCGCCAGACAGTATTCGCTGTGCTTGGCCGGCATTAGCTTGATGACAGCGACTCAGTCGGTGTGCGGTAATGTTGAATACTGGCTGGGGGGTCGCTGTTTCACAGGTCCAGCGTTGTATGTGAGCGCCTGACAACGAATGGCCAGAGCGAACGGCTAGCTTCATATTAATCAAAAAATCACGCTCCGAATGTGCTGTCGCTGTCCATTCCTTGTTTAAACCCCAGAGCGCTGGCGCCGATCTGTATTAACTAGTTTTTAACCCCTAAACAACCATATTTTTTGAATGTAACATTATACATGTTTTTAGAATCATTTTGTTATATGAATACATTAATCTCAGACCTGTTAGATCAAATCTGCACATATTTTTTTTTTTTTTTTTTGACTTAAAAATAAATCCTAACATTGCAGAAGTGTTCTCCGATTTTTTGACATTAAAAAAATTAAAAAAAAAAATTATACCAATTAATCATGAATTATTATAGATTGCTCCATTGAAATGCATTGGACATCGCCAGGGAGCGACAGCTCATACCTGGCGCTGTGAGGGAATTTGCAGCGGCGCTGTTCGGTCCAGGCGGCTTCATGATGAATGCCGCGCTAGCCGTCGCTCTCGCCGGCGCTAGCCTCATTTTGCTTGATAAATGCGTCATTGTGACCGCCGCGGGCGTACTTGAGTCGGTAGTCGCCGTTAGCTGCCGCTACCTGGCGCTCGTCAGACACTACCTGGCGCTATCGCTTGATGAATAAGGGCATTAGACTAGCCATAGTATGCAGTGTGGGCTAGTTTGCTTTATTTCTGGCTCACCACCAGGCATTGTTCTAGGGCATTAAACAGCCTATGCTGGATTGAAACATATCGCACAGGTATGAGTAGGCTGCATTTCTATATATATGTGCAGGGCAGAAAGGTTGGGGATGCCCAAATCCCCTCTGTGGATATAACAGAGACTTATTATTGCACACACTAACGGTCTTTTGTATAAAAATCTATGTATTTATTAATTAATTACCAATGAAAACATTACATGTATAAGACAATATTAAAAAACATGTAAGACATTCAAACAATCGGAATCTGCCAGAAGGGGGCGATGTTGTACCTGGCTGCCCAAGTACCTAACCATATATCAATGTGCAATATATAAAAAACCTTAGACATAACATGTGCTTATAAAGTGCCAAGTGCCTATGATTAAAGTGCATCAATCGTTAGTAATAAAACTCATTGTAGTTCTATAAACACCAGTACTCAAAAAATCAGAGATCCGAATCATAAAAGAAAAAGGAAAGTGCTACTTATCTCATTGTGGAAGGTTCGCCTGGCCAGCATGTGTGCCCCCCGAGAAATGCCCATGCGTTCCGAGACAAAGTCTCTTTTTCAAGGCAGAGGGCTTGCACTATGAGGCTGATTCATCATTAGCGGCAGGTAGCGACAGATGAACGTCTGTAGCAGGCATTTTCAGAGCGCCCGCTAGTAGTCGCAGTGCTCGGCCGTGAGTCGCTACTTTATAGCGACTCAGTCGCTGTTCAGTAATGTTGAATACATTGTGAGGAGTCGCTATTTGACCAGTACAGCGCTGTATGGGAGCGCATGTTAGCGACTGCTCATAGCGACCGACTCACACCATATTCAGCAAAAAAACAGCCTCACAAATCTCTGGCACTGAAAAATATTTGTTTGAAGGAGGCGATGTGTTTAAAGTGTGTTTTCAAGCATCTATCAACTAGTAACAAAGCGAAAACATATGGAATTACATTGTAACAACATTGTAACATGAACACTTTAATGCCAGACCTGTAATGTCACTTCTGAGGAAATATATAAAAAATGAAAAAATTATGAAAAAACCTGCTATTTCAATGCCAGAAGAGGTCAAATAATTATTTGTGATTTTTTGAAAAAAAAAAAAAACAGTTTAAAGAGAAGCAAAGGATCGTCCATTGAAATGTATGGGAGAGCGTCAGGTAGCGAGAGGTCATACCTGGCGCTGTGCAAGGCTGAACGCTGGCGCTGTTTGCTGAGGCTGTGAAAATGATGAATCAGACGCTACATGCCGCTATCCCAGTCGCTAAACAGATTCTGCTTGATAAATGTGTCATTGCGTGCCGTGTCCTGTGTTCACCAGTCGCTACCTGTCGCTACCTGTCATTAACCAGCAACTACCTGATGCTATCCCTTCTTAAATAAGGGCCTAAGTCTCTGTTATATTTGGGCATCCTCAACCTTTCTGCAGTTGTGTTTTTGGCTGCATACGCAACACTGCACCACTCTTTATATATGATTAGTTGGTGCTAACCTCATATAAGTAATTTCCAGATTATGTGCAGGGACAGACGTGGCCTAGAGGTCCCGGCTGGGAAATGACCATGAATTGAACTGTTCTTTGATTGAAGGCTTAATATCTATTTTCCAGTGCTTCTGGACAGTCATCTTTGCAGCATTAGTCCCTGTCTAGTCACAAACTAACTTTCCCCAATCTTATCCCCCTTGGGATGAGCCCTTTCAAAGCACCTGAAAATCTCTGATTGTGTGTAAATATCTCTAGACAAAGCCAATCTTTGTTTCAAGTCTTGGGTTCGTGGCTGAGCTGGAAAGAGCATGCCATGGTGCAGCTTTATGAGGCTTGAGCATGCTATGGTCAGAGGAAACTGTGGGACAATTTCGGCTTGCTGTGCTTGCTCACACTAAGAACACCAAGGGACAGAAAAGCTGTAGGACCACTTTTTTGTGTGGTCCTCTAGGAATAAAATTGGAAAAAGGGCAAACGTTGCCTTGATACGGCTTCTACCCTGCACTGCAAGTAAATGGAGAAGAGGCAATCGATGAGCTGCATGTCTGGCTAATTATTGCTGTTGGATTTACAGTCCATGTATTCAAATGGATGCCAGTGGATTTTTAAGCAGGTCATTAGGAAATTTTGGATAGTGTGGATGTTGGATAGTGAGGATTTTGGATAGTGAGATTTTTTAAACCTGATGCTCTTTAGACTCATGTCAGAATACAATACATTGGGACATTTGGAGTGTTTAGCTTGGGACAAAGTGTTTTATTTTTTGAACAAGCAATAGCTTCCCAATAATGTCTGACCCCCTAGAGCAGGGTTGTCAAAGTCCCTCCTGAAGGGCCAGCTTTAGGTCATGTGTTGTGGATCTCGACATATCCAACACTATAATCTATTTGAACACTAATTACTCCATCTGTGTGCCTGTGTGGAGATCTGCAAAGCATAGCCTGTGGCTGGCCCTCCAGGAGGGAGTTTGACATTGATACCCGTTCCCTAGAGGAAAGAGAAAACAAAGTATCCTAATAATGAAGCTAGGTTTAGCTGTCCAGTTTAGGATGTTTCCTCTTCCAAGTTAGATTTCAGTTAGCACAATGATAGGATGCACTAAGGATGCCTTGTGTGCACTGAACCAGTCAGTAATGCTAAGTACTATGGTTCCAGATGCACAAGGTAGTCTAACTTGCATGGCTAAAATCCCTAAACAGGGGTGTGGCTTAGAGGCTAGCTGGGTGGGAAAGTGTTTTTTAGCAGTCTGATAGCAGATAAAACAAAGACATAAGATAGCAAGTGTCTGAGATAGGGACGACAAAGTCCTAGAAAAGTTTGTTGTTGTAAAAAGTTGAGCGTTTGTAAGTTCTACTTGCTACCTATTGAGGAGAGCTTCAAAAGCACTCTTTCTAATTCTCTGCTCCAAATTGGAAAAAAAATAATTGATAAGCTTGTGTCCACAAGGAGCAAACAAGACCTGGGTGAGCCGTGACCAGTGAGATGTATCCTTCATCTCGGCAGACAGAGGCTTGTCTATAGATGAAGCAGCGGTGAAAATTAGGGGTTGCTGGCATGTGCCCTCTATAACCTAGGAGGGATAGAATGGGGGTTGGATTGGAACAACCTGGGACAAAGGGCTCACCGGGGGATTTCCTGATAACCTGATGAGTAGCAAGATTACCGCTCCCATTCAGCTCAGTATCTGCATGCTAATTTATAACATCTGCATGGGGTTAAGTCCTCTGAAATAGCTTACATCACTGATTGCCAGAGGAATGCTTTAGGGAAGCAATTTCATCCCCCTCCCCTCAAGTGACCTATTTAGTCACTCAGTTGCCAGAAGCGATAGGTGACATGCCAATAGGGCTGCCTGATTAACAGCATTCTTACTGGGTGCATTGGGGGTGTGATAGAGCCTGTGTCCTTCGGTTTGGGCCTGGTGTTCTTATCTGAGTGCCCCTGGTGCCCATGGAAGAGAACCAGAACTGTACTGAAGGGCTAGGGGCTGATTAACCGAGCCAGGGGGCGGCTACTTGGCTCTGGGTTTTAGGTAACTAGCCCCTATGGCCCTATGGCTTTTCATTTTTAAAAACAAAACAAAAACAACAAAATATCAAAAACATATGTCTATGTCATTAAAAAAGTAAAAAAAAAATGATAAATATTTTTCATTAGATAAAGATTTTATTCTCCTGTTTTTGGCAGAAGTAAAAAGTTAGCTCAAAAAACATGGAAACAAATTGTGATTTCACATACATGGGCATCCCAAATTGTTAAATATCAGCTAAAATAACTACCTGGCTTAGACCTTGTACTTCTAAAAAGTGACTACATTCAAGTGTAAATAAAAGACAACACGTGCCATTTAGAACATGGAAAATGGCTGGTATTTGCGTACAGACAGCGAAGTATACATGCACAGATATACTGTATATACACATGTGTACAAAAACTTCTATGACCCTCACTAGAACATGAGTTGCCTGAAGATTTCTTTTTAGGTCACCACCATTCCTTAGACTTGAAAAGGACAGCTCATAAGCAATTGATGTTTATATTGATATCATCACTGATAACAATGTCCCAGGATTCCATTTGACTCTATAGCTCATCATTTGGCTGGTATTACATTTCTTTTGAATTAAGTGCAATCTAGGAGAAATGAGAGATGCCGGATAGGGAGCGTAGAGCATTTGTGACTGAAGGGAATCCCAGTATACCATTCTGGAGACACAGTCATGGCATACCTCTTCTCTCCCGGGACTTAGTTAGCAAGCCATCTTGACAGAGGCCAGAGGCAAGAAAAGACAACCTTCAGTGCTAAAATATGTTTGCATGCATATAAAAGATATTGTAACCCTTCCAATTGAGCAATTAAGGCTGAATATATTTAAAATTAAATAAAGAACCATAATAACTGCAGCGGAAATACAGCTTATCTCTATTTTCTACAGCTATGATGGCCTACGCAGTCAACCTTGACATAACTTATGTATGTTGCAGTACTTAATTAAATACCAATACATTGTTTCCTGTGCTTTCAAATCATCATCTTTGGGATGTAATAAAAACACAGCAACAGTAATAAATCTTTGCAAAAAAAGACGATTTTTTTTTACATTAACACACAGGTCATTAGCTAAAAATGTTATGCAGGTGTGTGGCATGCCTTAGTTTAATTAGAAGTTGGTGTCTCCCACATTCACCAACTTGCACTTGGATTAGTCACTATTATTTCTGACAGTATTAGTAGTGAGATTTGCATGTATAAGCTATTCATTTAGCACCGTTTTAATGGTTTTAATAGCTATTAATAAGACAAAGACCAAAGTGCAGTAAGCCATGCATTAATTTTTTACTGCTAATAAATAAAAAAAATATTTATTGCCAGAGTAAATGAGTTAAAAAAGACTAGCTACCATAAAGGTGGGAAACATGGGTGTTGTTCCAGTTTAAGATTTCATGGATATAAAGTAACAATATTATGCCCTGTATGTCATTTCCCAAATCACACACTAGAACATTTAAAACCACTAGTTTTTGGTGTAAGAATAGTTAAAATCCTAGTACATTGGGGGGCTGATTTATGGAGTGTCAGTGCTACTTAAAGCAGACCAAAACCCACTGAACTTGTGAAATACATTTGACCAAAGCCCCTGCCGATACGCTCTTCTTAGGGTGTAAAACTAGAAATGGATATGTTCGCTTATTAAATCACCCTAAAACATTGTTTTTTTGCAGTCCCTCTCCGTAAGATGTCAGGTGATTAGTCATTGCAGCAGTAGAAATGAATGGAGGAGGTGGAGCTTTACAGCCAAAACAGGCGCCATTATCTGGAATTTGAATGAAACAAAAGCAGTAAAAATAGTCATATGTTAATATTCGTCTGGTGAGCAATTCAGGGAATGCTAGTTTAAAACACAACTGCTGCTCATAAAAATTCATTTACCTCCTTCCAAACCCTACTGTGATAAATTTTAAAAACAAAATGGCGGTCCATCTATGTGCAGGTCGTCTGCAAACAGGATGTGCTGCTGGGCTTCCTGTTACTGTGCATTGTCAGTAATGTCAGTTGAATCCAGGCAGCAGCATGGCTGAGATGCTGGGAGAGGAAGCTCCAAAATTGCCACTACCTTTCTTTTCCAACTGTGCCAGGTTGTTGGTCTGGTTTAAACTGTTCCTATACCCTTATGTTAAACACTTCCTCATTCAAGAGTGTCTGATAATCACGTGACCGCCATTGGCTGTTGATCAAGATTTCCCTGTGGGCTTGCACATAAACCTGAATGGTTTCTGTTAGTCATCTGATAAACTGCCATTTTTGCCATACAACATGAATGAGGAAGTGGTGACTTGAGTATAGTGTCATTTTAAATCCAATCAGCGCCAAGGGTTTTTAGCACAGCACACATTATGTTTCAAACCTGCGCCAATTTGCACCAGGACCTAGATGTCTGTAAATGTAATTTTATTCATTTCTTGAAAGCTCTTGTTCTGCATAAGGTACACAAACAGGCAGTGACACAGGCTGACCAATAGGGATAAGTCTACCAATTCCAGCTAATTATGTAAGTGTACAAAAACTAACGGGTGCATGTGCAAACAGTGGCCGCATCCCCACTATCCCTTTAGCAGGGAGCATGCTCGGGCCAGGCATCTGTGAATAGCCAGAGAGGACACACTCCCTGTTAGAGGGTAGCAGAGATGCGGCCGACGTTCGTTCGTTCGGTACAGTTTGGCTCCAGTTTGGCTAGACGAGCCTAAACGAGCTTGCATCAGCGCAGTCGTACTGATTGGACGGGAGGCTGCACATGCGATGTAGGACCGGGGAAAGGTGAGCTGGAGTGGGTGACCTGGGGTTTTCACACAGTGTGGCATCCCACATTGGACCAAAACAAGTACCAAAACCCGGGCTAGTCAAAATCCTGGGTTTTGGTCCACTTTAACAACAGATGTTTTGACTTGCAGAGCCATTCTGGAAATATAACAGCACCAAAAAATAAAAAGCCATGGTATACACATATATCATCATCATCATGCTAAATGACACAGACATGTGCATTACATAAATTAGACTCTAGGTTTGACTATGATTATTTATATCATTCTGTTGTTGAATATTGTTATAGCAGTGTTAAAGTGCACCTATACTATATAGAGGGATGTTTATGTGGTCACCTTCTATCCCCAGCTCAGTGCCCCAAAACAGCCTATGGTTTTCTTTTTTGACTTAAGCTTTTGGTGTCAACCATATTGGTCCCTGGCTGAGCAGCCCCCCGGGGATGGGGAGGTTAATTTAAGAATAGTGCCACATATTGCATTTATGTAGCGTCGCTTAGAGCTTCCGCTGCAGGCGGGTGTCTAGCGCTATAACCTAGCATAGCGGGCGGACAAGTGACGCTGTAGTATCCTGTCCAGCAGTAATTCACTGCAGAGCCAATTGCGAACGCTAGGTGGTGTCCCGAGGTCAAAGCACCCAAGACACTTTTGCTTTTCATTTGTTGTTCCCAGTCTAGTGACCTCTTTTTATTTGTGGCTTCTTTCAGAAGACAAGATGGGCCGCTCTTACACCCAATGTGTCATGTGGCCTGATCTCCACTTTTTCAGTTTCTTGGTGGCTTCCCTGAATTGTCCCACGATGCATTTATCTTGAGGAGTTCCAGCTTATACACCCATTTTTAGAGTGGCGAGCTGACTGGTGTTTGGCTTGTGGGTAAGTCTGTTTATTTCTAGAGCGGATCTGTCTATTTATTGTTTATGTTGCATTTGTAATGTGTTTTTCTTTTCCGTTATGTGCCCTCTTTTTGTAATTGGTCCAAGTTTATTGTGCTAGCCAATTGGTCTCCCTGCCCTCCATCACTTCGACTGTGATCATGCCCTTTGAATGTCCCATTCTCTTCTCCTCCTTGTTGCAGTTACAAATGCTTAGTCCGAGCACCCTGCCTTACCTTTTCCTAGTTAGGTCATACTCTTTTGTAATACTTAATATTTGGTCTAGGTTGTTTTGTGTTGCCTGTTAGTAATTTAATTTCCATTTTCATTTGTCTTTTAAGTGATTCTGGTTATCGTTGCTGCCCTGGCTCTTGACGCCCTTCTTAAGGCCCCAGACACCTGGCCAGGAGGCTTATAATGGGGCACACCGCAGCACACGGGCTGTAGTTGAACGTGCCTGCTGTTGAAGGCCTGATTTCTCTGTCTGGACCACACAGGGGGCGCCCTTCAATACAAGCCAGAGAAGGTTGTGCAAATTATTATGGCTTACATCAGCCTTCATAATTTTGCCTTGAGCGAGAGGGTGGCAGCAAATTTGGAGGAGACAACTCTTGCTTCTGCTCCAAAGATTCCTGGCCATCTGTATGCTGGCATCCAGGGCTGCGCCATCCAAAGCATTCGGCAGCATTTGGTGGACAGCTCTTTTTCTTGAATTTTTTTTTTTGTCCAGGTCATTTGTGAATAGTTAAAACCCTTGCCTTCTTTAGGTGTGATTAAATAACATCCAAACATAGTTAAGGTTTTTGGTATTTATTCTGTTATTTGTCACAAGTTGTTGGGTTATGGCACAACTGTGGATGCAGGTCAACAGAAAATTGATCACTAAAAATGTGTCTTTCTGGCATAACAAAAGCTTGCGGAACCCCACAACCCAACGTCCAGCATGGCTGGTTAGGGGGATGTTGCCCGGCTTTGGGTGTTTGCAGCTTGCTATGCCTCCAGCCTCTCCAGCATTTGAAGGGAAACCTGGTTGGCATCCAGCATTTCAAGGGCAACCTGGTTGGCCTCCATCCTTTGAAGGGCAACCTGGATTGCCTCCACCAAAGCCCAACTAGCATCTCCATCTGCGGTGGTGGCGCTGCTGTTCCACAACCACTGCAGCCAGTTCTTCATGGAGCAAAGTGGTGGTCCGTCACACAACTTTAAATGTCTATTTATGTTTTGCCAAAAAGTTGCCTCCATGATTTGGCACCACGCTACCAAAAACAGGTGACGCCTTGCTGCAGGCCGGGGCTGTCTTCCTCCTGGGTGCTCTGTGGAGCTAGTGGGGCTGCTACTGGCAGAATGAAGTTGTAGCTGCAGAGAGAAGTAGTGATGGCCAGTGTGCATGGTGCCAGCAGCTGGTGGAGGTGTCCAGATAATATTGGGGGTCTTCCCCAGCTCATCAATTAGTGTTAGTTTTTCATACAGCCTCCAGGGCCCCATACTTTACCCTGGGTTCACCCTCCTCCTCCACCCTTCCCCTTGCCCTTTGACTATTTAACTCACTCATGTACCTCATCACTGTCACTGCAGGTGGTGGGTCTTGTGGGCGAGGTGCTGGTGGTCGGGGCGTTGCTGCAAAGTCAAGGTAAATGCACTGGTAGTACAACAGTATATGTGTCCCTTCAAAATCCCTACAAGGGCTACACACTGGGTCTCACATCGAGGTGGGCCCCCAAATTTTGGTCTGCTCATACCCATGTTACCCATGAGCACATATAAAGGTTGCCTAATACCCTTGGTGTGTGTAGTCGCACAACATATGTTGTACAGGCAAGCCCAAAAAGTTGGCTGTGCATGTGGGAACTAAGGTGGGTGGCGTTTTTGGTTGACTTTCTCCCCCCCTGTGCCAAACTACAATTTGCTAACAAGCACTGGTGGGCATGTGCCAACTATCGGTGTCCATGTTACCCGACACCCCCTAGTAGGTGTTGGAGTGGAGCATCCCCAACAGCCACTCCTCAGCATGGGTAAATTGTAGAGTTTTGGGGAACCCCCCCTCCCCCCCCACCAGTTTGCAAGCTAGATTCAAACAAAGGAAAGGGTGGTTTTAGTGAGTTGTCCAATGTTTTCTGTACAACAAGCCCTCTGGTTTTTCAGCACTAACCCCTCAGCCTGTCCGGTGTTAAGTTTTTGCCGAACCACCACCTTCCAGTCATCCCACTTGGCCTGGGCATCATCCTTGGGTTCTGGCCCCGGCCCCATCACATTGCAGACAATTTCCAACCATAACAGCTCCTGAAACACTTGGAACGGGTCCCAGCCAGTTGATCATAATTTTTAGTAACACTATCCAGCAGAACCTCCAGCTGGGCATTAAACTGATCACTCAACTTGCCCCTTATTAGTTTGCACCAAGGGTGAGTCGCCAATGCTATGGTCTACTGTGTGGTGTCTTGGCTGAAATGGGAGACACTATGCCCATTCCAATGCCCAGAAAGGATGGATTCCAGGCTACTGGCCAGGGAAAGAGCAGGCCTGGCTGTGGCAACGCTACTCAGCTGTTGTCTCCGCATGGAGCTCTGCTGTGGACTCTGCAGTGGGGCCTGCACTGCAGTCTGTCCTGGTGTCCACATAGACCATTGGTTGGTCCATGATGGGCTGTGCCGAGAGCCCCAGGAGCCCTGATTTTCTGACTCCCACTGCTGATGCCTTAAACTGCTGTGGGTGACCCACTCAGAGTGGTTAGTGTGGATATCAGCAGGGGAGTGCTTGCGAGCTGGGCCTGTGGTTCCTGGGCCGGGTGCTGCTGGTTCCTCCACCATGCCTGTGTTATTGGCTCTTGGGGCTGTGGTGATGGCTATGGTGTGGTATAGTGAGCTCCTAAGTCAGCAGTGGTAATAAAATCTGACCCTCAGCTGTGTTCTTTTATACCTAATTGAGTGGGAAATTGTATTGGAAATTATTTGATTTATTTAACAATCCAACAAATGCGCAAGCCCACTTCTGGGGTCTGCCAGAGCGTGTCGGCGCTTATGCACCTCGGCGCAGGGGTGTGTCATACAGAGGACATCCAAAAGTCCAACATGGCACTCAAAATTATCATGCCATTCGCCTACGCATGTGTGCCGCATTACATTCTTGCCAAGGTGCAAATAGGTGACAGAGTGGCTGCAAAATACGAGCGAAGGCACAAGGCGCCACTGTAATGGCGGAGGCCTGACCTTCCAACGTTACAGGCCCACAGTACTTTGCTGCCACTGTCACATGGACCACTCTGGCATGTTTGTATGTGACGCAGAGGTGCCTAAGTGATTTATGTTTGACATTTCTATTCAATACGCTACTATTGTGGGATGGAGGAGCTGGCTTCACCTTGTTGCTACGTAGCTGCGGTCAGCAAGTCCTATCCGACAGTAGTAACGGAGTGGAGAGTTAGGCGCATCTTTGGTCTTAGTGCGTTTGTGCTTGCAATCCGCTACTATTGTGGGATGGGAGAGCTGGATTAGTTAGCATTGGCATACACTATCTTATATGAGGCTTAGGTGTTTGCACTGTCCCGGAAAATTACTTAAAGGGGCAGGGGCGTGCATGTGGAGCTAAAAGAGACCCAAACAGAGGGCATAAATTAACAATGCACATCTGTTTGTTGTTTACAGACTTTCATGGATCAAAGGTACGACTTCAAGCCCAGCACATATGAAAAGAGGACGTTGGCAGAGGAAGTGGCAGCCCATGTGAGTGGCTAGGGGACGTTGTCTTACACCTTCACCCAAATCATGCAGCACTGGTCGGACCTTAAATGGTGAAAGTGGCCCTGGGTGCGGAGGTTCTACAGTCAGAACTTCCCAGGTAAGTGGATGTAGAATAGAGAAGTTGAGCTATCGGGGTATTGAGTAACATGGTTTACAAAATTATACAGTAAAATATCTGGTTACGCATGAACAAATTTTTCTCAGAGCGCAGCTGTAAATGATACAAGCACTCACAATTTCCTGGTTACTGAGATCAGCTCCTGAAAAAAAGGAGCATTTACAGGCAGGCTCTGAATAGGGCCGCATGTTTCTCCCACCTTATCCCCCTTGGGATCTGTAAATAATAAGCCATTTCAAAGCACCTAAAAACATCTGATTGTATGTATTATAGGCCAAACTGATTTCTTTGCTTCAGATTTTGGGTTTGAGGCTGAGCTGGGAAGGGCATGTCATTGTGCAGCTTTGTCTTGAACCTTTGCTGCTGTGGTCCGAGCTGTGGGACCACTTTGTGACCACTCACACTGAAAGCACGATGGGATAGAGTGGCTGTAGGACCACCTTTTTGGTCTTGAAGGAATGAAAATTTAAAAAAAGAGAAGCCCTGATAATGCTTCTACCCCGCACTACAAAAATTAGAGCCTAGGGCCATGGGACAGGCATCAGATCAACTGTTTGCAGGCTAAATATTGCCATTGGTTTGACCGTCCCTTCATTTTAATAATTATGTTCTCTCAAATTATGTCGTTCCATATTGGGCCTGGTAAGACATCAATAGAGGTTCGATCAATGGGCCGGACTGTGTACTGTATCTATCAATAAATGTCTTTTCATAACCAAACTGATGTTAAAAAAAAATGTGGAGTATTGTAATTTCCCCTGACCTGTGTTTTATATTTGCTGTTATTCAGTCTGCTATACAGTCTGTTTACATAGCTTAGTTGCATGTCCAGTAGTTTGTCCCAGTTCTGCTGCTGTAGCCTAGCTTTAATGTAGGTAGCCATTTTTAGCCATTTAATGCTATATTCCAATGTGGCTGGTTTTCATGCTATGATACAAAAAAAAAAAAATTACCTGCTGAAAACAACAGTTTACTTTAAAAGATTTCTGCTCTGAGAATAAAGATCACCGGGAACCTTTCTATATCTGATAAAGAGGCTGATTTAATACTAGCGCCACGTATCGCCATGTGAGCGTCTGTATAGCGGCGCTTAGAGAGCCCGCTAGTAGCCGCTGTAAGCAGGTGTCGGGCGCTATAACCTAGTTTAGCAGGCGGACAAGTGGTGCTGTGCTATCCTGTCCATTGATAAATGTGATGTCTGGTGGGTGCTGTAGAAGCTCTCTCCCTGATTCACTGCAGAGCCAATAGCGAACACTGGGTGGTGTCCCGAGGTCATAGCGTCCAAGTCTACGCTACATCTAACAACAGGACAACGCTTACAGCGAGCAATAGGTAGAGCCACTTAAGTGCATGCAGCACTAGGTGCTGAAGCCCCTATTCAAGAAAAATCTACACACAAGCAGCACTGGAGCTCTAAAATTGGGCGCTCCAGCATAGAGCGCCAGACGCTGTGTGATAAAATTCTGTTTCTCAACACCATACACACCAGCACCAGAGCGAAAATCCATGGAATGACATTGTTTTAACACTGTGACAATGACACTGTAATGGCCGACCTGCACATACAATTCTGCATAAATAAATATAAAAAAAAAAAGAATAATAAAGAATAATAAAATACCTTAAACTGGGTCCTCAGGGTGTCATAGTTAGTTATGGTTATTTAAGACTAAATACTTTACGGTGCCTCATATTTTGGTAGACCATTTACATACACAACCATTTTCTCAAATATATAATTTGGCCAGACTAGACATCTGAGACGTTTACATTTGACTCGAATTTTGTTAAACATACATAACTCTCCTCTGCCTGTATCAATGGCGGCTTTCTCAGCACACCATTGGGTGCATATTCATTGGAAAACCACACAAAATATTTACTTGTCTGTTTGCTTTAAATATGTTGGTTAGATGTGCGGGAATATTATATTTTTCAAGTAGAACTTTATTGATTGAATTGCAACAGCAAAAAACCTAATTTAACAGTGGAAAATAAATTTGAGAGCATGCAAAGAGTCCAATTGACAGATGAATTTGTGTTTCAAAATAAAATGCAACAAATTGTTCATTTATTGTGTTTCCAAGGCAGGCTGTAAATAAGGTTTTTGTTACAGAGGAATGCTGATAATTAGAATACAAGCAATGTGTAATCTGCATGATTAAATATGTAAAGCGTGAATATAGAGAATAAGGAAGGAAGTGACTCAATGAAATATATGTCACAAAAATTCATGAGCAGCAATAACTAAGATGAATGTACAGCAAAAGAAAAATGAATATTAAGATATGTAATAATTCAAAAATAAGGCCTTAGTGATTTATCCAGTGACAGTATTTTCTACAAACGGTATTGTAGATGCTGACGATTAGAGATGAACGAACTTTTGAAAAATTTGATTCGACTGATTCGCCGAATTTTCCGAGAAAAATCGATTCGACCCGAATTTATTTGCGACGAATCGCTATTAAAAACGGCTATTTCTGAGCTTCCTAGAGCCTCAGTAGGGTTGTAAACCATTCTGCCTTGCTGTACCACGCATAGGATGCGTGCTGGGTTATTGAAATAATACTGTAAATAATTATGACATGCAGATCAGAGGCATCGCTAATAGAATCGCAGAGTGGCACAATTGAAGAGAGCTGAGGTGGCATCACTATAAGGGGCCCCTATAGTGCCTGAAAAACACACCCTGGAGCCGGCAGCAGGAGCCCAAAAATTAGCTGAATCACACCCTGGAGTTGCAAGCAGCAGCCCAAACATTGGTTGAAAAAGACACTGGAGTTGGCAGCAGGAGCCCAAAAATTGGATGAATCACACCCTGGAGTTGCAAGCAGCAGCAGCAGCAGGAGCCCAAACATAGCTTTAAAAAGACGCTGGAGTTGGCTGCAGGAGCACAAAAATTGGATAAATCACACCCTGGCGTTGCAAGCAGCAGCAGCAGCAGGAGCCCAAACCTTGCTTTAAAGAGACACTGGAGTTGGCTGCAGGAGCCCAAAAATTGGATGAATCACACCCTGGAGTTGCAAGCAGCAGCCCAAACATTGGTTGAAAAAGACACTGGAGTTGGCAGCAGGAGCCCAAAAATTGGATGAATCACACCCTGGAGTTGCAAGCAGCAGCAGCAGCAGGAGCCCAAACATAGCTTTAAAAAGACGCTGGAGTTGGCTGCAGGAGCACAAAAATTGGATAAATCACACCCTGGAGTTGCAAGCAGCAGCAGCAGCAGCAGCAGCAGCAGGAGCCCAAACCTTGCTTTAAAGAGACACTGGAGTTTGCTGCAGGAGCCCAAAAATTGGATGAATCACACCCTGGAGTTGCAATCAGCAGCAGGAGCCCAAACATAGCTTGAAAGAGACACTGGAGTTGGCTGCAGGAGCCCAAAAATTGGATGAATCACACCCAGGAGTTGCAAGCAGCAGCAGCAGCAGCAGGAGCCCAAACATTGCTTTAAAGAGACACTGGAGTTGGCTGCAGGAGCCCAAAAATTGGATGAATCACAAGCAGAAGTTGCAAGCAGCAGCAGCTACAGCAGGAGCCCAAACATAGATTGAAAGAGACACTGGAGTTGGCTGCAGGAGCCCAAAAATTGGATGAATCACACCCAGGAGTTGCAAGCAGCAGCACCAGCAGCAGCAGCCTAAACATTGGTTAAAAGAGACACTGGAGTTGGCAGCAGGAGCCCAAAAATTGGATGAATCACACCCTGGAGTTGCAAGCAGCAGCAGCAGGAGCAGGAGCCCAAACATTGCTTTAAAGAGACACTGAAGTTGGCTGCAGGAGCCCAAAAATTGGATGAATCCCACCCTGGAGTTGCAAGCAGCAGCAGGAGCCCAAACATAGCTTGAAAGAGACACTGGAGTTGGCTGCAGGAGCCCAAAAATTGAATGAATCACACCCTGGAGTTGCAAGCAGCAGCAGCAGCAGCAGCAGCAGCAGGAGCCCAAACATTGCTTTAAAGAGACACTGGAGTTGGCTGCAGGAGCCCAAAAATTGGATGAATCACACCCTGGAGTTGCAAGCAGCAGCAGGAGCCCAAACATAGCTTGAAAGAGACACTGGAGTTGGCTGCAGGAGCCCAAAAATTGGATGAATAACACCCTGGAGTTGCAAGCAGCAGCAGCTGCAGCAGGAGCCCAAACATAGCTTGAAAGAGACACTGGAGTTGGCTGCAGGAGGCCAAAAATTGGATGAATCACACCCTGGAGTTGGCAGCAGCAGGAGCCCAAACATTGCGTGAAAGAGACACTGGAGTTGGCTGCAGGAGCCCAAAAATTGGATGAATTACACCCTGGAGTTGCAAGCAGCAGCAGGAGCACAAACATTGCATTAAAGAGACACTGGAGTTGGCTGCAGGAGGCCAAAAATTGGATGAATCACACCCTGGAGTTGCAAGCAGCAGCAGGAGCCCAAACATAGCTTGAAAGAGACACTGAAGTTGGCAGCAGGAGCCCAAAAATTGGCTGAATTACAGCCAGGAGTTGCAAGCAGCAGCAGCAGCTGAAGGAGCCCAAACATTGCTTTAAAGAGACACTGGAGTTGGCTGCAGGAGCCCAAAAATTGGATGAATCACACCCTGGAGTTGCAAGCAGCAGCAGGAGCCCAAATATTACTTTAAAGAGACAATGGAGTTGGCAGCAGGAGCCCAAAAATTTGCTGAATTACACCCTGGAGTTGCAAGCAGCAGCAACAGGAGCCCAAACATTGTGTGAAGGAGACACTGGAGTTGGCTGCAGGAGCCCAAAAATTGGATGAATCACACCCTGGAGTTGCAAGCAGCAGCAACAGGAGCCCAAACATTGCTTTAAAGAGATACTGGAGTTGGCTGCAGGAGCCCAAAAATTGGACTAAAGACACAATGGAGTTGCAAGCAGCAGCAGGAGGCCAAAAATTGGCTGAAAGACATCCTGGAGTTGGCAGCAGCAGCCCAAACATAGCTTGAAAGAGACACTGGAGTTGGCAGCAGGAGCCCAAAAATTAGCTGAATTACACCCTGGAGTTGCAAGCAGCAGCAACAGGAGCCCAAACTTGAAAGAGACACTGGAGTTGGCTGCAGGAGCCCAAAAATTGGCTGAATTACACCCTGGAGTTGCAAGCAGCAGGAGCCCAAACATAGCTTGAAAGAGACACTGGAGTTGGCAGCAGTAGCCCAAAAATAAGCTGAATTACACCCTGGAGTTGCAAGCAGCAGCAGCAGCTGCAGGAGCCCAAACATTGCTTTAAAGAGACACTGGATTTGGCTGAAGGAGCCCAAAAATTGGATGAATCACACCCTGGAGTTGCAAGCAGCAGCAGCAGCAGCAGCTGAAGGAGCCCAAACATTGCTTTAAAGAGACACTGGAGTTGGCTGCAGGTGGCCAAAAATTGGATGAATCACACCCTGGAGTTGCAAGCAGCTGCAGGAGCTTAAACATTACTTGAAAGAGACAATGGAGTTGGCTGCAGGAGGCCAAAAATTGGATGACTCACACCCTGGAGTTGCAAGCAGCAGCAGGAGCCCAAACATTGCTTTAAAGAGACACTGGAGTTGGCTGCAGGAGGCCAAAAATTGGATGAATCACACCCTGGAGTTGCAAGCAGCAGCAACAGGAGCCCAAACATTGCTTTAAAGAGATACTGGAGTTGGCAGCAGGAGCCCAAAAATTTGCTGAATTACACCCTGGAGTTGCAAGCAGCAGCAACAGGAGCCCAAACATTGTGTGAAGGAGACACTGGAGTTGGCTGCAGGAGCCCAAAAATTGGATGAATCACACCCTGGAGTTGCAAGCAGCAGCAACAGGAGCCCAAACATTGCTTTAAAGAGATACTGGAGTTGGCTGCAGGAGCCCAAAAATTGGACTAAAGACACAATGGAGTTGCAAGCAGCAGCAGGAGGCCAAAAATTGGCTGAAAGACATCCTGGAGTTGGCAGCAGCAGCCCAAACATAGCTTGAAAGAGACACTGGAGTTGGCAGCAGGAGCCCAAAAATTAGCTGAATTACACCCTGGAGTTGCAAGCAGCAGCAACAGGAGCCCAAACTTGAAAGAGACACTGGAGTTGGCTGCAGGAGCCCAAAAATTGGCTGAATTACACCCTGGAGTTGCAAGCAGCAGGAGCCCAAACATAGCTTGAAAGAGACACTGGAGTTGGCAGCAGTAGCCCAAAAATAAGCTGAATTACACCCTGGAGTTGCAAGCAGCAGCAGCAGCTGCAGGAGCCCAAACATTGCTTTAAAGAGACACTGGATTTGGCTGAAGGAGCCCAAAAATTGGATGAATCACACCCTGGAGTTGCAAGCAGCAGCAGCAGCAGCAGCTGAAGGAGCCCAAGCATTGCTTTAAAGAGACACTGGAGTTGGCTGCAGGTGGCCAAAAATTGGATGAATCACACCCTGGAGTTGCAAGCAGCTGCAGGAGCTTAAACATTACTTGAAAGAGACAATGGAGTTGGCTGCAGGAGGCCAAAAATTGGATGACTCACACCCTGGAGTTGCAAGCAGCAGCAGGAGCCCAAACATTGCTTTAAAGAGACACTGGAGTTGGCTGCAGGAGGCCAAAAATTGGATGAATCACACCCTGGAGTTGCAAGCAGCAGCTACAGGAGCCCAAACATTACTTTAAAGAGACAATGGAGTTGGCTGCAGGAGGCCAAAAATTGGATGAATCACACCCTGGAGTTGCAAGCAGCAGCTGCAGGAGCCCAAACATTACTTTAAAGAGACAATGGAGTTGGCTGCAGGAGGCCAAAAATTGGATGAATCACATCCTGGAGTTGCAAACAGCAGCATGAGCCCAAACATAGCTTGAAAGAGACACTGGAGTTGGCAGCAGGAGCCCAAAAATTTGCTGAAATACACCCTGTAGTTGCAAGCAGCAGCAGCTGAAGGAGCCCAAACATTGCTTTAAAGAGACACTGGAGTTGGCAGCAGGAGGCCAAAAATTGGATGAATCACACCCTGGAGTTGCAAGCAGCAGCAGAAGCCCAAACATTACTTTAAAGAGACAATGGAGTTGGCTGCAGGAGGCCCAAAACTGGATGAATCACACACTGGAGTTGAAAGCAGCAGCAGGAGCACAAACATTGCGTGAAAGAGACACTGGAGTTGGCAGCAGGAGCCCAAAAATTAGCTGAATTACACCCTGGAGTTGCAAGCAGCAGCAACAGGAGCCCAAACTTGAAAGAGACACTGGAGTTGGCTGCAGGAGCCCAAAAATTGGCTGAATTACACCCTGGAGTTGCAAGCAGCAGGAGCCCAAACATAGCTTGAAAGAGACACTGGAGTTGGCAGCAGTAGCCCAAAAATAAGCTGAATTACACCCCGGAGTTGCAAGCAGCAGCAGCAGCTGCAGGAGCCCAAACATTGCTTTAAAGAGACACTGGATTTGGCTGAAGGAGCCCAAAAATTGGATGAATCACACCCTGGAGTTGCAAGCAGCAGCAGCAGCAGCAGCTGAAGGAGCCCAAACATTGCTTTAAAGAGACACTGGAGTTGGCTGCAGGTGGCCAAAAATTGGATGAATCACACCCTGGAGTTGCAAGCAGCTGCAGGAGCTTAAACATTACTTGAAAGAGACAATGGAGTTGGCTGCAGGAGGCCAAAAATTGGATGACTCACACCCTGGAGTTGCAAGCAGCAGCAGGAGCCCAAACATTGCTTTAAAGAGACACTGGAGTTGGCTGCAGGAGGCCAAAAATTGGATGAATCACACCCTGGAGTTGCAAGCAGCAGCTACAGGAGCCCAAACATTACTTTAAAGAGACAATGGAGTTGGCTGCAGGAGGCCAAAAATTGGATGAATCACACCCTGGAGTTGCAAGCAGCAGCTGCAGGAGCCCAAACATTACTTTAAAGAGACAATGGAGTTGGCTGCAGGAGGCCAAAAATTGGATGAATCACATCCTGGAGTTGCAAACAGCAGCAGGAGCCCAAACATAGCTTGAAAGAGACACTGGAGTTGGCAGCAGGAGCCCAAAAATTTGCTGAAATACACCCTGTAGTTGCAAGCAGCAGCAGCTGAAGGAGCCCAAACATTGCTTTAAAGAGACACTGGAGTTGGCAGCAGGAGGCCAAAAATTGGATGAATCACACCCTGGAGTTGCAAGCAGCAGCAGAAGCCCAAACATTACTTTAAAGAGACAATGGAGTTGGCTGCAGGAGGCCCAAAACTGGATGAATCACACACTGGAGTTGAAAGCAGCAGCAGGAGCCCAAACATTGCGTGAAAGAGACACTGGAGTTGGCTGCAGGAGCCCAAAAATTGGATGAATCACACCCTGGAGTTGCAAGCAGCAGCAGCAGGAGCAGGAGCCCAAACATTGATTTAAAGAGACATTGGAGTTGGCTGCAGGAGCCCAAAAATTGGATGAATCCCACCCTGGAGTTGCAAGCAGCAGCAGCAGGAGCCCGAACATTGCTTTAAAGAGACACTGGAGTTGGCTGCAGGAGCCCAAAAATTGGACTAAAGACACACTGGAGTTGCAAGCAGCAGCAGGAGGCCAAAAATTGGCTGAAAGACATCCTGGAGTTGGCAGCAGCAGCCCAAACATAGCTTGAGACACTGGGGTTGACAGCAGGAGGCCAGAAATTAGCTGAATTACACCCTGTAGTTGCAAGCAGCAGCAGCAGCTGCAGGAGCCCAAACATTGCTTTAAAGAGACACTGGATTTGTCTGCAGGAGCCCAAAAATTGGATCAATCACACCCTGGAGTTGCAAGCAGCAGGAGCATGAGCACAAACATTGCTTGAAAGAGACACTGGAGTAGGCTGCAGGAGCCCAAAAATTGGATGAATCACACCCTGGAGTTGCAAGCAGCAGCAGCAGGAGCCCAAACATAGCTTTAAAAAGACGCTGGAGTTGGCTGCAGGAGCACAAAAATTGGATAAATCACACCCTGGAGTTGCAAGCAGCAGCAGCAGCAGCAGCAGCAGCAGGAGCCCAAACCTTGCTTTAAAGAGACACTGGAGTTTGCTGCAGGAGCCCAAAAATTGGATGAATCACACCCTGGAGTTGCAATCAGCAGCAGGAGCCCAAACATAGCTTGAAAGAGACACTGGAGTTGGCTGCAGGAGCCCAAAAATTGGATGAATCACAAGCAGAAGTTGCAAGCAGCAGCAGCAGCAGGAGCCCAAACATAGATTGAAAGAGACACTGGAGTTGGCTGCAGGAGCCCAAAAATTGGATGAATCACACCCAGGAGTTGCAAGCAGCAGCACCAGCAGCAGCAGACCAAACATTGGTTAAAAGAGACACTGGAGTTGGCAGCAGGAGCCCAAAAATTGGATGAATCACACCCTGGAGTTGCAAGCAGCAGCAGCAGGAGCAGGAGCCCAAACATAGCTTGAAAGAGACACTGGAGTTGGCTGCAGGAGCCCAAAAATTGAATGAATCACACCCTGGAGTTGCAAGCAGCAGCAGCAGCAGCAGCAGCCCAAACATTGCTTTAAAGAGACACTGGAGTTGGCTGCAGGAGCCCAAAAATTGGATGAATCACACCCTGGAGTTGCAAGCAGCAGCAGGAGCCCAAACATAGCTTGAAAGAGACACTGGAGTTGGCTGCAGGAGCCCAAAATTTGGATGAATCACACCCAGGAGTTGCAAGCAGCAGCACCAGCAGCAGCAGCCCAAACATTGGCTGAAAGAGACACTGGGGTTGGCTTCAGGAGCCCAAAAATTGGATGAATCACACCCTGGAGTTGCAAGCAGCAGCAGGAGCAGGAACCCAAACATTGCTTTAAAGAGACACTGGAGTTGGCTGCAGGAGCCCAAAAATTGGTAATCACACCCTGGAGTTGCAAGCAGCAGCAGGAGCCCAAACATAGCTTGAAAGAGACACTGGAGTTGGCTGCAGGAGCCCAAAAATTGGATGAATAACACCCTGGAGTTGCAAGCAGCAGCAGCTGCAGCAGGAGCCCAAACATAGCTTGAAAGAGACACTGGAGTTGGCTGCAGGAGGCCAAAAATTGGATGAATCACACCCTGGAGTTGGCAGCAGCAGGAGCCCAAACATTGCGTGAAAGAGACACTGGAGTTGGCTGCAGGAGCCCAAAAATTGGATGAATCACACCCTGGAGTTGCAAGCAGCAGCAGGAGCACAAACATTGCATTAAAGAGACACTGGAGTTGGCTGCAGGAGGCCAAAAATTGGATGAATCACACCCTGGAGTTGCAAGCAGCAGCAGGAGCCCAAACATAGCTTGAAAGAGACACTGAAGTTGGCAGCAGGAGCCCAAAAATTGGCTGAATTACAGCCAGGAGTTGCAAGCAGCAGCAGCAGCTGAAGGAGCCCAAACATTGCTTTAAAGAGACACTGGAGTTGGCTGCAGGAGCCCAAAAATTGGATGAATCACACCCTGGAGTTGCAAGCAGCAGCAGGAGCCCAAATATTACTTTAAAGAGACAATGGAGTTTGCTGCAGAAGGCCCAAAATTGGATGAATCACACCCTGGAGTTGCAAGCAGCAGCAGGAGCCCAAACATAACTTGAAAGAGACACTGGAGTTGGCAGCAAGAGCCCAAAAATTTGCTGAATTACACCCTGGAGTTGCAAGCAGCAGCAACAGGAGCACAAACATTGCATTAAAGAGACACTGGAGTTGGCTGCAGGAGGCCAAAAATTGGATGAATCACACCCTGGAGTTGCAAGCAGCAGCAGGAGCCCAAACATAGCTTGAAAGAGACACTGAAGTTGGCAGCAGGAGCCCAAAAATTGGCTGAATTACAGCCAGGAGTTGCAAGCAGCAGCAGCAGCTGAAGGAGCCCAAACATTGCTTTAAAGAGACACTGGAGTTGGCTGCAGGAGCCCAAAAATTGGATGAATCACACCCTGGAGTTGCAAGCAGCAGCAGGAGCCCAAATATTACTTTAAAGAGACAATGGAGTTTGCTGCAGAAGGCCCAAAATTGGATGAATCACACCCTGGAGTTGCAAGCAGCAGCAGGAGCCCAAACATAACTTGAAAGAGACACTGGAGTTGGCAGCAGGAGCCCAAAAATTTGCTGAATTACACCCTGGAGTTGCAAGCAGCAGCAACAGGAGCCCAAACATTGTGTGAAGGAGACACTGGAGTTGGCTGCAGGAGCCCAAAAATTGGATGAATCACACCCTGGAGTTGCAAGCAGCAGCAACAGGAGCCCAAACATTGCTTTAAAGAGATACTGGAGTTGGCTGCAGGAGCCCAAAAATTGGACTAAAGACACAATGGAGTTGCAAGCAGCAGCAGGAGGCCAAAAATTGGCTGAAAGACATCCTGGAGTTGGCAGCAGCAGCCCAAACATAGCTTGAAAGAGACACTGGAGTTGGCAGCAGGAGCCCAAAAATTAACTGAATTACACCCTGGAGTTGCAAGCAGCAGCAACAGGAGCCCAAACTTGAAAGAGACACTGGAGTTGGCTGCAGGAGCCCAAAAATTGGCTGAATTACACCCTGGAGTTGCAAGCAGCAGGAGCCCAAACATAGCTTGAAAGAGACACTGGAGTTGGCAGCAGTAGCCCAAAAATTAGCTGAATTACACCCTGGAGTTGCAAGCAGCAGCAGCAGCTGCAGGAGCCCAAACATTGCTTTAAAGAGACACTGGATTTGGCTGAAGGAGCCCAAAAATTGGATGAATCACACCCTGGAGTTGCAAGCAGCAGCAGCAGCAGCAGCTGAAGGAGCCCAAACATTGCTTTAAAGAGACACTGGAGTTGGCTGCAGGTGGCCAAAAATTGGATGAATCACACCCTGGAGTTGCAAGCAGCTACAGGAGCTTAAACATTACTTGAAAGAGACAATGGAGTTGGCTGCAGGAGGCCAAAAATTGGATGACTCACACCCTGAAGTTGCAAGCAGCAGCAGGAGCCCAAACATTGCTTTAAAGAGACACTGGAGTTGGCTGCAGGAGGCCAAAAATTGGATGAATCACACCCTGGAGTTGCAAGCAGCAGCTACAGGAGCCCAAACATTACTTTAAAGAGACAATGGAGTTGGCTGCAGGAGGCCAAAAATTGGATGAATCACACCCTGGAGTTGCAAGCAGCAGCTGCAGGAGCCCAAACATTACTTTAAAGAGACAATGGAGTTGGCTGCAGGAGGCCAAAAATTGGATGAATCACACCCTGGAGTTGCAAACAGCAGCAGGAGCCCAAACATAGCTTGAAAGAGACACTGGAGTTGGCAGCAGGAGCCCAAAAATTTGCTGAAATACACCCTGTAGTTGCAAGCAGCAGCAGCTGAAGGAGCCCAAACATTGCTTTAAAGAGACACTGGAGTTGGCAGCAGGAGGCCAAAAATTGGATGAATCACACCCTGGAGTTGCAAGCAGCAGCAGAAGCCCAAACATTACTTTAAAGAGACAATGGAGTTGGCTGCAGGAGGCCCAAAACTGGATGAATCACACACTGGAGTTGAAAGCAGCAGCAGGAGCCCAAACATTGCGTGAAAGAGACACTGGAGTTGGCTGCAGGAGCCCAAAAATTGGATGAATCACACCCTGGAGTTGCAAGCAGCAGCAGCAGGAGCAGGAGCCCAAACATTGCTTTAAAGAGACATTGGAGTTGGCTGCAGGAGCCCAAAAATTGGATGAATCCCACCCTGGAGTTGCAAGCAGCAGCAGCAGGAGCCCGAACATTGCTTTAAAGAGACACTGGAGTTGGCTGCAGGAGCCCAAAAATTGGACTAAAGACACACTGGAGTTGCAAGCAGCAGCAGGAGGCCAAAATTGGCTGAAAGACATCCTGGAGTTGGAAGCAGCAGCCCAAACATAGCTTGAGACACTGGGGTTGGCAGCAGGAGGCCAGAAATTAGCTGAATTACACCCTGTAGTTGCAAGCAGCAGCAGCAGCTGCAGGAGCCCAAACATTGCTTTAAAGAGACACTGGATTTGTCTGCAGGAGCCCAAAAATTGGATCAATCACACCCTGGAGTTGCAAGCAGCAGGAGCATGAGCACAAACATTGCTTGAAAGAGACACTGGAGTTGGCTGCAGGAGCCCAAAAATTGGATGAATCACACCCTGGAGTTGCAAGCAGCAGCAGGAGCCCAAACATTGCTTTAAAGAGACACTGGAGTTGCCAGCAGCCGCAGCAGGAGCCCAAAAATTGACTGACACACCCTGGAGTTGGCAGCAGCAGCAGGAACCCAGAAATTGACTGAAATGCACCCTGAAGTTGGCAGCAGCAGGAGGTTTCCAACATGTACTGTAGTACATGAAGCAGTGGAATCACGTCGTTCTTCCCTTAATCCTGCCAACTGACAAATAAAGTGGCTTCCTCAAAGGGCCTGAGCAAATGGCAGGTGTCACGTATGAGCTGCCACTGGTTGACATTGAAGTTACACAGGGGAATCCCCCTATCTGCTTCGATCATCAGGAAATCCGTGATGGCTTTTCTCTGTTCATATAATCGGTCCAACATGTGAAGGGTGGAATTCCAACGGATGGAAACATCGCAAATCAGACTATGTTGGGGGCTACCGTTCTGACGCTGTAGCTCAAGAAGTGTGTGTTTGGCGGTGTATAAGTGGCTGAAGTGCATGCAAAGTTTCCTTGAAGTTGTTAGGATGTCTTGCAGATGGGGGGAACACTTCAGAAACTGCTTGACAACCAGATTGAAGACGTGAGCCATGCAGGGCGCATGGGTCAGGCTTCCTTGGTGCAGCGCAGACAAAATGTTCTTCCCATTGTCGGTAACCATGATTCCCATTTTAAGTTTTCTTGAAATAAGCCATGCTTGGATTCCGTGATGAATAAATTTAAGCACCTCCCCTGTGTGACTCCGTTCGGCAAGACAAACCATGTGAAGCACAGCGTGACACCTCCATGCCCTGCACACATGGTAGGCTGGAGGGGCACTGAGATTTGAGCCTACAGTGGAGGGTGAGGAGATGGCGGAGGATGAGGAGGCCGAGTTGCACTGTGTCACAGGCCCAACGGGCAGGGAGCGTGGAGGCCGAAGCGGCGTGACCTGTCCAAGTTGCTGCTGCTGCTGCAAGGGGACCACATTCACCCAGTGGGCAAACGACATGTACTGTCCCTGAACGTAGTTACAGCTCCAGACGTCGGCGCTGCCATGCACTTTGCTACACACCGACAGGCTCAAGGACTGGAAAAAAATTTGGATGAATCACACCCTGGAGTTGCAAGCAGCAGCAGCAGGAGCAGGAGCCCAAACATTGCTTTAAAGAGACATTGGAGTTGGCTGCAGGAGCCCAAAAATTGGATGAATCCCACCCTGGAGTTGCAAGCAGCAGCAGCAGGAGCCCGAACATTGCTTTAAAGAGACACTGGAGTTGGCTGCAGGAGCCCAAAAATTGGACTAAAGACACACTGGAGTTGCAAGCAGCAGCAGGAGGCCAAAAATTGGCTGAAAGACATCCTGGAGTTGGCAGCAGCAGCCCAAACATAGCTTGAGACACTGGGGTTGGCAGCAGGAGGCCAGAAATTAGCTGAATTACACCCTGTAGTTGCAAGCAGCAGCAGCAGCAGCTGCAGGAGCCCAAACATTGCTTTAAAGAGACACTGGATTTGTCTGCAGGAGCCCAAAAATTGGATCAATCACACCCTGGAGTTGCAAGCAGCAGGAGAATGAGCACAAACATTGCTTGAAAGAGACACTGGAGTTGGCTGCAGGAGCCCAAAAATTGGATGAATCACACCCTGGAGTTGCAAGCAGCAGCAGGAGCCCAAACATTGCTTTAAAGAGACACTGGAGTTGCCAGCAGCCGCAGCAGGAGCCCAAAAATTGACTGACACACCCTGGAGTTGGCAGCAGCAGCAGGAACCCAGAAATTGGCTGAAATGCACCCTGAAGTTGGCAGCAGCAGGAGGTTTCCAACATGTACTGTAGTACATGAAGCAGTGGAATCACGTCGTTCTTCCCTTAATCCTGCCGACTGACAAATAAAGTGGCTTCCTCAAAGGGCCTGAGCAAATGGCAGGTGTCACGTATGAGCTGCCACTGGTTGACATTGAAGTTACACAGGGGAATCCCCCTATCCGCTTCGATCATCAGGAAATCCGTGATGGCTTTTCTCTGTTCATATAATCGGTCCAACATGTGAAGGGTGGAATTCCAACGGATGGAAACATCGCAAATCAGACTATGTTGGGGGCTACCGTTCTGACGCTGTAGCTCAAGAAGTGTGTGTTTGGCGGTGTATAAGTGGCTGAAGTGCATGCAAAGTTTCCTTGAAGTTGTTAGGATGTCTTGCAGATGGGGGGAACACTTCAGAAACTGCTTGACAACCAGATTGAAGACGTGAGCCATGCAGGGCGCATGGGTCAGGCTTCCTTGGTGCAGCGCAGACAAAATGTTCTTCCCATTGTCGGTAACCATGATTCCCATTTTAAGTTTTCTTGAAATAAGCCATGCTTGGATTCCGTGATGAATAAATTTAAGCACCTCCCCTGTGTGACTCCGTTCGGCAAGACAAACCATGTGAAGCACAGCGTGACACCTCCGTGCCCTGCACACATGGTAGGCTGGAGGGGCACTGAGATTTGAGCCTACAGTGGAGGGTGAGGAGATGGCGGAGGATGAGGAGGCCGAGTTGCACTGTGTCACAGGCCCAACGGGCAGGGAGCGTGGAGGCCGAAGCGGCGTGACCTGTCCAAGTTGCTGCTGCTGCTGCAAGGGGACCACATTCACCCAGTGGGCAAACGACATGTACTGTCCCTGAACGTAGTTACAGCTCCAGACGTCGGCGCTGCCATGCACTTTGCTACACACTGACAGGCTCAAGGACTGGCCCACCTTCTGTTCAACAAAAGTGTGCAGCGCTGGTACTGCCTTCTTGGCAAAGAAATGACGGCTTGGGACTCTCCAGCTCGGCTCGGCACAAGCCATCAGTTCTCTGAAAGGTGCAGAGTCCACCACCTGAAAAGGGAGCGACTGCAGCACCAGCAACTTGGACAGGAGCACATTCAGCTTCTGCGCCGTAGGATGAGTGGGCGCATACTGTTGTCTCTTGGACATGGTTTCGCTGATGGATTGCTAACGGGATGCATGACTTGGAGGAGGAGGAGCAGGAGTGACAGAGGATGGGTATGACGCACAGCTGCCTTCGGCTGAGGTGCTGGAGCCTTGTCTGGCAGAAATTGGGAGCGGCGTGCCACTTGGTGAGGAAGCAGGCTGGACCACCTCTTCGGAGCCTCTGTTCTCCCAGGCCGTTTTATGGTGACGCATCATATGTTGACGCAGGTCCATGGTGCCAACATTTGGGCCCTGGCTTCACCTTCTGCCTACATATCTTGCATGTGGCCATGTTACCCTCCTGCGGATGCTTCAGGAAAAACTGCCACACTGCCGAGTAGCTACTTTTCCCACCAACAGGCCTCACTGATTCACTGCTACTGTAGCCAACTCCAGGAACCCCTGCTCCACTACCTCCCGATAAGGTAGCCTGCCGCGCAGCAGGTGCTCTACCCCGGCCCCGTTTTGCTCCAGGCTTTACAATTGTGCACCCATGCTGACTGCCAACCATGCTGCTAACACCTTGCTGCCTCAGCTGCTGACTCTGGGGCAACCTGCGCCCCTCTTCTCCTGATGATGACAATGAAGCCCCTTCATCACCCGGCTCCCAAGTGCGATCGACTTCATCATCATCATCATCATCTGATGTTCTCGGTTTCCTCAAAAGTGTCTGGCGCAGGAGCTGGAACGCTCGCAACACCCACGACACTGTCCACATCACTATTTGTCTGCCTAGCTAAAGAAGCCACCTCCATTTCTTGCCTGGGCAGTAGCTGCTGACTGTCTTCTATCTGATCGTCCTCCTCACTAAAGAGTGGAGCTGAACCCAAAGCATAGGATACATCGCTGGGGGAGGGAACGGGGGAGGACAGGGACTGCTCTCGGGGCAAGCCAACTCAGCGTTGTGTCAGAGGAACCTACCGACCCTAGACTGGGGGTCTCAGATGTAACTTGTGATGATGTTGATGAGCGCGTTAACCAATCTACCACGGCAGATGCGTTACTGGTGGAGACACGACCGCTAGCAGATGCTGGCAGATCAGGTCTCTCACCGTGACTCCTGCTGCCACTCGCTCCTAGTCTGCTGCGACCTCTACCTGCTGAATCTTGGCCTCTGCCACTCCTCTTTGAACATCCTTGCACTTGTCTGCCTGACATTTTTATGTCTTTGAAATGCGCAATAGGTACGATAAAAAATGTGTTTACTTTAAAAAAGAAGAAGTTAAATAAAGTGAGGAACTGCTTCTCTGCACCAGATACTATGAAAATTGGCAATATGAGATAACCTGCGGCCTAGTGTTTTGGCAGCAGACCAAAAACCAATTCAAAATGCAATAGTTTGATTAAGCTGAGGAAGGATGAACAAGCGTATTTAGTATAACAGATAGGCTGCTAAGTGTAGGTTTGGGATACCCTGCGGCCTAGTGTTTTGGCAGCAGGACAAAAAACAATTCAAAATGCAATAGTTTGATTCAGCTGAAGAAGGATGAACAAGCGTATTTAGTATAACAGATAGGCTACTAAGTGCAGGTTTGGGATGCCCTGCGGCCTAGTGTTTTGGCAGCAGGACAAAAAACAATTCAAAATGCAATAGTTTGATTTAGCTGAAGAAGGATGAACAAGTGTATTTAGTATAACAGATAGGCTGCTAAGTGCAGGTTTGGGATGCCCATGTGGGCTGGTGTATTTAAAGCAGACCAAAAAATATTAAAACTAAATTCAAACTAATCCAGTTATGATAACTGATTGTGTGTAACAGATAGGGTTAAATAAGCCACTGCATAGATGGGATGCACAGTGGAAAGGCAGATTAAAATTTACTGCACAAAGAACTGAAATTGAATTGAAAACTGATCAGGCTAATGAAAAAAAAAATATCACTGTCACTTCTATGCTGTAAATGGATGCTGTCCCTGGATCGTTCCGGTTTTTCACTATCTTTCACTATCTTACCCTGGCTCTGTCTACCTCTCAGTCTGCCTCTCTGACTCTCCCTACCTATCTCTAACTCTCTCTCCCTATCTGCAGCAACCACCGCTGTCTCTGGAATGCAAGGCTGAAATGCGCAAAAGGAAAATGGCTGGCGGTTTATATAGCACGGTGACGTCACCGGGCTTCCTGGCTGCTGATAGGCTGCATGTGTCCCATGATACCTTGCCCCAGGGGACATGTCCGGACATGTGCTTCCACCATCTTAGAATGCCTGTAATTGAAATAAATGGAGTTTAAAGGAAAACTTTGATCGATCGTATCGCGGGGAAATTCGGATTCGTTCAGAATCGAATTTTTCATGAAATTCGGAACGAATCTGGGTTCGTCCGGATCGATTCGCTCATCCCTACTGACGATCATACGGACGGCATGGTCTCAGTGTGCCCCTTTGCGGTGGATAGTCGCAGGTCAGGGGTCTATATATTGTATGGCCAAAACTAAGAAGGGCTGCTTGCCCTCCGACCCCCTATTGGAGCTATTTTTTAGTTTGGCCCCACATGAATGGGGAAGTATTGAGAAAGAGGGAGGCTGAGGGAACATAGATGAATGGGACAGAGCTAAGAGAACAAGAATAGATAGGTCAGGGCTCACGGGATAGAGATGGAGGGGGCAAGGCTGAGTGGATAGGGAAAGATGTGTCTGGGCTCAAGGGATAGGGATGAATGGGTCAGGGCTCAGGGGATAGTGATGAATGGGGAAAAGCTGAGTGGATAGGGAAATATGGGTCAGGGCTCAATGAATATGAATGAATGGGTCAGGGCTCAGGGGATAGGGATGGGGAGCAGAGAGAAAGAGAAAGGGAGAGTGTGCAGTTCTTTAACCACATTGTGTCAGCTATCAGCGCCCCCCCTGGGGGTGAGGCCCTTGGCAGCCGATCGGGCTTGCCGGGTGCTGACGCCGGCCCTGGCCCCAGTGTGTGTATCCCCACAGTTCGCCCAGTAAACTTACCTTCCTGGTGTTCCCATGGCACAAGCTTGCTGAGTGGGTCTAAGCACACTTTCGCTCAGCTCCATTTGGCTCTGCTAGCTGCACAGCATCTAAGAAGCCGAATAAAGCCAAATGGAGCTGAGCACACCTCCTGCTTCCATGCTCACCTCTAGCTGTGGACGTGCCTGCTTTGACTATTCAGTAAGGCCTGGTGTGGGACGTGCTACAGCTAGGAGTGAGTGGGGATGCAACTGCGGCTCCGAAGTGCAGGGAGGGCTCTGGGAACTGATGAGTGGAGCACGATCTAAGGGGTCTCACTCCCAATTTGGGATGCCCTGTGGAGTAGGACTCAGGCAGCCCTTAGACTCCAGGGTCTCAGAAGTTCCTCCTTAAATGAATATGTTGCCCCCAACCATTCCAGTCTTTTTTTCACTTTAAAACCACATATACCACAAAAGACAAGGTATATATCATACTATAAAATCAATAAAAGTGCTAAACCCTACAAAACAGTAGATAACCCTAAAAAAGGAATCCAAAATATACTTAGTAATAAGGTGCTCATTGCAGCAAGGAGGGGGCCCCCAGAAACCCCACATGCTCTGTGGTGGGACCACGTTGTCCTTTTTTCGGCGAGGGGTTATATCTGGTGCTTAAGTATGAGTTTTGGTCACTTATCAAAATAATTTTGTTTAATAATTGTGTACTGTTGCAGTGTCCCCTTTTGGGTATCTAGTGATGCCTATTTTTTGTGCATACATGTGAATTTAGCGCACACATTTTTTTTCTTTTTTTTTCTCTGCATTTACCTCATCCATTCAGTTAGACAAATATAAGCAGTGAGTGAACACATACCCAGAGCAATATGCTTCCCAGGGAGCAGTTGGGGGTTAGGGGCCTTTCTCAAGAGCACTTTAGTCATGTCCCAGTTGGTAATCAAGTCCTTCAAACCCTTCCTTCGCAGCATCGATTCCTTACCAGTTGGCCATGACTGCCCTTATGTAATAAAATGTATTATGTGTATACTATTTAGTGATTGATATTTGATATAGCATTGATTTTAGCACTGTTACTGTTTTTATATTTTGATATAAGCAGGGAAGGACGGACACCTTGGCTTTTTAACCTTGTCTTTAGATATATATGTGGCTTTAAATGTTGATATATGTGTAATAAAATCTTATTATGTTATATTAATATAACATATTATGTTATATTATTTTATATTAATTATAGAAATAGTTTGCCCAGGACAGATGCAGACACAGAGTTATATTGCTCAGGACAGATGCCGAATTATTTTGCCCAGAACAGCTACCTAATTATTTTGCCCAAAATAGCCACAGAATGATTTTAGCCAGAACAGTTGGAGACGCTGAATTATTTTGCCCAGAACAGATACAAATGCTAAATTATTTTGTCCAGAACAGATGTAGATGCTGAATTATTTTGCCAGGGACAGATGAAGATGCACAATTATTTTGGCCAGGATAGCCACTAAATTTGTACACCAAGTCTGTACACCATGAAGAGAGAAGTGAGTCCTGTACACACAGTATCTTGCTGTTATGGCCGCTGCTGAGGTGAGGGATCTCACTTAACCTTAAACATGCTGAGCAGCAGTGTTCTCTGTGAACAGGACTCACATCTCTCACACACAAAATACTATATCGGCTTAGCACCTTGAATACATCATGTTGGCACACAGATATATAAACTTTCAAAAATGTAATCAAGAGGGGACTTTCCCATTTAGGTGCTTTACAATATGTAATTGTTGTAGGAGCACATCTCACCTTCTGCTACTTCCTTCTAATGACAAAGATTTAGCATCCTTTTCACAGATCTGATTTGTCTCCGATATTCAGTAATCACTAATCACTAAATTAAGATAAACCTGAACTGATATATTTCCCTTTTATTCTTAATTAACACCATGAATGTACAGAGCCAACAACCATTTTAGTTAGTAATCATCATCTTCCTTTATTCCTATAACAAGGAGAGAAGGGGAGATCGGGGAGTGATGTGAGCTGAGGTTATGATGGATGGCTCTTCCCAGCACACCACTTTGAAGACAAGCTGCAGGAGAGTCATGCTGCCAGTAAGTGGTTGGAGAGCTCTGGAAATAAACAATTTCCTGCAGATGGGAATGCTTTCCAGCTTAACTAAGAGCTCAGGACACTGTATGTGCTGCTTAGCATCAACCCTGAGGGACAACTGCCACGGGTCCTGCCAACTCTCTTCATGACAGTCACTAGAAGTGGCATAAAAGAAGGAACCCCTACGGTCATTTATGGTCCCATAAATGCTTCATAGCATGTCAATCTTCAATCTTAAATTTATAATAAAACATGCTTAGTGATTCGCTATATGTGTTCACTAGAAAGGACAAAATAATTGATACAGCTACAAATTATTAATATTAGGAGTATAATAAGGCCACACATTGCTTCCAAAGGTCAAAATCTGCTTCAAAATTTCTTCATGGTTCCCCAGAGCCCTATACAGTAAGCTCCCAGATATTGATGAATTAAAATGACGTGTAAAATATTAAAGATAAATTCACACTGCAACAGTTAACACAGCTGAAACCCGCATAGAAACATATTATTCCTCTAATATACTCAAACCCATGTAATATAGTAATTTACTCAAACTTGTCTTACTTATTACTATGATGAGCTTTGGCAGAATGTCATAGCTTGGCCAGACCCAAATGGAGGCAATATCTGGCTCAAACTATCTTCTGCTGGTCCAGCTTGCTTAACGATTTGCGGTATCTTCAGGCTTGATTTCAGGGTGCTGGCCTGTGGCATAACATGGCATTTCCTTTTATGTCTGAACAGAAGCAGGATGTTACTCTCTTGGTGAGTTACATAGTTGCATAGTTAATATGTTTGAAAAAAGACATATGTCCATCAAGTTCAACCAAGGGTGTTGGGGTAGAGGAAGTTATTTTTTATTTTTTTTTGGTTTATTTACTGATAACCGCTAATATTAACTCATGTTATTTTCTTCTAAATAAGCATCTAATCCTTTTTGGAGCTGTCAGAGGTTGATGCTGTAACAAGCTTCTGTGGGAGGCTATTCCACAGATCTATAGTTCTTTTAGCAAAAAATGATCATCACCTCCTGAGACTGTATTTTTTTCCAGTCGAAGGCAGTGCCCTTTTGTCTTTGGGGAGGATTTTACCTGAAATAGTGTTTCCCCATATTTTTTGTATTGGCCATTTATATATTTATACAAGTTAATCATGTCCCCCCTCAGTCGTCTCCTCTCAAGACTAAACAGATTTAATTCTCATAATCCTTCCCCATAACTAAGATCCTTCATTCCCCTGATTAGTTTGGTGGCTCTCCTCTGCACCCTTTCCATAGTCAGAGCGTCCTTTCTATGAATGGGTGCCCAGAACTGGACGGCACATTCCAGGTGAGGGCGCACCAGTGTCTTGTAAAAAGGCAAAATTACATCCCTATTCCGCGATTCCAGCCTCTTTTAATGCATGATAGTGTCATGGTGGCCTTGGAAGCAGCTGCTTGGCATTGCATGCTGTTATTTTGCCTGTGGTCTACCAGTACCCCAAGATTCTTCTCAACAAGTGTTTCTCCCAGTTTTACTCCCCCGAGGACATATGTGACCTTCAGGTTATGAGACCCCAAGTGCATTACTTTACATTTTTCCACATTGAACTTCATTTGCCAAGTGGATACCCAGACACTCAAAGTGTCCAAGTCAGCCTGAAGCTTGGGAACATCTTCAATAGACTGCACTGTGCTATATGTCTTTGTCATCTGCAAAATTAGACAGTGCATTTAATTCTATCTTCTATGTCGTTTATAAACAAGTTAAATAAAAGTGGGCCCAGCACTTAACCCTGGGGTACACCGCTTACAACTGGTAACCATTCAGAGTAGGTATCATTAACCACAACTCTGCACATGATCCTTCAGCCAGTTTTCAATCCATTTCCCCAATAAGCGTCTACAGGGGACAGTGCCAAATGCATCTGCAAAATACAGAAAAACTAAATCTACAGCCGTCCCTTTATTCAAGCTTCTACTCACCTCCTGATAGAAGCCAATCAGTTTAGTCTGCCAGCTTCTGTCCTTAGTAAAACCCTGCTGGTATCCATATAATATTATGGATAGTTACATATTTGTGTATGCAGTCCCTTAATAGCCCCTCAAGCAATTTTCCCACAATGGATGTTAAACTTACAGGTCTATAATTGCCTGGAGAAGACCAAGATGGGCACAATCTCCCTTGGCACTATAAAACCCCTGCCCCGGGTTTTAGTCCACTTTAAAGATCAAGAACAGGGGTGATGAGATAACTGAGCTTTGTCTTTAAGAACTCTTGTGTGAGGTCCATCTGGCCCTGCAGTTCTATTCACATTTAAATTGTTTAGTTTTTCTCAGATGATATATATGTTTAGCTTGTTGAGTATTATACTTGGGCTACTGCTATTAGTGGCATCTCCTGTGTTGGCTTCTTGCTCCTCTCTTGTGTACACAGAGCTAAAAAATCCAATTAATAGCTCCGCCTTCTCTTCATCTTGTTAGGGCGAGCGCTGCACGCCCATCTCGCAGCACTCCACTTACCTCCATTGCTGCATCCAGCCGTCATCCATCTCACAGCATCTCCCTCACTTCCATGGCTGCTCCCAGCCATCTCCCTTCCCCCCATGCTTCCTCATCGCATGGTCAGGTGCGCGCACGTCCCTGTCCACTAGAGGGCGAGCGCACTGGATTCCTGAGATTTAAAGGGCCTGTACAGCACTGATTGGTGCCTGGTCATCCAATCCTGCATCCACTTCCCCTATTTAAAGATGCACTTTCTTTCCTTCAGTGCCAGATCTTGGTCTTTCCATGCCAGTTGTAAATCAGTTGCTTTTGGATTGCTCACCCTTGTACTGACCTCTGCCTGTCCCCGACGCTGAACCTTTACCGCCTGCCCCGACCTTGGCTACTCACCTTTAATACGAACCTCTGCTGCCTGCCCTGACCTCTGCCTGTGTGTACTACACCTTTTGCCTGCCTCTTGTGTACCCCGCTGAGCCTCAGCTAGCCGTGGGACTGGGCCGCTGTTTGGGGGTAGCGACCTGGGGGTCACTCGCTGCACAAGATCAACCTGCCTTGCGGTGGGCTCTGGTGAATACTGGTGGCCTCTTAGGCTCCCCTGACACGGTACCTGCCATCTGTTCCACAGTTAAAGCAGATCCACACCCGAGTCCACTCCACCCGGTCCGTGACAGTAAGATCCGGCCATGGATCTCGCTGAGGTGCCGCTGCCTGATGCCACTGAATTGCCTGCTATTGTGGCTATGCAGTCTCGCCAAATTAATCAGCTCTCGGCTATGATGCAGCAGTTACTACCGATTCAGCAACAGCAAGTGCAACCACCGGCCCCAGCTTTGCCGCCACAGCCACCTGTAGCATCTACAGCTAGAATCCGTCTCTCCTTGCCGGCTAAATATGACGGGGATGCCAAGTTATGCCGAGGCTTCCTCGCCCAGTGCTCTCTACATTTAGAGTTGTTGGCGGATCAATTCCCACTGAACGAGCTAAGGTGGCCTTTGTCATTTGTTTGCTTTCTGGAAAGGCCTTGGCCTGGGCCACTCCTTTGTGGGATCGCAACGACCCTGTCACTTCTAGTATTTACACCTTTGTTTCAGAGTTTCGCCAGGTCTTTGAGGAGCCTGCCCGGGCTTCATCTGCTGAATCGGCCCTATTGAACTTGGTCCAGGGCGAATTGTCCGTTGGTGAATACGCCATCCGGTTTCGTACCTTAGCATACGAACTGTCTTGGAATAATGAGGCCTTGTGTGCCTGCTTCAAGAATGGACTTTCTAGTAAAATTAAAGATGCTCTAGCTGCACGTGACTTGCCTTTGTCCCTCACTGATCTCATCCATCTGGCCACACGCATTGATGTGCGTTTTATTGAAAGGCGTGAGGAATTCCGCCAAGAAAGAGATACTCAGCGCCCTAGGAGGGCATCCCCTCTGGCCCCTTTGTGTCAACACCCTTTGTCCGCGCATGTACCTCCCAGTGAGGAGGCCATGCAGGTCGACCCATCCCACCTGACCCAGTTGGAGAGAACTCGTAGAAGGAACGAGAATCTTTGTTTGTACTGTGCTGGCTTTGAGCATTTTTTAAAAGACTGTCCTATTCGCCCTCCTTGTCAGGGAAACGGCCGCACCTAGTGGATGTGGGAGAGGCTTCCCTGGGTGTATGTGCTTCCTCTCCATGTCTCACGGTTTCTGTGCAACTTACCATCGCACCTACCACCTCTTTGAATTTGTCCGCCTTTTTGGATTCGGGCTCTGCAGGAAACTTTATAGAGGCCTCCTTGATTAATAAATATAATATCTCTGTGAACCGCCTCGCAAAGCCCTTATTCATCGCCTCAGTCAATGGTGACAGGCTGGACTGTACCATGCGTTATCGCACCGTTCCCCTTCTTCTAAAGGTTGGACTTTTCCATCAAGAGAGTATTGAATTCTACGTCCTCCCTAATTGTACATCTCTTATTCTTCTCGGCTTACCTTGGCTTCGACATCATGATCCCACGCTTGATTGGAACACCGGCGACATCAAGACTTGGGGTGCGGCTTGCTTTAAGAGGTGTTTGAGGTCCGTTCCTGTTCAACCTTTTCCTGCTTCAGCTCCATTACTTGGCCTGCCTGAGGTCTACCTGTCCTTTTCCGATGTATTCTGCAAAACACAAGCTAAGGTACTTCCGCCTCATCGCCCTTCCGATTGCCCTATAGACCTCTTGCTGGGTATCACTCCACCTCGTGGTCGTATTTACCCCCTCTCGGCTCCCTCTCGGCTCCTGTATTGATTACTGTGGCCTTAATAAGATTACCGTCAAAAATCGTTACCCTTTGCCTTTGATTGCTGAATTATTTGACCATCTTCGTGGGGCCAAGGTTTTCACCAAACTTGATCTGCGAGGGGCCTATAATTTGATATGTATACGCGAGGGCGATGATTGGAAGACAGCCTTCAATACCCGCGATGGCCACTTTGAATATTTAGTGATGCCCTTTGGTCTATGCAATGCACACGCTGTACTCCAGGAATATGTAAACAACATTTTTCGGGACTTGCTTTACTCCTGTGTAGTTGTATATTTGGATGATAAACTCATCTTTTCATCTAATCTGGAAGAACATCACCGTCACGTCTGGCAAGTTTTGTCTTGCCTCCGTCAACACCACCTTTACGCCAAGTTGGAGAAGTGTCTTTTTGATCAAACCACCTTACCCTTTCTTGGATATATTGTCTCTGCTCGTGGTCTCCAGATGGACCCCAGCGAATTGAAAGCAGTTTTGGACTGGCCACGTCCTATTGGCCTACGGGCTATTCAACGCTTCCTGGGCTTCGCCAATTACTATCTACAGTTTATTCCCCACTTTTCTACTGTAGTGGCGCCCATTGTGGCTCTCACGAAGAAGAACGCCAATTCTAAGTCTTGGCCTTCTCGGGCGGAAGAGGCCTTCATTGCCTTAAAAAAAGCCTTCTCCTCTGCTCCAGTACTCTCTAGGCCAGATCCATCTAGGCCTTTTGCCCTTGAAGTAGATGCCTCCTCCATTGGAGCCGGAGCTGTGCTCACTCAAAAATCTTCTACTGGCAGAATTCTCACCTGCGAGTTCTTTTCGAAGACCTTTCCTACGGCTCCATTGGAGATCGAGTTACTCGCCATCAAGTTGGCATTGGAGGAGTGGAGACATCTCTTAGAAGGTTCCGCCCATCAGGTGTCCATCTATGCTGATCATAAAAATCTGTCTTATTTAGAAACTGCCCAGCGACTAAACCCATGACAAGCTCGTTGGTCGTTGTTTTTCGCCCGTTTCAACTTTCAAATCCACTTCCGGCCAGCTGCCAAGAACATCAGGGCGGACGCCCTTTCTCGCTCCTCAGACATCTCTGGTGTTGAATCCACTCCACAACATATTATCTCGCCTGAATGCCTTGCCCACTCTGCACCCGCTGCCTTTGTACAGGCACCGCCGGAAAAGACTTTCGTGCCAGCTCGCCAACATCGCAAAATATTAAGATGGGGCCATGCCGGCGTCAGAAAATCCTGTGCTATCATTTCTAGATATTATTGGTGGCCTTCTTTAGAAAAGAATGTGACGGAATTCATTCAGGCCTGTACCATCTGTGCACGTGACAAAACTCCTCGCCAAAGACCTGCTGGCCTACTCCTCCCTCTGCCTATTCCAGATACCCCATGGGCACACATTGCTATGGACTTTATTACTGACCTCCCTTCTTCGCAGGGCAATACTGTTCCTTTGCCTGGCCTCCCGTCGGCTCCTCAGTTGGCGAAATACTTCCTGATGCATATCTTTCGACTTCATGGGCTTCCTACACACATTGTGTCTGACAGAGGTGTGCAGTTTGTTTCCAAGTTCTGGAGAGCCCTTTGTAATCAAATGAAAATTAAACTGGACTTTTCCTCTGCTTATCACCCCCAGTCAAACGGCCAGGTGGAAAGAGTTAATCAGATTCTCGGGCATTATCTTCGCCATTTTATTTCTGCCCGTCAAGACGATTGGGTCGATCTTCTGCCCTGGGCAGAATTCTTGTATAATTTCAAGGATTCTGAGTCTACGAGGAAGTCCCCGTTCTTGGTGGTATACGTTCGGCATCTTCTTCCGCCTCTGCCCTTGTCCACGTCCTCTGGAGTACCCGCCGTGGATGACATCACACAGGATTTCTCTACCATCTGGCAAGAGACCCAACGTGCCCATTGTCAAGCTTCCGCCCGTATGAAAGTTAGCGCTGATAAGAGGAGAAGAGCTCCTCCTTGGTCTTTCCATGCCAGTTGTAAATCAGTTGCTTTTGGATTGCTCACCCGTGTACCGACCTCTGCCTGTCCCCGACGCTGAACCTTTGCCGCCTGCCCCGACCTTGGCTACTCACCTTTACTACGAACCTCTGCTGCCTGTCCTGACCTCTGCCTGTGTGTACTACGCCCCTGACCTCTGCCTGTGTGTACTACGCCTTTTGCCTGCCTCTTGTGTACCCTGTCGAGCCTCAGCTAGCCGTGGGACTGGGCCGCTGTTTGGGGGTAGCGACCTGGGGGTCACTCGCCGCACAAGACCAACCTGCCTTGCGGTGGGCTCTGGTGAATACCGGTGGCCTCTTAGACTCCGCTCCCCTGACGCGGTACCTGCCATCTGTTCCACAGTTAAAGCAGATCCACACCCGAGTCCGCTCCACCCGGTCCGTGACACATCTACAGGGACCATTTCCCCATTGTCATAAATTAGGGCACCTACCTGTTCTGATTTAGTTTTCTTTGAATTGATATATTTAAAAAAACATTTAGGGTATTTTGCTTTCTTTGGCCACATATCTTTCATTTTATGCTTTTTCCAATCTTATTTCTTTCATGCATTTTGAAATGCCCTTTTCCTGTCCCTTATTACCCTTTTAACCGCAGGTGTCAGCCCTGAGGGGTTTAATTTTAGCTGCTTATTTTTGTTACCTATAGGAATAAACTTTGCAACATTGGTACTCTCAATTGATTTAAAGCACTCCCATTTGGCATCTGTACCCTTATTTCTCAACAGATGCTCCCAGTCTATGTCCTGGAGTGAAGCTCTGAGCCTGGCGAAATTGGCCTTATAAATATATTGTGGCCTCAAACTGCCCCACTTTACTTGCCAGTCTGGCATTTGTGAACAAACACTTTAAGTTATTATCTTTTTTGACACATTGAGCTTTAGTTTTAGCTTCTGCAGTAATGCATCCATCTAATTTTTCACTGCCAACACATGGAACCCGTTATCCATCATAGCTGCCCCCCTTCTAATTCTCCACCCACCATCATATGCTGCCCCCTAAGTAACCTGTCTTTCCTTTGTTTTCACTCTTGCCCTCCCCCCTCATCTCTAATTTAAATACCTCTCCACCCCTTCTAGTATCAACTTACCCAGACAGCAGCCCCCTTCCATTCAGCTGCAAATTATCTGTAGAATACAGTTTGTACCCTAGTGAAAAGTCAGCCCAGTGCTCTAGGAAACCAAATCCTTCTCCACTTCACCAGGACTTGAGCCATGCGTTTAAATCTCTAAGCTCCCGCTGTTGTTCATGTGTAGTTTATTGCACAGGCAGTATTCAAGAGAATACAACTTTGAAGGTCCTTCTCTTCAACTTGGTGCCTAATTCCTTAAATGTATTCCTAAGGATCCTCAATATATAATGAATTCTGTCATTGGTCCCCACGTGGACCGTGACAGCTGGGTCATCCCCAGTCCTTCCCATTAATTTATCCACCCTTTCCACCACATGTCAAATCCTGGCATGAGGGAGACAGCAAACCATTAGATTGAGGCGGTCTTGGTGACAAATTATCAGTCTGCCTGATAATAGAATCCCCTATGACCACTAACTGCCTAGTCCTACCTACAGTCCCAACCACTCACCCACTAGCTGGGCTGTCCTCCCGGCTGTTAGGGAGAGCAGTATCTGCTAGGGCTGCCATTTCTGAGACTGACACACTGGCATCTTTACCCAATTTTTCTAGGGTGCACAGACACAGGTATGGCCTTTCTTTTCTGTGCTCCCTTTCTACTCACGCCATCTACCCAGCTACTTATCTTCTCCTCCTGACCCATTACTCCACCCAGGGCCGGCTCCAGGCTTATGTGGGTCCTTGGATGGCATGGTCTCAGTGAGCCCCTTTGTGGTGCTATTTGGAACAAAGGATCATGCTATTTGGAACAAAACTCTAGTTTTGGTCTACTTTGAAGTGCACCAAACCCCTTTAAACCTGACCCTGGAGTCTAAACGAATCAAAATTTTCCTGATTTTGGATGCCCCTGTGTGTGACCCCCCTCCCCTTTTGTTCATTACTTTCCTCAAACTGGTGAATGCGCTGTGGGATCGCCAGTTTGAGTTAACTGCCAAACCAGAGGGGTTCCTTCACAAACAGGGGCATCCCAAATTTAGATGCCCCTGTAAGGCAGACCAAAACCCAGGGGTGAAATTGCTTGCATAGTGAGTATGCCAGCGATCCCAGAGGGGTTCATACAGTAGGGTATCACAGATTGGAATACTCCAAAAATAGGAAATCAGCTGAGGCGGGCAACTTAAAAGCAGCACAGAACTCAGCACTTCCTCCCCTGGAATCTAAGTCGAGATGCCCCATTATGTGGAAGCCCGCCGTTAGAGGAGATGTGTGCACCAGCTGTGGCGGTGCTCTCCCAGTCCGCCGCTTGTCAAATGCCATCACATACCCCAAAGGCTGGCCCTGTCAGTGGGTCCCCCCAGAGGGTGGGGCCCCCGGCAGCTGCCCAGCCTTGCCGGGTGCTGACGCCGGCCCTGACTCCACCCTCTGTTTCTACCCAACTTAATGTCTGCTCAGTGAAGAGAATGACATTTTCCATATTGTCAGTCTCCCTCAGTGTTGCATTTTGCCCCTCTAGATCTTTAACCCGAACTTCCAAGGTTGCAATATGCTGACATTTAAAACTGCGGTATTCACTCCTGAAGTGTATACATATGACAAATCGTGCACTGAAGTAGACCTCTGATGTTGCTTGCCATTATCCCAGTTACAAAAGCAGCAGTGCAAATGCAATTTTAGTGCTTACAGTTGCAGCAACATATTTTAGACTAATACTTAGGCAATATACACTTAAACACAGTTCCCCAATATAAAGTTCCTTAATGAAAAGTCCCCTCACTTATAATACAACCTTACTTGAAAATACAACCAGCAACTCCCAAAGCTCCTACACTGGCTTTAAAACAATCTAATTTATAGCAAAGCAATACTTCCCTTCACCAGTGTCAGTCTCTGGCTAATCTGGCAAACAGAGAAAGGCTTTTAAAACTAGGTTTGTGGTTTCTTGGGATTTTGGCTAGTGTCAAAGTGTTGCAATCTGTCGATGCTGGGTGAACGATGCTGGTGATAAGTCAATAATTATTATTGTTATTTTAATATTTTTTTTTTTTGTTTCTATGCTACCTGTGAACTGGTAGTAGGGTCTTTAAGCCCCCATACCATTTAAAAGATAGAAGGATCAGCATGCCACCTTCCCAGGATTTGGTTGCTAGCTTCCCAATACCACGGCTCAAAGACCCATACCCTGCTCTTGGTATCTACTCTCTTCTACCAGGTATTGAAGCATTTGGTGAGTGTCTTTCCAGTGTCTTTCCAGGGGTGCACCAGACCTGCGTCAAAGGTCGTAGGGGTTGGTACTGTACAATGTCACTGCCAGAGGCCAAATGCTGAATTTTGAGTAAAAAAAAAGGAAAAGTGTGCCTTTTCCCATGTTACGTGCCCTTTAAGGAGTTGCTAGTAAGGCACCTGATAGAGACCTAGAGTTTGGCCAGCAAAAGAAGCTGAATGGGTCCTGCTGGTCATTCCTGTCGCTCCAGGACTCCAGCCAGGAGGCTTATCAGGAGGCTCAGACAGGTGCTTCAGTGTGGGGTGACCATGTGCTGGAGGCACATACCCTGCTCTTGGTATCTACTCTCTTCTACCAGGTATTGAAGCATTTGGTGAGTGTCTTTCCAGTGTCTTTCCAGGGGTGCACCAGACCTGCGTCAAAGGTCGTAGGGGTTGGCACTGTACAATGTCACTGCCAGAGGCCAGATTAAACCTGGGCCCTGGAGATACAAAACCTTATGCCTGATGTGCTATGCTAGTATCGCTTAATGTTATACTCATGGAGTTCAAGGTCTCTGGGAGAAAGTGCCATATGTTGAGATACTGGTCCTTTAAGGGACTACTGCCATTAAGGAGCTTGATAGGGACCTGGAGTTACGTGCCCTTTAAGGAGTTGCTAGTAAGGCACCTGATAGAGACCTAGAGTTTAGCCAGCAAAAGAAGCTGAATGGGTCCTGCTGGTCATTCCTGTCGCTCCAGGACTCCAGCCAGGAGGCTTATCAGGAGACTGAGTAGCCTCAGACAGGTGCGTCAGTGTGGGCTGACCATGTGCTGGAGGCACCAGAAGCTGTGCTGTGTGACGGCCTGCAGCCATCCGCGCATGTCTGCACGAGATTGATGCTGGGGCAAGGGGCATCCAAAGGAATCTTTCGAGTTTCTGGGAACCTTAAACCAAGAAAGCTTTCAAAACTTTTGAATGGAGTGGACGTGGACCAAGAGCCACACCTTTCTCCCATTGAGGAGCACCAGACCAAAATATTATCAATTCACAAATTTTAAATATATACACTCAAAACCAAATAAGCTAAAAAAATACATACAACATAAACACAAAACACTTAAAAACACTGCTGAAACAATTTCCCTATAATCTCCACCCAATTATTCCAAATCTTATCCACTTATTAGGATATTAGATAAATTGTACTCAAAAAGATAAGAAGATCACCTATATTTTTGTGCCGGCACAAAAACTCCCTATTAATTTATATAATATATGAACAATTAAATAAACGAATTTATATAGTGTGCAAAACAATCTCAAATAAAGTGCAACATTGCAAAAAGCGAGAAAAAGTTCTCAAAGTGAGAAGTGCAATCAGTAATAACTTCATAGAGTCTACCCAGGACAATTAATAACAGAAAATATGGACATGTGAATATATTGCACAAAGTACCTGTGAAACAATGAAACACAGCAAATGAACACAAAAGTGCCAGCAGCAATAAATGAGGATTACCAGACCATAAATACAGGATTTCAGAGTGCCAATACAGGAGAGGGAAACTCAGCAGCCAGAAAAACACCCGCACCCGTGGCTCCCGTGCCACTTCTGAGGGTGAGGGTCAGTGCTTATCAGAGGAGGCTGTATTTGTATTCCCCTTCCTTCAATCAAAGACCCCCCTGTAACACCGGGCATAGACTGTAGGTGGGGGCCGGAGGCCGAAAATGATGCGACGGACGATATGCCCATCATACAGACAAAGCTGTGTCATTGTGATTGTCATTCAGTGATGTAGAGCAGCAGCAGAAGGGCAAGTCCACGTTTGATGGAATTTTTTTGCAAAAATTAGGTTCTCAATGCACTGAGCTGATCTGCTATATTTTACATTTTTTGTCATATGTTAGCAAACGTGTGTTTTATGGAAGCAGTTTTCACCCTACCTGTTGCTATTGGCAACGTACACCAAGAAGAGAGCAGTGAGGTCTGTACACACAGAAGACCCCTGCAGTGTTCTGTGCAACTATCTGCAATCTGTTGCTATTGGAAACATACACCTGTACATTGCCAATAGCAACAGATGAAAACTACTTCCACAAAACACACATTTTCCTACATTAGCAAACATTACAAATGCTAGATCAGCTCAGCACCTTTAAGACATTGCAAAAAAATGTCTAACTTTCAGATATTTCTAATATGTGTTTTACAATATGTTCTATGATGAATAAATATGGCTGTATGTGATCTTCAAATCAGTGTTTGTAGATATATATTATAAGACTCAGGGATCTTTTGGGCATCACAGACACTGCATGCCGTGGGAATAATAAGCTCAATTTGTTTCTTTCCTCCATATAATAAACAGCATACAGTATAACAAGCCCATGCCATCACAAACAACCACCTGGATTATTAATTTACTATACAGTTATAAACAGAATATGCCTTCAACTGGTCGCAGACTTCCTTAAAGTGTAAGTCCAATTCCGAAAGAGTGTATTTCCATTTCATCAAAACAATGAACTCATTTAGAAATTCATGGCATCAGCACATCTGAACAAAGTTGGGACAGGGCAAAAATACAATGAAACATACCACTATAGACTGATGGGTGTTGAGCATATACAAAACATGGCTGCTGATGCATTGTGTATGTGCAAAAGTATTAGTTGGTTGCTCCATTGTTGGGCATTTGTGAAGAGTTATAATCTGGACAGTCACACCAAGATCACAGTCCACAGCTACCTGCCTTCTATACTGTACACCATTGTGTTGCCAACAAATCCCTCTGTTTCCAGATATTTAATATTCACTCTTCTGTAAGATTTATCCATACAATATGCATGCTATTCCAGAAGTTTTCCAGCAGAGCTTTACTGTTTGCAAGAGCAAACTCGTAGACATGTCTCCCACCAAAATGTGCTGCTTCAATGGACTCCCTCTGTACAAAGAAGTGGAGTTGAGGTGTTCAAGGATACAGTGGCTAATCTGGACCCATACGGATCTGCAGTGGACAAGGAAAGGTGAGTATAGGTATTTTTTTCATTCATTATGGAATTTTCCAGTAGTGTAGTATATAAAGATCATGTTGTCACTTGGAAAAGTATGTTGTTAAAATCTCAGATACAGTACAGTCATTTGCATGGCACTCGAGAAGAAACTAAAATCCACCAAGTTTTATATTTAGAAACAAAAAAGTATGCTTCTGGCAGGTTACCTAATCCAATAATTAATGATCTCTAAAATGTAGACCAGGTGTTGACTACCTGAAATAATTACATGTCAAAGAATAGCTTAAATTTTCTGACAAGAAATAAAAAATATAGGGTTTTGCCAGAACAATGAAGGGGAGAAATCTTATAAAAAAAATATGAGGGAGGGTTTCTATCTCTACAGTATTTATGCTGAGTAAATGTACCCATGATTAATGATGATTAGTAACTATTTGATATTTACAGAGCTAATATATCTCAGCATTTGTATGTATTATGTCTGATTTTATAAAGGCCATTCTTAGGTATCACTGGCACAGATGGTCTATGTATGTACAAGCAATAATTAAAAAATGCATTTATATAGACATGGCCTTAATGGAAATAACTAGAAATGCATATGTGAGTGTACAGCAGGTTGGATATTATGCATATAGCACGTAACTCAGATGTGGCTCCTCTGCATCTTTCCTAATAGTATTGCAATCCCCGTTACTAGCAAATACCAGTAGTAAATGTATTTTATATTATTTTATAACTAATTTTATAGTAAACTTATTTTCAATATTCTTTATTTTAATAAAGTGATTTTTAACAAGGGAGCAAGTTGTGTTTCATCTTATGATCACACCTGAAAAGTAGTAATGGGTGAGGTGCTTGAGAGTTTCAGTCCTGCCCTGCCAAGCTTCACCCGCTATTCAACTCTTAACTTGTTGCCAACCTATGCCTTGCCTGACCTGTTGCTGACACACGTTTGCCTGACCAAAAGATTTTGCCAAGCTCTGCCTTGTCTGACTACATTTTCTGCCTTGTCCGGAGACAGTTCTGTACCAAGCTGACTTTGTCATGCCTGACCCCATCCTCGCTCTGCCTGACCATGACCTCATCCAGTCTGGCAACACATCCAGTGCCACGTATAGTGTTGCATCTAGTGGCAAGCTGTATTGACTTCACTCTCATCACTCTCCCGCAGTACAGGTCATCATTCCAGACAGGGCCAGCTCTAGATTTATGTGGACCATTGGGTAGGAGTCTTACTGGGCCCTTTGAGATCTCACACTACATGTAATGCCATATCATGTGATCCGCCAGCTCCTCTGCCACTGATGGATCCTTCTCTGCCATCTTCATTCAGTTCTAACTGCCTTCTCCATTAATTGTCCACTAGTCTGTGCCACCTTCATTGCTACCACTTATCATCCTCTGGTCCTTGTTGCCCTCGCCACAATCTTCCAGTTCTTACTGCTTTCCCTGCTGCTTCTGATCATCATCATCCACCAATCCTCTGCTTTCTTCTCTGCCACCAAACAATCCACCATTACTGCAAATTTCCCCCTTTCTGCTGCTGCTGAAGAGTTCGTGTGACTCTTTGCATAACTGGAGGGGAGGGGCATGGTGGGGGATACCCAGGAAACCCTACATGCCCTTCCCCTTTAGTAACATGACATTACATGGGGGATTCCATAAAGGCTTCACCTCTGTGGTATTTGATAGAATTGAAAGATGGCAGCTCACTCGGCCAGGAGGAGATGTCACCTGGTGGGGGCCAAGAGGAGCTAATTATTTGTGCTTAAAGCGGTCCTTAACTCTGAATAAGAGCATCTCTTATATGTATCCCACACCCTGTACATACAGATTGCTCACATTAAAAATCATCCTACCTGCATCTACTGCATGTTATGAGCCTTTAAACATCCAAGATGACGGCTCATGGAACATCAGGCAGCCTGCAAACAGGAAGTGCCTTCTGACTGTGCTGCTCTGCATTCTGGGACTGCTGACCTTTTCCTGACCCTAGCTCTGCTCTGTCTGAGCAAAGCACAGCAATAGCCCCGCCCCCTGTACTATCCCACTCTCCTCTCCTCAGTAAGTGTGATGCTTCTGAGTCAAGATGGCAGCTCCCGTATCCTAAAGTCCTGAACAGAGTTGCAGCCCAGTGGGGGAAAGAATAATAAGTAAGTGACTAAAAACTTAAAATATATTAATTTTAGATGCTGGGGAATCGTTTTTTAAGGGTTTGGGCTTTTCAATAAATCATGGTGAATGTCCGGTTTCAAAGCAACTTATGACCAAACCAGGTGAACTGAATCTAAAATATTTGCTTATCACTTACCATAAAACTAGTATAAAAAGTGACTGCATCCCTGAGGTCTGGTGTTCTACTATTTTATACAATGGAAACTAGCTATATGTGTTATTTAAATGTTAATTTAAACAATCCTAAAGTTTGTAAAGACTGAATACATGTGATCACTGATCCCTGTAAGGTTCCCCAAGGCTGAGGGTCACAAAACACGCAGCCGTGGTGCAGGATTAACTTTACCTGCTGCGGTGAAGGCCAGTGACAAAGTTCATACACTTTACAGGAGTATTAGCCCATAATTATTTTAACACTGGGGGTATCCCCCCCCCCCCCCCCCCCCCATGGTCCTTATTCAGCTTTCCTAAGCGTTTAATTTGGAAACCTGTTTTTCTGAAATCAGAACCTTTTAGTCTCATATTATATACTTACACAGTTGAAAATGTTTCTTATAACTTTTTTTTCATTGATTAAAGTCTTACCATTGTGCAAGTAGATAAGGTAGGTCATTACACTTCTATAAATGTGCTATTTTATAAAGGTCAGACCTTATGATAGGGAAAATCTACTGCCGTATGAGCTGGAGTCTCCACAGCTAACTGATTGCACAGGCACTTTTTGCATTTCTATTTCTGCTTCTTGAAATAAAACATATTATACATTGTATCATTACCATCCACCATTATGAACACAGCTTTTGAAAAACAATCACTTTGATTGGCTCATTTTCTCATCACAAATACCATACAATGTAATTTTGTGGTTGCCTAAAAAAATCTGATAAAAGAAAAAGGGAATTAATAATAATAATGTACATTGTATAATGCTGATAATAGTCATAGTTAGTCTCGCTTGTGTCTATAAAGGAGAGCTATATAACATAGGTGCAGGCAGAGCTGAGAACTCTTCATTCTAATGCAATGGCATGAAAGGGGAAGAAATAGAGAAGATTCCTGCTGCCAACTGTGATTGGCCGACTTCCCAACAGTACAAGAAAATATGATTATGTTAATTGTGCGGCTTCTTTGATTGTACTTAGAAAAGTGCTGGACAGACAGAATTTCCCCAAATTGCTCTCCATCCACAAGGATATGTGCTCAAAGTGCATTGAAATACTTAAATAACTTTTTTCTTTTTAGATGGGCCACCACCAGGTTAAGAAACAGCAACCTTAACAAGTTTAAAGGGTTGTGTTGCACTTTTAGGTCTGGTCTTCGACAGCCTTGATTCTTTATTCAGTGAATAAGGAATAAAGGCTATTCAGCGTAAAGTAGACCAAAGCGCAGGATTTTTACACCCCTGGGTTTTACTGAGGCATCCCCATTTCTCTGAAATGCCTGTTGTGCATGTGCGAGTTCTTATTGAATAATGATTTAATGCCATGCATATTTATACCTGGCATGACTCATAAATAAATCATTTGCTGGGTGCCTCCCCCAGGCTGCTCCCCCTATGGGGAATCCAAACTAATTTGGAGAGGCACACATATAACTAATAAAAATAACTGTACTAAAAATATAACTAACTAAAAAATAATGTTATCCAAACCCTTTGGTTAAACTTGATTAACATATGGTTTTTTTTCAACCGTATTTAATATGTAACTATGTAACTTCTAATATATAATATCTCCAGCATTACAAATAATTTGCACCTGTAGTGAGATTTTGATCTTTAAATACAAGAAATTTATTTTTATTGCACTTGCATGTGGGAACAAAGCTCTTAGTGCCTCTCAAAATTCGTTCTTCCCAGAAAGATCCCAAATCTTCCAAGGGGCCGCTGTTATAATGTAATGTCTAAAATAAAAATTCTATCCCATTAAAAAAAGTGCACCTCACCACTGGAACTGCCCCAACACATGTGCAAGGGATTTGGCTTTTAAAATATTTCAGTTCACTGTTTGCAAAGTTAAAAATCTCTCACTGCTCTCACTCAAAACCCAAGGCCCATCGAAAAATTCATTTGTTCATTTGGATAACCCCCCCCCCCCCGTGTTTATGGTTGGTAATAGCTACAGATTGCAGGTACAAATAGTAACATAGTACATTAGGCTGAAAAAATATTTTAATTCATTCAATTCAGCCTGTATATAAAAGACGATCTCCATCAAGCGGTCTAGTAGCCATAGCTGGTAATGGTATTAAATGCGAGGAAGGCATCCAGGCCACTTTTGAACTATTTTTATAACTCTTTTAATGTATTCCTCATGACTACCTCCACTGGAAGAGTCCCATAGTCTTACTGCTCTTACAGAGATGAATCCCCTCCACTGTTGGTGAAATAAGCTTCTTGTGACAGATCTTTGTATTCAGGGCCGGCGTCAGCACCCGGCAAGGTGGGGCAGCTTCCATGGGCCCCCACCCTCTGGTGGGGCCCACTGACATGGGCTGGCCTTTGGGGTATCCAACAACGCTTGAACGGCGGTGGACTAGGAGGGCACCGCCACACCTGGTGCCCACATCTCCTCCAATGGAGGAGTTTCACACAACAGGGCATCTCGATTTAGATTTCTATTCCTGAAGCATCCCAATCTGTGATACCCAACTGTGTGAAACCCCCTGGGATTGTTGGCATACCCACTATGCGCGCAATTCCACCCCTGAGTTTTGATCCGCTTTACAGGGGCATCCCTGTTTGTGAAAGAACCCCCCTGGTTTGGCTGCTAACTCAAATTGGTGATTCCACAGTGCATTCATCAGTTCTAGGAAAGTAATGAACAAAGGGGGGGGAGTCACACACAGGGGCATCCAAAATCAATATTTTGATTTGTTTAGACACCAAGGTCAAGTTTAAGGGGGTTTGGTGCGCTTCAAAGTAGCATGATCCTTAGGGGGCATCCAGATTTGTCTCTTCACCACAAAGGGGCCCACTGAGACCATGCCGCCCAAGGGTCCACATAAACCTAGAGTCGGCCCTGTTTGTATTGATATATTTATACATAGTCATTAGCTTATCCCTAATGCGTCTCTTTTCCAAACCTAACTTTGACAACCTTTCAGGGTACTCTAGTACCCACATTCTCAATAGCTCCTGCCCATGTGCATAACCTTATATTTATCTGTAATGAACCTTATTTTATATATATATATATATATATATATATATATATATATATATATATATACAAGAGATCTGGTACCCTTGCCGTTCTGCTAGAAATCTGAGTATGTACCATTGATAACCACCCTATGTTTCCTATCATTAAGTCAATTACTCACCTATGTACACACGTTTTTCCCCAATCTAAGCATCCTTATATTTTGTAACAGTCTTTTATGTGGTACTGTATGAAATGCTTTACAACAGTCAAGATATATGCCATCCAATAACTCAGCCTGATCCAGTCTTAAACTTACTTCCTCCAGAAAACTGAGCAGGTTTGTCTGACAGGAGCAATTCCAGAAAAGGATACTCCAGGATAGTATCTCCTAGAAAATTTTAAAACAGCCTGGCCAGAACAGATGTTGAACTCACCGATCTGTAGTTCCCAAGTTCCCCCCCTTAGGCCCCTTTTTAAAATATTCGCACCAAAGTACCTATCCTGTGTCTCATCATCACCATGTATATGATTACCTTTGTCTATTTTAATCTGTTTGAAGCAGTAAATAGTGAAAACTGCCTCCCTATAACCACTTGCTAACAAAATAAGCACATAACAACAAAATACTATATAAGCTCAGCCCATTGAGAACATCATTTTGGCAAACAGTAATATACACTTTCAAAAATGCCATCAAAAGTTAACTTTCCTTTTAAAGTGGATCAAAACCCAGGATTTTGAGCAACCTGGGTTTTGGTCTGAACAAACTCACCTCTTTCCGGTCCTACGACACATGCGCGGCTGCTCGTCCAATCAGCACACTGGGATCCGCCCGAGCCCCTTCGTCCAGGAGCTCGTCTAATGCGAGCGAATCCGAGCACGCTGGCAGCCGCATCCCTCGCTAACCTCTAACAGGGAGCACATCCGCGCCGGCCATTGACAAATGTCTGGCACAGGAATGCGCCCTGCTAAGGAGATAGTGGGGATGCGTCCTCTGCTCGCACATGCACTGTTGGACCAGGAACGAAGGTGAGTTTTTGGGCGTCCTGGGGGGCTTCACATGGCAGGGCACCCCCAATCAGGATGCCCTGGGGGGAGAGAGTATGCCTGCCCTGGAGTCTCATAGACCCTAGGGTGGGTTTTGGTCCTCTTTAAACGTCATTCCAGCCCTATATCTAAGCTGTTCTAGAAATGAATACAATTTTCATTTTCACAATAACACAGTCATGGTTTCCAATTCCTAAGTCACAGAACAATAATAAAAACACGCTTTTTTCACTTATTGCATTGAACAAAGGAAAAAAAATGTATGTCGGTCTGTAGCACAATATCGGAATTTTCTGTAAAATGATTCAGTAAATTTCTTTTTATTCATTAATTGTTTCTTTTCTTAAGGTAGGCATTCACATGGTGTGCCGCTGTGTTCCTGTGCTGTCAGCCAAGTGATGAAATTCATTGTTGTGTCGTTGGGCCCCGCTGTTAGTCCATTAGCAACTGTCTGTAGGAGGAGAAGACAAATTGTGTCAATGTTCTGTGTCAAAGGACCACGCGGCTGCTTGCCACTTTGACTTCGAGATAAATAGTTATCTTGCCGTGTGACAGGTGCAAGGCCTGGAAGTTTAAAAGCACATAATTCAGCAGTCCGGTAACCTCTTGATGTTTGTCATTTATTAGATAATAACGGGCCTTTAATCAATCCTCGGTACAGTTTATAGTGTGCTTTCTCACTTTTGTGAGGCTTTCATTATTTGTCAGAGGAAATAAGAGACACGGTGAATAGATAACAGCCATACCTGCTCAGCATTGGGCTTTTACAGCCAGGCATCAACTTGGCAGAATATAGCATTTGGCTGCACGGATATGCAGTTCAGAAAAAAAAATCTGGAATATTATTATTTAGCAGGCGCTTGAATCCAAACACCATCAGAGACAGGACTTGGGTTCTGTTGTGGTCTTTGGAAATCAACTAAAACAGATAAATGCCTCCAAGTTGCATAAAGAGATAGCTAAACATCAGAGGACGATTGAGTTAAAGAGACTCTATAGGCATATAAAAAAACAAAGCCATAATCACCTTTACTCTCCCACAGAATCTGTCCTTGTTACCTTGTAACTCAGTCATATATTTACCGGGTCGAGCGAACAAGTCCCATGCCCAGGACAAACTGCCCCCCTCATCGTGATTGCAGCACTTTCTCTTCATTCCCTGCAATAGAGGAAGTGTGTTGTGTAGCGCAGGGATACTTAAACTGCACCCTCGATACCCGCCGACAGCCTGATCTATACTCCGCAGGACATGGGGATGGTGGAGTAGATGGTGAGGTGGGCAACTGCAGGACTCAGGGCATTTCTTCTTTATTTGTATGATATGGCGCTGACCCCTTGTGTGTGAGTGGTGTTGGGGTGGGGTTGACTGGTGGTGTTGGGCTCGTCCAGAGACCTTAGTCATACATTGTGGGTCTTGTTCACTGTTTTCCATTAGGCGACTCTATTGTTGTGCCCGTTTGTGCCTTAGTTTACAGTATTGTATTGGTTTAGATCAGGGGTTCCCAATCTTTTTTCTTCAAGTACCACTTTCCACTTTCTGATTACATCAAGTACCACCTGGGTGGTGCGTGAGCATGTCAGTAACCTAAAACTGTAATCAAACCTCACAGATCAGCCATTTAAAGTGTATGAATGACACAAAAAACTTCTGAAGCTTTATCATTTATGGTGCAAACACTTGAGTGAACTATAAATGTCAGCAGATCGGGTTGGGGTACAGGTAAGTATGTAGCCTTGTTGATTACCATTTGAGAGGATTTTGAGTGCCACCAGTGGTACTAAGACATCCTGTTGGCAACTCCTGTTTTATACTATTTGCAGTCAGGTTACACAACGATCCGGATCTGTGGTAGTGTTTACAGCCTGCTCCCCACCAAACACACAAACACACCCACATGCTATTCATCTACACTGATAATAATTATATTATTATTGTGTATATGTGTGTTCATATTTGTTGCTAACTTTGTTATATATACCTGGTGGTAGCCAATTTTTGCTGCTTGCTTGCCTCATCCATCTCCCTATTTTTTTTGTGGGGTGTTTTTAGATGCTTTTTTTAAACGTAGTACTGTAGTATGTATAGACTTTTTTGGAAGAAATAAAATGAGTCCTTAATGACATTTGGTAGTGTTGTAGTTGTAAGATATTTTTAGCTTTGGAGTGAGCACACCTGGCTTTGGATTGATAGCATTGTGTCAGCACGCTTTTCCCTCTGTGTTGAGGCCTGTCAAGACTCTCTCATTGTCCTTAATTGGGCGGGTGTGAACTGGGTATGCTAAAGTGGCTATGACTGACAGCAAGGCTGGCTGTTTATTATGTAGATCAGACCTTTACAGTGTGTGACTTATTCTCAGAAACAGGTAGGTTTCTGTCTGTAGGAGGATATTATGACCAGGCCTGAAGGGGTGAAATGGTGAGTATGACTTTGTATTTTCACTGGATATGACTGGACAGTCCCTTTAATAAGAGGTTCTCTTTAGGCAAATATTGTATTTTTGATTGTAGTAAAATCCCTCTTTACCTGTAGTAATTCATCTGTATATGCGGTCCTCTTTGGCCCCAAAAAATGTTTAGGGTGAAAAAAGAATAGTTTTGCGTTACTAAATGACAACTTGTCCTCCTTTAGAGTAAGGAATTGTATCTGTATATGTTGCGTGGGGCATGGTAGTTAGGTAATTCGTCTACTGAAAATGTACTCAACATTGATCTTCTGAAAAAGTTGTTTGAACTTGGAATACTTTATGAGCAATATTATTATTATTATTGTTTATGTATAAAGCTTTATCTTCTTCCATAGTGCCGTACAAGGTAGTAATTACATACAGGGGAAACATCCAGAACAGAAGCTATTACAAACAACAAGCTTCAGAGTTCTTGTTTAGCTTGCCCAAGCAGTGCAATATTAAGAACCAATTCTGTGTAAAAACTCTCCCGTGGTTGGGTACTGTCAACCTCCAAGCTTTAGCTTTGTTCCTCAAATGTAGCTTTGGGACTTTTTATATTACAGGATTGAGCAAGTCACCTAATTGAGGAGGGTGAATTGGTCTCCGATATATATTCAGTGAGTTTAGCCAAGCCGAAAGGTATCTTAATCTAAACACAATTTTTAATTAGGGTTATAGTGGTAACTTTGTCAGAGCAACAGCGGACCTCGCCCTACTATACTGAGGCTTAGATGAATCCCATTTAGAATACTGTTGTTTTGGTTAAAGCATTTAAAAAAAAAGTAGTTGAGCTAAATTAAAACCATTTATTGGCTAACACAAAGGAAAAGAGGTCTTTTCCTAGAATGGAAAGTATTTACTCCAATGCTCTGCACTCCCATCCAGCTTCCACACATCACTAAAAGCTGTCATTGTTGATCGGTGCAGGACTGAGGATTGAAGGTAAGTAAAGAAAACAAAATGGTAATAATCACCTTTTACATTTAACACTTTATAAACTGATAAGGCTTAGGGGGCTGGCAAGTCACTTGTGATTTAACACATGATAGTGTGGAGTAGTTTATTTTATTTGAAAATGTCATAAAGTGCTCTTTTCAGTTTGGGGGACCTCCTGGGCAGGAACGGGGTCTACTGATACATATGTGGTACTGGTGTAATCAGGGGCAATGGGACTTTGACATGCAATATGGTTTTCTTGAATTTAATTTAATTTAATTTAATTTAAATAAACCAAAGTTTAAAAAATATTATAGAAACAGAAGGTTGACGGCAGAAGGAGACCATACGGTCCATCTAGTCTGCCCTTATATGTATATTGTATGTACTCTTTATCTTAGGATAGATGTGTGCTTATCCCCGGCATGTTTAAATTTAGTAACCTCTGCTGGAAGTTTGTTCCAAGCATCTACTACTCTTTCTGTAAAATAATATTTTCTAACATTGCTCCTGATCTTCCCCCCCGACTAGCTTCAGGTTGTGCTCCCTTGTTCTATCATTAAGTTTCTTCTTAAAAACACTTCCCTCCTGAACCTTATTCAATCCCTTCACATATTTAAAGGTCTCAATCATGCCTCCCCCCCTCCCTTCTTTCCTCCAGACTGTACAAGTTCTTTAAGTCTCTCCTGATAAGTTTTAAGTTTAATTCCTTCCACCATTTTTGTTGCCCGCCTTTGGACCCGTTCTATTTGAATAATGTCTTTTTGCAGGTAAGGTCTCCAGAACTGTACACAGTATTCTAGCTGTGGCCTTACCAGGGCTCTATACAGCAGCATCACAACCTCCCTCTTCCTACTGGTGATGCCTCGAGCTATGAAGCCGAGCATCCTGCTTGCTTTTCCCACAGCCTGGCTACACTGTCCACTCATCTTGCAGCTATCAGTAATCAGTACCCCTAAATCTCTCTCCTCCGAGGTCCTGGCTAACACAGTGCTGCCCATACGGTACTCAGAGCAGGGATTCCTTCTACCCAAGTGCATGATTTTACATTTAGAGACATTAAACTCTAGTTTCCACAGTTTTGACCATCTATCCAGTAAAGCTAAATCATTTTCCATGTTGCAGACACCTCCAGGAATATCCACCCTATTACTAACCTTTGTATCATCAGCAAATAGACAAACTTTTCCTACCAAGCCTTCTCTTATGTCACTTACAAATACAAATTTAATTTAAATAAACCAAAGTTCAAAAATATTATTTTTAAGCATATTTTATACACAATTATTATGAAAGCGCAAAAAATACAAACAAAACATTTCATGTTAAGGTCCCTTCTCCCAAAACAATACATACATTTCCTGGATATCCCTGGAAATTCCTGCAAAAATCACAGTTAAACATAGATGGCACAAAATGGAGAAAAGGGCCTGTCAGCAGAGGGTGACAAAACACAAGTAGGCTGCCAACTAAAGGGTTAACAGAACCAAATTGTGTTGGATATTTTTCTGTTCGGGACTTGTTTTGCATGTTTTTTCTTGTTTGTATATTCATATTTTAGGAAAATGTGTTTTTATTCTCCTTTTTTATACATTTTTCTAAGTGCAACCAGTGTATTCCTTGATGGAATGACTTTCATCCAGAAAACTGTGCCCACAGCAGCAAGCCTGGTATGCCTAGAAAGCTTGAGGTGTATACTTCCAGAAACGATATTGTTTGCGAAGGGTATTTCGAATGTAAAGGGTTGTTTTTCTTGAAAAACTGCAAGGTGCACATAGCAGCTGTATTTTCTTTGAAAATCTCCAAAAGTGCTCTTTTCAATTTGGAGTGTGTCCTTGGCAGGAAATGGTGTCTACCAATATATATGTGGTACCGTTGTAACCATGACGAATGGGGCTTTTGCACGCAATATAATTTTATTAGGAAACCTAAATGTTTTATTTTAAAAAGTTTTTAAGGTTTACACATATCTCACCCAAAATTATTTAGAAAGAATTGAAAAAATGACAAACAAGTCAAAAATCACAGTTAAACCTGTACAGCACAAAAGAGTGAAAAATGGCATGGCAACAGACGGTGACAAAATCTCTAGGTAGGCTGGCACTTAAAGGGTTAATCCTTGCAGTGGACGGATCCATGCAAATCATCTCTTTACACCTCAGTGCCAGCCAAGGAACTCAGCAAGCCTAACTGTTTGGCTGTGTAAAGCTAATCTTTGGCATTGTGCAGTGGCTTTCTGAGTGCCTTGGCTGGCCTGAGATGTAAAAAGATGATTTGTATGGCTTGACCTGCTATAAGAAAGGATGGGTAAATGTACTCCTTGTGTTAGGCACTGTGTAAATTCTTTCCCCTCTAGGAAAGCGCATATTTTCTTTTACCTTTCAGTAGAGGGTCTCTTTAACCCCCTATATTAAGCCTAACTCTCCACATAGTGTCTTGCGACTCAATAAATTCAAGGTACAAGCTTTTAAAGCTTAGATCTTCACAGTATTTAGTCGCTGATGGCTGCCAATGCTGGTGCTGCCTTTATACTACAAGTAACTGTGGCCTAACAATAAGGGGTAGTGGACCGCTGAGCCAACAAAAGTTCAGAGGTCCATCCATTCACAAAGAAAATCTAAAATGGCTTTGACCAATCTTTAACCAATGTTAAATTATTAAAATTTCCCTTTCTTCATCTTCAAGGCCACAAGTTCGTCTTTCCATAAATAGCAGAACATAAATGTAGAGGAATGCCATTTTACAGCAAATATTCAGCTTTTGTTCTCGGTCTGTTGCTTTTAATTTGGGCAAAGACAATGTGCAAAGTGCTGGTCTCTTATGTGGTTTGGCAAATATACCACAAGGATATTACATAACTGAACAATGTGGTGGAAAATAGCAACAGAGCCAGTAACTGTTATTGTTTGAACATTTGTAAACTCAAATGTTTTTATTACAAAAAGTGAAATCACAAAGGTTAAGAAATTATTTCCGCACCAGAAACTGCCAGTTGTTCAAAAAATATTCATCTTCTATGTGACAAATTATTGACTAGTACAAGCATGGTACTTAAACTATCAGGAGTTTCCCCAAAGAAGTATCTAGGCTTTCTAGCCCTCGGGGCCAAGATTCTAAATGGCGCCCCCTCACCTGTGCTCAGGCCCCCATTTGGCCGTCCTGACCTGCTGCACCCGGGGCATGTGCCCCCCCCTGCTCCCCCCCAAAGCTATGCCCCTGAGTTTCTCTGGGCTTCCCTCTGAGGTTATGGACCATACAATGTTCCTTAAAAATTCAATTTTTATAAATGATGTGAGAAAAGCTTGTGAATGTTCAGGAATACCTTCCTTGAGCTGGGGCTATATCTCCTGAGAGTTTCAAGGAACTGAAAGGAAAGTGTGTTGCTCAGTGGGGAATTTATAAAGCAGTTTCAACTGTGGGGTGTCAGTAATTGGGACGGTCAGTAATAGGGTGTCAGTAATAGGGATGCCTCTTAAGAAACCTATTGGCCAGACCAAAAGTCTGTTTTTTTTTTGGACCATCAGCCTAATGACTTGCAGCTACCCTCTGAAACATAGCATTCCTTTAGCTTTTCCTCCCAAATCTCCTATCCACATGGAACTGAAGGTATGATCTTATTTCTTCACTTTTCTACTGTTCTCAATGGTACAGGATAATACATTTTGCCACTTTATTTTAGGAATTAAGTAAAGTGCCATTTCTTGTTGTTTCCTGACAAAAAACAGAAACCATCAAGATTTAATGTGAACTCTTTGCTCCTGACAAATCTGAAATGTATGTTCCGGATGATTGTAAATAACTTGCTCTAAATGACCCTCCTATCTCCTAATGCTTTTTTAAGTTTTGTTTTTATGCGTGCTAGTTTTCTGCATATAAATGTTTGCTTATGGTTCTATTGTATAAAATCATGTCTGATGAAGACAACAAGGAATTCTCGAAAGCTCACCTTAAAATATACTCAAAAGGTTTTGCTTAATTCTTTCCTTTTCTACTACAGTACCCTGTTCAAAGATGCCATCCTAAGAGGCAAATATTTAGTGCAAAGGTTGTGGCTTGCTCCATTGGGGGGGGGGGTCATTTTCAGGCCAGGCTTATATATCTGTCTGTGAAGGGACAAGTATTCTTAATTATCAAGGTTTTGCTGGAAAAATGTCATTAACTAGTTTTACATATTGATAGCTTTGCTCACTATTCGATATTGCAGTTAAGCCCAGTCCATGTATTTAACAAGTGATAGCTAGTTTTTTCAATAGTATGAGTGTGCAAGGGGTTAAATTTCTTTTTTTTTTCTATGGAGTCTGGTCACCCTCCTCTAGCACCTCCTTGACTGCTAAATATTGACTGGATGAGCACATCCTACCTTTCTTTTTGAGGTGGAACTACTACGCTATTGCTTTAGACTGTGTGGGACACTTCTGCTTGTGTGTGTGTAAGAGAGCATAGCTGCTATCTGTTTTGTCTGTCTTTTTTGTCTAGGCTACAGAAAATGGTTCTAGATCTCAGCAACAGCTTTATTCAGCAGCAGTGTTTTCTATGACTATAGCAGACAGAGTGGGAGGTGCCATGCAAGAGCAAGGACAATTAACTTTTGCTTCCAACAGAGTGATTAATCAGTCTGGATCTAGGCCACACGTACACAAAGTGCTGTTTTTAGAGTAAAAAGTGATATTCTGTTTCATCTTTCCATCTTAAAATCTTCTAGCCTACCCAGTAGATATAGAAAAGGAGATGCACCACTCTCGAAAACTACTGTGCTTACTCTGACTCCCTTTGCCCTCCGATCGCAACTGCCGTTGCGAGGGCTATTGGGCAGGCGGGACGAGGGACCTGCTGGTCATGCAGGGGGGGCGTGGCTGAGCGGGGCTCTCACTCTCTGCTCTCATGCTGGGGGTGGGAGGAAGGGCGGGCCTCTGTCCTCTTGTCCTTGATGCTACGGTGCCATCCGAGGACAGCATACGCCCATTTTCCACCTGGCTTGCTGCCCATATGTGGCTGGTGTCGTCCAGCGTCATCTCCGGCCTGGGGCTGGAGGGCGGACGCTGCTTCCTCTCTAGTGAAATGCAGACGCCGCTTCCGGGCTCGTGGTACGGGGGTGGCGTTTGGCGTCACTTCCGCCGTCGGGACAGGGAGGAGGAGGCCAGTGTTTCTGTGCCTTGGACGCGCAGTCGGGGAGCGCCATTGTAGTGGTGAGTACAAAAGAGCGCAGAATTTATTATTTTCTTCCCCTCACCCAGCAGAAGCGGCAAGGGTAGCCGCGTGCGCAGGTGTTCCCTGCTGCATTTCCCCTTACTTTTTTATTTGTGGGAACGGTCATGTTGCTGCCATTATGGCTGGGTAAATATACAGATTCAATCTAGCTTTTAGGTTGGCTTCTCATTGATATTTGCACTTAGCACTTTAACATCTCTTTGTGTCCTTAAGTTAACTGATTGTCATAAGGTCACGTTGTTACCATCATGGCTGAGTAATCTTACAGACTTATTTTAGTTATTAGGTTTGTTTTTTTTATAAATTTTTTTTTAGCACTTAGCACTTTAATATTTTCTTGAGTTTTCATGTTTATTGGTTGCCACAAGGTATTAATTCAAATACTTTTTGGATAATATTATATTGTCTTTATCTTCACACTAATTTATTGTTATAAGATCTCATTGTTTCACTTTCATGTTATAGTTCTTATTTGATAATAGCAACTGTTGCTATTATTTATATTGGGGTTAGCATGTGTCACTTTATTGTAGATAGGTGGAATAGATAGTCTGAATGGTTTAATTATCAGGAATTTAATATTAATAATTTTGTGCCGGCACAAATAAAATAAAATTTACCTATAAAATAACACCCTCCCGCTTTATACAGTGGGGTTAATTCTTGTGGGGGCCCCGTTCCCTATGAATTAATATATTACATTTATTATGAATTTAAATAGCCATTATTACTAGGGGCAAATGCAGCTGTTTTTAATTTTGTTTTGTATCATGTGATTGTGTGTTCTCTGTGTGTATTAATTTTTGTATAATAAAGCTTTAGGCTATACTTATTGTTTGGTGCTCCTTTTTGGAAGTGAAAGTGGCTAGGTGTTCACAGTCACTCCTGTTTTTGCTTATTCTAGCCTAATCAGATAAGATGAGAAGCAATCCAATAGCGAAAATTCATCTGCACATATTCAAGTAGTTGCATTTCATAACACATTTACTTTTCTACTTTACTTTACTATTTCTTTTCTTTTTTTTAAAGAATGTGAATTGTTGGTTATTAGTAGGGATGAGCGAATCGATCCGGACGAACCCGGATTCGATCCGAATTTCAGGAAAAATTCGATTCGGATCGAATCCGAATTTCCCCGCGATTCGATCACTCGAAGTTTTCCTTTAACATCCATTCATTTACATTACAGGCATTCTAAGATGGCGGACGGGACATGTCTGGACATGTATCCCGCGCCAGTGCAAGCTGGGGCAGTCACATGCAGCCTATCAGCAGCCAGCAAGCCCGGTGACGTCACACAGCGGTATTTAACGGCGGCCATCTTGCTTTTCCTCATTTCTCTATTGCATTCGTGACAGACAGACAGAACGCTGTGTAGCTGAGGCAGTTAGACAGGCTGGAGACAGGGACAGACAGGGACAGGCTGGAGACAGGCAGGAGACAGGCAGGAGACAGACAGGAGACAGACAGAAAGCCAGGGAAAGGTAGGAAAAACGGAGCTGGCTGACAGGGAGATTTGTTTTTTTCATCCAGCCTTTGTTAGCGTTTTCAGGCTGCTTATAGTAACTAACTGTGCATATATACTGAACTGATCTTAAGTCTGCTGTGAGGCATCCCATTCTGTGACTAAAGCAGCCTCTGTTTAAGACCATATAAGCATTTGCTCTTATCATATTTGAAATTAGGCCTGATAAAGACACTTTTGCTGGCCAAAGCACTACTGGACCCTGCCAGCTCGATTCCTGCCCGGGGCATCCCATTCTGTGACTACAGCAGCCTCTGTTTAAGACCATATAAGCATTTGCTCTTATCATATTTGAAATTAGCCTGATAAAGACACTTTTGCTGGCCAAAGCACTACTGGACCCTGCCAGCTCGATTCCTGCCCGGGGCATCCCATTCTGTGACTAAAGCAGCCTCTGTTTAAGACCATATAAGCATTTGCTCTTATCATATTTGAAATTAGCCTGATAAAGACACTTTTGCTGGCCAAAGCCCTACTGGACCCTGCCAGGTCGATTCCTGCCCAGGGCATCCCATTCTGTGACTAAAGCAGCCTCTGTTTAAGACCATATAAGCATTTGCTCTTATCATATTTGAAATTAGGCCTGATAAAGACACTTTTGCTGGCCAAAGCCCTACTGGACCCTGCCAGCTCGATTCCTGCCCGGGGCATCCCATTCTGTGACTACAGCAGCCTCTGTTTAAGACCATATAAGCATTTGCTCTTATCATATTTGAAATTAGCCTGATAAAGACACTTTTGCTGGCCAAAGCACTACTGGACCCTGCCAGCTCGATTCCTGCCCGGGGCATCCCATTCTGTGACTACAGCAGCCTCTGTTTAAGACCATATAAGCATTTGCTCTTATCATATTTGAAATTAGGCCTGATAAAGACACTTTTGCTGGCCAAAGCACTACTGGACCCTGCCAGCTCGATTCCTGCCCGGGGCATCCCATTCTGTGACTACAGCAGCCTCTGTTTAAGACCATATAAGCATTTGCTCTTATCATATTTGAAATTAGCCTGATAAAGACACTTTTGCTGGCCAAAGCACTACTGGACCCTGCCAGCTCGATTCCTGCCCGGGGCATCCCATTCTGTGACTAAAGCAGCCTCTGTTTAAGACCATATAAGCATTTGCTCTTATCATATTTGAAATTAGCCTGATAAAGACACTTTTGCTGGCCAAAGCCCTACTGGACCCTGCCAGGTCGATTCCTGCCCGGGGCATCCCATTCTGTGACTAAAGCAGCCTCTGTTTAAGACCATATAAGCATTTGCTCTTATCATATTTGAAATTAGGCCTGATAAAGACACTTTTGCTGGCCAAAGCCCTACTGGACCCTGCCAGCTCGATTCCTGCCCGGGGCATCCCATTCTGTGACTACAGCAGCCTCTGTTTAAGACCATATAAGCATTTGCTCTTATCATATTTGAAATTAGCCTGATAAAGACACTTTTGCTGGCCAAAGCACTACTGGACCCTGCCAGCTCGATTCCTGCCCGGGGCATCCCATTCTGTGACTAAAGCAGCCTCTGTTTAAGACCATATAAGCATTTGCTCTTATCATATTTGAAATTAGCCTGATAAAGACACTTTTGCTGGCCAAAGCACTACTGGACCCTGCCAGCTCGATTCCTGCCCGGGGCATCCCATTCTGTGACTACAGCAGCCTCTGTTTAAGACCATATAAGCATTTGCTCTTATCATATTTGAAATTAGCCTGATAAAGACACTTTTGCTGGCCAAAGCACTACTGGACCCTGCCAGCTCGATTCCTGCCCGGGGCATCCCATTCTGTGACTAAAGCAGCCTCTGTTTAAGACCATATAAGCATTTGCTCTTATCATATTTGAAATTAGCCTGATAAAGACACTTTTGCTGGCCAAAGCCCTACTGGACCCTGCCAGGTCGATTCCTGCCCGGGGCATCCCATTCTGTGACTAAAGCAGCCTCTGTTTAAGACCATATAAGCATTTGCTCTTATCATATTTGAAATTAGGCCTGATAAAGACACTTTTGCTGGCCAAAGCCCTACTGGACCCTGCCAGCTCGATTCCTGCCCGGGGCATCCCATTCTGTGACTACAGCAGCCTCTGTTTAAGACCATATAAGCATTTGCTCTTATCATATTTGAAATTAGCCTGATAAAGACACTTTTGCTGGCCAAAGCACTACTGGACCCTGCCAGCTCGATTCCTGCCCGGGGCATCCCATTCTGTGACTAAAGCAGCCTCTGTTTAAGACCATATAAGCATTTGCTCTTATCATATTTGAAATTAGCCTGATAAAGACACTTTTGCTGGCCAAAGCCCTACTGGACCCTGCCAGGTCGATTCCTGCCCAGGGCATCCCATTCTGTGACTAAAGCAGCCTCTGTTTAAGACCATATAAGCATTTGCTCTTATCATATTTGAAATTAGCCTGATAAAGACACTTTTGCTGGCCAAAGCCCTACTGGACCCTGCCAGGTCGATTCCTGCCCAGGGCATCCCATTCTGTGACTAAAGCAGCCTCTGTTTAAGACCATATAAGCATTTGCTCTTATCATATTTGAAATTAGGCCTGATAAAGACACTTTTGCTGGCCAAAGCCCTACTGGACCCTGCCAGCTCGATTCCTGCCCGGGGCATCCCATTCTGTGACTACAGCAGCCTCTGTTTAAGACCATATAAGCATTTGCTCTTATCATATTTGAAATTAGCCTGATAAAGACACTTTTGCTGGCCAAAGCACTACTGGACCCTGCCAGCTCGATTCCTGCCCGGGGCATCCCATTCTGTGACTAAAGCAGCCTCTGTTTAAGACCATATAAGCATTTGCTCTTATCATATTTGAAATTAGCCTGATAAAGACACTTTTGCTGGCCAAAGCCCTACTGGACCCTGCCAGGTCGATTCCTGCCCAGGGCATCCCATTCTGTGACTAAAGCAGCCTCTGTTTAAGACCATATAAGCATTTGCTCTTATCATATTTGAAATTAGGCCTGATAAAGACACTTTTGCTGGCCAAAGCCCTACTGGACCCTGCCAGCTCGATTCCTGCCCGGGGCATCCCATTCTGTGACTACAGCAGCCTCTGTTTAAGACCATATAAGCATTTGCTCTTATCATATTTGAAATTAGCCTGATAAAGACACTTTTGCTGGCCAAAGCACTACTGGACCCTGCCAGCTCGATTCCTGCCCGGGGCATCCCATTCTGTGACTAAAGCAGCCTCTGTTTAAGACCATATAAGCATTTGCTCTTATCATATTTGAAATTAGCCTGATAAAGACACTTTTGCTGGCCAAAGCCCTACTGGACCCTGCCAGGTCGATTCCTGCCCGGGGCATCCCATTCTGTGACTAAAGCAGCCTCTGTTTAAGACCATATAAGCATTTGCTCTTATCATATTTGAAATTAGGCCTGATAAAGACACTTTTGCTGGCCAAAGCCCTACTGGACCCTGCCAGCTCGATTCCTGCCCGGGGCATCCCATTCTGTGACTACAGCAGCCTCTGTTTAAGACCATATAAGCATTTGCTCTTATCATATTTGAAATTAGCCTGATAAAGACACTTTTGCTGGCCAAAGCACTACTGGACCCTGCCAGCTCGATTCCTGCCCGGGGCATCCCATTCTGTGACTAAAGCAGCCTCTGTTTAAGACCATATAAGCATTTGCTCTTATCATATTTGAAATTAGCCTGATAAAGACACTTTTGCTGGCCAAAGCACTACTGGACCCTGCCAGCTCGATTCCTGCCCGGGGCATCCCATTCTGTGACTACAGCAGCCTCTGTTTAAGACCATATAAGCATTTGCTCTTATCATATTTGAAATTAGCCTGATAAAGACACTTTTGCTGGCCAAAGCACTACTGGACCCTGCCAGCTCGATTCCTGCCCGGGGCATCCCATTCTGTGACTAAAGCAGCCTCTGTTTAAGACCATATAAGCATTTGCTCTTATCATATTTGAAATTAGCCTGATAAAGACACTTTTGCTGGCCAAAGCCCTACTGGACCGTGCCAGGTCGATTCCTGCCCAGGGCATCCCATTCTGTGACTAAAGCAGCCTCTGTTTAAGACCATATAAGCATTTGCTCTTATCATATTTGAAATTAGGCCTGATAAAGACACTTTTGCTGGCCAAAGCCCTACTGGACCCTGCCAGCTCGATTCCTGCCCGGGGCATCCCATTCTGTGACTACAGCAGCCTCTGTTTAAGACCATATAAGCATTTGCTCTTATCATATTTGAAATTAGCCTGATAAAGACACTTTTGCTGGCCAAAGCACTACTGGACCCTGCCAGCTCGATTCCTGCCCGGGGCATCCCATTCTGTGACTAAAGCAGCCTCTGTTTAAGACCATATAAGCATTTGCTCTTATCATATTTGAAATTAGCCTGATAAAGACACTTTTGCTGGCCAAAGCACTACTGGACCCTGCCAGCTCGATTCCTGCCCGGGGCATCCCATTCTGTGACTACAGCAGCCTCTGTTTAAGACCATATAAGCATTTGCTCTTATCATATTTGAAATTAGGCCTGATAAAGACACTTTTGCTGGCCAAAGCACTACTGGACCCTGCCAGCTCGATTCCTGCCCGGGGCATCCCATTCTGTGACTACAGCAGCCTCTGTTTAAGACCATATAAGCATTTGCTCTTATCATATTTGAAATTAGCCTGATAAAGACACTTTTGCTGGCCAAAGCACTACTGGACCCTGCCAGCTCGATTCCTGCCCGGGGCATCCCATTCTGTGACTAAAGCAGCCTCTGTTTAAGACCATATAAGCATTTGCTCTTATCATATTTGAAATTAGCCTGATAAAGACACTTTTGCTGGCCAAAGCCCTACTGGACCCTGCCAGGTCGATTCCTGCCCAGGGCATCCCATTCTGTGACTAAAGCAGCCTCTGTTTAAGACCATATAAGCATTTGCTCTTATCATATTTGAAATTAGGCCTGATAAAGACACTTTTGCTGGCCAAAGCCCTACTGGACCCTGCCAGCTCGATTCCTGCCCGGGGCATCCCATTCTGTGACTACAGCAGCCTCTGTTTAAGACCATATAAGCATTTGCTCTTATCATATTTGAAATTAGCCTGATAAAGACACTTTTGCTGGCCAAAGCACTACTGGACCCTGCCAGCTCGATTCCTGCCCGGGGCATCCCATTCTGTGACTAAAGCAGCCTCTGTTTAAGACCATATAAGCATTTGCTCTTATCATATTTGAAGTTAGCCTGATAAAGACACTTTTGCTGGTCAAAGCCCTACTGGACCCTGCCAGGTCGATTCCTGCCCAGGGCATCCCATTCTGTGACTAAAGCAGCCTCTGTTTAAGACCATATAAGCATTTGCTCTTATCATATTTGAAATTAGGCCTGATAAAGACACTTTTGCTGGCCAAAGCCCTACTGGACCCTGCCAGCTCGATTCCTGCCCGGGGCATCCCATTCTGTGACTACAGCAGCCTCTGTTTAAGACCATATAAGCATTTGCTCTTATCATATTTGAAATTAGCCTGATAAAGACACTTTTGCTGGCCAAAGCACTACTGGACCCTGCCAGCTCGATTCCTGCCCGGGGCATCCCATTCTGTGACTAAAGCAGCCTCTGTTTAAGACCATATAAGCATTTGCTCTTATCATATTTGAAATTAGGCCTGATAAAGACACTTTTGCTGGCCAAAGCACTACTGGACCCTGCCAGCTCGATTCCTGCCCGGGGCATCCCATTCTGTGACTACAGCAGCCTCTGTTTAAGACCATATAAGCATTTGCTCTTATCATATTTGAAATTAGCCTGATAAAGACACTTTTGCTGGCCAAAGCACTACTGGACCCTGCCAGCTCGATTCCTGCCCGGGGCATCCCATTCTGTGACTAAAGCAGCCTCTGTTTAAGACCATATAAGCATTTGCTCTTATCATATTTGAAATTAGCCTGATAAAGACACTTTTGCTGGCCAAAGCACTACTGGACCCTGCCAGCTCGATTCCTGCCCGGGGCATCCCATTCTGTGACTACAGCAGCCTCTGTTTAAGACCATATAAGCATTTGCTCTTATCATATTTGAAATTAGGCCTGATAAAGACACTTTTGCTGGCCAAAGCACTACTGGACCCTGCCAGCTCGATTCCTGCCCGGGGCATCCCATTCTGTGACTACAGCAGCCTCTGTTTAAGACCATATAAGCATTTGCTCTTATCATATTTGAAATTAGCCTGATAAAGACACTTTTGCTGGCCAAAGCACTACTGGACCCTGCCAGCTCGATTCCTGCCCGGGGCATCCCATTCTGTGACTAAAGCAGCCTCTGTTTAAGACCATATAAGCATTTGCTCTTATCATATTTGAAATTAGCCTGATAAAGACACTTTTGCTGGCCAAAGCCCTACTGGACCCTGCCAGGTCGATTCCTGCCCGGGGCATCCCATTCTGTGACTACAGCAGCCTCTGTTTAAGACCATATAAGCATTTGCTCTTATCATATTTGAAATTAGCCTGATAAAGACACTTTTGCTGGCCAAAGCACTACTGGACCCTGCCAGCTCGATTCCTGCCCGGGGCATCCCATTCTGTGACTAAAGCAGCCTCTGTTTAAGACCATATAAGCATTTGCTCTTATCATATTTGAAATTAGGCCTGATAAAGACACTTTTGCTGGCCAAAGCCCTACTGGACCCTGCCAGCTCGATTCCTGCCCGGGGCATCCCATTCTGTGACTACAGCAGCCTCTGTTTAAGACCATATAAGCATTTGCTCTTATCATATTTGAAATTAGCCTGATAAAGACACTTTTGCTGGCCAAAGCACTACTGGACCCTGCCAGCTCGATTCCTGCCCGGGGCATCCCATTCTGTGACTAAAGCAGCCTCTGTTTAAGACCATATAAGCATTTGCTCTTATCATATTTGAAATTAGCCTGATAAAGACACTTTTGCTGGCCAAAGCCCTACTGGACCCTGCCAGGTCGATTCCTGCCCAGGGCATCCCATTCTGTGACTAAAGCAGCCTCTGTTTAAGACCATATAAGCATTTGCTCTTATCATATTTGAAATTAGGCCTGATAAAGACACTTTTGCTGGCCAAAGCCCTACTGGACCCTGCCAGCTCGATTCCTGCCCGGGGCATCCCATTCTGTGACTACAGCAGCCTCTGTTTAAGACCATATAAGCATTTGCTCTTATCATATTTGAAATTAGCCTGATAAAGACACTTTTGCTGGCCAAAGCACTACTGGACCCTGCCAGCTCGATTCCTGCCCGGGGCATCCCATTCTGTGACTAAAGCAGCCTCTGTTTAAGACCATATAAGCATTTGCTCTTATCATATTTGAAATTAGGCCTGATAAAGACACTTTTGCTGGCCAAAGCACTACTGGACCCTGCCAGCTCGATTCCTGCCCGGGGCATCCCATTCTGTGACTACAGCAGCCTCTGTTTAAGACCATATAAGCATTTGCTCTTATCATATTTGAAATTAGGCCTGATAAAGACACTTTTGCTGGCCAAAGCCCTACTGGACCCTGCCAGCTCGATTCCTGCCCGGGGCATCCCATTCTGTGACTACAGCAGCCTCTGTTTAAGACCATATAAGCATTTGCTCTTATCATATTTGAAATTAGCCTGATAAAGACACTTTTGCTGGCCAAAGCACTACTGGACCCTGCCAGCTCGATTCCTGCCCGGGGCATCCCATTCTGTGACTAAAGCAGCCTCTGTTTAAGACCATATAAGCATTTGCTCTTATCATATTTGAAATTAGCCTGATAAAGACACTTTTGCTGGCCAAAGCCCTACTGGACCCTGCCAGGTCGATTCCTGCCCAGGGCATCCCATTCTGTGACTAAAGCAGCCTCTGTTTAAGACCATATAAGCATTTGCTCTTATCATATTTGAAATTAGGCCTGATAAAGACACTTTTGCTGGCCAAAACCCTACTGGACCCTGCCAGCTCGATTCCTGCCCGGGGCATCCCATTCTGTGACTACAGCAGCCTCTGTTTAAGACCATATAAGCATTTGCTCTTATCATATTTGAAATTAGCCTGATAAAGACACTTTTGCTGGCCAAAGCACTACTGGACCCTGCCAGCTCGATTCCTGCCCGGGGCATCCCATTCTGTGACTAAAGCAGCCTCTGTTTAAGACCATATAAGCATTTGCTCTTATCATATTTGAAATTAGGCCTGATAAAGACACTTTTGCTGGCCAAAGCCCTACTGGACCCTGCCAGCTCGATTCCTGCCCGGGGCATCCCATTCTGTGACTACAGCAGCCTCTGTTTAAGACCATATAAGCATTTGCTCTTATCATATTTGAAATTAGCCTGATAAAGACACTTTTGCTGGCCAAAGCACTACTGGACCCTGCCAGCTCGATTCCTGCCCGGGGCATCCCATTCTGTGACTAAAGCAGCCTCTGTTTAAGACCATATAAGCATTTGCTCTTATCATATTTGAAATTAGGCCTGATAAAGACACTTTTGCTGGCCAAAGCCCTACTGGACCCTGCCAGCTCGATTCCTGCCCGGGGCATCCCATTCTGTGACTACAGCAGCCTCTGTTTAAGACCATATAAGCATTTGCTCTTATCATATTTGAAATTAGCCTGATAAAGACACTTTTGCTGGCCAAAGCACTACTGGACCCTGCCAGCTCGATTCCTGCCCGGGGCATCCCATTCTGTGACTAAAGCAGCCTCTGTTTAAGACCATATAAGCATTTGCTCTTATCATATTTGAAATTAGGCCTGATAAAGACACTTTTGCTGGCCAAAGCACTACTGGACCCTGCCAGCTCGATTCCTGCCCGGGGCATCCCATTCTGTGACTACAGCAGCCTCTGTTTAAGACCATATAAGCATTTGCTCTTATTATATTTGAAATTAGGCCTGATAAAGACACTTTTGCTGGCCAAAGCACTACTGGACCCTGCCAGGTCGATTCCTGCCCAGGGCATCCCATTCTGTGACTAAAGCAGCCTCTGTTTAAGACCATATAAGCATTTGCTCTTATTATATTTATATTATAAGACACTTTTGCTGGGCATAGGCTTACTGCTGCCTGCCAGGTGCACTTCTGTTGAGGCATCCCATTCTGTAACATAGCATACCCCTCTTTATTTACACTAAGCAGCTCTCTTATTTACACTAAGCAGGCCTGTTGGAGGCTGAGTGTTACTGCTCACTTTTGGTGTGCATTATATTCTGTTTTATATAGACCCACTGCTGCCTGGGGGTTCTTAAAATATCACCTACTACCACGCCAGTTAGACTATGTCGGGCAGACAAGTGCCTGGAAGTGAAAAGAGGAGTGGCAGAGGCCAAGATTCCGCAGGCAGAGCTCGCATCAGACTGGGGGCCAGTAGCAGCAGGAGTCACGCTGAGAGACCTAATCTGCCAGTATCTGCTAGCGGTCGGGTCTCCACCAGTAACGCATCTGCCGTGGTAGATTGGCTGACGCGCTCATCAACAACATCATCACAACTTACATCTGAGACCCCCAGTCTAGGGTCGGTAGGTTCCTCTGACACAACCCTGAGTTGGCATGCCCCGAGAGCAGTCCCTGTCCTCCCATTGCCTCTGTCCTACGCCGTTCCCTCCCCCAGCGACGTATCCTATGCTTTGGGTTCAGCTCCACTCTTTAGTGAGGAGGACGATCAGATACAGGAGGACAGTCAGCAGCTACTGCCCAGCCAAGAAATGGAGGTGGCTTCTTTAGCTAGGCAGACAAATAGTGATGTGGACAGTGTCGTGGGTGCTGCGAGCGTTCCAGCTCCTGCGCCAGACACTGTTGACGAATCCACGAACATCAGTGACGTACAGCCACAACCCGGTGATGATGATGATGATGACGATGAAGCCGATCGCACTTGGGAGCCGGGTGATGAAGGGGCTTCATCGTCATCATCAGGAGAAGAGGGGCGCAGGTTGCCCCGGAGTCAGCAGCTGAGGCAGCAAGGTGGTAGCAGTCAGCATGGGGGCACAATTCCAAAGGCTGGAGCCGGCCGGGGCCGGGGCCGGGGTAGAGCACCTGCTGTGCGGCAGTCTACCTTATCGGGAGGTAGTGGAGCAGGGGTTCCTGGAGTTGGCAACAGCAGCAGTGAATCAGTGAGGCCAGGGGGTGGGAAAAGTAGCTACTCGGCAGTGTGGCAGTTTTTCCTGAGGCATCCGCAGGAGGGTAACATGGCCACATGCAAGATATGTAGGCAAAAGGTGAAGCGTGGCCAGGGTCCAAATGTTGGCACCACGGCCCTGCGTCAACATATGATGCGTCACCATAAAACGACCTGGGAGAACCGAGGCTCCCAAGGGGTGGTCCAGTCTGCTTCCTCACCAAGTGAGCTCCCAATTTCTGCCAGCCAAGGCTCCAGCACCTCAGCCGAAGGCAGCTGTGCGTCACACCCATCCTCTGGCGCTCCTGCTCCTCCTCCTCCTCCTCCAAGTCATGCATCCCGCCAGCAATCCATCAGCGAAGCCATGTCCAAGAGACAGCAGTATGCGCCCACTCATCCTACGGCGCAGAAGCTGAATGTGCTCCTGTCCAAGTTGCTGGTGCTGCAGTCGCTCCCTTTTCAGGTGGTGGAATCTGCACCTTTCAGAGAACTGATGGCTTGTGCCGAGCCGAGGTGGAGAGTCCCAAGCCGTCATTTCTTTGCCAAGAAGGCAGTACCAGCGCTGCACACTTTTGTTGAACAGAAGGTGGGCCAGTCCTTGAGCCTGTCGGTGTGTAGCAAAATACATGGCAGCGCCGACATCTGGAGCTGTAACTACGGTCAGGGGCAGTACATGTCGTGTACGGCCCACTGGGTGAATGTGGTCCCTTTGCAGCAGCAACTTGGACAGGTCACGCCGCTTCGGCCTCCGCACTCTCTGCCCATTGGGCCTGTGACACCGTGCGACTCGGCCTCCTCATCCTCCGCCATCTCCTCACCCTCCACTGTAGGCTCAAGTCTCAGTGCCCCTCCAGTCTACCATGTGTGCAGGGCACGGAGGTGTCACGCAGTGCTTCACATGGTTTGTCTTGGCGAACGGAGTCACACAGGGGAGGAACTGCTTAAATGTATTCATCAGGAAATCCAAACATGGCTTACTCCGAGAAAACTTAAAATGGGAATCATGGTTACCGACAATGGGAAGAACATTTTGTCTGCGCTGCGCCAAGGAAGCCTGACCCATGCCCCCTGCATGGCTCACGTCTTCAATCTGGTTGTCAAGCGGTTTCTGAAGTGTTCCCCCCATCTGCAGGACATCCTAACAACTTCACGGAAACTTTGCATGCACTTCAGCCACTCCTACACCGCCAAACACACCCTTCTTGAGCTACAGCGTCAGAATGGTATCCCCCAACATAGTCTGATTTGCGATGTTTCCACCCGTTGGAATTCCACCCTTCACATGTTGGACCGATTATATGAACAGAGAAAAGCCATCACGGATTTCCTGATGATCCAAGCAGATAGGGGGACTCCCCTGTGTAACTTCAATGTCAACCAGTGGCAGCTCATACGTGACACCTGCCGTTTGCTCAGGCCCTTTGAGGAAGCCACTTTATTTGTCAGTCGGCAGGATTACGGGATGAACGACGTGATTCCACTGCTTCATGTACTACAGCACATGTTGGAAACCATGGCTGGTCAGGGCACTGGAGACATGGCGTTTACATCTTACGGCCACATGAACCCCCTTGGAGCTGAACTGGAGGAGGAGGAGGAGGAAGAGGAGGAGGAGGAGTTGCCCAGCGAAACACAGTTTAGGCTTGGCGAAATGGCTGGTTTATCTAGTCAGCGGACAGGAGAGGAGGAGCAGGAGCAGCCAGAGGAGCTAGAGGTTTTTGAGGAAGGAGAGACAGAGGACCCGGGCACACCGTGGCAGTATGCAGTGGAGATGGAGACAGGTAGTCCATCCGAGTCACTTGCGCAAATGGCACGAAGCATGCTCACGTGCTTGCGTAGTGACCCCAGAATTGTTTCCATCTGTCGGCGGGATGACTTCTGGCTGTCCACCTTATTGGACCCTCGCTTCCGGCACAAAATGGGGGCATTTTTTAAACCCACCGAGAGGGAGGACAAACTCAACTACTACAAAGACATTCTACGTAGGCAGTTGGCCGATGCCTATCTGCGCCATGGTCCATACTCTCGCAGGTCTGACTCGAGGGGACCTCTGCGCTCACCTTCCACTGCCATGGCCGCTGGGGGGGTTGGCAGCAGCAGCAGCAGAAGCTCCATCAGCAGCAGCAGCCTCAGTCTTCAGTCGCTAATGAGTAGCTTTCTACACCCGCATAGTGAGGCTACTCATGAGCAGCAGGAAGACCTGGAGCAGGACCTGAACCAGCAGGTCATGTCATACTTTGACATGACCATGCCAACACACCTTGAGGATCCGCTGGACTTCTGGGCAGCCAAACTTGATTTGTGGCCGCAACTAGCAGAGTTTGCCCTGGAAAAGCTGTCCTGCCCGGCAAGTAGCGTGCCATCTGAGCGGGTGTTTAGTGCGGCGGGGGCCATAGTTACGGCGAGGAGAACTCGTCTGTCAACTAAAAATGTGGAGAGACTCACCTTTGTCAAAATGAATCAGGGATGGATCAGCCAGGATTTCCACCCACCAATGCCTGATGCATGCGACTAGATTCAGCATGGTGCCACGTTTTACACTTTCCAAATGGTGCAAAACATATTTATGTCTTTAGGCCATTTTTTGGGCTCCTGCTGCTGCTACTGTCAACTCCTGCCAACTCCAGGGTGTGATTCATCCAATTTTTGGGCTCCTGAGGCCAACTCCAGTGTATATTTGGGCTCCTGCTGCTGCTGCTGTCAACTTCTGCCAACTCCAGGGTGTGATTCATCCAATTTTTGGGCTCCTGAGGCCAACTCCAGTGTATATTTGGGCTCCTGCTGCTGCTACTGTCAACTCCTGCCAACTCCAGGGTGTGATTCATCCAATTTTTGGGCTCCTGAGGCCAACTCCAGTGTATATTTGGGCTCCTGCTGCTGCTGCTGCCAACTTCTGCCAACTCCAGGGTGTGATTCATCCAATTTTTGGGCTCCTGAAGCCAACTCCAGTGTATATTTGGGCTCCTGCTGCTGCTGCTGCCAACTCCTGCCAACTCCAGGGTGTGATTCATCCAATTTTTGGGCTCCTGAGGCCAACTCCAGTGTATATTTGGGCTCCTGCTGCTGCTGCTGCCAACTTCTGCCAACTCCAGGGTGTGATTCATCCAATTTTTGGGCTCCTGAGGCCAACTCCAGTGTATATTTGGGCTCCTGCTGCTGCTACTGTCAACTTCTGCCAACTCCAGGGTGTGATTCATCCAATTTTTGGGCTCCTGAAGCCAACTCCAGTGTATATTTGGGCTCCTGCTGCTGCTACTGTCAACTTCTGCCAACTCCAGGGTGTGATTCATCCAATTTTTGGGCTCCTGAGGCCAACTCCAGTGTATATTTGGGCTCCTGCTGCTGCTACTGTCAACTCCTGCCAACTCCAGGGTGTGATTCATCCAATTTTTGGGCTCCTGAGGCCAACTCCAGTGTATATTTGGGCTCCTGCTGCTGCTACTGTCAACTCCTGCCAACTCCAGGGTGTGATTCATCCAATTTTTGGGCTCCTGAAGCCAACTCCAGTGTATATTTGGGCTCCTGCTGCTGCTGCTGCCAACTTCTGCCAACTCCAGGGTGTGATTCATCCAATTTTTGGGCTCCTGAAGCCAACTCCAGTGTATATTTGGGCTCCTGCTGCTGCTGCTGCCAACTTCTGCCAACTCCAGGGTGTGATTCATCCAATTTTTGGGCTCCTGAGGCCAACTCCAGTGTATATTTGGGCTCCTGCTGCTGCTACTGTCAACTCCTGCCAACTCCAGGGTGTGATTCATCCAATTTTTGGGCTCCTGAGGCCAACTCCAGTGTATATTTGGGCTCCTGCTGCTGCTACTGTCAACTCCTGCCAACTCCAGGGTGTGATTCATCCAATTTTTGGGCTCCTGAAGCCAACTCCAGTGTATATTTGGGCTCCTGCTGCTGCTGCTGCCAACTTCTGCCAACTCCAGGGTGTGATTCATCCAATTTTTGGGCTCCTGAAGCCAACTCCAGTGTATATTTGGGCTCCTGCTGCTGCTGCTGTCAACTCCTGCCAACTCCAGGGTGTGATTCATCCAATTTTTGGGCTCCTGAAGCCAACTCCAGTGTATATTTGGGCTCCTGCTGCTGCTGCTGCTGTCAACTCCTGCCAACTCCAGGGTGTGATTCATCCAATTTTTGGGCTCCTGAAGCCAACTCCAGTGTATATTTGGGCTCCTGCTGCTGCTACTGTCAACTCCTGCCAACTCCAGGGTGTGATTCATCCAATTTTTGGGCTCCTGAGGCCAACTCCAGTGTATATTTGGGCTCCTGCTGCTGCTACTGTCAACTCCTGCCAACTCCAGGGTGTGATTCATCCAATTTTTGGGCTCCTGAAGCCAACTCCAGTGTATATTTGGGCTCCTGCTGCTGCTGCTGCCAACTTCTGCCAACTCCAGGGTGTGATTCATCCAATTTTTGGGCTCCTGAAGCCAACTCCAGTGTATATTTGGGCTCCTGCTGCTGCTGCTGTCAACTCCTGCCAACTCCAGGGTGTGATTCATCCAATTTTTGGGCTCCTGAAGCCAACTCCAGTGTATATTTGGGCTCCTGCTGCTGCTGCTGTCAACTCCTGCCAACTCCAGGGTGTGATTCATCCAATTTTTGGGCTCCTGAAGCCAACTCCAGTGTATATTTGGGCTCCTGCTGCTGCTGCTGCCAACTCCTGCCAACTCCAGGGTGTGATTCATCCAATTTTTGGGCTCCTGAAGCCAACTCCAGTGTATATTTGGGCTCCTGCTGCTGCTGCTGCCAACTTCTGCCAACTCCAGGGTGTGATTCATCCAATTTTTGGGCTCCTGAAGCCAACTCCAGTGTATATTTGGGCTCCTGCTGCTGCTGCTGTCAACTCCTGCCAACTCCAGGGTGTGATTCATCCAATTTTTGGGCTCCTGAAGCCAACTCCAGTGTATATTTGGGCTCCTGCTGCTGCTGCTGTCAACTCCTGCCAACTCCAGGGTGTGATTCATCCAATTTTTGGGCTCCTGAAGCCAACTCCAGTGTATATTTGGGCTCCTGCTGCTGCTACTGTCAACTCCTGCCAACTCCAGGGTGTGATTCATCCAATTTTTGGGCTCCTGAGGCCAACTCCAGTGTATATTTGGGCTCCTGCTGCTGCTACTGTCAACTCCTGCCAACTCCAGGGTGTGATTCATCCAATTTTTGGGCTCCTGAAGCCAACTCCAGTGTATATTTGGGCTCCTGCTGCTGCTGCTGCCAACTTCTGCCAACTCCAGGGTGTGATTCATCCAATTTTTGGGCTCCTGAAGCCAACTCCAGTGTATATTTGGGCTCCTGCTGCTGCTGCTGTCAACTCCTGCCAACTCCAGGGTGTGATTCATCCAATTTTTGGGCTCCTGAAGCCAACTCCAGTGTATATTTGGGCTCCTGCTGCTGCTGCTGTCAACTCCTGCCAACTCCAGGGTGTGATTCATCCAATTTTTGGGCTCCTGAAGCCAACTCCAGTGTATATTTGGGCTCCTGCTGCTGCTGCTGCCAACTCCTGCCAACTCCAGGGTGTGATTCATCCAATTTTTGGGCTCCTGAAGCCAACTCCAGTGTATATTTGGGCTCCTGCTGCTGCTGCTGCCAACTTCTGCCAACTCCAGGGTGTGATTCATCCAATTTTTGGGCTCCTGAAGCCAACTCCAGTGTATATTTGGGCTCCTGCTGCTGCTGCTGCCAACTCCTGCCAACTCCAGGGTGTGATTCATCCAATTTTTGGGCTCCTGAGGCCAACTCCAGTGTATATTTGGGCTCCTGCTGCTGCTACTGTCAACTCCTGCCAACTCCAGGGTGTGATTCATCCAATTTTTGGGCTCCTGAGGCCAACTCCAGTGTATATTTGGGCTCCTGCTGCTGCTACTGTCAACTCCTGCCAACTCCAGGGTGTGATTCATCCAATTTTTGGGCTCCTGAAGCCAACTCCAGTGTATATTTGGGCTCCTGCTGCTGCTGCTGCCAACTTCTGCCAACTCCAGGGTGTGATTCATCCAATTTTTGGGCTCCTGAAGCCAACTCCAGTGTATATTTGGGCTCCTGCTGCTGCTACTGTCAACTCCTGCCAACTCCAGGGTGTGATTCATCCAATTTTTGGGCTCCTGAGGCCAACTCCAGTGTATATTTGGGCTCCTGCTGCTGCTGCTGCCAACTTCTGCCAACTCCAGGGTGTGATTCATCCAATTTTTGGGCTCCTGAGGCCAACTCCAGTGTATATTTGGGCTCCTGCTGCTGCTGCTGCCAACTCCTGCCAACTCCAGGGTGTGATTCATCCAATTTTTGGGCTCCTGAAGCCAACTCCAGTGTATATTTGGGCTCCTGCTGCTGCTACTGCCAACTTCTGCCAACTCCAGGGTGTGATTCATCCAATTTTTGGGCTCCTGAAGCCAACTCCAGTGTATATTTGGGCTCCTGCTGCTGCTGCTGCCAACTCCTGCCAACTCCAGGGTGTGATTCATCCAATTTTTGGGCTCCTGAGGCCAACTCCAGTGTATATTTGGGCTCCTGCTGCTGCTACTGTCAACTCCTGCCAACTCCAGGGTGTGATTCATCCAATTTTTGGGCTCCTGAGGCCAACTCCAGTGTATATTTGGGCTCCTTCTGCCCCTCATAGTGATGCCACTTCAACTCTCTGCAATTGTGCCGCTCTGCGATTCTATTAGCGATGCCTCTGATCTGCATGTGATATTTCTTCAAAGTATTATTTAACTAACCCAGCACGCATCCTGTGCGTGTTACAGCAAGGCTGAATGGTTTACAACCCTATTGAGGCTGTAGGAGGCTCAGAAATAGCCGTTTTTAATAGCGATTCGTCGCGAATTTATTCGGGTCGAAACGATTTTTGTCGGAAAATTCGGCGAATCAGTCGAATCGAATTTTTCAAAAGTTCGCTCATCTCTAGTTATTAGGCCAGAGGTTTTGCCCCCTATTTTATGGTTACTTGGATCCAGTCCTGTAAGTGTATGTGTTTTATCTGTGTAGAATGCAGAGTGCAGTTGATTTTGTTTTTCATCCTGATGTACGAAAAAATGACAAACTGAAAACAGATATCTGCAAAGTGATTACTATTAATTACAAAGTGCGAAACTAATAATTTCATAATTACCTACTACTTCCAAACCAATGTATTAGCAATTGCTTCTTAGGCGGCAATTACAGCCGTAAGGAAATGTCAGCTTTGCAAATCTGGATGCTGCAATTATTCTTATTGGTGTTGTTTGAATATGGCTCCATTCGGTTTTTAGAACAATTTGAACAATCCAAATATTCAGGATATAACAGGTCCTGAATATGAATACTATTCAAATCTATTGTGTTTTCTTTTTTTCTTGTTATATCCCATAAAAAGTAGCCAAATGGCTGGAACTGCTTGTTGAGTTTGTGGGGTGAATGTATTTTAGCAAATCCTATTAATCTACAGTAGGTTTTTCTTCTCCAGGCTTGATGCTGTGATAACAATGTTTTTTCACATTTTTTCACTTTGGCATGTATTTGGCATGTAGCTAGCAATGGGTTAATCCAGAGTAGAAATTTGAATCAAGGGGCTGGCAGCAAACAGGCAAAGTCTGGGCACAAGCAATGGTCAACCTTAAGGAAGTCCAAGGGTTCACAATCTGAAGTTCACAGGAACAGGAGCACAGGAGATCAATCCTAGAAGATCTAGAAGATCTTTAAGCAGCATTTGGCACCAGGAAGTTCCTTATAAAGGGATCTAAGCATGCTCAGTAGGCAAGCCTAACAACTGATGTGTAGATTTAATAATCTGCACATGCACAGTAATAACACAGCTATTAGATCCTGTGCACCATGAGCAGATCAATGATAATGGGACACTATATCAAACACTGCAAATTATGTACAAATTGACAGGATGTTTTAAACCTTTTCAAGCAGGGTTTCCCAACCTTTTCTCAATCAAGTTCCACTTTCCATTTTCTAATTAACTCAAATACCACCTGAGATGTAGGTATGGGTTGCCAGTCACCTAAAACCACCATTCAAAGTGCAGAAAACAAACGATGCACATAAATAGTTTTCATTACATTTTCACAGTTTTTGAACTTAAGGAACAAAGCAGGCAAAATATAGATGGCTGCAGATCAGGTAGGGGTACAGGTCAGACTGCAGTCTTCTTTAGTACTACTTGATAGGACCTTGAGTACCACCAGTGGTACTAGTACCATTGGTTGCGAACTCTGCTTTAAAGCATAATTCTGGTGATACATATCCAATAAGGGACACCAGCTGTTGCCCTGATAATGGACAGCAGAACTACCCCTCAGAAGGCCCTCACTGCCTTATTATAGGTTGTTACAACTCATACAGCCCCCCATCCCCCAATCTTATTATATTGTTATCTTTGGCACAAACCATGTTTTTTGCTGCCACCATACCAACAGCAGAATGAAGCAGGAAAATCCAATGTGTACACCTGCACTTGCTTCCTCCATCCAATTTTCTGACAGCCTCAGCCTGCACACTTGACACTATTCCTTGAGAGGAAGTTGCACTTTTAGTAGCATTTTTAACTCTCTTGCCCCTGTAACTGTACACAAGTGATTACCATATATGTAGGTAGTCAAGTGACTTTCAAACTGGCAGAAACAATGATAATTTAAAGCCTAATGTCAGTTTGTTTCCAATTTCTTGGAATTTAACAGTGGACATGCATCCTAATCTAGGGAAGGGGGTTTAAAATTGTCACTAATCAACTGACATAGAAACCAATTAGTTTTGCATACCCGCACACCATACCATAGAACATGTGCATCAGTATCTATATCTGAGTGCTTCAAACTGCACAACAGGATCTATTCAAAATCATCAAGTTTGCAGACGACACTACCCTAGTAGGCCTTATCAACAACACAGACGAGACTCCATACAGAACACAAATAAAAAACCTGGTAACCTGGTGTGAGGAGAATAACCTCATCCTGAACACCCAGAAAACGGTTGAGCTGATTGTCGACTTCAGGCAGTCCCTCCCAACGCACCGTCCCATCACCATGGGTAAGGATGAGGTCAATATAAAGGAACATTGTATGTTCATAATTCCACTGTAAATATGTATAACTAGCGAATGTTTATACCCCCATTGATGTATATAGTATTTGTTGATGTATATAGTCGTATGTCTAGCAATTGTTCAAGCTCTATGGAGAACCCCCCTTCCAAAAAGTATTCCTTGTTGTATTCTATACATACTTGGCGACCAATAAAGTATTCGTATTCGTATTCAGTTTTAGATGGCAGGGCTGGATGAATTAATCAAGCTGGGGCAAATGGGGCAAAATAAATACATTTTATTTTAAGTTACTTGTCAAAGAACTTTTTAGACCTAATGTATGTGAAATAATAAGATAAAGTCCACCTGTATTGAAGATTGTTAAAAGTATCAAAACATTTTAGACGAGTATACATTTAATTGTGTCCAAGGGTTCTGATTGTTTATTATGCATTTAGGATTCTTCGTTTAAGAGTCTAGAACATCAGCAGAGCTATATAGTATCAACCATTATCCTGGCAACAATTCAAGCCCACTGTGAGTCAAGGTCTATAAGTAATAGCTCAGCTTAGGTCATAATACCTAATGGCCACTAAATGGTTTCATCAGCCTTGCATGTATTTCAGGCAGACGTGACTCCATGGGAGACACTGCCAAAGTGCACGAAGCTGATGGAACTGTATTATTTATCAAGGTAAAGAAACTTTCAAATTACAAAAACTATAGACTAAGCTATAAAAATATTCACATTCATACTTACGAGAAATCATTTTTTGTTGTTGAATAGGGCTTATTGAATTTTTGCAAGCCATTACGGAATATAAGACAGAAGAACTTATGCAAGTTATAAAGTCATATCGAGAACAGCAGACGTTTACAAGCTGATGGAAAAAGAAAAATTGGCCTGATGACAAATAGGTGGAATGAGGGTGTAAAAGAAAACATGCAATCAGAATTTAATATGACAAGTTGACCCTTGGCCCCAGGCATTTGAAGGATTTTCTCATTTCAAAATGTGTGGAATATAAATCTATAGATCTCTAGATCAACTAGGGAAAAGCCGAAGAAACAGATAAACAGAAGAGAAGATAGCATGAAGGGACTAAGAGGACGAGAAAGTGGAGGATACTGGTGACTGGGAGTGGGGGGGGGGGGGGGAAGAATTAAGAATTTGGGAGAAAAGGTCCAGAGAAAAATAAAAGCAAATAAATGTGGTGAATGTAAAGATCTTAGAGATCTGGAAGGGACCAAATCCTACCCAGGAAATGGTCACATGAAGAAATCGGCAGTCTACACTATCAAATGCCTTTTCTGCATCACAGGTAAGGAGGCAAGACTTTTTGTGAACATGCGCCAGCAATGTATGTGTATCGGGAGGTGGCGGGGTTTCACCCAATGATGCCCAGGATAGGAAAAAATCCCAGGTTTTGGTCTACTTTAAATTTAAAAGATTCCAGGGCCCGCCCTGGCTTTTTCCAGGGCATCCAAAATCATGCCCTGCTGTATGAAGCCCCCCAGGAAGCCCCAAAAAATCACCTTCCCATGCTCCAATGGTGCATGTGCATGCACTTGTCCAATGAGAGCCTCCTGCTGTGACTAGGTCATTTGACAGACGGCTCTCATTAACTTCAATAGGGAGTTCACACAACGCTGGGGATGCAAGGGATGTGGCAGCGCATGCTCTCTATTCAAGTCAATGAGAGCTGCCTGTCGACTGACGTAGTCACAGCAGTCAGCTCTCATTGGATTTAGCCCGGGCATGTGTCCTTGGAGCCTGAGCCTGGACAGGTAAATTTTTACAGGGGGGGGGGGGGCGGTCACACAGCAGGGCATCCCAAACCGAGATGTCTCAGATGTATGGAACAAAGTCCCATTCACAGATTTTTTTCCGCTTTAAGGAAAAAGTGTTACATGGTGACCATGGCCTCCAAAATCATCTGTATAGATATATAGATATATATATATCTATCAAAAAGGGGCTGCACCATGTGGTCATTCACTGCTGTTATGCATATCACCAAATGATGAGTACTTGAAGCATCATAGATGACAACTCAAGAACAAAGGTGAGTGGAGCTGAACCAATGATCTGGGCCAGGGGATCCTTACCAGTGGGATAAACGTGGTGCCTTTGTGGTCAAATACTTGGCCACGACAAGCTTTAAGGTTGCGCTCTCTTAAAAGTATGTATCACAGAGACAACAATCCAGGTTAATGAAGATAACTAGGATGTTATTTTTTCTCTGGGAGTTTAGTCTATGCTGGATTGCAGGGACTTAACTGGTTCTGGGTTCCAGCCGTGGAAGTATAGAAATTAATCCGAATGAACATGTAAAAATTGATACAATTATTAATTATTAATATTATGACTATTCTATTATAAAGTACATATTACCTTCAGAATAGACATATGGAAGAGCAAGGCACTTACCGCCGCGGCCAGGGGGTGCTTGACCTACCCAGGGCCTCTAAGTTGATATTCTTCAGTTGTAATCGTGTCAGTGAATTGATGCACTGCTGATGGCTTCTTATGCAGGTGTATCCAGGCTGGTGTGATTGAAGGTGTACAAAAATGCCTCTCTGCTCAGAAATCCGGTAGGAAAGTGATTTTATTTTCAATACAAAAGATATAAAACTTTTATATGGCTAAGAGTAGTGGTCCTGGGTGTAGGGCCTGTAGAAGTCCTGTCAGGCCAGCAGCTATTTCAAGGTTCACGGTTAAAAATGGTCAGCTAAAAACCTGATAGCTTTCAGTGTTCCATGATAGCCGGTTCTTGTTCGCTGGTATATTTGCTCCCAGACGTGGTAAAAAGTCGATAAAAAGGGTGAAGAAAGAATCCTTAGGGTAAACTTCAATAACCGTTATTCACTGCTGGCAGGGGCGCGTTCCAGCGGCCTCTCTGCTGTCTTGAGTTTCAAAAAAGTCACCGACGCACGTTTCGGCTTGAGCCGTCTTCCGTCAACTGAAGAATATCAACTTAGAGGCCCTGGGTAGGTCAAGCACCCCCGGGCCGCGGCGGTAAGTGCCTTGCTCTTCCATATGTCTATTCTGAAGGTAATATGTACTTTATAATAGAATAGTCATAATATTAATAATTAATAATTGTATCAATTTTTACATGTTCATTTGGATTAATTTCTATACTTCCACGGCTGGAACCCAGAACCAGTTAAGTCCCTGCAATCCAGCATAGACTAAACTCCCAGAGAAAAAATAACATCCTAGTTATCTTCATTAACCTGGATTGTTGTCTCTGTGATACATACTTTTAAGAGAGCGCAACCTTAAAGCTTGTCGTGGCCAAGTATTTGACCACAAAGGCACCACGTTTATCCCATTTAACTATAAGCTAACGGTCGCTTATACCCCTAGGTTTCAGCACTTGAAACACTAGTTTTTTATTCCAGCGCTTGATAATTTCTCTCTGATCCTTACCAGTGGTATGAGCACCACTGGTGGAACTCGAGGTCCTATCAGGTGGTAGTCTGCGAGGTTACAGACTAATCTTTACCCCCATCTAATCTGCTGCAGTATATACTTTACTCAGGCATGATTTGCTCCATGAACACAAAACATATGCAAACTATTTATGTGCATTTCTGTGGGTGTTTGGTGTGTATTTATGGCAGATTTAAGGGACTGAAAACCAATGCACACTACCCAGGTGATACTTATATAAAATGATTATTATTATATAATAAGACAATGGAAATGGATACCTGATGAAAAATGGCTGGGAACCTCTGATCGGCTTTTAATTATATATATATATATATATATATATATATATATATATATATATATATAATGCTTTTCCTAAATACAATAGTTTAGACCTCAATACAATGTTCCCAAACTGAAGAGAGTAATGAATTATTTAAATAAAAATATAAGGAATATTATTGCCAAGGCTATGACCAAAGGTTAGTAATGCAAGCTATTTTCCCACTATAAATATATACTTTAGATAGCAAACAGCATTGCCAGTTCATCCTTTTAATTACTGACATATACGAATTACATTTTCTTGTGAGGTTCTGTGTTAGGTACTGACTAATTAACCAAGGAACCCGTGTAAACTAGATATGTCAGTAATTAAGGGAATGAGTGAGTGACCCCATGACTCATTAAAAATCTGCAGCGTACCACACAGTGAGTGCAGGGATGTATAATAAGCCACAGTATGTTCAGCCAGAGACAACGTTTCTAACATAAACATTACGATTCAAAGGTAATTTCTAGTTGGTTTCTATTGCCTTTTTTAGAGCCTCGTGGTAAATTACGTAAGAAATAATGTTGAACAGAAATGCTGCATATAACCTGACAGGAAAACCTCTCCATCAGTAGTGACAGAACCTATAACACTCTTTATGGAATATGGTGATTCTGCCAAAGAACTAGTCCTCGGCATTAGCGGTCCCAAGGTTAATGGCAGAGTGAAGCTGAGCTCTGTGCTGCTGCTGATTATCTTGAGGCTTTTTTAATCATTGTCATCCCGATCTCACTCTGCATGAAAAAATGATCTGGTTCTTCTCCAGGGGTTCACCAAAGCAGATAATCTCCAGCCCTCCCAAGAGGGTAGAGGCTATGCCATGGCTGGACCACAAGATGGGGAACACGGCTATAGAACATGGCTTGGCATCTAACTCTTCTAATGTTCAGCCTCTCAGGCCATTTGAAATCTACCAACAATGGGCACTACACTTCACAGACACTTCAGCGGGATCTTCAGCAGGACCTAACCAATCTGTGTCTATTGCAAGCCTGCACTTTAACTGTGCTCAGAGATCATCTGTGATACTTGATCTTTCCCTCTTGAACAAAAGATCGCAAAACATTGAACCAGCTTTGTTTAAATAGGATCAAAGAGTTGCCTCACTCAGAAGCACCTGTGATACTTGCTGCATCATCACTGGTGACAACGCTACAGTTTCTGAAAACTCTCTCCTAGCATCCATCCTTGACCTAGTCTTGACTGTTTGTCTCATTACTTACCATAAAAATATGTTTGTGTCATGCCTGGAGTTCTTCCTTAGCCTTCACCTGTTTCTCTCTCCAACAATTCTCTGTAGTATGCAGCTTGACCACTAGGTGGGACTGTCCTGCAGAGCTCTTGGAGATCAGCCAGCACCTGAGATAATTACTGGCTGGCCTTTATATGCTGATGCTGCCATGCAGTCAGTGGCTCAGCATTGAACTCTGTCTTCAGAAACCTGAACTCTGGATCTAAGAACTCTGAACCTGGATTCCTGTAACCGAACCTGTGGACCCTGAAACCTGGACTTTCTTTTCAGCCTTTTGTTCCCTTCCTGTTGCCCTGTTTTTCCCTTTTGGACTTACCTTTGGACTGGATCTTTCATGCATGTATGCTACCTCATTGCACACTGCTTTATGTATAGCACTCTGAGAGTGAGAGTTTGTTTTTTCACAATAAACACAGTTTGCTGCATAATCCTAGTCTCTCCGCCTTGCAGTACTCAAATTGCTGGTCATTCTTTATTAGTGGATTTCTCCCTTGAGAAATCTGTGATAGTTTGATCTTCATCATTTGACTTTTAACCCTTTCGCTGCCAGCCTACCTGCAGCATTTGCCACTCCCTGTTGCCAGACGATGTTTCACTATTTTGCGCTGCACATATTCAACTGTCATTTTTGAAAGGATTTCCAGGGATTTCCCAGGAAAATTATATATTGTTTTTTTCAACAGAGTCTGGGCTTTAACATGAAATGTCTTGTTTGTATTTTTTAGGTGTATTCTCAATTTTTTTGGGTGAAATGTGTGAAAAAAAATAAAAAAAAAATATTTTTTTACAATTTGTAGAGTTTTTTTGTAATAAAAAATGTAAGTTTGTCAATAAAATCTTATTGCGTGAGAAACCCCAATTTCTCCCGGTTACAGCGATACCACATATGTATAGGTAGACACCCTTTCCTGCCCAGAAGCCTTTTATAGCTGCTGGATGACAAATGGTTAATTAAAAAAAAAAATGACATAGGGTCCCCCTTCCCGGGGAGGGGGACCCCATTTTTTTTTGGATTTTGAAGGGTTAAAAACCCTTCAAAATCCAAAAAAAAAAATGACGTGGGGTCCCCCTTACCCAAAGTAACCAGCCCGGGACCAGCTATGGGGGCTTGTAGGCACAGAGTGGGGGGGCCAGCTTTGGTGGCCCCCCCACCCTGCAGCCTACGAGCCCACATAGCCTATGTGGGCCCGGGCTCTTCTGCCCCCCCCTGGCCTTTGGGGAGGCAGGTAATGGGGGTGCGGGGGTTAATGGCAAGCCACCCGCTAGGGCAGGTGACTTGCCACCCCCCCAGCCTTGTGAACTGGTATAAGGGGTCTCATGGACCCCTTACCAGCTCACAAAGGGTTAACTGTAAAAAAAAAAACACGACACAATAATAAAAAGTATTTTATTAGAAAAAAAAAAATTTTTTTTTACTGTACTTACCTTCGATTGCAAGCTCTTGTCCCTCGATGCTGTGCTGACAGATGCCGGTGATCGGTACAGGAGAAGGAGGAGGCAGGAGATCAGAGGATCTCCTGTCACCTCCTTCCCCTGTGCCGATCACCGGCATCTGAGAAGCTGAGAAGGCTGAAGCCTGAGATCGGGGCCGGGATGACTTCATAAGCCCCGCCCCCAAGGGGGCGGGGCTTAGAGGCATGATGGCGGCCGCCATCAAGAAGAACAGAGGAGAGAGCCTCCCAGGCTCTCTCCTGAAGATCGGTAAGTCCTGGGGGGGGATCGGAGGCCCCCCAGGTGAAGAGGAGGGACAGCGGGAGCCAGCGCACACACAGGTAAGTGAATGTCATTTTTATTTTTTTTTTTTTTTACAGTTAGAAGCTGCTGCTGCAGAAGCGGGGGGGGGGCGGCCTATTCCGGGGGCTCTCCTGGAGCCATCCGACCCCCCACGGGGGATCGGATGGCACCAAATTAAAGAGGAGACCCGGCCGGATCCAACAAGGGGTCAGGTGAGTATTTTTTTTTTTTACTTTTTACACTACAAGCCAGGAAAGTCAAGCCCGTAACACCTACGGGCTTGGCACTTAAGGCCCAGCCAAGCCAGCACGTAGGTGTTACGTGCTTGGCAACAAAAGGGTTAAAAGCTAATTTAAAGCCTTCATTCAACTTGTGGAAAAATGCCCACTATAAAGATAACTCTTGAACAAAGGACCCCAAAGCATTGAACAAGCTTTTTTTAACTGTGATCAAGGAGTTGCCTTACTTGAGCACCAGCTGGATGCACAGCAGATCCTTTTGAATACCGCTTTTCTGTAGACAATTTGGAAAAAAAATGTTCCACTGAAAGGTGGAAAGCAACAAGCCCTGACCAGTTAGTGGCCATGTTGATGGGTATTTCAACAGCATTACGAATCCACCACCTACAACAGAGATTCTTCTTGAATGCATCCACAGAGCACTTGGCCCCAAACTCCAATCCAGGAATGCTGTGAGGTTTGATTCAAAAGATTCACTACTTCAGCACTAAAGAGGAGATTCATCAGGTACAGTAGCTTGGAGAAAAGGCCCTGTACATCATGACAGCGCCTATGTACATCATGACAAGACCTACAAGACCTATATCTATATGGTGTGTTTCCAGCCTTATTCCTCCATCTTCCTCTGTCAGAAGACGGAGGAATAAGGCTGGAAACACCATATAGAGGTAGGTCTTGTCAACACGGACACATAACGGGCTTACATCTCGGACCGCGCACCACCACAGCCGTGGAAACCGCCATGCATGCGTAAGGCATACCAGCATTTAAGATTTACACCAACACAAGGAAGTGATGAGCCTTATTGACTCCACTACATGCAGTGGTACTTAAAGGAGAAGCGCACATTAAGTAATAATTCCAAGGGCTGGCATTGAATACAAGCAATACAAGCTCACAAACCAAAAGGAAAGGAAGATTTCCATAAATAAATAATAGGGGGATACCATCCACCTCTCCCCTGGTCATCTCAAGCAAATACGTATTAACTAATCCCAGGGCACTGAGGAAGCCTTGTCTGGCGAAACATGTTTGCCCTTTTTTTGAAGCCTACACCAGTAAGAGCTAACAATGCTAAAGTCAATATGACAACAATGTTGTAAAGAGAAAAAAACAAGAAATGTTGGGTGTTGGAATTGTTTTTAATAATTGTACTGATTGTAGATACAAGTTATATGCATGTTGTGACTTATAGTCTACATATTTAACAATCCATTTGGATTATTGCTGTATGACTTTCCACAATAAAGAACAAAGCTAATTTTAAATAATACAAAGAGGTTTGGTGGGATTACTTGGTCCAACATATGCAACCGGGAGGGGCCTAATCCTGGTACCTTTCGTTTCATTTTACTGTACCAGTAGGACCAGTTTTCCATACCCCCTCCTAACACCATACAAATAAAGGGGTGGGTCTATCAAAAATAGTGGGCTGATACCTAAATAGTAGGGAATCAGTCACACATTTATTTTTACTTAATGACATAGTCATATGCCAGGTTAGGGAGAGATCCATGTTAGGCGGTATAAAGGGATACAAGAGACCAAAAAGCACTTTATTAAATGTAAAGGCAGAAAGAACTTTCTTAAACCAGAAAGTTTATACATGCTGAATATCACAAAGGATAATAGAATTTCTCCCAAGATCTATTTTGGTAGGCAGATCCGTAAAGATAAATCGCTTTTGAGTTTAGGCTATGCCTAAATCTGTTAAATCTGCTAGGGTGTGTAATACTTTCGCATGGCTAAGTTTTACACAGCTTATCCACTCCACCTATGGACAAGTGTTTCAAGCCCTTTGGCTCTCATCAGCGCAATGCTAGATGTAGATAGCTGTATGGGGGTGAGGTTTGGAGACCTCCACCTACCAAAATGGACCTTGGGAGAAATTCTATTATCCTTTGTGATATGCAGCATGTATAAACTTTCTGCTTTAAGAAAGCTCCCCCTGCATTGCTATTTTGGCTGTGAGGCTACTTGTGCCAGGCCATGGTATATCCATAGGAATAGATCAATCCAACTGGACTTGTTGGTTTATTTTCTTGAAGACATTTCATCAGTACCCGGACTGACTATCTCAATTCAGACTCTGAACATTACATTATATTGCTCTATGAATCTTACTCTTGCATGCCACTGACAGCAGCTAAAAGGCGCAATTTATGAATTTGAAGATTTCTTCCAGTTATTAGTAATATTTTTTTCACTTTCATCCTTCGTCTCCTGTTTCCTTCTCTTCTTTGTTTTTCCACAAAATAAATGGTTTCTCACCCTCATCAAATGGAACCATTAATGCATTTCAAAATTATTGCTTGATTCAAAAAGAAATGTACACAGTCTTCAGGGCAAGAAGTGTTCCCCAACCATCTTCTTGAAGAAAACCAAGGCCAAGGCCAGGTTTTGCAGACCTCCACACAGATGCACAGGTGAAGTAATTAGTGGCTACCTGGGCCAAAATTTCTGCACGATCCCCACCAGTGTTCATGTTATGTTAAGCCTGCCAAACTGGAAGCGAGCACTGTTGGCAGAGGGTCCTGGTTCCCACTGCTGAGGCAGGCACACAAGGACTACTACCCAGTACCCAAGCAGGATCAGAGTCTAAGAACCAACCCCGTATTTGCTAGAGCAGACAGCAGTGGTTACCGGATCAGAGGAAGAGGCAGACGAGGAGGGAAGCCAAGGTCATACTCATGAATAGCATGCAGGCAAGGGGTTAATCCAGGAAATCAAAGTCCAAAAGGCAAGCCAGATTGTACATGTTGATAGCAGGCAGGCAAATGTTTAATCCGAGAGATCAAAGTCCAAAGGCAAACTGAGTCATACACATAGAAAGCAGGCACGCAAGGGGTTAATCCAGGAAATCGGAGCAATGAAATCGAAACAGTATAGAGCCAAGAATTTTCTGGCGCAGAGATGCTGGCCAAGATTCTCCTATATAAGACCAGGATTCTCCTGATTGGCCCTATTCAGCCAGCCATGGGGTGCTTTTATGTTTAGGGCCAAAGATTGGTCCAGATGTCTCCACAGGCGCCGGTGCTGCTACCTGTTCCTTTGCGCATGTGATTTTCGCTATAGCGATGTGCTCAGCTGTCCTCTTGTTAAGCCATTAATTGTTTTAGGTGGAAGAGGTGCTGCCAGGCATTGTTGGCTAAGTAGCTGATGTGTCCAGACCAGGACAGATCTTGTGCTATATGGACTCTGAAGGTATTTGAAGGTGTTCACTCATTTCACTTGAGCCCCATTGTTCTTGAAAGTTTGGTAGTTTCTCTCCATCTTAGTAAAAATCAACCACCATCACTTTTTTTGTACCATTGAGATGAAGGTTACTCTCTTGACACATATATTCAAGATGTTTAATGTAGGTTTTTATATTTTTGGTATAAATCGGCCTATCAAACTGTGTTACCCACAAACTTGCCAATTATGGTGGGACGAGAGCAGGATTTGCAGTCCTGGATGTACTTGGGATGGAGTGCTGCTGGATATTGTTTTTACCTGGACAGCTCTTTAAGGATGTTTCAGATCCACGTGTACAGACATGGCCTTAGTCTCAGTCATGGAGGTAATACTGGGCTTTAAAAAACAGGAAGGTGTTTCCCCACGTGACTGTGACATCAAGTTGACACAAATGTTACAAGTCATAAATGAAAACATGCTTTGGCTTAAAGGATTTTAGGAAGAAAGGTGTAAAATGGACATCCAGTCCAAGTGTAACCCCCTCCCCCACAACCATATGTTCCCCTATGCTGGACATCCACTTTAAATTGTTACTACACTAAACCAAAAAATGCCTATACTCATCTTTTTTTTTAATCAATATTTTATTGAGAGTATAAGAGAGGTACATCAAATTACAACATGCATTACATTTTGTGAAGCTTATAAAAAAAAACAAGAGGGTGTCGGCTTATACACACATGGGTAACAATATTTCCGAAAACAAGGTGTGAGGTGCGTATAGCGAAAGACCACGTACCTGAAGAGGGGGAACGGAGGGCAAGGGATGGGGGGCTAGAATGAAGAAGAAAAGGGGGCAAAGGAAGGGAGGGGGGAAGGTTTAGGAGTGGGTGTCCAGCCACCTCCTGGAGTGGAATGTGTACAACACATCTCTGGGTAGTAAGGAGAGAGCGGTCAAAGTTTTTGGGTTGAAAGTGTGTGTTCCAGCCTTCCCAGGTAGTCAGGAAGGGGGCGAGGTCACCTTGAATCGAAGCTGCCATCTTCTCAAAGAACATAACTTTGTTGATGCGAGGGACCAGACTTCCACTAGGGATCGCCTTCTTCTTCCATGAGTGTGCTATGATAAGTTTGGCGGGCCTATACTCACATTTCACATGCAGTTGGCAAGCTGTTGAAAATGTATTGCTCTTTGAGATCAGATCTTACAAAGAGCTTGTGCCCTGCCCTCTTATACAGAGGGAATGGGCTAAAATATTCTTACTTCATAGAACCATGATGTAGGTGGAGGAAAGGCTGCTTTCCACTTGTTTGCCTGGTGAACCAGAAGAATTGACATGCGTTTTGTACTTTGAATGACCCATGACCCCTATGCCAAAACTTTAATACACACCTCAAAAACTGAAAAACATTGTGTTTTAAGTGTAAAATTATATTTTAAAATCACGTGCACCAGTAATGTATGCTGTAGAACATTTTTCCTAACTTGGTAAGGGGCAACATTTTAATTTGGAACACAGGATCTGTTGTCCAGGTTATATACTGCCTGAAGCAGTCATAATAAACATTATGCCTTTGAAGACTGAACAGTGCAGACACTGAATTTGCAGTACAATATATTTGCAGAACCATTAAAATGTTAAGCTATAAACTACTGTAAACAAATGGGTGCATGTATTCCTTTGGGAATGCCAGAGGACACCTCAGGGCTGTATCCTATATTCAGTCATGATGTATTCAATATCTCACAACTGAAGTGATAATTAAAAGAAAAAAATTCCTGAATGCTATCCATACTGGGCTACAAGTGATGCACCAAAAGAGAGATACTTACATTCCTCCAGAAACAATATGAAATCTTAATCATACTTTGCAAACCATGCTAACAATACTTCTACTATATTTTATTGTGTTGTATCTAGTGATGAGTTGGAGCAGAGGCAATCCACTTCCAAAGCCCTCTAGCCAGGTAAAACCCAGTATCTGGCATTCAGTACTCCCGAATACCGGATACAATTGCTGTGGCCACCACAATGTAAGAACTGGTATAGGGATATATTATGTTATGAAAACTGGTATAGGGGTCCCTCAGACCACTTACAGGATTACAGACTGTAAAATAAAAAAATATAGCTGTCCTACTGGCATCTGTAATGAAGAGGAACAAGCCATTCCACCAAGGTAATACAGGGTTGCTGAGGCAGTAAGGCTTTTATGCCACAGAGGAGAAGCCTGGAAAATCCCCCTCCATGTCCCTCCCCTACAGTGATGCTATTAGTCACATGGGAGGATTCCACAGCGGATCGCTCTCAGTTGTATAGAAGCTTCCCTGCCCTGGCGGACACCAAGGAAGAAGGAGGTGGACATGTGCCCCCCCACACTACAAATACCAGATGCAATAGCGGTCCTCCTCCATCAGTAAACCAGCACACACCAGACCAGGGGAAATCTCAGACACAGCGGACCTCAAGGAGGGTCTCTCAACAGCCTTCCTTTTCCAAGGCACACACTGCTCCAAATAAAGGATTACCAGTGGACTGCATCTACCCCAAAGATTAAAACTTGTTGGATTGGCCTGCCAATGTATATTTATTTAAGAAACTCTAAATAAATGTCATGGTGGTAGCTGAACCATTTTATTGCTGTTCTTGCACCTATGTTTTAGCTTTAAAATATCTCCATCACCAAACCTTAGGGAAATAAAATGAATCTCTGAACCAAATTGTGTGCTAAAATCCCCCTCCCAATAACCCAACCACAGGCAACATGCAGAATGCCCCTACATCACAGGCAGTGTGCAGAACCCCTGAAAATCCAAAGAAACTCTGTTACAACCAAGACCATGAGGATAGTATACAGGTGGATAGGTGCTGGTAATCCACAACCAAGACCATGAGGGTTGTATACACGTGGATGGGTGCTGGTAATCCACAACCAAGGTCATGAGAGTAGTATAAAGGTGGATGGGTGCTGGTAATCCATAACCAAGGCCATGAGGGTAGTATACAGGTGGATAGGTGCTGGTAATCCACAACCAAGACCATGAGGGTTGTATACACGTGGATGGGTGCTGGTAATCCACAACCAAGGTCATGAGGGTAGTATAAAGGTGGATGGGTGCTGGTAATCCACAACCAAGGCCATGAGGGTAGTATACAGGTGGATGGGTGCTGGTAATCCACAAATTGTAGAGAAAAGATCCCAACATCACAAACCTCATAAATATAAAGTTTATTTTATCCTCTTTAAATCAAAACAAAACCCAGGGTGGACAGCACTGAAATCTAAAAGATTCCAGGGCCAGCTGCTGGGCTTCCCCAGGGTCATCCCAGATCGGGATGCCCCAATGTGTGAACTGGGGAGTGGCCCAGTTGCCACATATAGGACAGGACTTCCCGCTGGAATGTTCCCCCAAACCCCATGGGGGGAATTAATGGGACAGACATGCCAGATGTGATGCATCATCGAGGGGTGGCGGGTAGTAGAGCCCAGTCCCGGGTAAGGGATCTGGAAACAGGCACTTCTCCCCTGTCTCCATTCACCACTGCTTTAGGAGCAGGGGAGAGTAGGCAGGCCTCCCCGTGACCCCGTCCCCCCACTGCCATTTAAGACACCCAGTCTCAGCAGCTGACTACAGGTCTCAGCTGGAACCAAAGATGGGCAGCGAGTGGCCGTGGCCGGTGCCCAGCATCCAATGTCATGAACGGCGCTGGCTGCAGGCCACACCCACTACCACCTCCGGCAGAGGGATGGGCAAGCACAGTAACTGAATGTTCTGGTGGCTGCGGGCTGAGCTGGAGCAACATTTATGTAGGGTTTTTTTGTTTTGTTCTTTTTTGTTGACACCCCTGATTTCCAGAAATAAGAAAGAAAAATATCTGGCTGGAAATTTCCTGATGCTGGGTGTATAAATGACCTCTCCTCCTGCCATCAAGCATATTTATATGGATTTTTATAATTGGGCCATTTTTCGTGATAGTGCTCCTTTAATTCATTGAAGCACACTTTGGCTGCCCATCAACAGGCTGCTGATAATGGAGCTGCTTAAACTCCACATTCAATTACATTGTGACCTCTGTGCTGCCCAAGGGAGTAAATACCTAGGTAAAGGATATCTGCTTTGGGGTAGAAGGGATGGATTAAAAAAAGGGTATCACAAAAAGAGCTTAGTTGATAGGTTGATCCTTATGGAACGCTACATGGTAGAGCTACCATCAGGGGTAAAACTAAGCTAATCCTGTTTAACGCAAATAAATAGAAAAATATACCTATCTGATCCTGCTTCTTTTCTTACTGAGTTTACAGCAATGGGCCCCCAGACAAAAAAAAATGTGCAGACAGATATCTTGTGTGTATATTTTCTATTTGTGTTTAATGAGGTTAGCTAGTGGTGATGAGTGGGGAATAGAAACTATTTGAGTGTAGGACTGCTTTAACCCATGTGCATTCCTCACTGTACTTTTTTGGCATCAGTTGCCTTTTGCTCTTCGATCTACAAAACCGAGGATATGTTGATGAAATAGATAAAGAGAAGGAGGTCATCTCTCTTCTGCAGCCCATTTACAGGCTTGGGTCAGCCTCTTTGTAGATCAAGTAACATCCTCTGTTATGTGGAGTAATTCTTCTCTGTCTGTGACATCATTTATGGTGATCTAAGTCTAGCCATGTTAATTGATTCTGTTCTCTGGAATTAGCGTCAATGACAATGACTGATTGAAGAGTATGTAGCTGACTTCTGCGTGTAAGCTACATAAAAGTGCAACCACCTAGCATTTTGCCATCAATGCCACCTCTTTGGCCTCTGCTTGCTTTAGGATAGCAGCTTGAAATGGACATCTCTTGCTAATTTATATGGGAGTCTCCTCAAAAAGCAATCCCATGACCCTTAAGCTAGTTGCCGCTACACACAGAATTTATTCAGTATTTTACATATCTCTTTTGAAACTGCAATCTTATAGGGACCTGTCAGATAGGGGTCTGCAATCTGTAATTGTCAATGAGTGGTAGCTGTATTTCCCCGGATTAAGGAGTATAACTTCTGGAATTGCACTTGTTATATCAATGCTCCTTACATTATACATAGAAAAACTGACCAGGATGGTGGGTTGGAGAGGGGTCAATATCAGGAGCATCCAGGAATACCCCACTGAGGTGCACACATATTCAAGCTAAAGTTCCTTGGTGGACAATGAGTGCCCACACATGCAAACAGAAGTTCCTTGGTGGACTTTGAGCCCCCACATGAAGCAGTTGTATCAGAACACAGAGGAGAAAGCCATGGTTTTATGCAAGAAAGAAACTCAAAAATGCCATCACATGGCTGTTGGATCAGTCTATGTGATGCCTAAACTTGGCTTCCTGATGTATCCTTGTTATGAGCCTGGCTTGTCCAACCATATCTTCCCTGTCTCTATGGATTCCCATTTCTTACCTTGACTACTCTTCTCAACTTCACACCTCTGCCTCAACCCCCCCCCCCCCCCAAATTGGCCCCTGATACAACCATTGCTGTCTACCTCTCAGCCATTTACTCTGAAACATATGATATATATATATATATATATATATATATATATATATATATTGTTAGATGGTGAATCTGGTCCAGATAATTGCAGTTTGTGTTGGACTTGGGTATTAAGAACAGCTGAGCTGTGCCTGCAAAATATGTTGTCTGAGCTATATAGCTGCAGAGAGCCGAGGAGGAGTAAAGGCTCTGACCTGCAGAGGGTTCTAAAACCTGTGATCGATAAAGTCAGTTTGAAATGTGGCTGATTGGAGAGCAGGAGAGACCAGAATGAGCGAGGAGCCCCGTAAATAAAACAGTGAAGCCTGTTGAAGCAGTGAGTAGATACATTAATACATTTCAGCCAGAGGCTATTTTGATTAACTGGACTTTTTCTTATATCTATATGACAGAAGCCAATATACAATTTGGTTAGGAAAGAAACTGTTTTGAGCTAAACGCTCATTTCGTATAACAATACTGTACACAGTATTTACTGTAAAGTATATTGTACCTTGTATTATAAAGGTACTTTAGGCTTTAGTTCAGGCCCAGTGGACATTTTGAAATGGAACAATGACTATTTTCATTCAGTCAACAAAAAATACTCTAGGTGTTATTAAAAAGTAACACATTAAAAGCACATTAAAGTTTGCATGCTTATATTTTATAGACTGTATCGTTTTCTTTCACTTTTGTACAGCATAATATATAGAATATTTTTTTTCAGGATAAGAAATAAGTAATGACATCGGGAGGTTGAGATGACTGATAATTAGCAATTGTATAGAGACTTTCATCTTTCAGGCTAAAGCCATCACATTGTTAATTATACTAATATACAAATGATAAGGGCATAATGGCCTTCACAGCCTTCATGATAGCCAATATAACACTGGTCTAAGGCTGATAATAATAATGTGTCTTTCCAATGAGGCAGCACATTCTCCAGTGATACATGGAAGAGCATTTACCTTTTTTTTACACTAAACACGGAGGTTCTGTAAAGCAAGCCTGTCACATACCATGTGTAATAAAAACATCACCATATATACACATTTAAGAAGAATATTATGAGTGCCCCTTGCTTTCTCGTCAGAGCAATGCAAAGCCCCACGGTACTATGTAGGGCACTATGGTTGTGCATGTTATCCTCTGGAGACAATAGTGAGTCTTTGAGAGACTTTCCCAGGGGCATTGGGATAGGGACGTTCCCTGGTTTCACCATAAAACTTACCTTGATCCTTGATCCCATGGCCATGGCACCCCTACACCATCCCCATTCCCTCTTGCCCTGCTTGCAAACAGGCATGGCAAGTGCACCAAGCAGGGATGCTGGCAGAGGCTTACACATGCACTGTGGTATCAAAGAGAGTATACAAAGGATTCTTGGGGGTTTCACATTGTGGGCCATCACAAAAATGTAATCTGGATTAAAATCCTTTACAGTCAAGCACATTTTCATCCACTTTAACTTCCTAACATCCTCAGTAAAATAGCTCAGTTGGAATAGATGATTCCAGCAACTCTGAGGCCACCTTATAGATGTAATCTTGGCCATTAGTTTCACATCTGTTAATACAAAGATGGCTGAAGCTCAATACAATATCCAATAAAAATAATTGGCCATAATGGAATAATGACCATTCGATTTTTCAATACAAAATCCAATAAAAATGAATGGCCATAATGGAATAAAATCTAGTATGTTTAGAAATAAGAAACACGTTATGCTTTATTTCAGAAGATAAATATCATATAATTTATTAAAGAGCAAGTTACAAGCATGATTAAAGCAGTCCTGCAGTAAAAAACGAATCCCATCAGCCCCCCCCCCCCTTTCTAAATTAGGTCTGATTACTTTATAGAATGAAAAACTCTAAACTCACTTAGTCCACACTGATTTTTTACTATACCGGGTCTTGCTCCTCCGGCCTGAAGCAATGCTCCCATGTCTGTATCCCTTGGGATTGCCCAAAATCTCACCTTTCTTTTGTTCCAAAAGCGCATGTGCTGTGTTTTCTTGGCCAATCAATGTCTCATATTCCATTTATTTTCTTGCTGCTCAGTACAATACATGCCACACCACTGCTCCTCTTGGGCAGGCTAAACACATAGCCGGGATACGGTGTGGGATCACTGGCGAGGTGAGTGTACCAGATGATCATTGCATATCATATCATTGCATGTAATTGCAAGGCCACCAACCAATGTCTGTTTTGCACAGGAGGAATGATCCCCACCACCAGCACACTCAAGCACTCACCAAATCTTTCAGTAGTATAATTAGAAAACAGAATGATATTCCATACCCTATTATTTTTTAGGCCATAAAATGTATTAAAAACAAATCATCGTAGTCAAAATCTGAATCATTTTATTTGTGAAGTGCGGAAATTGTGGCACCTTACTCTAATAGCACGGTGGTCTTGCTTAGTATCTGTTTCAGCGATCACACTTATTGGAGTTCCAATCCACACCCATGCTTCTCCTTTGAATGTAACATAACATTCAATTGTGCTTTCATTTTATTTTGTTTTATTTGTTTTATTTTATGTATTTTTTTATTTATTTTGTTGCTCATTTTGTTCAAATGCATACCCCCCACAGATTCCAAAAGTATGTTTTCAACTAGTGATGTTACCAAATCAAAAATTAATTATGTCAAACCTAAGCTGAATAGATCTGTACCAAAAAGAAAATTGGAATTAGTACAAACAAGAGAAAATAATACAGCAGCCCAAAAAGATAAACTGTGTCCTCGCCTACTGACCTCGCCTACTGACCTCAGAGAACAACATCTTTCCCAGAGGCAACGAGTAACAACTGATCAGGAAACAAATAATATCAATCAATAATATTTTCCATTGTTTTGGCAGTGGCACAAGAAAATGTTTACATTTCTGTATAGACCAGGCTCAATCAGAGTTTGATCTGGTAAAAGACCTTTGCCTATTTGCTCAAAAATTAAATGTAAAATATATGTATATATACTCAGATAATGATCCAGATGTTGAGTCATACACAGATGCCACTGACAACATTTGAGTCTTCACAAAGAATAGAATTGATAGATCCATTTACTCCCACGAACAATAATATATCAACTCTACCTATGGAAGACATATCAGGTCAGTCTACACAATTAAAAAAAATCTTCAAATGACTGTATTTTCCACCATTAAACACTAATCACAATGTGGCAACCTTTACTAAGCTAGTGTCACAAGAATTTTCCCATTTACCACAATCACAGAAAAACACTGGTAATTTGTCTCCGGAGCTCAGGCGTTCCCTGAAGGAACTCCAGGATATACCTGGCATTATTTTTAAGTTGGCAGACAAAGGAGGCAATGTGGTTGTGATGGACTCAAGCCAATATGAAAGAATGTGTTTAGACATTCTTTCTAACCATGACCGGTATGAAGAAGTCTCCATGTCAAGACTGGCTCGGGACCATGCTAGGTACGACCAGACTCTAGATGAAGCCCTGGAACATTATTATTAAGCCAAACTGCCAAAGTGAGCAGTTATGTGGATTAATAAATACAACCTCTTGTAGAACAGTTAACTTCTTACACCAAGGACACCACCCACACTGGACGTGGAGACTCTACACTACAGTATTCTGAATTGGCGAGGTCTGTCCGCCTTTGCAGAATTCCTGTCCAAACTAGGAGTAGACCATCACAACCACAGTGCCTTCCTACAAAAACTTTTGGAGATCATCTTGACCCACAACCTCTTCGGGTCAACTAGGTACAGGGGACTGCGATAGGGACTACATGTGCCCCATCATATGCGAACCTGTACCTGGGTGGATGGAGAAGGAGATTGTGAGTAAATGATGATTTGTCTATGTACTTGGGCCACATTCTTAGTTGGCACAGGTGCATAGACGATATTCTGCTTTTCTGGACCGGCATGTCTGAGTTCCTTCAGACATTTGTCAAAACAATTATTAACAATGATTATAATCTAAAGTTTACTCTTGAATATGATTTGAAATCCATTCAATTTTTAGATCTCCTTGGATCAGGCCAACCAATTTACCACTGCACTGTTTAGGAAACCTGCAGCTGCAAATACAATATTACGAACCACTAGTTCACATCCAAAAACTTTAATTAAAAGTATCCCCAATGGAGATACAAGAAAAAGACGGACCATGTGAGAACATGTCCTTCAGGGATCATTACTTATACATCACAGAATGTGAAAATCCACAAAATTCTACAATGTCATTGGCACATTTTGAAAAATGGTCCAATACTGGGTGAACAGTTACAGCCACGACCACAGATAATGTTTTAGAAAGGATCGTAGCATAAAAGATTAATTGGTCAAAAGCCATTATGAACCAACAACTAGAGTGTGCTGTAAGGTTTCAGGTACTTATACCTGTGGAGACTGCGGCAAAACTGGAAAGAATATTATATTAGTTTCCTCACACATGGTGTATCTTTTAACTTGCCCATGTGACAAATAATATGTGGGTAAGACAAATCATCAATTATGCAGAAGAATATATGAACATCAATCTAGCATTATCAAAAGAAATTTTTCTACCCCAGTGGGTCATTATTTTTTGATCAATCACGCGGGGGGGGGGGGGGGGGGGGGGCATTTGGCTTGGTGTTCCGAGGTCTGTCCTGCATACACCCGAACATTAGAGGTGCGGATGTTGAGGGGCAGACCCTGAGATGTAAGGCCAGATGGCCAGAAAAGCAATGGAACCCCCAGGAATTCATGTTCGAGCTAGGCTCCTTTTCTATCTAAATAGTTTGCAATATTGGCACTATTATTACTCAGTGAGGGAACCTACTAACTGTTTGATGCTCTAACATCCCCCCCCCCTTTTTTTTCTATTTGAAAAATTTGTTTGTAAAGGTGGACCAAAATCCATGCCCTGGAATCTGAATCAGGATGCCCCACTGTGTGAAACACCCCAGGTTGCCGGGAAACGTACCTTCTTTCCTGGTCCAACAGCGCATGCGCGAGCAGCGGACGCTTTTCTTTTAGAAGGGCACATGCCCATGTCAGGCATTTGTAAATAGCTGGCACGGCACGCTCCGTGTTAGAGAGGGATGCGGCCATTAGCATGCTCAGTTTCCCACAGCGGGGCATACCCGATCAGGGTGCCCCCGGGGCAAGGACCAATATCCAGGATAGTCAAAATCCTGAGTTTTGATCCACTTTAAATGTATTGCACTGTAAATACCATTAAATGAAGATCTGAGATTCATTAAGGCATCTATTATTTCATATTTAAGTGTTTTTTAATATTTCTATAATATATCTAATTAACTTATTATATCGATCAGTAAAAACTTATCATTATTTTTAATGATTCACCAAACAGGAACTGGCCTTGAGCTTCCTAACATACAAGCGTCCTGATGAGGGTCTATTACTGTATAAACCTTTTATGTGGACACAAACAGGTTAATGCTCACAAAAGAGGTTAATGTTCTACTGCTCAAATTCGGGTAGTCTCAAGCTCAATACAGGTAGAGAGCAACAGTGGGTCGGTACTTCAATGATATAAAACATCATCTTTAATTCTATTACTTAAAATCATCTCCATACAATAAGCACCCAAGCCTCTAAAGAGGACCTACTATCACCAATGCTGCTTAGGTCCGACATCAATACTCGTTTTTAGAGGCTTGGATGATTATTGTATTTAGATGCTTTTAAGTAATTGACTTCAAGAGGACATTTTATATCTTTAGAGTGCGGACCCACTGCTGCATTCTATTATGTGAACACACTTATAGATTGGGCAAGTGTATGGGACATGGATGGGCAGCCGAATATTGCTATGAGTGTGGTCTTGTGCGCCCTGGTTCCGGCTTGCGTCCCATCGGCCGGAACCAAAGGTAGGTAGGATAAATTCTAATTATCTTAACCAAATATCACTAAAGCGAACATAGAATGTAAGTGATATACTATAATTACATTTCATTTATAGATTGTACTTTTGCACATGAAATTATGATCCAGGATTAGTCTGATAAAGCCCCAGCAAGGGTAGTGAAATTAATTACTGGACAAACACGATCTGTCAACCTGGGATCATTAATGCTGACCCAAAGCACCTTAAAATCTGTCATCAAAATTGATTGCATGTCGGTTTTAATACTCTCTGTACAATGTGTGAAACTTCAATTCAATACATTTTGTATGAATTTTAACTGATTTAATGGATCAGGAAATTTAAAAGTTGTTTGAGAACAGCCCTTAAATGGTTATAGTCTGTATTCAATCTCATTTTGTTTGCTCTGCAACTAGCTAATTTATTTAGAGATTTGAAAGAAACACTTCCCTATTGCATCAAACCTTCTTCTCTTAGAAAATAATTGTTGGAATGATATTTCACCCTCTATACACCCTCTATACAACCCTGCTCCAGGTTTCTTTGTGTCACTGAAAATCAAGCTCAGATTGGTCTATCTATCTATCTATCTATCTATCTATCTATCTATCTATCTAGTCTATCTGTATGTATTTGCTGTTTGTGGTTGCAGAATACAAAGAATCAGGGAAAAACAGACAATCAGAGCAAGTGGCGACTGTTCTCCCCAGTACACATACACATTGGCGTGTCCCAAACAGTCTAATTTAAGAGGGGTGAACATAGGCCACTTTTCAGTGCCATAAAAGTGTCCAGAAACACAAAAATGGAATGGACTATTGAATAGAGGCTAGACCTCAGCAACAGCAACAAGCACTATTTTTGTGGATCAGATGGGGGCACTATTTGATGGTAATAGCCATGATTTTTCAATGATAAGAAAAGTAGGTAAACTGAGTGCTAAGGCCATTGTGTTTGCAAGGAGGAAGGTTTGGATATGCACCTTTATCCTAGCCATTTTGTTTTATGAAGATGAGTTAGAACCACTGTTTCTGGTACTGACCATTTGCCAGGCCTCCCATCCCCCGATATTGGGCTCACGGGAACTGCTACTAAGGAAGAAGCACAGCATGACACTTATAAGTATGGGGAAGCAGCATCAACATGGGGTGGGTGAGGAAGGTCAGATTTTTTTTTTACATGCTCTATAAGCTAATTTGCCTAGAAACTGTCCTGTTCTAGGCCATTGGATGCGCTGGGGGTGTCATTATCTCACCCATGTTGTTTTCCATAGGTAGGTCAGGGCCACTGATATTGGTGCCAGTCATATGCACAAAATACTAGTATAGGATAGCAGCACCAAAGGATGGATAAGTAGGGGAAAGAATGTTCTCCTTCACCTTTTTTTTTACCTAAAACTGCCCTGACTGAAAATAAGGCTGAATCTCCCCAACAGGGTCACATATACCAAAACAGAAATAGAAATGATGGATGCCAGGGTGAGATTCAGCCAGTTCTCCCCAGTTTTGTACAACTGCTTGTTGACATTATGGACAGTTCTCAGTAACATGGAGAGGTGGTGCCACGGGTTCTTTACCTGCAGCTTAAGTGCAAAGTGAGGAGAGCAAATATCTTGGGGGTAAGGTATGTATAAACTGTTGTTTGGGGCTACTTTTACTGCCACAAATCAGCAGACTAAATACAATCCAATAAAGGGATTTTACATGTAATGCAAAGCATTGGCCCATTGTGTACGGCTACACCTGGGAATGTCCTAAACTTTTTACTGTCACTTTCTCACACACAGAGGAAGAGTGGGTGTGGCCATGTAGAACATGGGAATGTAATGCCTTGCTTGTGCACAAGCTAAGAGGGAGCTGGAGGCTGGCCCTTGGTGACAGGAGACAAAGGATTGTTATTTGTTGCCCATAAAAGCAGAGCCCAGGGGGAGGGGGAGAAATCAGACACTGTATATCTTGCTCAAAGCTGCAAAAAATGATTAAAGACAGCTATATAAACTTTACCAAAACTGTCCCACGCCCGTTATCTAACAGGTGTGAGACAGGCTTGGGAATAAGGCATTGCAATTGCTGGAATCCCCCGTGAAATGACCCACTCAACCCCCCAAAGTCCTTACCTTAACCTCGATCCTCAGCCAAAAATGCGATCATGCAATTGGCCACCAGCTGTGACGTGGGTTGGTCATGACCTACAGCCAGGAAAGAGAAAGCTACTCCACGTGACTGCCAACCAATCACTGGACCACATTTCGGCTGGAAGGAATGGAATGTGGTGGTGCTCCCGGAGCATATTACAATGCTGTCCCACACCCATTAGTTACAAAATACGCATTTCACGCTTTCTAGGTTTACCAGGCTTGTTGTAATGGGTACAGTTTTCTGAACACAAACCCTTGAGGTATTCACTGGTTGCACAGCGTTTCCCTAAAATATCTAAAAAAAAGCTGAAATAAAGCATTGTCCTAAAATATTAATATGCAAACATGAAAAAACATGTTAAATCTGAAAGCAGAGCAATACCTAAAATGCATAGGTACTTTAACCCTTTGACTGCCAACCTACTTGTAATTTTGCCACCCTCTGTTGACAGACAACTTTTCAACATTTTTGTCCTATGTATGTTTGACTGTGATTTTTGCAGGAATTTCCAGGAAAATTATATATATATATTTTTATATATTTTTGCAGAGTTGGGGCTTAAACAAGAAATGTCATGTTTAATTTTTTTTCTGTTTTCTCATAATAATTTTGTGTAAATTTGAATTAAAAAAATATTTTCAGCAAGAAAAACATTATTAGTGTGAAAGCCCCTTTCCTCCCAATTACAATGATACATATGTATTGGTAGCCCCTATTCCTGCCCAGGAGACCCCCCCAAACGTAAAAGAGGAGCGCTTTATGAAATTCTGAAATAAAATACAACTACTATCCACACTATCAAGGGTTAAATCTAAAATAAAATTGGCAGGTGGTCCCCCTCTCCAGGGGGGAACCACACATTTTATTTTTAATTTTTAAGGGTTTAAACTCCTATAAATTAAAAATAAAGTGTTGGGTCCCTCCTATCCAAACATAAGCAGCTCGAGCACAAGCTATGGGGACTTGTAGATAAGGCTGGCCCCTGCCTCTGCAGAGCGAAAATGTAATTTATTATAAACATTTTTTTCTTTACTTACTATTTGTCACATGGCATCTGGTAGTGATTGCTGGAAGCTGGGTGGGGGGTAGAGGGTCAGCGTCCCCTGCCCTTCAATGATCACTACCGGCATCTGACAGGTCTGATGTGTTAGAAGCTGCTTTTATACTGGGAGGAGTGGGATGACGTCACCCCACTCCTCTTATAAGGCAGCGTCATCAAATGCGGTGGGGGTGGGCCTTCTCCTCTCAGCAAAAGAGTCTAGCAGGTGAAAAAGAGACCTCCACCAATGGATCACGTACATATGAGCCTGTTTTTTTTTACAGGGAAAAAATTAATGATATATTATATAATTAATATAAATATAATTAATATTGGTCTTACACATTTTAATAGTATTACGCGTTTTTTTTGGGTAACCTGTTTTGGGCCAAATGACAGCTTGTGGTATAGTGAAGCTGTTGTTAAAAATTTCAATCCCAACTCTGGATGGTGGCCTTTACCCTTTCATAGCCCCCCCCCCCTAAAAAAACATTAATTACAGAGCTGAGCATGCAGTGAGCCCAGCAGCAATCGACGAAGATGGAAGCTGCACCAGGCAGAGTTGGGGGTATTTACACACACACACATATATATATATATATATATATATATATATATATATATATTTACATGCACACACTCACATTTCTTTCCTGATCTACTTAATATTTTGTGCCAAACTATCTCAGCATACCTATTGATTTTTTTCATGTGTTAAATAAGATGGGAGATAAAGCGTGCTATTTGAAGCACAGATATACTAGACAAGTAATTATACCTAGTTAAGTGTTTGCTTCTTTGGAAAAATGCTAATTGTTTAATCTTCACAAATTGATGTTCTTGAGTTGTAATTTGTCTGTTTGAGAAGCACACTGGAGATCATTTTCTTCATTTAAAAAACTAAATCAATCATGATTTTCCATTTACATATGAACTAGCCATTTTAAATCTAGCACTAGACTAGCAGACTATAAGTCTTTTTTTTAGACTGCTCAAATGTAAAGAAACAATGGCAACACAATTTGCTATATGTCATAGCACAATTTGCTATACTGTATGTCAACAGATATATCCAGGCTGGAAACCACATGAGGCTGCTGTCCATGGACCCCTAGGGTCACCATCAGCAATTTCTGGGCCCCATTTAGTCAAACTCTCAGTGTCCTTATTCAACTTCCTTTCCATCATTCTAGGGTCCCCTTTACCACACTGGGGGTCCCTAATTATGACCTCCTTTAATGCATCTGGTCACCTTACTTTGCCTGCTTCTCCATTCCAATAAATGGTATCACTTATCACACAAGGACCCCCTTAACTCTCTCAGGCCTACTTGTAAAGCCCAAGCCTCCCAGCACCACGTCACCTATATGTTCCTTCAAATATTATCACATTTCTCTCACATTGCTCTTTACTTTGTTGCAAGCAGCATTATTTGCTGTTTGCTGACTGCCCACAAAGAGCTTTCATCACTGCATAGTAGCCACCTATAACTGTTGTGCCTCCACAGTAACCACAGGCAGTGTAGTAAACTAGTGGCTGGTGCATGCTCTTGGGGAAATCTTGCTCAACGAGGATACTGCTTTTCGGACAGTGACCAAAATGGTTGGCTGCGGGGGAGGGTTAAATACTCTGTCTGTCCAGAGGTGGGTTGTCACCTCACTGAGGATGAGGGAAAGCCCTTCTCACATTGCAGCTGGTCAAATAATTCAGGCAAAGACAGTTTCAAAGCGTTGGGAAGCCAACAGCACACACAATAGTCATCATCTTGTCCATGCCACACTGCATATCCCACCATCTTGCTTGGTTTCCTGCTTGTCATTTTCTGGACCTTCTCAGGCTTACTCTTCCTCCATGAAAGTCCACCTAGATGATCACTGGCTCTTCACCGGGATGGGCAGCAGGTATAACACATGTTCCGGGCTCTTGCTGGCCTGGTACCTCCTAGGTGCATCTAGCTGCCCTCCAAGGACCACTTCCCATGGCTTGACCATACTAAACTTCTTCTCACATCTCTGATCTGGATTCTCTCCCTTCCCGTCTCACACCCCATGATAGAATAATTTGAAAACAGGCACAACTTCTCTTTTTCAGTCTTGTTTAACATTTGCAACTGTAAAGTATATCACTGTAAAGTATATCACTCTTGTAGTAAGGACTGCGTGAAAAATCACCCAAACAAACTCACCTTTACCTGGTCTTACAGCACATGTGCAGACTCTTGTATGTAGCAGCCGCATGCCCAGCAGCACACACTCCTTCCCCTAGTCTATCTAAATGGCTGTGGGCAGGAGCATGTAGATAGCCAAAAGATGTTGGGGATGAGACCACCAGTGTTTACATCGGCAGAGGAGCCAGGAAAAAGGTGAGTTTTGCAGTAACTTGGGGGCAAACCTGTTTGGGATGCTCCAGAGAATGGCCAGCATCCAGCACTGGAATCTTTTAGAATCTAGGTCCGGCTGTGCAGGTTTTTGTTCCACATTTAAAAACTAATGTTGTGACAAAATTCTACACACTATTTTAGAACTATTTCTTCTAGTATGGACCCCCCACCCTCACTGGAACTGGAACAACATAGACAGCAAAGAAACCCAACTATTGCAAATTAAGGCCTAATCTACTGGTGGTGGGTTTAGATGGCACCACAACATTCATGGACATTCATAGACCACAAATTTTACTAAAAACCTGACAGGGAATGGCTACTTTCCTTCTACTACCTAGCACTTACATTTGGATAAAAAAAACAGAAACAGTTGACCAAAAACACTAGCACTCAGACTAGCACTTAGACCTGCCCCTTTGCAAGTATATCCACTAACTGATAGTGGACTTTGAAGGAACCAAACCATTTCATAGATTTTCATGGACCATAAAGTTTTTTCACAACTTGTGAAAGACTACTTTCATTTTTTATACTTATCTACTGTTAGCCTTTGGATAGAAGGAAACAATTGACCAGACGGATGATGGACATTTTGAGTTTCTGGCTAAAAAAATAAAAGAAAGACTACAACTAATTTCCATTGATTATTCCATGGTAATAGTAATTTAGTGCAATTTAAAGGTGCTGATTATCTGCAATCAAATGTTTCTTCTCTTAAACAAACCTAATAATGATTACAGTAAGTGGTATTTGAAATAAGTTCCTACTTTATACTATTACACTGAGTGAAGACATTAACTCTAGTATAATACGTGGACACCCAGTCTGTTTAAATGTAATATCTGAAAAATTTTATATGGAAAAATCTGTAACTACAAGCGAGGGAATTGATTCAGTCCAAATTTGGTCTTTAAATTTCGGAAAAGCTCCAAATCCAAAGCTTCTTTAGTTTTCACCAATTCTATTGTTGCTGTTACTCTAAATAAAATAATGATATATGTCTTGTATTAAAGTCATATGCTGACCAACCGAATTCTATTTACTCTGCCGAATCAGATCTAAGATGAATCTCGGAAATTCTACTCACCCCTAGAGATGAACAAACTGATTCGCATGAATCGAAAACTTACATGCCCTCCGCTGCTGCTGATCCTTGGGCACGCACACATCTGGGTCTGTGTGCGATCACTTTGGGATCAGCAGCAGCATCCACTGCAGGGGCAGTGGGCAGGAAACAGTTACTCTGCCTGCTCGCTGCTCCTCCATTGTCTGGCCTCCTGGTGGCAGGTTATGACAACGGTTATGTATGTTTACTTTTTTTCCCCCTCCAGCATCTGCCACACTGACTATAATGGGGGAGAGGGGTGCCACACTGACTATATAATGGGGCATAGGAAAGGAGAATGCCACACTGACTATATAATGAGGCTTGTGAGAGGGGGATGCCACACTACCTAGCATGGAGAGCAGGATGGCCACACTGCCTATGATGTGGGAATGGTAGAGGGGGAGAATGCCACACATTTGGTTCAGAATATTTTTTTTTATTTTTCTCCTCCAAATCCTAGATGTGTCTTATAGGGGGAAATACTGTATTTATATCTCTTGAATGTTTCCACATTTTTAAACATTACAGACACAAACTTGAATGTATTTTATTGTATTTTATGGGTACTATTTATGACCCACTTTGCCCTTACTCGCGAGTAAATACCAGTCTTCTAGCGAACTACAGCCAAAACCCAGCAAAACCCATAAAAAAGTCAATTCTCCCTACTTTAGCTACAAATATAGCTCAGTTAGCTTAAATTATGACTTAATGTTTACATGCAATTAACAATAACAATTAGGATGGGTGCATCTCTAGGTTAATACATTTAAAACTTTTGCTGCATTCCATTAACTACTTAATAATCAAAATGATAAAATTCAACTATATGTAGACCTCTGAAAACGTTTAAATAGTCCTGTTCTAGTTTCAGAACAAAATGAAACTAGAGCAGAACTATTTAACCATTTGCAGAACTGTAAATGTGTACGGCTGAAAATATGTATGGTTGAATGTTATATTTCTTATAAATTATGACCCCCACTATGTTCCTAAGTTGCAGCTTACACAGCAAACCAGCAAAGGTTGTCAATCAGGCCTTATATATAATAGTGCAACACAATGTATAAAGTATCTGTGACTTGTGAAGAAAACAATTCATGTTTTTCCAAACAAAAACAGAATGGTCTGGCGTGCATTTGTATTCAGCCCCTTGAGTCCAGAATCTGTAGGACTATCGTTAGCTTCAATTGCAGTCTGTTGGGGGTATGTCTCTACCAGCTTTGCACATCTAGAGGTTGCCATTTTTGTACATTCTTCTTTGCAAAATTGCTCTAGCTCAGTCAGATTGGATGGAGAGCATTTCTAAATATCTGTAAATATACACTTTGATCAAGTGCCGCAAACGACTGTGGCGGTGCCAATAGACATTATAAAAAAGCAGATGAAGGCTGGATGAATGCTGACCAGCATCCCTACTAACCAACATTACCTACGAATATAATAACTGATTGCCAGTCCTTACAATCCACCACTGAGCCATTCACCGGTGAGTCATCAACCTGTTCTTAACTATTAATATGATATTTCTATTTAGAACCGGATACAATTATATTTCCTTCTCCCCTCTCTCTTCAGATATCTAGGAAATACTGATTTTTTGGGCTCAGTTAACATCTTCCCTACTGAGTGCCATGCTGAAATGCCGCTACTAAGCTTGTTGTATATATCAGAGAGGTACTTTTTGCATACTTTCCTACAAATGATTCATGAGTGATACATCTCAGTGTTTTATAAAGTTGGTAATATCATTGTCTTCACTTTTTTGGACATAGATCCACTACACACTCTGATATAGACTTATCATTTATCCTCGAGGGCGCTGAAGAAGTCACACAGGTGAAACTAGTCCGCCCAAAACGTATTCAATTGGAATTTAAAGAAAAATCAGCTACCATACAACTAACTCTGAAAACCATATTTATGTATTAATTGTGTAGTTTTAAATGTATATTATATATGATTGTTTCCCATTCTGGAGATCAGATTTCTCTTTTTTATCATTTTTGAAGGAATTAATAAATATATGCAAACCTTTTTAATGATTACAAAGTATCAATTTGTTTTTTGACTGTGGCATGGTCAAACCCAAAGGCTGATATATTATTGTTGGGAGAAGCCTATGCCCAACAACTGTTTCTACATGTAATCCTGCCCCCGGTTCCTCAATGGGATTTAGGTCTGGAAAGGCTTATCCCCTTATGTCCCCTACATTTCATGAGACAGCAAACTGCATATGGGACATCTCATGGCTTGCTTTTGAAAATGGCTTTCTTCCTGCCACTTCCATGAAGGTCAGATTTGTGAAAAACACAGCTAATGTGGTGTAGACATATTCTCCCACTTGAGCTGTGGACCTCTGCAATTCATTCAGAGTGACACTGGGCCTCTTGGCTGCTTCTCTAATTAGCGCTTTCCTTGCCATATTTTGGTAGGTTTGCAGTTGTGCCATACATTTCCCTTATTATTGATGAAGGATTGAACAGTGCTCCATTAGAAGTTCAGAGCTTGGGCGATTTTTATTTATAACCTAACCCTGCAAAATATTCACCACAGCTTTATCTCTGAGCTGCGTGGTGTGTTCCCTAATCTTCAGTGGATTACTAATTTGTCTAACAAACCTTTATGCAATAGTTGTAGTTATACTGAGAATAAATCATACATAGATAGACTCTGTTCGCTCATTAGGTGAGAACTATCTTGGGTTTTGGTCCATTCCCCCAGGGCACTCCGATCCGGGGTGCCCTGCTACATGAAACCCCGCAGACCCTCTTCCCGGTCCTATGGCGCATGCATGGCCGCACTTCCAATCAGTGCACTCGGAGCACTCATGTCGTCTAAGCCTTCGTCTAAGGCCAGCGGCTTTGAGCACGCTGGCGGCTGCATCTACCGCTTCCCTCTAACAGGCGGCAGGCATTCACAAATGCCTGGCGCGGGCACATGGCCTGCTAGAGGGATAGCGGGGTCACCGCTTGCGCATGGGAAGCAAGGTAAGTGTACGGGGCATCCTGGAGGGTTTTACACAGCAGGGCATCCTGATTTTGGATGCCCCAGGGAAGGGAATCGATCGGCCTGGGAATCTTAAAGATTCTATGGCCGATCGCTGTGGGATTTGGCCCCCCAAAAAATGCTTTAGTACATTTTGTTAGATTGATCAATTCATTTCATTTTCAGTGCAGAACATAGCGGCTTTCTAGAAGCTTTGGGCATAGCCTAGAGGTGTAAAGAGATTTTTTTTTTTGCCATGGCTCTGCCAAAGGATCTTGTGGTATGCACTATGAGAAACTTTCTTTTTTAATAAAGCTCTTACTGTGTTTTAAAGCGGACCAACACCCACCCCTGATCGGCCCCGGAATCTATAAGATTCCCGGCCCGATCAGCTCCCTCCCCGCGGGGCATCTGAAATCGGGATGCCCTGCTGTGTGAAACCCCCCAGAAAGCCCCTAAAAACGTACCTTATTGGCGATGGACAAGTGATGGATAAGCCGCCGCCACCGCCTCCCGCGCGTCCCTCTAGCAGGGCGCGCACCCGCGCCAGACGTTTGTGAATGGCCGGCGCGGGCGCGCGCCCTGTAAAAGGGACACGCAAGAGGCGGCGGCGGCGGCTTATCGGTCGCTTGTTCGTCGCCGATAAGGTAAGATTTTAGGGGCTTTCTGGGGGGTTTCACACCGATCGGGGTGCCCCGCGAAAGTGGACCAGCACCCAGGATAGTGAAAATCCTGGGTGTTGGTCCACTTTAAATATATTAGTACCTTTTTGGTCTGTTTATTCCCTTTATACTGTCTAACATGTGACTTTTCCTAAGCTTGCGCTTCTTATTACTGAAGGGCAGACCCGTTTGCCAAATAACATCTCTGACGAGAGACCACGCATGCGCTGTTGAACCAGGGAAAGGTAAGCTGTTACAGGCAAACTTGGGGGCTTCCCACAGAGGGGCACCCCAAGCCAAACAAAAACCTGGATAGTCAAAATCCTGGGTTTAGTTTCACTTTAAACATGTATCCGTGATCCTTTTGTGAGTACTATGTTAATGTTTAGACTCTTCTTTCTTCATTTGCTTTGTAGTCATATTAACAGGTGAAACTGGAGGCAGCATACGGATTTTCCTTTTCTTGAATATATAGCTGGAGAGGCCATCAAATCAATAGTCATCATAACATTATGGAGTGTAAACCATCTGACATCTTTGCCGTTTGGTGTTAAATGTTCTCACATTGTTGTATTCCCATAAATAAAACAAAACGGGGCAATGTGCCGGAGATCGATTTTCAAAGAGAGTGTTCTCTCTCGGTGTCTGACCTTGAATCAACATTACTGGAAACATGCATAAAAGGCTTCAATGTTGACAAACATTCCTGGTAAATATTGAATTCGTTTTACATATCCCGTGCTGACCAGCGCTGACAGACCTGGCACCCGATGTTTAAAGTGCTAGAGTTTAATGTTTATTTGCAACATCAAATAAGGCAAGGACTAGTGAGTACCACATTCAATCCAAGCGAAGCAACAACTCATATATATTCAAAAATATTTCAGTGTTTGTCTTCGCTATTTGGCTAGTGGCAATATTAGGCAAGCATGCCACTGAGATATTTCTAAATTGGAATAGAAAGGTCCAGAAATAGTGCAAAAGGGGTAGTGAAATACTACCATACTAAAAGCTCCATATAAATGGTGCGCAGCAAAAGCCAACACAAACCCCCTAACTTTGTGTCAATGAGGGTTCTGGTCTGCTGCTCCCACTACTCTTATCTGGTGAGTCTTGTAATTAATAGGAGCTAATACTCATTTGGTACAAAAACAGAGAATAGACATAGTAAAAAGATATATAGGCGATACGTGGTTACATGATCTTAAACCGAACCATCAGCATAATTTAATGAAAAGCACAAACCCTTAAAAAACTATTCCCCAGCATCTAAAATTAATACATTTTAAGTTTTTAGTCACTTACTTATTATTCTTTCCCCCACAGGGCTGCAACTTTGTTCATGAAAGATTCCAAGGATGTCGGCTGTTGGCTGTAGATAAGCGGGTCTTCTTGTTGTTTATGACACCCCCTGCAGTGCTAAACACACATTCTGATAGGGCGCTTCCAGACCCGCCGCTGCTGGGTTTTATTCAGCTTTAATTAGGGTTCCATCATTCAAACCATAGCCAGATTGGTCAGTGCTTAAGTAAATGGTAAAAACATATAAAGTCTAACAGACACAGACAGAGAGACAGACAGAGACTCAGAGAGAAAGACTCACACACAAACTGACAGAAAGAGACTCACAGGCAAAGATTCAGAGACAGAGAGACACTCACAGAAAGATAGAGACACACGCACGCACAGACAGACTCACATGTCAGTATGTGAAGCTTCTCAGTGCTAAAACAGAACTTCCTCCTCTCTCCTCACAGCCCGGGAGACTAGGCAGCAGAGTGAAAACATTCTGTGGGGCCCTGGTGACCGCACGATAAACAGCCTGGCTTGCCCTTCATACTGCCCTCACACAGCCCTGCTTCTCTGCCATCTAACTTTACTGGGACGCCCCACTGACAGCTCAGAGCCCACATCGGCTGCCCCCCCCATGAACCTGTGCTGTAGAGCACCATGGCTGATAATAGCTAGGGCCGGGGGACAGCAGTTCAGCCCTTGAGTCTTGGGATTACCAGCCCCTATGCTTGGTGTTACTGAGTTGGTAAGCTGTAGAAGATGATGTGCATGCTCTTTCATGCATGCATGAAGAAAACAAGGCCTTCCTCCTCTAAAAGCTAAACAAACGTAGGGTCTGGTAATCCCAGACCTGATGGGCCAGTTCAAAAGTAGTGTAAGAAAGAATAAAAGAGACCACCAAAATTATTTTATCGACCTAAATCTTAATTTTACACTAGCTACCTATTCCTGGTCTCTGTCCCAGCCAGCTCTTTAAAATTGATCTATCTCGGATGCCCCACCACCAAAACAGTTCACCCCTCCTTCTGCCTTATTTTACAACCAAAAGTAAAGACAGATGCCGGGGGAGTGGTGCTATTATACTGTAGAGGCTATCTGTACACCAAAACCTATAAGAAGAGAGAATTGAGTCCTTTACATACAGAACACTGCTGCTGTGAAAGCTTGAGTTAGCTCCATCACTGCTGCAGCACCATAGCTGCGATTTTCTGTGGGTACAGGGCTCACTTATCTCTTCTTTCTCAGCAACTCAAGAACATTCTTTTGGCATACAATAATATACATTTTCAAAATGCCAACAAAAGTGGATTTTCCTTTTAAGCTGAAACCAGGAACCAGAACAATTATTATCAATTGGAAAAAACAAAACAAATCTCAAAGGAAAAAATTCTGAAGTTACTATAACTGGGTAATAAACCTTTAATGAGGAAGTTCCAGCAGTGTGAAAAGCACTGGAAGGACATATAATCAACAATAATGTTGTGAATTTTATGCAATTTTCATGTTTTTTTGTGTGTAAAAGCAAAAACTGTTTTTTCATTATATGCATTACAAAGGTTATAGGAGAAATTTGCAATCTGATTATGAGTAATGTAAGAGAATACCTCATTAATGATTTTTCTTTTATATGATTTAATAACATTACTAGTGAGGTTGGGTGGACTGAAAGGTCTTCCTTTTATTTTGGCAGGGATATTTACAGCACTACCGGATTTAAAGATAACTGTATATATTGCACATTATTTTGTATTGAAGTGGAGAGCTAGCCAAGTGAATATTGGCTAACTGAGGTGGCATCTCCCCACATGAGACAGAGAACTCATAGCACATAAGGAGGCAAGCTCTCTCACAGGAGATGCAGAGCAAACCACATTTTTTGGAATTACCCCCTGAGTCTCAAATCCTGAGCAACATGCTTAAAATGCCATATTTATTTACATGTAGCTCTCAGCCTGAGGCTCATCTGCTGAGGTACATATATGGGTTGATTCAAAGAAACATGTAATAGCTTGGATTTGGCTCACGATCATCCTATTTTTCACGTCCGCTCGTGCGTTCGTATGAACTTGCGAGTGATTCAATAAGCAAATACGTTTCTATCCTAAAATATACGTCCGTTCGTATGGCAGTTCGGGAATCAGACCTATGTCAGTTTCCATCCTGAATTTTCCGTTTCATTTCTCAGGTTGCAACATTGGTTTTGCCCTTTTTCCTTTTTTGTCTGGACGTAAATCCTTCTGATCTTGCGGCTCCGCACTACAAACTTACCTCATTAAAGTGCATTCTAAATATTTGGTCTTTTATTTTTCTTTATTTCATTCATTTTGTAGTAACCAACCATTAATGAATGCATTTGCATAAGTAAATCTTACTTTGTTTAATTTTTAGTTAACTTGCATTTTTTACTTGTGGATTTAATTTTAATATTTATGCTTCAAATGGTACAACTTTAAATTTTTAGTGTGGTTACCCACACCCTCTACATACAGATTGCTCACAAATATTAAAAAACACCCAGCAACTTCTGCATGTTATGAGCCTAGAAACAGCCAAGATGGCGGCTCAGGTATTATCGGGCAGCCTGCAAACAGAAAGGGCCTTGTGACTGTGTTGCTCTGGATTCTTTGATTTCTGACCTTTCCATGCCCCCAGCTCTGCTGTGTCTGTGCAAAATACAGCAGTAACCCACATCCTGCACTTTATCCCGCTCTCCTCTCCTCAGTAAGTGTGATGCATCTGACCAAAGATGTGCTTAAATAATTAAACAAAGCAAAGGTAAACAACTACACCAATAAATGCAATCTAAAAATATTATTCTAGTACCTCAATTTTAAAATAAATAACAAAGGAAATAAGTTTCTTTAATTAACGCAAATATATTGCAAAATAAAGGTTTACATGCAAAGGACTAATTAAGGTCCACATTAAAATGCTTTTATAAGGCATACATGAATCAGGTATGCATTGCCATACAATTTATGGCCTCGGCCATGCTGATACATGCAGTTCATTGGAGCACAAGACGCGCAGACTCCTCCACATAGCCAAAAAACCTGTTCACGAACAGCAATCCGGCTGCTAAAAGGTGTCGGCTGTGGCTTTCTTTTAAAACGCGTTTAGAGGTTTCTCTGAATCACACCTAAACACATCCAATTAACCTAAGTTTTACGTTTTGAACGTAAGTTTTAGGATTTGATCCTAAGTTTTACGTTTTGATCCTAAAATTTAGGAACGAACTTCCGCTGATCGTAAGAGCATATACGCATTCGTACGTAGGCTCGTGCGAGTCGGAAATGGCCAAAAAAACAGGAAAAAATGACTAACACCCACCCAAACTTACGATTCTCGATACGAAATCAATTAACTTTTGCTCTTTGAATCGAGGGGATAGAGATACATTTTCTTGTCTCATTAGAAATTCAAAGAATGTCTATGCTGGTTGTGTGTTCTATAGCAATTAGTGGAAAGGGAAAAAAGGCAAGTTGCCATAGCAATATCTTTATGATAATCTACAGCATAAATTCTAAAGTTAATTTCACACAAGTAGATTTGACTGACGCTTAGACACCATAATATTTGTTATTATGTAGGCAATGAAATTGCAACAGAGGTAACAAAATCTTCATACCTGTCAATAATAGTTAGAGGGCCTGATGGATTTGAAACAACGCTCCAGGGATTATTATACCCTGTAGTTATCACCTACCCTGCTTAGATCCATTATTGATTATATTTGCTCCCCATACTCCAGCAGCAGACGCCAGTACTAGCCGTGGCATGACCCCATTCACGATGAGTGACGGGCTACGGATTCAGGAAAAACCTAAATTTAACCTTGCTAACTCGTTCTGATTCCGCCCTTGCTGGACACTGATATGATCTGAATCATATTGGGCTCCCTCCTGGTTAAGCAGGCACTGCTCTTCTATTGCTGTTCCTCTGTTGCTGGGAAGTGGGCACCAGGAAAGGAACCTTTTCTTACCAGCCAAGAGGCAGACCTGAAGAGAGGACTCCACCAGGCGGGAGACAGGAGGAAAATGCCAACAGGACCAAATGTCTGACTATGTGGCTGGTGGGGGGGGGGGGGGGGGAGGCTTTTGAACAAGATAGACTCCGCTCTGGCTCGTCACTATTCATGATCAATACTGAATGTTTGGTTGAAATTCTGCAGGGTTCTCCATAATACCCAATCAGTAACCATACACAAGTGAGGAAGACTGCCATCCATTTTCAAGTCAGTGGTATTTGTCCCCACATACAATTAGGGGTGTCATAAAGGCAAGTGGGAAGTGGGGTCTTCTTGGGTCTTGCACCTAAACAGAGAAAAGTTTATGTTATCACCATCCATTGCCAGCACAGTACCACAGAAACAGTGTTTCTTTTTTTTTTTATAAAAGCCTTTGCCCAATATGGATAAAAAGACAAACAGGAATATTGTGAATAGCAACAATATGCTAATTAGTTAAGTTACAGCTAAACTGTTACATAATGGCAGTCAGGTTGAAGTGCTCCCTGTTGCTGAGTTGTGTGTACTGTAACTGAATGCATCATCGCTGGGGGCGGGGTTGCTTGGCCAGAGAGCAAGATGGCCACACAGGCTGTTTTGGGGATCTGGGCTGGGGATGGAAGGTGATGACATGAACTTCTCTCTGAGTATAGGAGCACTTAAACAACCACATCAAACCATCCTCATCTGACAGTTGAAGTACATGGAACCAAATGGGTCTTGACTTCTGCCTCATATTCAACTGTTTTCCAGTTCTCTCTCAGCCATGCCTATCCACTATTTTCCTACCTCAACTGAAGTAAGTAAAGATAATATTACGTGTCAATATATACAGTGGGTAAAATAAGTATTGAACACATCATCAGTTTTCTAATTGAATATATTTCTAAAGGTGTGAAAATTACATGAAATTCTCACCAGACGTCAGTAACAAACTATCCTATTCGTACTTGCAAAGAAATCAAACCAAAGAGATGTGTAATAAAGAGAAATAACACAAGGAAAAAGGATTGAACATACCTCCTGAAATTGATTTAATAATTTGATACTTTGTACAAAAGCCTTTGTTAGGAAATACATCTTCAAGATGCCTTCCATAGGGAGAAACTTGCCTTGCTCAGTTGTGATTTGGCCCCATTCGTCCACAAAACACTCTTAAAATCCTGAAGATTCTATGGGCTCCTTCTATGAACTCTTAGCCTTGGGCCCTTATTCATCAAGCGATAGCGCCAGGTAGTGTCTGACGAGCGCCAGGTAGCGGCAGCTAACGGCGACTACCGACTCAAGTACGCCCGGCGGCGGTCACAATGACGCATTTATCAAGCTAAATGAGGCTAGCGCCGGCGAGAGCGACGGCTAGCGCGGCATTCATCATGAAGCCGGCTGGCCCGAACAGCGCCGCTGCAAATTCCTTCACAGCGACACGTATTACCTGGCGCTACCTGCCGCTCTCCCATACATTTCAATGGCAGACGCTGCAATGATTGTTTTTAGTGGTTTTGGGGTTTTTTTCTTTGGTACAAAATTCAACACATGTTTATATTGATATGTTTTATGAATCTGGCTGGTTATTTATATGTATTAGATTTTTTTTTTATTTTTCACAATGTAATGTTGTGAGTGACATGGGAATTGCATCTCCTCCACCCAAACTCATTGGCCTCAAAATCGCTGGTTTTCCACACAAACGGGGCTTGTAAAGCTATTTTGTAGCCTGTCAGGTTGGGCGGTCACGTTCGCTCTTAGAAATTGTCAGCGCCCAAGCTATTCGGCAGCCCTGTCCTTGATGAATCTGTGTTGGTCAGTGTTTGTGCAGTCGCTGTTTGAATTCGCTATGTGGCGGCGCGAGCGTCGCTGTGCCTCGCTGCGCTGCGTTGTGCGGCGCTGTGCTGTTCATACATGTGCCCTTCTGCCATTTGCAAGGAATTCACTTCCCGCGACCCCAGTCGTTGTTAATGAATACACTGTAGTTGTGAGCGTGCCTGGCCACATATTGCAGGATTAACATTCAGTCGTACCAGCTCATAACAACCCGTTATGCATTCTCATGTGTGCCACATTTTCAGGTAGTTGTCTAGTTAGATTGTGTGATGACTTTGTGAAGCAATAAGATCTGTATATTTAAGCACAACGGTGTATGCTTTAGAAGGACCTATGCATTACAGTATGTAGAATCCCCTGCTAAATCAAGCTAATAATTCGTTGCGCCTTTGGCCCTAGCTTGTTTTGCAGCGTCCTTTTAATGTTTTTCCGCCACTTAGCGTGCACATAGCTGATATTAGCTTGTCCCTGTTGCGCGCATGTTTGTTTTTGAATTTTGAAGCACAGTTGCTTGCGTCATATCCGGTTCCGGGATCCTCCTTTGCGTTTCAACGCCACCTTAAGGTAAAAATGTCTAGCGCTTATGCCAATAGCTTGTTTTGCAGCGTCATTTTAATGTTTTTCCGCCACTTAGCTTGCACATAGCTGAGAATAGCTTGTTGCTGGGGCGCGGTGCGTATTTTTGTTAGGTTTTGTTTTTTTTTGGTCTAATGTCGCTAGCGTCATTTCCGGTTCCTGTTTCCTCCTTAGCGTTTCCAATATGGCTCCAAAACGCCGAGTAATGCGCCTCCCCAGCTCCTCCTCAGATTCCGGACCCACCACCCCTCCCCCACATCCCCCACCTACCTCACCTTCCCCAAATACCACCCCTCCCACCCATTCCCCTCCTGGGCCAAGGAAACAAAGGCGCACCCGGGTGGATAGCCGTGTAAATGGCCAGGTTGTGAAAGTGAGTATTTTAGTTATGTATTTTTAGCTTAAAAATTGATAAACACACAGGGGGGATAGGGGCAGAATTTGTATTGTTTTTATGCCAAAATTTAACACTCCACATGGGGCATCCCCATTGTGGATGTCCTGCTGGGATGGCCCCCCCCCCCCTGGAGGGCCCTAAAAATTACCTCTGCCCCGTCCCATCTGTGCATGCGTGAGTTGCGGATGCCTATTGCGCTTACCTCTAGCAGGGTGTACCCCTGCGCCATACATATTTTCATTTTGTGTGCAGGCGCACTCCCTGTTAGAGTCAAACGCCACATGCGTACTTTGCCGTGCAGACACAGCTGAGCTGGTATGCACCTCCCAAGGGCCTTGGATGCGCATACCACACCGGCGTGGAGCGCTGTGTTTGGCTTGCGGAGTGACGTGGGAGTGTCCTCAGCGGTGTATTTGGGGCCTTCTAAGGGGGTTGCAGACAGTGGCCCACCCACAATAGTTGTGGCCCACAAAAGTGCACCCAAACCCAGAATAATGTAAATCCTGGGTGTGGGTCCACTTTGATCTTGTCTCTGTATAACTGTTTATGACATTGTTCTGAGGTCATGTATTTAATTTTTTTTTTTTTTTTTTTTTCATAGGACTTCTGCCTGGCCGAATACGACTATGCCCGAGGAGCTAAAAAACGCCTTGCCATGGAGGTGAAGGCCACTGTGTCCCGGCGCTTCCAGACCGACCTGACCATCCGGGCCATCCAGCAAAAATGGTCTGATTTCAAGCGCCGGGACCCAGAAGGCGTGTACCGCCTATATGATGCCTACGCATCAGGTAAGTTAAAGCTTATGTTCTTTTTTGCCTTTGTGCAGAATCATCTGCTAAGCTGTGTCCTTTTTTGCTCTTTATATTAATTATTTGCTTTCACCCCCTCCACACAGATAAGCGTCCTCCCCTGGGGAAACGTGGGAAGGGATTCCTCCCCCGAACCAGGCAGGCGGACTCGGGGGAGTCATCGGGGGAGGGTCCCTCCCGCGGGTCCTATTTAGAGGACCCAGGGGAGGAAGGGGATGACGCCCCAGAGGAGTGTGCTGCTGGGGGGCAGGCTGGATCAAGCCTCAGCTCCTCACACTCTCAGTCTGAGGACTCTCACCAGGCAAGGGGCCACTCTCAAGCAGGGAGTGAGAGGGAGGAGGGTGGCCCTTTGCCTGGTGGATCTTCTGAGCAGAGTGTGAGGAGCCGAGGCTCCCCGCCTCCTCCTCAGAGCCCTCCCTGGGCTTCAAGTGGCGCTTCATCCCCTGGTGAGTTTACATGTTTTAATTGTTAGTCTGTGACAGGTTTCATCTGACCATTTGTGCTTAGCCCTTGCCATTCCTCTGTAATTTGCAGGGCATCATATAGGCGGCACCTCCATGGAATTTTGGCGTCAAATCCTCCTCGGGCATAGTCGTGGTAAGTGTATGTTGTTAGCCAGCTCATTTTGGAATTTATGTCATTCCTTAAAGTGGACCCACAAACATTGACGATATTGCTTGGATTCTGGCGCCTTCCCTGCCCAATCACATCCCTCACCCAGGGCCACCCCCCAACCAAACACCACAAACTACTTCCCTCTTTGGGGGTGGCAGAAGCCATTGTCCCCGCCTCCTGTGTGGCACTCGAGATGTGTGTGCGCCTGCGCTCTGTTTCATACTGGCATGCGCGTGCGCACACACTGGAGGAGTGATGTGCGGAAGGCAGGGGCGGTGGCGGACTAAAATTGTGTTGCTCTGCCAAAGTAGACTAAAACACTGAATATTAACAATCCTGGGTCTTGGACCACTTTTAACAGACACGTTTCCTGGTCCATTGTCTCAGCTGGTTTGCTAATGTACATTAACATCACAAACCACACTACAGTGCTAGCCAACTGGCAACCACCCCTATGTTTCTGGCCACACCATGATGTGTGCTAGCAATAGTTAATTTACGTGAAGTAGTTAGGGCAAACACATGTTGCACACTGGTAACATTAGCCATTAAATTGGTAATGAGTCATTTACATTGCAATGTAAAGGTTAGTGCCAGATTTTCATAATGGATACATGTGGCAACCATAAACACTTCACATTAACTAATGGACCAGGAATATAGCAAATATCGTTTAACATGTATGTAAACAAGTTTTTTATTTTTGAGGTAAGACTCAATAACCAGATTGATGTCAAATCTTCGGGTGTCATAGCTCCACTAAATGTTGTTTTGTATTTTGTTTTTTTATGGACAGATGTCGCTACGCAGACGGAGGCAGAATTCCTCCTCCCCACACCAGCTCCAGGGACGGCCAGCAGCATGGGCCACCGCCACAGCTGCGATGGTGAGTACATCCAAATTCATATGGGTAAATACTTTTGAAACATTTCTCTTCTAGTTACATTTGTAGAAATTTTTAATTTACCAATGTGTGAATTTCACACACATCTAGGTTAAATGTGTTTGTACAATAATCCAACATGCCAGTCACCATCCTTGATAGTTGCCTCACATTCTTGTTACGGACACATACGGACTATTTGTGGCGTATAGACCACCAAATGGGGCTGATTAGGTGTTTACCCATAACATTATAGGGCAAACTTCCATCATCCTTAGGCCCTGATGTTTGGCTGGGACTAAAGACATAAATGTCCTTACTTGGCCATAAACATTATTACATTTGCAAGAGTTAACCTGGCCCAACACCAAGGGTGTTTAATGTGCATTAAACATTTAATTTGCCAACAACTAACAACTAACACCCCGCGGAACATACGATAAGTGCATGTACCGCGGGTCCAACCCACCAAGCAAACCCCTAATTATCGGAACTTATCTTCCGCTGGCTCCCGCGCACCACTCCAGACGTGCATTTTTCCGCCCTGGGCCTCTGTGAATGGCCGCCGGGTCCCCATGAGCAGCCAGAGAGTGACATGCGTGAAGAGGCGGCGGAAGAGGATTGTACATTCCTGTTCCCTGCATAGACGTTAGCGTGCGTTTTTTGTGCCAATCACGTTGGAGCATGGAGAGGTGAGTGGCTATGGATTACTGTGTGTATACACACATCAGGGGAAAAACAGATCTGTGAGCAACAACAAAGTGGCCCAAAACCCATGATAAACTATATTGTGGGTGTTGGTCCACTTTAAGAGTAAAGGTATGTGGTCCTAACATGTTTTCAAGCCAATATTAAACCTTTAATTTAAAATGTTAAGGGCACATTGTTCACCAATGTTAATGTGAGTGTTAGCAAGTTAGAAACACTGACATTACATTGCTACATCTGTGTATGTTGAGTTCCCAATCAAATTCTAACATATTATTTTTAATCACATCTCTACAGCTTGTATACGCCAGCATCGCAGACTGTGGCGGGCCTTCCGACAGATGAAAGGGATGCTGCTGGCCATGAAGAGGCGTCGGAGACGTTAGGGTGGGGGGGATGGCTGCCATGTCAATTGTTTGTGGCTTTGTTGGCCTATGTTGGCCGTGTTGGGCCAATTTGTTTTAATACAATTTTTTGTACGAATAACTGTGTTGTTCCTTGACCAGCATAGGTTTAGATTTCCAAAAACCATTATGTCTAAAATTAGGCAGCCATTTTGAGCCAGTACATGTTTACACCATAGTAAGCAATGTTAACTAATGTGGCACATAAATGGTGGCATAATATTAGAGATGATTGAGCAAATCATCCATGACTGTGTATTTCGCTTTCACATGTATGGATAAACACAATTTAGAGGTGGTTTTCAAAAATATATTTACATAAATCATAAGAAAAAGGTTTACAAATTAATATTCCTGGCTGGGTGGCCGGGGAGGTTGGGAGTCATTGCTAGGGGCGGTGTTGGGGGACAACAGTGCAGTAAAAAATATAGACTGCTGTTGTATGAGCTGTTGTAGCAACAACAAAGTTTGGTCCTGCCGCTGTATTGCTTCTGCCTGGCGCTGTATTGCTTCTTCCTGGCGCTGTACAGATTGCTCGATAACATTTGCCAGGCGACCAAGGTCCTGGTTCTGTAGTAGGTTTTGCCGTAACTGGTCCACCTGGCGCTGCAGGGCCTCATTTTGTTGCTGACACATCAGCACCTGATTTTCCAACGCCGCAATGCGCTCATTAGTTCCATCACGCGGCTGTTGGCGACTGTAGTCCTCCAGCATCCGGACCCCTAGCTCATAGAAATCAGCACTGGTTGGTGCCACACCTCCTCTTGCTGTGGTTGGAGGCTAAACAAATAGTAAACCACATTTTAGTCAAACAGAACCAATGCAGTTATGCCCCTCCAAAAAGTTACCATAAACACTCACTATACAACTTACCCTTGTCTGAGCCTCTGAAGCTTGGCCACATGGGACTTGGGAAGAGGTCCCAGCTTGGGGTTCTGGTTCCGCCTCCTGCCAAAACAACAATGAAAGGAAATGTGACATGTTGCTTCTTCCACTACCCACGAATATGCCAATGTGTTTCGAGGTCGTCTACATCAGCCATGTTACCTGCGTGTCCTCCGGCACAGGTAGGCTCGAGGTATCGCTGCCAGAGAGTCGCAATTCAACATCCGAGATGTCGGGCAAGTTGGCATATGCTAAACAGGAAAATCAGGTTAGTAGGTCTGTGGGCCAAACTCTAATGTAACCTGGTTAGGCTATCGAGGCCATACCTCTAAAAAGTTCAAAAATACACACTAGACCAAAGGTCTCTGTTAAACTCAGATTGTTAACATGTATGTTACAGGACTAAGACGCACTAATTTCTGCAAATCTCATCATAAACATTGCTTAAATTAAACATACCCCCAATATCCCAGATGTCTGGAGTGGGGTCCTCACTCGAGCTTGGACCTTGAAAATACATGTGGACACACAAGTTGCCAGAAGCAAGTGGCACAACATTAGAGCCAAAATACAGACTAGAGCAAGGCCAAACCACTTACCCTCATCTCTGGCAGCTGGAACTTGAGGGGCCCTTTCTGGACAGCCACTTCCGATATTCGGGTCAACTAAAAAAAAAAAAGAATGTCTCTAAATAATCAGCAAACTACTACAGGGAATGTTTGGCTAAAAATATGTCCGCAAATATACATTGCTATCACTCAAATAACTAATAGACTGACCCTGGGGAGGCAACCAGCACTCCCAAGAGGCATCTTCAAGTTTAGCAAGCAAACATGTAGCTTAGTAGACTAACCAAATTGAACCAGTGTAACCTAAACAGCATAAAGGATACATTATGTATTGCTCTACACACCAACAGGGTCCTGTTGACCGGCAACATCGGAAGTGGGGTCCAAAGATGAACCAGTCACTTGGCCTACCAAGAAAAAAGAGGAATGAGACACATGCACTTGAGTAAAAGTGGATCAAGCAAGGTGAACACATGCACTTACCGACATCCAAAGAGTAGGTGGGATCCGGAGGAGATGCTGGGGCCAAGGGCATGGGAGCTAGGCCAAAATAAAACCAACATTGAGCCATAGCTAATGTGCGTTGCAAAATACAACATGCATTAAGGTGTGTGAGCAGCTCTTTCACTAATATTGACTAATCAAGCCAAGTGTGGCTCCCACATTGATATGCCGATATATGGCTACACATCTCTGGCGTCCTACATATCTACACATGTTAGGGCCTTGTTAGTTACTTGCTGTGAGTGTTACAGTGGGCGTGCAATTAGGGCGCAGGCACATATTATTAATACTCAACAGGGCAAACCTTGATTGTTTGAGCTGCTCCCACACCCATTTGTTTATAAAAAAACCAGCAACCAAATTATGGGTAAATACCTTCAATGGCAGACTGGGGTAGCCTTGAGGTTGCTGGAAGGGCAGGAGCTTGGGTGTCCTGAGGCACATCCCGGACAGCAGCATGTGCACCTATGCATAAAGCAACAGACAGAAAAGTTACAAATGTTTGAGCTGTAATGTAATACTTCACAGGTCCTACTGTTAGTTGGTCAGAATGTAAAAATGCAAATCACATACATTAACATTAGGTTATTGTAAAAGCCAGGAAATATGTACCTTCAGCCCAACCGGTGGTGTCATCCCCAGGATCCACACCCTGCAGCCGAGCCAGTGGGATTTTGGCCTTCAGCATCTCCTCATACGGCCTGTAGGTACTCTTTGGAGCCTGGATGAACCCACTGTCCACATCAAGATCGTGATTCATCTTTTTCATAAGGGCCCCTCGCAAAGTGTAGAAGCGTTTCCTGCAGGATGGGCCACTACGTGGGTGTTGAGCTGTGCTACTAAGCTCCACACCAATGGCATCCCACAGTTTGCTTCTTTCTTGTTTGCCTATGGACTTGCTTTGGGAGCCAAATATCAGCTCCCATTTAGCAAGTGTCAGGCGCACAAGATGATTATTCTCAGCCAAATTAAATTCAGGCTCCCTCTTGGCACCTGGGCGCTTAGCCTGGGGTGCTGCCCCACCTTCAGGCTGTGCCCTTTTCCGTAAGGGAGGTCTGCGCACAGCACCCACCAAACTCCTACTCGGGCCTGCTGTGGCCGGCAGATGTCCTGTATTTGGCTCCATCCTGTAGCTGCACACACACACAAATAAACACCCCACAAGCACGCATGCACACTACAGAATGGCATCGCAATCTCTTAGGCTTGGGCAGGTTTTATGTGCTCTAACAGCCAATCCCAAAGCAGCCCACTTAATTGATTCACACATACAGCCCAGTTCCTTCTAGGCACACCTCCACTGCACTGACAGAAGCATGTGTGTTAGCCAATTAACTCATTACAGACCTCATTAAACAAACAACACACACCCAAATCCAACAATGGACTGATGTATCTCAAACCCTTGTGACATGTGCTTAGCCTAACGGCTATTTAAAAAAACATCAGCTTCCCTTTCATTGGTCCACCCCTGATTTTTGGCCCATGTCCGTTAATGCACGCAAGTTACGGCTCAAGTACGCTAGTAGCGCTACTAGCGTGCGCGTGCGCACTCTGTTTTACGCACACCTGGGTCGGCTAATTGGCGCCCGGAAATAGCAGAGCGACGCAAAAGGCGGCAAAGCGGACCTGTCACTTTAGAAAATGAAGTATAAAAGGAAGGAATGTTCTAGCTTCTGCTATTCTTACACTGTGGCAAAGGCTGTGGTGTGGTGCTGTGCTCGCTTCCCTTAGCTCATTAGAGCCTCTGTCTGGTTTCTGTCCTCACTCTCTGTGGCTTGTTGGGTGATTTCTGACATCAGTGCTGTTTCTTTAGGAGCTTGGTTTGGGTGGCATCTGCAAATATTGTGTAGCATACAGCAAGTGAGGCTTGATTTTGGGGCCTTTTGTGGGCTGTGCAGCAACTCCCCTCTTGGTTGTGCTTAACTTAGAAAGCTGGTTTTCAGCAGGCTGGTGGTTTGGACCACTATAGTTCTGGTTTTGTGGTGAGCTGCATTGTAGCGGGTGTGTGTGGAGTGTGATTGTTTGTGTGTGTGTTGTGTGTTAGTGGTTTTTTTTGTTTATTTTTGTTTTTGTATATATCTTTAGTGTGTGTGATGGATAAGAGGGTGATGTATGGTGTCTGGGTGGATGGATGTATGTGTATGCTGAAAGAGCAGGAGGAAAGGGAGCGGGGTGTTGTGAGGCTTAGGGCACCCCGCTCCTTTGCAATCCGCCTTTCAGTATGGGACTTAAGTGACGAGCAGATCAGGAGCCGCTTCCGTCTGAATCGTGCTGCACTACAGTCCCTATATGATCAGATTAAGACCAAAATCGAGCCATCCACCAAACGCACTCATTCCATTCCAGGCATAGTACGCCTGTGTGCCACTCTTAATGTTTTGGCACGAGGGACCTTCCAGGCAACCTCAGCCCTCCTCAGCGGGATAAGCCAGGCTACTATGAGCCGCATACTAATCCAGGTAGTTCTGGCAATTTGTGATTTAATCCCAATTTACATCAAGTTTCCTGAGGATGAGGAAGAGGTTGCCAAAATAAAACATGCTTTCTATCTGATGGGAGGGATCCCGAATGTGCTAGGGTGCGTTGATGGTACACATATCCCTTTCCGCCCTCCCCGTGCACAGGAGCTGTCCTACAGAAACCGGAAGCAGTTCCATTCGCTTAATATCATGGTGGTCTGTGACCCAGACATGAGGCTGCGGGCGGTGAGATCGGGGTTCCCCGGCTCATGCCACGATTCTTACGTCTTGCAGCGGACAGTCCTGTGCCGGAAGTTTGATAACAACGAAATGCCAGCTGGCTGGCTACTGGGTAATAAATTAACCATGTCTATGTATTTTGCTAATATGTGGCCTAGTAAGCCAATTTTAACCAAACTACCACCAAAAAACATGTACTAGTACTAATTGCTGTCTCTCTCCTTGTGTTTTTTCTACAGCGGACAAGGGATATGGGCAGAGAACGTGGGTCATGACTCCGGTCAGGAACCCACGGACTTCTGCCCATGAACGCTACAATGCAGCGCATCGCAAGACCAGAAGCATTGTGGAAAGAACCATCGGCCTGCTGAAAGCACGCTTTCTCTGTTTGGCACGGCCAGGAGGAGAGATGCTCTACAGCCCACAGAAGGTTTCCAAGATCATCCTTGCCTGCTGTGTGCTACACAACATTTGCATTTGTCACCGAATCCAAGCCCCCGAGGAGACAGCACTGGTGCCAGAAATCCCCAACCTGCCCGCAGATAGAAGTGAGGACACCCAGACTGGCGATGAGCTAAGGGAAAGGCTGATCACTTCTTTTTTTGCGGTAAGCTAACTACCCTTCACTCTAATGCAAGTACTGCACTACTGTTTAAATGTATTTGAACTCCCATCAAAAAGAGCAAAAAAACGCACTAAGGGGGGTGTAAGATGACCCAAACCACTTTAAGGGGGGTGTAAGATGACCAAAACCACTTTAAGGGGGGTGTAAGATGACCCAAACCAGTCTAAGGGGGGTGTAAGATGACCAAAACCACTTTAAGGGGGGTGTAAGATGACCCAAACCACTCTAAGGGGGGGTGTAAGATGACCAAAAACACTCTAAGGGGGGTGTAAGATGACCCAAACCACTCTAAGGGGGGGTGTAAGATGACCAAAACCACTTTAAGGGGGGTGTAAGATGACCCAAACCACTCTAAGGGGGGGTGTAAGATGACCCAAACCACTCTAAGGGGGGTGTAAGATGACCCAAACCACTCTAAGGGGGGGTGTAAGATGACCAAAACCACTCTAAGGGGGGTGTAAGATGACCAAAACCACTCTAAGGGGGGTGTAAGATGACCAAAACCACTCTAAGGGGGGGTGTAAGATGACCAAAACCACTCTAAGCGGGGTGTAAGATGACCCAAACCACTTTAAGGGGGGTGTAAGATGACCAAAACCACTCTAAGGGGGGTGTAAGATGACCAAAACCACTTTAAGGGGGGTGTAAGATGACCAAAACCACTCTAAGGGGGGTGTAAGATGACCAAAACCACTTTAAGGGGGGTGTAAGATGACCCAAACCACTCTAAGGGGGGGTGTAAGATGACCAAAAACACTCTAAGGGGGGTGTAAGATGACCCAAACCACTCTAAGGGGGGGTGTAAGATGACCAAAACCACTTTAAGGGGGGTGTAAGATGACCAAAACCACTTTAAGGGGGGTGTAAGATGACCCAAACCACTCTAAGGGGGGGTGTAAGATGACCCAAACCACTCTAAGGGGGGTGTAAGATGACCCAAACCACTCTAAGGGGGGGTGTAAGATGACCAAAACCACTCTAAGCGGGGTGTAAGATGACCCAAACCACTTTAAGGGGGGTGTAAGATGACCAAAACCACTCTAAGGGGGGTGTAAGATGACCAAAACCACTTTAAGGGGGGTGTAAGATGACCAAAAACACTCTAAGGGGGGTGTAAGACGCCAATGTTGGTTATCAAGTTATGCATTTTTTTTTTGGAAACGACAAAACAACTTTAAAGATATATACTAACTGCACTTTTCTTATTTTTTCAGGCACAAAGAGATGCACCCTGATCCCTAATTTCCATTTCAAAAACTTTCCTGGACTTTACTTTGCTTTAGAATTTCTGTTGGACTTTTCATTTTCAATTTCATTTCTGTTTTATTATTATTTTTTTTTTAGAGTAAAAATAAAAAAAAATATATATATATATACATGTGGCTATGTGTTTAATTCTGTTGTAAGTTTCCTTTTCATTCTAATTCCTATTTTAATTTTCCTTTTCTTTCTCTGTTCTGTTTTTATTTTCCTTTTCTATTTTCCTTTTCTTTCTCAGTTCTGTTTTTATTTTCCTTTTCTTTCTCTGTTCTGTTTTTATTTTCCTTTTCTTTCTCTGTTCTGTTTTTATTTTCCTTTTCTTTCTCTGTTCTGTTTTTATTTTCCTTTTCTTTCTCTGTTCTGTTTTTATTTTCCTTTTCTATTTTCCTTTTCTTTCTCAGTTCTGTTTTTATTTTCCTTTTCTTTCTCAGTTCTGTTTTTATTTTCCTTTTCTTTCTCTGTTCTGTTTTTATTTTCCTTTTCTTTCTCTGTTCTGTTTTTATTTTCCTTTTCTTTCTCAGTTCTGTTTTTATTTTCCTTTTCTTTCTCTGTTCTGTTTTTATTTTCCTTTTCTTTCTCTGTTCTGTTTTTATTTTCCTTTTCTTTCTCTGTTCTGTTTTTCTTTTCATTGTCTTTCTCATTGGTGGTTTAATTGTATTTCCTTTTTATTTAACAAATAAAACAAAAAAAAAAATTGTGGCTATGTGTTTAATTATGTTTTATTTTGCATTTATATTAGAATATCTGGTTGAATTTAATTTCATTTTCAACACAAAATAAAAACTCTTTAAATTTTTAACAAATGTGGCAATGTGTTTTATTCAGAAGGTACTGGATGGCCAGGACACAGCAAAGCTAACAGGCGCTGTGTAGAATAGCGTGGTCACACTGACTGACAGCGCCTACAAAGCTGAGGGCCAACATCATATTCAGCAATGTAGGCGTTGTTCGCAACAACGCCAGGTAGCGACTGAGGAGGCCTGCTATAGCGAATCGCTACCGCCCGCGGCTGACGCTAGCGGCGCTCTTAGCGCCATACTTCAGTCGCTCATCTGTCGCTACCTGGCGCTATTGATGAATCGGCCTCTTAGTTCCTTCCATAGATTTTCAATTGAAGTCAGGTCAGGTCATAGGCTGGTTCGTTCTAGCAGCTTTATTTTCTGTCTTGAAACTAATTGAGAGTTTCCTTGGCTTTTGCGTTTGGGATCATTGATGAAAAACATGCCGTAAAAAGCCCACTACTCTCCTATTTGGGCAATCCGGAATTTGTCCCGGATTTTTCGGAACCTGCCGCGTTCGAGTGGTGAAAGGTTCAAAATCTGACCAGAATTCAGAATCTCTTTTCGCGTCAAGGCATGTTCTCCTTTGCCGAATTGAGATCCTCTTATGATATTCCGGGGAAGGAATTCCTCCGCTTCTTACAAATCAAACACTATGGGCGGTCTAAATGTAAATCGCGCGCCCCACTCCTGCCCCTCACAACATTCGAAAGAGTCTGTCTAGGACAGCCTATGGGTAAAGGAGTGATCGCGCTGGCCTATAAACTGCTATCTGAATCGGAAGGGGTGGAATCTCCTAAACATGTGGCAAAATGGAGCGACGACCTTAATCTGACCCTGATGGAGACTGGAGGGCAGTCTGGAGGCACACTTTTTCAGGATATTTAAATGTTGGTGCCCAGGAGGTCAACATCAAGGGCCTCCTCCGGTGGTACCTCGTTCCGGAAAGAATACACAAATTCTGCCCCTCCTATTGCTTCAGACTCTGCAACCTCCCCGGTACTTACACACCTGGTGGGTGTGCAGAGTAGTGAAACACTTTTGGATCAAAGTCCTCTATGTTATCAATAAGGCTGGACTAAAGCTGGACCTAACCCCCCAGCTGTCACTCCTTAATCTGAAACCCCCAGACTGCACAAGAACCCAATTTGACACATAAGACACATTACTACGGCAGCTAAATTGATTATTGCCCAGTCATGGAAGAAACCAGTCATTCCCTGGGGAGGCTTTATCACCCTTGTTAACGAGGCCATGTTGTTTGAGAAGATGGCGGCCACCATAAAGGGGGATTTTGTCCCCTTTCTATCCACTTGGGAAGGCTGGAATACTCATTTTCATCCATGGGGTCTCAACTGTGTTCTCCTTACAATCTAGAACCCCGCCTTGCCTCTCCTCGCGATACGAACGGAGGCCCGGAACCCACCTATTATCCTTCTTCTTCTTCTCCCCTTTCCCCCTTTCTTTCTTTCTACTTCTCACCTTTCATTTAATCTCTGAACTCTTCTTTTGATGATGCTTGAGAAATGTTCTTTTTTTCTTCAAGGATAATTTTTGTCAGGGTTCTTCTTATGATGGTCGTATTATCCTGTATACTAGCTAATTGTTGACACTTTTGTACAACCTATTGCGCAGTATAGAAAATGTCCTGACTGCTGTCCTATGCTGTTTAGCTCTGCATTTATCTAAATAAAAACTATAATTAAAAAAAAAAAAGAAAAAGCCCCACACCATGATGTTCCCATCTTCAGCATTGGTAGGGTGGTTTGGGGGTGATATGCAGTGCCACCTTTTGATATTCATGGGCCACACACTCAGTTATCAATATTAAAAGCTGTGCCTGCTATTTTGTATAAGTAAACCTTTTGATCTTCAAACATAGTATATGTAGTACAGTATGTACAGTATTCTGGCATCCAAAGAGTTCCATTTTTATCTCATCTGACCAGACTATATTTTGCAAGTATTTCACAGGCTTGTTGAAATGTTGCTGAGCAAACTTTTCAACATGCTTTCTCTTCAGCAATGGCAACTCGAGTGGTACGTGTTCATACAGGCCATAAAGGATAATTGCATTACTTATTGGTTTCTCTGAAACAAATGGACCTGTTGGACCTGTTGATCAAAGTCTTTTCACTCACCACAGGTGGTCACCGGCTCTTGAGAACCAGGTTGAAGCCAGTGTATAAGGAAATGATATTCTTTCCACTTCTGGATTACGGTTTCTCTGAAACAATTGGACCTGTTGATCAAAGTCTTTCCATCACCATTGGTGGTCATCGGCTTTTGAAAATCTGGTTGAAGCGAGTGTATAAGGAAATTATATTCTTTCCACTTCTGGATTACGGTTTCTCTAAAACAATTGGACCTGTTGATCAAAGTCTTTCCATCACCACTGGTGGTCATCGGCTCTTGAAAACCTGGTTGAAGCCAGTGTATAAGGAAATTATATTCTTTCCACTTCTGGATTATGGACCTACAGTGCTCACTGGAAATTTCAGTTGTTTAGAAATTCTTCCATTACCAATGTCATCAATATCTTTTGCAACAATAGCCTCGATTCAGAGAGACACAAAAAAACTTTTTCGTGCCGATCAGTTTTTTTTGTGAAATGTTTCCGTTCTCGTATGAGCGTTCGAGTGATTCAATGCATGCATTGAAAACCTTCTGTAAAGTTTCCGTCCGTTCGTACGGCAGATTACGAATTACGAGGATGTAATTTTCCATCCAGACTTTTCCGTTTCATTTTCTCATGTTACAACGTAGGCTTTCGTTTTTGCCCTTTTCCCATCGTATCCTCCCACGAATCTTTTACGTTTCCCGTTAGTTTCTGTTTCCCTTTTTCAATAGATAATCATCCAGACGGAAATCCTTACAATCTTGCGCCTGCGCACTACAAACGTAACTCATTAAAGTGCTCGCCTACATATTTGCCACCCTCACTCCTACTACACTGTTTAGCTAAATCACTTAGCATTCTCCTCCATCTTCCCTTTTGGACCCTTAAAGCTCACCCAAACCACTTAGCACTATCCTCCATCTTCCCTTTTGGACCCTTAAAGCTCACCCAAACCACTTAGCACTATCCTCCATCTTCCCTTTTGGACCCTTAAAGCTCACCCAAACCACTTCTCGTTAGGTTCTTCTTCCATTTTAGCTCCCTAAAACTTACCCAAATCACTTCTCGGTCATGTGAATATTCATCTTTAAATATTTCTGGGCCCATTAGTTTTGTGTTAATGTATTTTGTAAATGAAATGACAATGTAACATTTTTTTTTATACCATCATAAAATATAACATTTAAAAAAAAATTTAAAATGTAAAATTTTTACTACTATAAAAAACAAAATACATAGCAATGGCAGGCCACTGAACATTATTCTTCATCTGTGGTCTCCAACGGGTTGCGCAGCTCCTGCATCTCGCCCACCAACTGAAGGACCCTGACACTCAGTTGTGCCACTCTGGCATGTGTGGTCCCTGTTAAAAAACGTAAATTAAAATTTTGGTATAACCTTGTTGGGGTCATACTGCAGTGCCCCCCCCCCCCCCCTGTATGGTCCAAACACCTAAATCTGGACTTCAAAAGCCAGAGGGCCCTCGCCACGGGCCGGGTTTTGCATAGTGCCCCATTAGAGAACCCCTGGCCCGCATTCTGCAGGCAAAGAACGGGCATCAGGAGCAAGGGCGAGTGGCACATCTTGCGGTTCCTGCAACCAAATATAAAATAATTACACAAAGCAAAGGTAACCAACTAAAACAATAACTCCTACAACAAATTAAGATTCAAGTTCAACAATCCTAATATAATTCACAAAGGACATAAGTCTAAAAAAAAGAAGCAATTATATGGATGTGTGGGAAAATAAATGTTTACATACTAAGGACTAATTTAGGTCAGCATTAAAATGCATCTATAAGGCATACATGAAATGTATTGATTCAGGTATGCATTGCTATACAATTTATGGCCTCGGCCATGCTGATACATGCAATGCCTTGGTGCTAAAGGCGCGCAGACTCCTCCACATAGCCGCAAAACATGTTCAACAATAGCAATCCGAGCCCTCAAAGGTCTCGTAAGTGGATCGGAAATGAAACGGATTTATAGGGTGGAGATCCGTCGGAAATCAGCTCTCTGCATCAGACAGAAACCATCCCAACAACGGAAGTTATCTGAACAAACGGAAAATTTCCGATTTTGTTTGGAAACGTTCCGATTTGCTTCCGTTCATCGAAAGCGCATATACACATTTTCCCGAACGTTCTTGCGAGTAGAAAATGGCCGAAAAAAAGAAAAAAAAAGACTAACACCCACCAAAATTTTCACAGACAGCTACGGAAGTCCGGACGAATGTGTCTCTGAATCGAGGCTAATAAGGTTTCAAAAGCCCTGAGAAAGCTTGCTGTTTTTATATGAAGTTCCTTGTGTGGCACCCTGATAACGAGACATGTTTTTTTGCCCATCAGTTGAACTGCTAAGATTAATTTGCACTAAGTGTCATGGTTGCTTTCTAATTACTGACAGATTTCAGCTGGTGCCATGACTTTCCATGGCTTTTGCACCTCTCTTTCTTCATGTGTTCAATACTTTTCTTTGTGTTCATTTCTCATTTACTACTTTTTTCTTCCAATCCATTCCATACACTCCTTACTCTTGGGTTTCCTCCTCCTTGCTGATCACGTGACTGCAAGAAAGAAACAGGCGCGGCCCTCCCGGCCCATAAGTAGCAGCTGCCCCTAATCAGATCAGTTTTCTTTCTTGCAGTGGCAAGATGACTGTGGAAAGATTAGGTGCTCTCAAGCATTTTAGCGGTAAGCGGGGGACTGAACCCTGTCGGCTCGCTACGGACCTTATTCCCACGGCCCCTCAAGACCCTTGTTATGCCTCCACAGCATTGGCTGTTTTTGGGGCCGTGAAGGTATGGTGAAGCGCCGGGGTCTTGGGGCGCTTGCAGAGTGTATATGCTCTGGGCTGCAGGCTTCTCAGAAAGCAAGTCAGCCGCAGGTTTCTCTCTGGTGTACCTGCTGAGGATATTTTTATTTTTACCCAACCCTTCCTTCTTCCAGTTTAGGTAGGCTTTATTTAGGAAAGGAAAGATTTTTTTCTTTGGTATATGCCTTTAAGAGCTTGACTGAGGTCACACAGGTGGAGGTGGAGTATACCAGAACCACCTGGCTGTTCACTCACTCTCCCTCTTGTGCTGGAAGGAGGTGGATGTGCTGTTTAGCAGGTAAGAAGCTACGTCTGTGACCTGTGCTATGCCCCCCTCCCCTCGCACTTATCTTCGGGTGTGCATTAAGGACGGCTGTGCGCTCTTTTTTCCTCTCCTTAGCAGCGCAGCCTATGTTGTAGCCTGGGCCTCCTACCCCCCCCCCCCCCAAACCCTGATATGCGCGTGGGGCGCCTCTCCCCCAGACCTCCCCTCTTCAAGATTTCAAGCGGCCATTCTATGGCCAGGGGGACATGCGTGTAGGAGGTTTTGTGAGTTGCAGGTGAGGCCTGATTTAGTAATGTGCAGTTTGAGTCTGCCATCTCCCTTTCAGGTTGAAAACTAGCAGCAAGGTGAGTGGAGGTTTTGTGAGTTGCAGGTGAGGCCTGATTCATTAATAAGTGCCTGTGTAGTTTGATTCTGCCATCTCCCTTTCAGGTTGAAAACTAGCCGCAAGGTGAGTGGAGGTTTTTGTGAGTTGCAGGTGAGGCCTGATTCATTAATAAGTGCCTGTGTAGTTTGATTCTGCCATCTCCCTTTCAGGTTGAAAACTAGCAGCAAGGTGAGTGGAGGTTTTGTGAGTTGCAGGTGAGGCCTGATTCATTAATAAGTGCCTGTGTAGTTTGATTCTGCCATCTCCCTTTCAGGTTGAAAACTTGCAGCAAGGTGAGTGGTTATATTATTATAGAATATAAGGATTTGACTTTGGTTTGGATTCTTTATATCAATCCTTTATTAAACAATTTTAAATATTTTTAAATATTGTTAAACTTTTTTCCAAGTGTCTTTTATACTAATGATCATTATATTTATTTTTTTCAGTATTAGTTTTTTTCTCTTTAATAATAATTAGTGTTCTGTTTTTGTTATCAATTTAATTATTTTGTATTTACTCATAAGATAATTATTTTATCGCTTTTATTGCTTTTATTTATTATAATATCATTACAATGTCATTATAATATCTTTAAGATATTACTATAATACTCTTATATATAAGCGATTAAAGGCAGTTCATTTCTTGAAAGAATGCTTTTAAAGAAGGAAGAAAAGAAAAGAGGGAAAAAGATCAGTTATTAATCCATTTGCCTCCTCTTTTATTTTTAGATTTGGAAGAAGGACAAAAAACAGGGTTGCGGTTCCTCCCGGTCCCTTTTTTAGGGGATTGGTTCAGGCTCAGGCCCTCTTGGGTCGGTTGGCCTATATATATATATATATTTAAAAAAAAAAAAAAAAAAAAGAAAATAAAAAAGATATATATAATAAACACCATGTGGGAGGCATTGGGGATAGCGATACGGCATCCCTCTGGAGCAGGAAAAGATCTGCCCTTTGTGCAAAACTGCATCCTCTAGGCAGCTTTTGGCACAGTATGTTCCGCCTGCGCCGTTATGATCGGCCTAGATCACAACAGAGCGGCTGATCGAGTATCTAGCACAGCGAATGCTGGAGGGAGCACGGCGGCTCATCCATCCCCTGTTTCCCCTCAAGGGGGTGAAAGCAGTGATGGACAAACAGGTTTTGCTTACAGGCTGAATAATCTGGAGAGGCAGTTGTCTTTGGTTTTGCCAAACGGGCCAACGGGCCACCTATAAGAAAAGACATTTAGAGCCTGTGGCAGTAGTTGCCTCCTTCGGTGAAGAAGAGGATGAGGATTATATGGACGAGCAGGCCTCTGAGGGCAAGCTGCAATCGGAAGAGGAGAGTAACTCCATTTTGTTTTCATCCGATGAGGATCCTCTCCTTGTGAATAAGACTGAAGGTCTACTTTCGGTAGTTTTTTGTTACCTGGAATATCTCCCCTCCTGAGGTTGTGAAAAGAAAGAAGGATGATCTGTTTAAGCCTGTCAGGCAAAGCAGGTGTTCCTTGAACAACCACACTTTTCTAGGATGTTTCTTAAGGAGTGGGAAAACCCTAATAAATTACAGGCCATTCCTAAGATTCTAGATGTCAGATATCCTTTCCTGGCAGACATAATAAAAATTTGGTCTTATCCGCCTGATGCGGACTCCCCTGTGGCAGGGTTATCTAACACTTCAGTGATGCCATCCGCTACTATGGGATCCCTTAGAGATCCCACAGAGAAACATATGGATCAGTTGGCCTGCCATGTCTTCGCCATGATAGGCTCCCTTCTCCGCCCGGTTTGTGCCACGGCCATTGTATCCCTGGCGTCGGGAAAGAAGATGAAGAAGAAACTAGCCAAGGCCAGGTCGCGCAGGCTGTCCCAAGAGTCCAAGGACTTTAAGGACTGTTTGGACTTTAATGCATTTGCCATTACTGCAATGGAGGATGCAGTCAGGTTGGCAGCCAGAACTTCTGCGCTCCTTGTGGCATTACGCCGTTCATTATGGCTTAGACAATGGTGAGCGGACGCCGCCGCTAAAAAGGCACTGACGGATTTACCCATTTTAGGGAGCAGACTTTTTGGGGAAAAGCTGGCGGTATGGTTAAGGGGCAAACTGCCTCAGAGAGAAAAAAAATCGACTAGGCCTTTTCAGAGGTCATCGTCTTTTCGGCCCTTCGGAGAGGCAGAGGAGCCTTTCGGCCTTCCTCCCGCAAGAATTTTTGGGGTAGAGGAAGAACGCGTAATAGGGCAGGAGGATCCTGGAGAAGTAGGCCTAAACCTCCAGCCAAGTCCACTTCAGCATGAGAGGGCGCCCTCACCCGAGCGGGTGGGGGGGACGGCTTTTGCAGTTTGCTCATATCTGGAGGCGCCGCGTAAGGGATCAGTGGATCCAAGAGGTAGTGTCCTCAGGTTACAAGATCGAGTTTGCAGCCAGACCGCCCCGCAAGGTTCCTTCGGTCAGGGGCATCCCGGAACCAGTCAAAGCTAGATGCCCTGAAGTCCGCAATTCAGCATCTTCTTCAAAAAGGGGTAATTGCTCGAGTACCCTTTCAGGAAGGTCAGGGGTTTTACTCCAACCTGTTTACAATCCCCAAGAAGGATGGGCCAACTCGTCCCATTTTTAGACCTGAAGGATCTGAACAAGTATATCCGCGTGAGACACTTCCGCATGGAAACGGTGAGGTCAGCTTTAACAGTAGTTCGACCCGGGGATCTTATTACCATAGACATAAGGGACGCATATCTGCATGTGCCAATTTTTCCGGGACATCAAAGATTCCTGAGGTTTGCCCTGGAAGACGAGCATTTCCAGTTTGTGGCACTCCCGTTGGGGATATCCTCGGCTCCAAGAGTTTTCACTAAGGCTTTGGCAGGTCTCATGGCAATTTTCAGGAGCCAGGGGATTTGTATTGTCCCCTATCTGGATGATCTTCTAATATCAGCCGGATTGCAGCAGCAGATCCTGAAGGACACACATATGATCCGACTCTGGATGAATTCGGCGGGGTGATCAATTACCCGAAGTCTCATATCACTCCGGCACCAGTAAGGAACTTCTTAGGTTTGATTCTGGACACCGTCCAAGTCAAGGTGTATCTTCCAGAACAGAAGACTCGACTAATCCAAGATCAGATGGTGCTTTCTGGCTTGCCGACAGCCGACTATTCGGCTGGGTATGAAGTTGATGGGCCTGATGGTGGCCTGCTTTGAGGCGGTGCCCTTTGCTCAGTTTCACATGAGGCCCCTTCAATAGAATCTATTGGCGAGCTGGGATCGAGTCCCACAGTCGCTGGATCAGATCTTTGTACTAACGCCCTTGGCAAGACATTCCCTTCTGTGGTGGATAGACCCTCTTCTTCATCTGTCTGTAGGCAGGTCCTTCTTGACTCCACAGTGGCAGTTCATTGCCACGGATGCCAGTCTCACAGGATGGGGCGGCATTTGGCAGACTCAGAAAGTCCAGGGCCAATGGGGACCGAGAGAAAATCAGCTTCCCATAAATGTATTAGAATTAAGAGCCATTGGGCTAGTTCTTCAGTATCTGACCCCCAGCTTGAAGGGACAGGCAGTCCAAGGCCAGTCGGACAACCGGACGGCGGTTGCTTCTATCAATCATCAGGGGGGTACCCGGAACAAGGGTGCTCTTCGGGAGGTAAGCCGGATTCTGATCTGGGCAGAGGAGAATGTTCCCTGCATCTCGGCAGTTTACATCCCGGGGGTAGAAAATCAGGAGGCCGACGCTCTGAGCAGGAAGATTCTGCATCGGGGAGAATGGTCCCTCAGTTGGAAGGTTTTTTTCAAGCCATTTGTCTTCGCTGGGGACGTCCGGAAGTGGATCCCTTTGCATCCAGACACAATCACAAGCAGCCGAGATTCATGTCCCTGTCAAGAGATCCTTTGGCTATAGCCACGGACACCCTTTCGGTCCCTTGGACAAGGTTCAAGCTCCTGTACATTTTTCCCCTGTTTCCGCTTCTGAGTCGAGTACTAAGAAGGATAATTCAGGAAGGAGTATCTACCATTCTAGTAGCTCCTCATTGGCCAAGAAGAGTTGGGTCTCAGACATAACAAGGATGGCGGTAGACCAATGGCGCCTACCGATCGAGCCAGATCTTCTCACTCAGGGGGCGCTTCGGCACCCGAATTTACAAATGCTGGCTTTGACGGCTTGGCTATTGAGACCACGATCCTAGCTGAGAAGGGATTATCGGCTAAGGTCATTCATACCATGATTCAGGCCCGGAAGAAGTAGTCTTCCATGATTTATTACAGGGTCTGGCGGTCATTCATATCCTGGTATGAGGCTAGGAATGTCTCATGCAGATTGTATTCAATTTCCAGAATTCTAGAATTCCTTCAGAATGGCTTAGAAATGGGTCTACAATTAAGCACTCTAAAGGGACAGGTATCTGCCTTATCCATTTTTTTTTTCCAGAAGTCTATCGCTAGTAATAGACTCATTAAGACTTTTTTTCAGGGAGTCACTCATGTTCGTCCACCACGCAAGTCTATTCTACCGGTGTGGGACTTGAATTTGGTGTTGACGGCTCTTCAGGGTGCTCCCTTTGAACCTATGATTGATTCTCCAATAAGCATTTTGACGCTTAAGGGAATATTTTTAGTGGCAATCTCCTCTGTGCGGCGTGTTTCAGAGTTAGCCGCTTTATGCATGAAGTCTCCTTATTTTGAGTTACACAGAGTCAAGGTAGTTTTCGTTTTAAGCCTGATTTTTTACCTAAGGTCATCTCTCCTTTTCACCTTGATCAGGAGGTACTATGCCCAGTTCCGGCTAATGCTAAGGAAAGGGCGCTTCATTCTTTAGATGTGGTTAGAGCCATCAGGTATTATTTGGCAGCTACAGATGCCTTCCGCAAGACGGTTTTTCTTTTTGTCATTTCAGAAGGACCAAAAAAGGCCGCTGTCAGTAACTGGATTAAGCAGGCAGTAGCTAGAGCTTACTCGGCCAAGGGAAAAGAACCCCCTTTTCAGGTCACGGCCCATTCCACTAGGGCCATTGGGGCTTCCTGGGCTTTTCAGCATCAGGCTTCGGTGGAACAGGTCTGCAAAGCGGCCACCTGGTCTTCTGTTCATACTTTCACCAAGTTTTACAAAGGTGGATGTTAGAACCTCAGCTGACGCTGTTGTTGGTCGGAAGATTCTACAGGCAGTAGTGAAGTGAACTTCCTGCCGTTCTGCATTAGAGGATCCCGCCCATAGATGGCACTGCTTTTGGAGATCCCAAGAGTAAGGAGTGTATGGAATGGATTGGAAGAAAAAACACAATTCTGTGAGGAACTCACCTGTAGAATTGGTTTTTCTGGGAATCCATTCCATACACTCCGGCCCACCCGTTTTTTGTGGGTCATGTTATCTTCCGATGCTTTTCTGATGGTATGTTTAATCATTTTTGATTATTAATTCAGAGCATTTAAAGAGAAAAAGAAGATATATATAAGATTATATATATGTATAGAGATTTATGAAAAAAAAAAAAAAAATAAAATAAATAAATAAAAAAGAGACTATAAGTAATATGACTTAATTTTGAGAGCATTTTTTGGTTGAGTTTGATGTGTACTAACATGGACTCTTATTGCGGCCTCCCGGCCTGCCTCTAAATTATTTACTGCTTTTTAAGTAAACTGATCTGATTAGGGGCAGCTGCTACTTATGGGCCGGGAGGGCCGCGCCTGTTTCTTTCTTGCAGTCACGTGATCAGCAAGGAGGAGGAAACCCAAGAGTAAGGAGTGTATGGAATGGATTCCCAGAAAAACCAATTCTACAGGTGAGTTCCTCACAGAATTGTGTTATTACATATAACTTAATTTATGGACATCTACAGTTTGTGTAATTTATGGACATCTACAGCTTGATTTCTTTGCATGTGCGGATTGGGTGGGTTGTTACCGACATCTGGTGGGAAATTCATGGCAGCAGTACCTTTACATATATATTTCCTTGGTGACATATAAAATACTTATTTCACCTGCTGTAATATAAACCGCATTTTTCACTCCCTAAGATGCATTCTTTTTTCTCAAAAAGGTAGGGGGAAATGCCTGTGCGTCTTATGCAGTGAATGTAACATGATGTGCTGGCTTGGACTACCCTGGCATGAATCCCTATTGCAAAAATACATGTCCAAAAAAGAAGGCTGCTGTCTTCAGTGACATCTGGTTTAAAAAAAAAAAACACTTCACTGAGTGTCCGGCAAGGGGAGCAGTAAGAGTGAGGTAGTCAGCTTGTAATCCAGAGTACATGCAGTGAGAAGGAATTATCTGTCAATGCCAGAGCCCACTATTCTGCACCTGTAGCTCCTCTCTCCCTCTGCATTAGACAAGGGTTTAACCTGGGCTTCCTCCCCAGGTCTTCCACCAATTAAGGGCACCACTACTTGCTACTACTTGTTACGAGGGTAGCAATTGATGTACAGTTACAGAGGGTCTTTCAGAGACTTTCTGCCCAGGGCCATCCACCTCACATAATCTGTTCCTAGTAGAGGGATTCATATATAAGTTCAGTATAAGATAAGAGCTCAAATTAAAAGGGCCAATCACCATGTCTGCACTAGTTAAAGGAGGAGCACTTCTATGTGCACTACAATGAACATACAGAGTAATCTGCTGACCACCAGTATCTTCAGCTCTTCAGTATCTTCAGCTACAGCAGTTATAGAAGGTGGCTTGTGGAAGGTGGCAGGTTCGATTCCCAACCATGGGACATGACTGAAGTGCTCTTGAGCAAGGCACCTAGCCCCGGATTGCTCCCTGGGTGCTCTATGAGAGTAGGTCAATATTCTATAAAATGATATAATTCCCACAATATGCTCATTATCACTTTGTAACTAAGAAATTCAGGATCCCCATTAATAACCTCAAACACTAGTTGTATGCCTTCCAAATAATGATAATATATGGATTGTCAGCCTTTGGTCAATATACATGGCCCATGCTTGGTATCTTCTGAAAGGTCCTATAATGCTGTATAAAACCCTTTTATTCAATCATAACCTTCACATTTAGGAACTACATCACTTCCATGTAATGATATGCAGCTCAAAGCACAACTCAGCTATTCAGGCCATGTCTGCACTAGTTAAAGGAGGAGCACTTCTATGTGCACTACAATGAACATACAGAGTAGTCTGCTGATCACCAGTATCTTCAGCTCTTCAGTATCTTCAGCTACAGCAGTTATAGCCTAGAGGTAGGGAAACAGGCTTGTGGAAGGTGGCAGGTTTGCAAGTGCCCTTGAGCAAGGCACCTAACCCCAGGTTGTTCCCTGGGTGCTGAGTTTAGGGCAGCCCACCGCTCTGTGTACATGTGCACTTCACTGCCCCTTAGTGTGTAATTCACTCACATGGTGTTTATTCACTGGTGTGTGCACAGATTGGTAAATGTGGAGAAAGAACTCCGTGTGTGCTACTAGCTCTTCAGCTATTATACACTTTTCAGCCTAGTCACTGTTTTAGTTTTATAATATGAAAACTTTAACAATATAATAAGTAGGGATGAGCGAACCGGAACGAACGAACGGACGAACCGGAATTCGCTCCGAATTTCAGGGAAAATTCGATTCGGCACGAACCCGAATTTTTTTGGGTTCGTGCAGATCGAATTTTCCCTGAAATAAAAAAAAAATGCTGTCATTTTTTTTTTCAGATGAGCGATTCGTGAAAGTTCGATTCGGGCGAACCCGAAATTCTTGGGGAAATTCGGCGAATCGCCCGACTCGAACTTTCAAGAAGTTCGCTCATCTCTAATAATAAGGAATGGTAATTATTCTTTAAAGTGGTCCTTCACTCTGAATAAGTCTATCTTATATGTTTCCCACACCCTGTACATACAGATTGCTTACATTAAAAAACATCCTACCTGCATCCACTGCAAGTTATGAGCCTTCAAGCATCCAAGATGGCGGCTCATGGAACAACAGGCAGCCTGCAAACAGGAAATGCCTTCTGACAGTGCTGCTCAGCATTCTGGGATTGCTGACCTTTTCCTGACCCCAGCTCTGCTCTGTCTGAGCAAAGCACAGCTATAACCCGTCCCCTGTACTTTATCCCACTCTCCTCTCCTCGGTAAGTGCGATGCTTCTGAGTCAAGATGGCAGCACCCGTATCCTAGAGTCCTGAACAGAGTTGCAGCCCAGTGGGGGAAAGAATAATAAGTAAGTGACTAAAAACTTAAAATATATTAATTTTAGATGCTGGGGAATAGTTTTATAAGGGTTTGGGCTTTTCAATAAATCATGGTGAAGGTCCGGTTTAAGTGTGTTCCACCATGCCAATTTTTTTAAGGGTCAACACGAACCACTTCTCACTTGCCTGTTCATCATCAAGGTGGGTTAAAACACCACTCATTGAAGCATGTAAAAACTAAATCCATTTTAAGTTTCTTTCTTTGTGAAGAAGCATTGTAAATAAGTTAACACGGATCTTTTAAAATTATCCCAAGTTATTAACACCTGAAAGGCTTCATCTTTAATGACTTAAACAGTATTATCACATCTGATAATACCAAAGAAATTCCAGTTTTAATGGTGTGTGTGACCACAGCTAAGTGATTAGGGATTAGCCTACTGATAAATGCAGATGATCCCTCCATTGCCTGGCTTGACTTTACATTTCACACTAGTAAATTGCCTGAGTTTTGATAACTGCTTTACAAATGTATAAAAAAAAGAGAGGATTTGTCAAAGGGAAAATACGGTTATAAATATTTGCTGCACATTAATTTCCAATATTAATCTCCTTAATATTTAAATATTTGAAATACCAATATTCATATAAGTACAAGGAACATCAGTTCAAATCAGCAGTCACTGAAACCCTCCTGAAACCACCAAGAAGCAAATGCCCTGCACATACATTCTATTATGTGAGAATTTGGCCAACACACACTGTAAGATAGGGGTTTAATTAATAGCACAGTCATTATTCTTATACCAATCCAGTAAGGTCCCATAGTTTCCCTAAATGTATTAAATGTTACAGGCAGTTATTATATTTGCAATGTATATATTTGTATAAGTTACCATTCAAAAAAGTTGGTGGGGAGGGGCTTCTGTCCATTTTCAGTTTCAGCCCTACACCCAGCCTGCTCTAATGCTAAACACTAGGGGGCGTCAGCATTCTCAGCCTCCTGGGTGTGTCAAAGCCACCTACATCATACTACTTATCACCCACCTCTATGAGAGTAGGTCAATATTCTATAAAGTGATATAATTCCCACAATATGCTCATTATCACTTTGTAACTAAGAAATTCAGGATCCCCATTAATAACCTCAAACACTAGTTGTATGCCTTCCAAATTATGATAATATATGGATTGTCAGCCTTTGGTCAGTATACATGGCCCATGCTTGGTATCTTCTGAAAGGTCCTATAATGCTGTATAAAACCCTTTTATACAATCATAACCATCACATTCAGGAACTATATCACTTTCATGTAATGATATGCAGCTCAAAGCACAACTCAGCTATTCAGGCTATTATGGCTGCATTACCATGAAGCCTAACCTATTGTTATACTATGTGCTACTGTACATGGTGACTGTAAACATTTGCCAGGATGCAAGCTCAATGCTTATCATAAGTGTACAGCAGCTTTGAGTCCAGCTAGGCCACAACCTATAATAAATTCATTAAAATGTCCTATCTGCTTAAACCGATTTAGATTAAAATTTAGAATTATTAAAGTGATACTGCAGACAAAGAAAATTGTTACAAAAATCTTAAAGGGGCCACAGCACTCAAATCAGTTAGCTTGCTGACCAACCTACAATCTGTCTCTAAACTAGGTTAAAAACAGGGGGCTCGGTCACACACATCTGCAGAAGTATACTTAAGCTGCACCACCAGCGCCAAGGTGCCCCTGTGAGGTGCAGTCCTAACTCTAGTACTAATTCTAGTCTCTAAGAGCCCCATTTGGGACATACAATGCAATAGATAAATTGGGAGCAGGCTTACCTGAGGTTGCCCTAAACCTCAAGTGCAAGCCATGGGGTGGAAGGGTCAAAGACCCTGCAATACCTGCAATACAGCCTAGACCCCACACTCCATGTGCTTGCACAAATTCAAAAGAAACAAAAGAGGGGTGGCAGCCGCTCAGACCATTTTATAACTAACCAGGGAGGTTAGTTAGGAGTTAGTTAGAGTTAGGACTGCACCTCACAGGGGCACCTTGGCGCTGGTGGTGCAGCTTAAGCATACTTCTGCAGATGTGTGTGACCGAGCCCCCTGTTTTTAACCTAGTTTAGAGACAGATTGTAGGTTGGTCAGCAAGCTAACTTGTTTGAGTGCTGTGGCCCCTTTAAGACTTTTGTATTCTAATTGTCCTGCTAATGTGCACCTCCCTGGTTAGTTATAAAATGATCTGAGCGGCTGCCACCCCTCTTTTGTTTCTAAAGAAAATTGTTACATCATTGCATCAGGCTATATTTGGCATTTACACTGAACAAGAAATGGCTGAGAATCAAGGTTTGCAGTTTCACCTCATAATTTATTTTCTGAAAAAAGTGGGTGTGACCCTTGGATCTGTGATGCTGCATAATAATCAGCTTTCTGCGCTGACAGCAATGTGATAAATCTGGAGGAGGTGGTGGAAGGAGGGGCGGGGGAAGGGGACAACCAACAATCCTGTCCCGTTCTGCTGAGCTGATTGGGGGACGGTATGAAAAAAAGAATATCATTGTCCGAACCTGTGAACCCCATTATCTCAGCCATTTCTTTATTAAATTAAAAAAGGAAAATGGTTTAAGACATAGCCAAATGTGTGTGTATATATATATATATATATATATATATATATATATATATATATCATAATAAAATATAACCTTGTGAAGTTTATTATCTTTCCAGTGACTATTCTTGTGGGAAGTTAAAGGACAAGTATTCATATTTGCTGCTATATGAATATACAAGTAATGCCAAAAACATTTTTAGAGCAGTGGTGGGATCTAGTAATGTTAAAGTATGTTAAAGTATGTTTGTATATTAAAGAGACTGTAAAAACTGAGTGAACAAAAAAGGGTACTTGCCTTTTCACCCCCAAGGTTTACGATTGGTCCAGTTCTGAGAAAACTTCTGGTTTGGTTTGGGTTTCCCAGTTTCCAGTCAGATGACCTTACCCTAGGTAAGGAGGAGCTGTGGGGATGGGAAGCATCACACTCAGCTATTATCAATTCTGTATTGTCTGAGGGATATTGGGCCAGGCAAATCCAGGGCTCCCAAGTCTTCAGGAATTTTGTCCATAAGTCCATAAGTATGCTGGAAAGCTTCTTATTTATAAAGAAGCCGTTCATCCCTACTGAAACTGCTAACAATGGAGCAAATTGCTTTTTTCATGCCCTTGCAATATTTTGATTTGCCACAAGCAGTATGTAGACAAACTAAAGTACGTAGACAAACATTTTCTCATATGTTCAGGGGCTCAGCAGTGCAACAAGGCCACCCAGGGGTCTATTGTAATAGTGGTTCAGAAAATTGCATTGGCCATCCTGTAGACCTGGGACCAGAAACAGGTTAATAATGCAAATAGTGGCCATTGTATGCTGGTGCACACATGGAATTTTCCTACACATTTTCTGCATCTTTGCACTTGTGAACAACACATTTCCAGTGACCACAGCAGTGAACAAACACTATTTTAGTGACTACATACAGGTGAATAACACATTAAGAGGCAGTGAAGTGCACGCATGCCCGGAACGGTGGGCAGCCCTGTACTCCTGAACTCCGAGGAGGAAGAATTAGCATAGGGCAAGTCTACCAGGGGTGGATAACATCCTCCACTACATTACAGCCCTTGAAACATGTACTAGTTTGGCCCTGGAACATCTTCCCAAGGCGGCAGGGTACTAGATACCAACGGTATAGTATCTTGTAAGCAGATTCTATCATTAATAGGTTTATGGAGCATTTCGAAGCAGCTGTCCATATTTCTATTCACTCCTTGTCTGCCCGGCAGAGGCTGTGCCTAGGAATTTTTAATCCCTATATCCCCAAGATCATCCTGGAGGGATGAACAAAAGAGATGCGGCTAAACAAAAGAGATGCATCGAAATAAAAATATGTACTGCTTCAATTAGTGGAACCAAGCAGATGCTTAATAACCAGATTAAACATAATTAACTTTGTGAAAAAGAATTTGGACACGATGATATGGAGAATAATGAAATGATTCTTGAAACAAGGTGGAAAATATTTAGCGAAAGCTGGATGAACCATCATTTGAATGTTGTTAGCCTTCTTCCTCCCCCTTTACAAACAAATCAGTTATATACAGTGCTACATATTTAAAGCAGACCGCCAGTTTAAAATCACTGGAAGTCCACCCACCCCCACAGCTCCATACTGTTACAGCAAGTCTGACATGGGACAACTGCTTACTACTTTCATGCTGTTGGCCGGTCTGGAGCCCCATGTGACCGAGGGCCATTGGGGTTGGCTGGGAAAGTGGGAGCACCACTAACTCCCTGAGCTGCAGGAGTGAATGGCATTTCAGACAATAATAAAGCATTTTAATTTGAAATTTCCTCATGATGAGTCATCTGGTGCAAACTGAATAGTAACTTTATATGGTAATAAACACTATTATATTTCAGACCCTTGATTTTAATGACTGGTATATGTATTCTTTATCCTGCTATTCTTACCAATGATTGCATGAGATCACTTGGCTTTAAGTCTGCCATTAGGGTAGTGTAGCCAAAAGTCCAACATGAGGTCTCAGCAAACTCTTGCTATCTTAGGACAACATCACTCAGATGGCCAGACCTGGGACTATGCAAAGGAAAAAGAGAAATGCATTCTTCTATTAGCACTTCATGTGACATGCTGTTGGCCACCTTGAAGAGGTTCCAGAGTCTGAGCTGCCTTCAGAGGGTGCATTATACATGATTGTTTACTTATTGTGATATCTTTTCATCTATACTGTATGTCACTCATTTTAAGCTAAATCATTGGGCAAAGCCCAATCCTCACCGCTGCTTGCAGGACACTAAAGATGCGTGGACCGGGTATAGTTGACCCAAGGTATAGTTGACTCAAGTGCAAACAATACCCTCTGAATGCTGGGATTACAGGTGGGCATGCTCTCACAGCTGCCTCATGGGTGGTCGAGGCGTAGCCAAAAATCATACATGGGTGGCCAGTCCGAATGGGTCAAGGTTCTAGGATGAAGAATACTCAAGGTCAGAAGGCAGGCCAAAGTTCATACACAGGTAGGCACAGTCTCAATACAAGAGGGGTTAGCAGAGATGAAGTCGAGAAGATTTAAGGTCACACACAGTAGATCCGGAACGCAGTACAAAGGGTCAGGCAAGATCAAGGTCAGATGAAGTTCAAGGTCATACAGGAATAGATAGCAAGATCACAGACACAATAGCATCCATATGATGACTATAACGGGCACGAAGCAGACTTTCTTTAGGGATGATTAGCCCAAAATAACAACAAGGGCTAATGGTCCTAGAGCAAGTTTTGGGCTCATTGGTACATTTAAAATATACCCCGGGAGGCTGTGCTGTCTGTTACTGTCAGCACACAGCCATACACAGGATCACCCAAGAAGAGATGCAGGGGTACTCGGCTGCAGTTGCAGGAAACTGAGTCAGTGCCTGTCTGTTCAGTCTGGAAACACTGCGGGAATGAGAGCCAGGTAAGATGAATCTTGTCACAGGTAGTTCTAAGGACTACAGATGCACAGACTACCTGGGATTATGAGCGAATTTTAACCCCCTGATTAAGACTACCCATGGAATGGCTTGGTTGGATAGAAAATCTGTACAGTATGTTTCTGGGGAGCTACTTCTCACAAGAGGTCAGTGAACATGTTGCTGAACGTAACCCTTTCAGTGCCAGCCTACCTAGAGATGTTGTCACCCTCTTTTGCAAGCATTTGCACTAAATATGTTTAACTGAGATTTTTGAAGGTATTTCCTGTTTTTTCCAGGAAAATTATATTTTTTTGGCAGAGTTTGGGCTTTTACTATGAAATGCTTTGATTGTAATTTTTTCAGTTTTTTTATATTTATGGCTGAAATATGTAAAAGAAAATAAATAATTATGTTTTTTCAGATTGTTTTTTAAATTAAAAAAAGTTTTTCAAGAAAGCAATATTTCATGGAAAAGCCCTATTCCTCCCAATTACAATCATACCACAATCGGTAGACACCCATTACTGTCCAGGAGACACCTGAAACCAAAACGAGCGTTTTCTGAGATTTTCAACTGAAATACTACTATGTGTACTATTAAGGATTAAATCCTTAACAATGTAAAAAAATGGCATTGGGTTCCCTTCCTCCAGTAAAACCAGCCTAGACACCAGCTATGCCGGCTGGTAGAGTGTTGGATCCCTGGCCCTGAAGGCTACATTCCACTAACCCATATGGTCTGGGGGCTCTTCTGCAACCCCCTGGGCTTTGTAGATGCAGGTAATGGGGCAGGGTATTATGGCAAGTCCTCTGCTTTCGGACAGGTGACCTGCCTACCTTTCCTGTCCTGTGAACTGGTATAGGTTACCAGTTCACAAAGGGTTAAATGTAAAAAAAAACAAACAAACAGGGGATGTTTGTCCTGTTGTTATATTGACATGTTGGCACTTTGCAATAAGTAAGTATGTTTTTGCGTTGCCGTTTGGGCACTTTGACTCTAAAAGATTCCTCAATGCCCTAGGACCTGTTAAAATGGACACCAGATTGCATTTGTATTGTGCCCCTTGGGCTTTTAAACTTGTCAGTTTGCAATTATTCTGGCCGAGAAAATGTAGGTAGGTTGTAGACTCAAGTTAGAAGCCATCCTACCTGCATTTATTCATGCAGCAAAACAATGAAGTGACCTCTCCTAAATGCAGGAGAAGGAATTAGGCTAAATCATTCCACATCTTCTTAATCATTCATAGCTGGGCCATTGGCATTTAAAAACCCCAAATGGTTCTATTTTTCTTGTCTATATCTTTTGCAGATATGCTACAGTTACAGTCTTCTAATGCTATCCCCAAACATTTCACACATTTTACATATTATTGGGTATTATCTCAATGCACATCATGCAGCAAATACAAGGAGTCGAAAAACCAATGTGGTTGAACACAAGAAATGCAATGAAAGAAAATTGCATGTACTGTTTCAATTAGTGGGGCTAAGCAGATGTCTAATAACTAGATTAAACATAATTAACTTTGTGAAAAAAAAATTGGACATGTTAATATGAAGAATAATGAAATGATTCTGAAAAAATTCATTCAGAAGCTTGATCTAGTGAAATGCCCTCTGCCACTGACTGATTCATTAACTCGGCCATAGCTCTGCTCATTCAAAGGGAAGACAGAAAACAAAGAAATTGCTATTGAATTATAGGACTCTTAGTTTTCACTTGTCGAGAATAATAAGGCAGCAAACAGCTCACCTGTTCCATATGCTCCTTCACTTCCTGGTAGAATCTGCAGTAGGGCTCAAATGTGTGAAACCATTTGTCGAGGAACACACTGAAAAGTGGTCTAACATCCATTCTATAGCTTGGAGCTCTCAGCTTCAGCAAGCTTGTCAACCTACAGTGGTCCCATTTCTGGAGACACCTGTGGCCATCGCAATTGATCAGGTGCAGAACCCTGATGAAACGTCGGTAATTTATCCATAAGCGATCATATACTCTTTGTTCAAATGTTACTGATATGATATTAGAACTCTGCTGTTGTATAGATGTATAATTGCTGCAGCATATGTGGGGTTTCTAAAACTTTAAAACTGACTGTGTTATCATAACAGCTGCGTTGTGTGACTATAGAAGCCATTTGAATGTGACATTTCACAATCATATGTAACAACTGTATTTTCCTTTTGCCTCATATTAATAGTTACATATTCTTGATCCGCTGTGTGATTGAGCTGGAGATAGCTACTGTTATATAGATACATTTGAACTGGATACATTTCATGCAGACTGTATGTTATTACAGACTTCAACTCACATTAGGCATAGAAATAACGTGGTTTCTCCAGCTGAACACATGATCAATTGGGTGTATATATGAATGCATTTTGTTTACTCTTAAGATATGAGATACCCCACATATTGGATGTATTGTGTATATATGTGTATAGAAATTAATTGTATGTATATTTCATGTGACATTTTTTCAATATATAAATAATTTTTGCAAACCACAATATTTTGGTGTGCGCCTACCTCTGTATATATTTATTGGTTTACAAGTTGGGGATTATTGGAGGATTGATTCCTTGGTAGACAGCACCCTTTTGCCCTTTTTTGTCCTTTTTTTCTTTTTTCTTATTGTAATAATCTTATTGGAGTGCCGACCATACCATTTAAATTTTGATCAGGTGCAGAAGGCCCATGAAGAGGCTTGCAGCCAACCCTGCTTCTATGCACATTTTGATGGCTGGGCAGAAGAGCTCAGAGGAAGCCAAGGAGCTACCAGGAAGCAATCAGTAACTTGGAGCAGAGAGCTGAGTTGAAACGGCCTGTTCCCTACTTCATCCCAAACTTTGTTCCATGCCAGGTATCTTTAAATGATGCCCAATCAGCATCTCAGGTAAAGGCAGACACAGGCCTCCGTCCTTTATCATTGACATCCTTGACATGACAGGAGCTGGGAGAGCACAGCTTTTATACCCCCATGTAAAATACGTTACTGGAGTGCAGGGTTATTGCGGGAAATACCCCAGGAAATCCCTCCTCATCCGCCGCTGAACTATAAAAGCTATTCTTCCCGTCTCCCAGCCATTACTCCCGACTGGGATGCAGGAAGCAAGAAGGAGGGACCCTATACCAGATCACAGGGTAGGGGACCCACATGCCATCTGCAGGGATCAGCGGATGACATACTGGTACCATCACCTATTACCCACACCCTGTCTTGAAGCACCTGGAGTGTTGAAGAACTCAGATTACACGGAGTGCCCCACTCAGATTACACTGAGTCCTGGGTGGCCAGACCATATGCCTGGTGCCCTGACTAAAAAAGCGTAATGTTTTCAACATATAACATTTCAAACACACCCAGAATCACATGACTTTGGCTACAAGAGAGCTTTTTATGCATTTCCTTCACATATGCCAACTTATCTGCAGATAAAATATATAAAAAGGAAGAAAAGGGTCTGCTGAATCGGGTGAAAGTACTCAAGTATTTTCTCCACTGAAAATATACGAATGGGCTAAATTGAGTTACAGAGATATTGTACAAGGCAAAAGAAAAGCCTGGATAACTGTACAATAGAGCCATCCAAAAGTAGTATTAAAAAGTAAATAGCAATATACAGTAAGTATAACCACTACTAACTCATACCATAACAATATATTTTAATTGAATGAACAGAAAGAAAATATAAAGGGAGGAAAAGAAAGAGACTAGGGGAGAGGTACTGAGAGGAGGGCGGTGGCACAGACGTTAATTACAACAGAGGGGGAAATATTCTTCATTGAGGAAGAATCCTAACAATGGGAACCAGGCATGGCTGACATCTTTGAAGCGAGCATCCTTCAAAAGAAGTGAGACTCTCCATTTTACATACATCATTAATTCTCTGAATTCACATAGCAATGGTTGGTGGAGATGGACTTTGCCAGATTGCAGTTATGAAGTGAATATGGAAACGCTTACTGTACATTCAAAGGGGATGTAGATGCAGTATTTAGTTAATGCATATAGAATTTCACTGGCCTACAAAACCTTGCAGGCCAGAACACCACCAAAAATTATGGGTACCTTCCTCTGTGCCGCACCAACAGCACATGGATGGCATCTCAGGATATATCTTGTGTAACCCTGAGGGCGCCATATACAACGTAGAGAAAATGTTATACATAGAGGCCTCATGTTTAATAGGCCTTTGTACATAATTGAGATTGTGCCTTTAAAAAGGTATTGAGAACATGTATTTTAGAATTGCATAAAATTAAAATAAAAGTTTTTTTGCCTGCCCTTATATCAAAGGTCTTTGATTTTATTTATTCCATTGTTGTGCACTTTAACCCTTTAAACGCCAGCCACGTAAAATTTACGTGGCTGCCTCTCCTGCAGTTAACTGCCAGCCACGTAAATTTTACGTGCCTGACTTTCCCCACTAATAGTAAAAAAAGTTTTTAAAAAAGGCACTTACCTGACCCCTCGTTTGATTCAGCCGGGTCTCCTCTTCAAAATGGTGGTCTCCGATCGTTCACCGGACCTCCTCTGGCTGCAGGGGAGGGCCCGGAATAGGGTGCCCCCCCCCATTTCAGCTGCCTCCGGCTTTTCCTGTAAAATAAAAAAAAAAAAAAATGACATTTACTTACCTCTGTGTGCGCTGGCTCCCGCCGACCCTCCTCTTCACCTGGGGGGCCTCCGATCCCCCCCCAGGTCATTCCGATCTTCAGGAGAGAGCCTGGAAGGCTCTCTCCCCTCTCCTGTTCCGATGGCGGCCGCCATCTTGACGCTAAGCCCCGCCCCTTTTGGGGGCGGGGCTAATGATGTCAGTCCGCGCCATCGTCCCCGCTAAGCCCCGCCCCTTTGGGGGCGGGGCTATGACATCATTCCCAGTCCCGATCACCGGCTACAGCTCTGTTAGCTGTCAGATGCCGGTGATCGGTGACCTGGAAGGAGGTGACAGGAGATCCTCTGTTCTCCTGTCTCCTCCTTCTCTGGATGCCGATCACCGGCATCTGACAGCAGATCAGCGAGGGACACAGAAGCTGACGATCGAAGGTGAGTAAAGAGTAAATTTTTTTTTTTTAATAAATAAAAATTTTGTGTCCGTGTTTTTTTTTTTCTGTTAACCCTTTGTGAACTGGTAAGGGGTCCATGAGACCCCTGTACCAGTTCACAAGGCTGTGGTCTGGCAAGTCACCTGCCCTAGCGGGTGACTTGCCATTAACCCCTGCACCCCCAATTACCTGCCTCCCCAAAGCCCAGGGGGGGGCAGAAGAGCCCGGGCCCACATAGACTATGTGGGCTCGTAGGCTGCAGGGTGGGGGGGGCCACAAAAGCTGGCCCCCCCACTCTGTGCCTACAAGCCCCCATAGCTGGTCCCGGGCTGGTTATGACGGGTAGGGGGGACCCTACGTCATTTTTTTTTTTAATTTTAAGGGTTAGGGTTAGGGTTAGCCTAGCCCTAACCCTAACCCTTAAAATTAAAAAAAAAAATGAGGTCCCCCACCCTGTGAGGGGGGACCCTATGTCATTTTTTTTTTAATTTTAAGGGTTAGGGTTAGGGTTAGGCTAACCCTAACCCTTAAAATTCCCCCAAAAAATGAGGGTCCCTACATGATTTTTAAAAAAATGTTTAACGGTTAGGGTTAGCCTAACCCTAACCCTTAAAATTCCCCCCAAAAATGGGGTCCCCTCCCTACTTTTTTTTTTTTTTTTTTTTTTTGGACCAACACCCAGGCTGATCGGCCCGGATCAGATCCCTCCCTGCGGGGCATCCGAAATCGGGATGCCCCACTGTGTGAAACCCCCAGGACGCCCCAATCGCTTACCTTATCCCTGTTCCAACGGTGCATGCGCGGGCCGCATCTCGCGCTTCTCTCTATCAGGGCGCGCACACGTTCCGGTCGTTTGTGAATCGCCGATGCGGGCACGCTCCCTGTTAGAGGGAAGCGCGAGATGCGGCTGCCAGCGCGCTCAGAGCCGCTGTGGTTGTCCGTCCCTTGTCCTTGCATACCACAGCGGCTCTGAGCGCTCTGATTGGACGAGCGCTCGCGCATGCGCCGTAGGAGCGGGCTGAGGTGAGTTTTTTATACCTTTCTCGGGGGTTTTACGCAGCGGGGCACCCCCGCGGAAGTGGATCAAAACCCAGGATAGTGAAAATCCTGGGTGTTGGTCCACTTTACGGGTTAGGGTTAGGCTAACCCTAACCCTTAGAATTCCCCCCAAAAATGGGGTCCCCCCACCCCCTGGGATTAAAAAGAAAAAATTAAAAAAAAATTAAAATTTTAAAGAATTAAAATTAAAAAGAAAATGACATAGGGACCCCCTCCCAGGGGGGCCCACTATTTTTTTAATTTTTGGGGTTAGGCTTAGCCAAAAATTCTCAAAAAAAATTGGGGTCCCCCCCCCCGGGAGGGGGTCCCTATGTAATTTTAAATTAACCCCTTATGTTTATAGTGTGGATAGTAGTATTTTATTTGTAAATGTTATAAAATGCTCTTTTCAGTTTGGGGGGTCTCCTGGGCAAGAATGAGGGGCTATTGATACATATGTGGTACCGTTGTAATCGGGAGAAATGGGGCTATCACATGCAATATGGTTTTTATTACTAAAAAATGTTTTATTTAAAATAAAGGAGACAGTTGTATATATATATATATATATATATATATATTATTTTATTTATTTTTTTGTTTTTTTTTACGCAAAAATATTTAAAAAACAGTAGAAAAATTACAAACAAGACATTTAATGTTAAAGCCTAAATTCTGCTGCAAAAAAATATATATATATTTTCCAAGAAATTCCGACAAAAATCACGGTTAAACATGCCGCAAAATGGGGAAAAATGACCAACTGAGGGCGACAAAAGTTCAAGTAGGCTGGCAATTAAAAGGGTTAATAGTACCTATGCATGTTGGGTATTGTTCTGCTCGGGGGACCTTGCGCTTTCAGATTTAGCTTGTTTTTTCTTATTTGCATATTGATATTTTAGGAAAAGGTGTTTTTTATTCTGCTTTTTTATAATTTTTTTTGTGAAACCCTGTGCAACCTAAGAATTCTTCAAGGGATTACTTCCAGAAAGATGAGCCCACGACAACAAGCTGGGTACGCTTAGAAAGCTTAAAATGTGTACTTTCAGGGAATATATGGTTTATGGGGGATATTCTAAATGTAAAGGGTTGTTTTGGTAGAAAAAGCACAAGGTGCGCACTTTGTATGCAGAGCTGAAATTTTGAAGTAAGATTACCGTTACGCACATGCTTTACTTTGGTGTGTTTGGCAACTCTTCCCTTGACAGTAGCTATGCATGCTGGGTATTGTTCTGTTCGGGGCATGTTGCTTTTTCAGATTTTCAGTTTTTTTCTTGTTTGCATATAGGTTTTTTTAGGAAAATGTGGTTTTGATTCTGCTTTTTTATACTTTTTTAGAGAAACCCTGTGCAACCAAAGAATATATTGAGGGATTACTTCCAGAAAACTGCACCCATGTCAACAAGCCTGGTACGCCTAGAAAGCCTGAGGTGTGTACTTCCAGAGAATATATATTTATAATATATATAAATAGTTTGTTGGGGGTATTTCAAATGTAAAGGGTTGTTTTTCTTGAAAAACTGCAAGGTGCGCTTAGCACGTAGCATAGTTGTATTTTATCTGAAAATCTCCTAAAGAGTTGTTTCAGTTTGGGGGAGTCTCCTGGGCAGGAAAGGGTGTCTACCTATACATATGTGGTATCACTGTAACCGGGAGAAATTGGGGTTTCACGTGCAATACGATTTTATTGACAAACTTACATTTTTTATTACAAAAAACACTACAAATTGTAAAAAATTGTTTTTTGGGTTTTTTTTTGCACATATTTCATCCAAAAATATTGAGAATACACCTAAAAAATGACAAACAAGACATTTCATGTTAAAGCTTAGACTCTGCTGAAAAAAACAATATATCACTTTTCTGGGAAATCCCTGGAAATCCCTTCAAAAATCACAGTTGAACAAGGGGAGCGCAAAATAGTGCAAAATGGTCTGGCAACAAAGGGTGACAAAATCTCAAGGTAGTCTGGCGGTTAAAGGGTTAAATCAGACCAACACTCCTATACAGTGCTCATATGCATCCCTCCCCAGGGCAATTTAGATTGCTGCACTTAAAAATAAATTTACTTTTTTGTAACTCCTGCTGCAGTCAATGTTAAAAATCTGTAAGGTAGCATTTCAGCTAGGAGTGGATGCAGGAGCAAATGTAAGTGCTGATAATGATTCAGTATCATGCATGCAGATGGGGCAAGTGAGTTTGGGGGAGTTTTTCATTTAAAAAATGTGCAAGGTTGTTGGTCTGGTTTAACAGAGATGGACCCCTAATTTAAATAATTGCCAGAATGCTAGAACCCAACATGCACAGGGACTGATTAATATCAATACCAAAACCATACCGAACAGGATCCCCCCCCCCCCCCAACAAATCATGATGGATGCTTATTCATCTGTACTAAAAGGCAGCCAATTGTTTGAATTATCTGTGCAGCAAGCTACAATAAATATCACCCCAAATTATTTGTATTTTAGACCAAACCATACATACGTAAAAGTTGTTAAATCTTCATTATTAACTGCTTTCATCAAAGAGCAAATGTAGCCTGAGAGGCATCATATTGTGTTTATATAAATTTAAATTTTAGAGTACGTTGCCATGGTGGTTTTGTCCTGAGTAGTGTTGTTTCATCTGTTCCTCCGTGTATTGTTTCCTGCAGTGATATAATAGGACTAATTTACCATATTAGCAAATTACTTGTTTTATCAAGCTGATTTATGCACAGCAGAAATGCTTCAATAAACACTATTGTTTCCATTTCTGAAGCCCAACATTTCACCTCACTCTGTTACCCCCCGCCATTACCACACTGACCTATTTGATGCTATTCTGGGGAAAAATGTAACAAAAGTATGATCTTTGCATTTTCCCATTAGCTACGTTAACAGAGATGACACCCTAAATGTAAATACACTGCAAGCCTATGCAAACGTGGCAAACGGCTTTGGCATTTTTGACCATAACTAATTGAATACAATCACATACACAAATACAACAGGAATATCCATGCACATGTGAAACTACAATAGTAATGGGCATCAGAGTTGTGCAAGGCATGATTCAAACTGTTGTGGAAGTATGTGAAATCATCTCTAAAAGGCTCAACGACACTTTAGAAGATTGCTGGTGGATATGCTTGGTGATACACATGCTGGGACCTGATTTAGTGTGACGGGTGGAGACCATGGGCAACACTAAAAGCAGAAACAATTAGAGCCCTGTCAGTGGAGTAGGCCCTGAAAGTGAATAGGAACCATTAAATAGAGTAGTTAAACCTGTTGGATGCATTTCTTAGGACCATTGCGTCATGGAACCACATGATGGCAGTGTTGCCTAAGGAATGGACCGAACAGTACAGTCTGGTGTTAGGTTGGTAAATAGAGACGCAACCAGGTGGCATTGGCAACATTAACTGCCCTGCCATTAGTTGGGACTCGCAACAATAATTGGGATAGCAACAATACCAAGGTTACATAAGGGAGAGACCTACCCTTCTAGAGTGTTCTAAGCATAGACTTTGTCATGAGGGGATGCAGTACAATGTAGTGGAGGTGCTGAAAGACAGCCATTAAGGCTATTGGAAGTGACTGTTGCTGTAACCTGTGGCTCATGCTGTACTGAACAGTTTGCTGTGTTTTGCCATGGAAGGAAGCCAACCAATAAAGACCGTGTTGAGTTCACCAAAGAGTGTCATCTCTGGATCCCAGCGACGTCTGAAGCCAGTAAGTGCACCTCCACCCACACATGCCATGGGATGCCCTACCCTAGGTCCAAGCCCCCAGCCAGGAATGCGTCCGCTACATTTGGTGGCCCGTATGGGGATCTAACGGGTTAAAACGGGTGTCACAGAGGTGTTCAGAGACCAAGGGACCTCTTTGCCAAGTTTGGAGCAAAACCAACAACTTTTTCAAAATTTGCCTTTCTGAAGGAAATGGACTTTGCTCAAGGTGTGTGGGTGGTGTCCTGAGGTGCCAGAAGACCCCAGAGACTGTTTAAATTGATCCAGCTTTAATTTTATTTTTGGACACTGTCACTTTAAGAAAAACTGAAAAGTGCTATTTTTGGCTGAAATTGTGTCCCGGACCCCTGCCCAGTTGATCTGCCAAGTTTGAGCCTTTTGGACTGTGTGCGCAGAAGTTATGGCCTGTGGAAATGTGCCCAAAATGACATTTTCGCTCAGCCGCAGCGATTGAAGGGTTAAGTGTGCAGCCAGCGCTTGCCCGTCACTTTCCCTCAGCGTTCGGTGCCCTTTTTACCTCACATGCTAGAGACGGAAGCACGAGAGCGTAAGCAGTGGATCAGCCAGCCTTGCCACAATTCCAACCAGCTACTGCTGTTCGTGGGGAGAGATGGAGTCAGCCAGCCCAATGTCTGTGGGAAGCCGCCAGGACCTAAGCAATGAAGAGACTTTGGAGCACGCAACCCTCATCGTGGACACTGGGATGCGTGTCCGCCTGCTGCCCACCTACGCCTTTTGTGCTGCTGCCGGGCAGGAGGAGTTGTCCCCGCTGTGTCCGGAGTGCGGGCAGATAATTGCCCTGAAGACTGGACTGTGCCAGTGCCCTGTCTGTCACAACAGTTTTTGGGACTTAGCCGAGCAGGACGCAGGCCCAGCCAAGTACCGCGCAACCCAATCACCGGGCTGCTCTGGAAGGCCCCTGCCCAGCCTGCTGAAACAGTCTGCAGCTGTTACCCTGCCGGAAGCCAGCAGAGGGGCTGCTCTGCACCTGCGCGGAGAGAGAGGGGTGAGCGAGCGCTTGGTCTTGCCTGGAAAGAAGACACCATCGCCACCGCTGCCGTCACTGCTGCCGCTGCCGCCGCTTGAGACTGTTGGAGTTGCTGAGCCGGAGGCCGTGGAGGACGGAGCCGCCGAGTCAGCTGTTGAGACTGCTGTTGAGCCTGCCGCCGCAGAGCCCGTTGCTGCTGAGGTCGCTGCGGAGCCCTGCTGTTGGACGTCACGCTGCTCGACGTATCCTCAGAGGAAGAGTCGGAGCCAACGGTTACCAGCCTTGTGTCACCACCGTTGTCTGCAGGGAAAGGCCCAAACTACCGCACTTCGGAGCAAATCAAGGCTGCGAAGATTCGTGAGGGGGCCGAGGCCGCGAGAAGGAGGTCCGCCGCCGCTGCTGCTGTTGCCGCCGCCACAGCTGTGGTGCACCAGAAAGGTACTGTTGCTGCTGACCCAAACCCCTGGAGTTCCAACGCAAGCCCGCGGAAGGTAGACCGCCCTCTCCCATTATTATAATGGGAGCCCTCTCCCATTATGCCCGGGGCCCCAGTACAAGCACTTTACGGTGCAGGCCGAGGACCCATAGGTGCTGCCGGGGTTGTGAGATCCTAACAGGTTGTCGAGTTTGTCGAAGTCCCAACGCTGGGTTCATGTGCAGTGTGCCCTCAAGACTGGGATGGAGTACCCGTACCTGGACAAAGGGGGAATACTCTATGTTGAGGAGGTCCGTGATTCCTGGGTGGAGGAAAAGATTCGGATTAAAATGTATCTGCCCGAGGGAGTTTCCCTTAATGACCTAAGCCAAGAGGACTGGGACAAGTTCAAGGACATTTACCGACAAATGCATATGGGCCTGAACATTTATATGGACCGGGTGACTGTAGTCAGCCCGATTGGTGGACCCAGGTTCCATAGCGTGAGCCGCTGGAGAGAGGAGAAACTTGTGTCGTTGCCTGACCCCACTTACTATGCCCCTTGAGCAGGAGGCTGAAACCTGGGCCTGGTGCAAGCGGAGTTAACCCTTTCCATTGTTTGAAAAATGCTGCTGGTCCTTGAGGAAGAGTGTAAATGTTTACATGTAAAAGCGCTTGAGTTAAGGTTGCAGCCGAAGGTGTTTCGTAAAGGATTAACCATGGTATTGAAACAGCCGCAAGTATTTCAAGAAGTGTTAAAGTTGGTTCAGAGAGGAACCGAGGTGAAACCAAGGAGTGGTTTCAAAAGAGTTAAAAAGAGTTGAGTCAAGTTTGAGTTTAAAGAGGAACCCGGGAGTGTGGTGGTAAGTGAAGTTACTTACCTAAGGGCTGATCTTCTCATCACAGGTCCGAAGATGTTTGCCTGACTGAAGCAGCAGTAAGTCAGATGCCTAACGGAAGATGCCTGACTGATGCCTGACTGAAGGAGAAGAAAGTCAGATGCCTAGCCCCCTTAAATTGTAATACAGATATTGCTGCTATTAGCAGACCCCTGTCATTACTGTTATTAAGGTGAAAAATGTGGAGGGGCGTGAGACCGAGTCACTGTTTTACCAGTTTGGGTCCTCACTAACTCTACAGGGTTGCAAGAAGGGGGAGAGCCAGCAGATGTAGTGTAAGACTGGTTTGTCTCTCCAGAGAAAGTTGAGAGTCTGAAGGGTGGTACTACTAATGGCCCAGAGGACTTAGATGATCATGGTTTCATAGCTCCATGCCTGAGAGACGAGAGTGCCACGCGAGAGAATAGACATCGGAAGTAGTGTTAACACAGCTGTAAGGTACCTGGTGCACAGAAGAGAAGTAAAATGTAGAAGGGAATGTTGATATGGAAAAGTGTCACTGCAGGACGCTGTTTCCACTATCACATTCAACAGAAGTAGGAGTTTACAGGTCTTATAGACCTAAAGGGAGCCCCTTTCCTAAAAGCCCACCTGTGGTATGAGAATTTGGCATTGTAAGCCCTAGCCTCATACCATAGAACACACAGAGGTGTACCCTTAGGGAAAACAATAGGAAAACCCCTTACCAAAACTTGTAAATATTGTAAATGTGTTAAATGTGACATCTGACTGCAAAAGGGTTAAGAAATCATTTACTCTCGAGTGTGTGTAGTAAGGTAAAACCTGACAGAGGTGCTCCACTCTTGCTGCCCTGCTGTGTGCTGATGGTCATGTTTCTAGTAACTAAAAACATATCCACTCAGATATTAAGCAATAACCTGCAGGAGTAGGTAGGAGAAGAAACCTTCTCAGGTATGCTGCGCAAGGTAAGGCCTATTGTGCATTCTGATGCTACAGGCACTTGGCTCATACTGCCTAGCTCTCCAATGGAAGTTGTGAGAATCCTAAGGTAAAGTATTTGTACTGTAACATTGCACCATGACATCCATCTTTGTACTTAGGGCATATCCCTGTACAAGGGTGGCCACCACCTAAATCCTTACACACCTTGCAGGTAGTTGGCCTTGACGCTACAAGCTACGGGAGCAAGAGACTCACCTATCTCAGGAGACCAGTGCAAGGTAAAGGAGTCACACACAAGGTGCTTGACTGATACTCACCTCCTAAACTAGCAGTAGTGTTCATGGTTGGACTTACACCGTTGAGACTGAGGTGAGTAACCCCATAAAGCATGGACGCTTTAATTAAAAGCAGGGGAGGATGTGACCGGTGGAAACCATGGGCAACACTAAAAGCAGAAACAATTAGAGCCCTGTCAGGGGAGTAGGTCTTGATAGTGAATAGGAATCATAAAAATGAGTAGTTAAACCTGTTGGATGCATTTCTCAGGACCATTGCGTCATGGAACCACATGATGATTGCCTAAGGAATGGACCGAACAGTATATTAGTGGTCTGGTGTTCCCTTTTAGGTTGGTAAATAGAGATTCAGCCAGGTGGCATTGGCAATATTAACTGCCCTGTCATTGGTTTGGACTCGCAACAATTGTTGGGATAGCAACAATACCAAGGTTATATAAGGGAGAGACCTACCCATCTAGAGTGTTTTAAGCCTAGACTTTGTCATGAGGGGATGCAGTACAATGTAGTGGAGGAGCTGAGAGACAGCCATGGAGGCGACCATTGCAATTGACTGTTGCTGTAACCTGTGGATCGTGCTGTACTGAACTGTTTGCTGTGTTCTGCTCACGCAGATAGTCATTTAGACAGGCCGGGCGGCCAGGAAGGTTACTGCTCAGGCTCCCCATCTGCGTGCAAACAGAGCTGATTGGATGAGAGCCCACGCATGCGCTGTGGGACAGGGAAAGGCACGTTTTCACAGACGAACTTGGGGATTTCACACATCAGGGCATCCCAAGTTGGGATGCCCCTAGGGGCACAAAACAAAACTCCAGATAGCGAAAATCCTGGGTTGGGCTTTGCTCAAAACACACAAAGCTGAAAGAAAGATCATATGGAAAAATGAAAAATAAGAATATGAAAGAGAAAATGGTAAACTGAAAGATTCTGCAGCAGAGCCAACATGAAGGGAAAACTGTCAAAATCAGCTAAATGACTTCTAGAGCTTTTCAATCTGTTTTAGATATATAAGTTCTGGCCAGGCAATGTTGCAATGTTGTTATCTTATGCTGGACGGCTGCCAGCACTGAACAGCTGATACTTTGATACATTGTTTCACCCCTTTCCTCAGCATGGAACAGGCCAGAGTGTCGGGTCCCGACACTCAGCAGACATAAACATGAGCTATTAGTCTCCAGCTGCTCAACACATACATCATTTTTTTCTACATTTGTAATTCTTACTCCAACACTTACCTACATTCAAAGTACCATTTAAATATGTCATCAAGAAAAATTTGCGATACTGCTCCTATAAGGGTGTACTTACTTTTGTTGCCAGGGGTTTAGACGTTAATGGTAGAGATGAGAGAACTTCTTGAAAGTTCGATTTGGGCAATTCGCCAAATTTCCCCAAGAAATTCGGGTTCGCCCGAATCGAACTTTCACGAATCGCTCATCTGAAAAAAAAAAATGCCGGCATGGTGGGAGCAGGCAGGCCGTCTACGCCTGTCAGCGGGCCGCCGCCGGCCCGCTGACAGCGCAGCCGGCCTGCCCGCTCCCACCATGCCGGCATTTGTTTAAAAAGCAAACACTTGGAGGCCGGCACCGCTCTCAGCTGTCATCAGAGGACGCGTCATCAGAGGGCGACTGAGAGCGACGCCGGCCTCCACGCTCCAACCATGCAGGTAAGTGTTTGCTTGTTAAACAAATGCCGGCATGGTGGGAGTGGGCAGGCCGGCTGCGCTGTCATCGGGCCGGCTTCCGCCGCCCGCTGACAGCGTAGCCGGCCTGCCCGCTCCCACCATGCCGGCATTTTTTTTATTTCAGGGAAAATTCGATCGGCACGAACCAAAAAAAATTCGGGTTCGTGCCGAATCGAATTTTCCCTGAAATTCGGAGCGAATTCCGGTTCCTCCGAAACGGTTTGCTCATCCCTGGTTAAAGGCTGTGTGTTGAGTTATCTTGAGGGCACACTAAATGTGCACTGTTATACAAGCCATACACTGACTACTTTACACTACATCAAAGTGTCATACGTAAAAACGTAAGCTCTATGTGCTGTAATGTGGTATTACTTGAAAATATATTTTGATATCTATTAATATGCTTTATAACATTGCTACTGTGTTCTATGGGAGTTAGTATTCCTGTCTGTGCCAGATAACAGGACGCTAGCTGGCCTGAGCTCAACACACAGAGTAGGAAATATGGGATTCCTTCAATGTGCAAGTGTGCCAATGGGAAAATAGTTCATTCAATCCCACTCTGTCTGCTGTGCATGCTAGCCCAGCATTGCCAGTCAGGCATTGGTAGGCAAACTTTAGTAAATCTAAGTTATTATAGGTACCTTAAAATAGTCAGAAGTCAGCCATAGATGACTTTGTTTAGTCCAAGTCTCAGGGACACTTACTAGAGTTGTAGGTCTGCTTTCATTTTCTTCCAGTTTAATTTGGCTGTAGATGTTGGATTTGCAAGTCAGTCATCTGCTAGACAGTTTAGTGCTAATGATCGGCGTTATATCACATTAGTGTACGGCCGCTTTGTTCAATAAACATTTGTAAGGGAATATTTAGTGCTATGCTCAGAATCTCAACAGGCAAGCAGGGTACTTTCATCATTTTCAGAGCTCAATATTTACTGATCCAAGTCGTGTCATTCCATTGCTGTGGGATACACTACTTTTTAGTAATCATTTCTTCAGAAATCCAATATTTACACATCACAAACATTTGGGTTTACTGTAAGTAGCATTTGTTTGAGCAAAAAAAAAAAAAAAAGAAGCAATGGAGATGCTTGGAGAGGTCAAACTGTATGTGTACTGTTATTGATGCTATTTTGTAAGGACATATGCTCTACTTTTTAAAAATATATTGATTTTTGTGTCTCAGCACTTTAAAGGCTTGCTTAAAAACAGATATACTTAGTTAAATATTGGCATACTTTTAGATGCCGGGAGCCAAAACCTTGAGGCAGCTCTTTGAAAGGACACAGTATTTTATTTAGTGTGGTTAAAAGAGAAAAGCACCTCCCTTGTCTACTCTCTTTAAGAGAGGCTGATCAGAAAGGAATATACATATATACAAACAAAATACACATTTTAACTTAAAGAGGAACTATAGTCATTAGTCCCGTGGTCCCATCCTATTGTCCCTCTTTAACATACAGAAGCCTGACCCGGGCTGCCCTGCTGTGCATCGCGCCGTTAAAAGTAAAAACCAGGCCATCTGGTTACTCACTTCTTGTGGGATCTTTCTGAGGTTGCAATGGAGCAGCCTATCAGCTTGCACGGCCTACGCCAGTCATAGTTTTAGGCTCGTCCACCGGCCTCACTGATAGGCTGTCCGTGGTCAAATGGGAGCGTAACCCGAAAGAGGCCAGTTATTTGTTTTAGAGGTTCAATGCACAGCAAGGCAGGCCGATCCAGGCTCTCACCATAGCTCCTCTTCAAATGAACTTACCAGTACTATAACATATTCTTCTGCATTATAACTTCCACCTCCACCACCTTCCACCTCCACCAGCAATGCCCAGTGGGTAAAAACAAAATAAGAAAAAAGCACTTAATTGGTTCCATGTCAGGAGCTGGCTGCTACTGTCCCATCCACTCTGCAGTCACAGGATTGATGAGTGACAGTCTGTTGCTTTTGTTGGAGCAGATGTCAAGCTGGAACCAGGTGAGTTATTGTTGGGCTAAAACAAAAACTTACCTTGCTGATTGATCCCATAGCTTTACCCATGTTATTTATGGAGCAGATTGGACAGAGGGAGAACGAGGATAATTCCTGGTGGGCTGCAATGAATTTGCTGAGCTGTTGTTTCTAAGGCCATCCTCCCTAGTACCCAGCTCCCTGTACCTGTCCTCACTGTAACCCCAGCCCATGCTCTTTTCCCACTGCTATAAACCTAGAATCATAGTAGTGGTGGGCCATACCCATTGCTGCCAATATTAAGTTAACCTCAGATTTTCTGCCTACATCAAATTAAGGCAATACAACTTTCTAACACTATGGGATTTTTTGATTTTCTGGTACGTAAAACCCGTGAGGGCCATGCTAAATAAAGATCAGTGGAAAATGCACATGGCCTGTTTCCCCCAGTTGTCTGCAATTGCAGTACAGTCCATAAGACACCTCAGCCTGTAAGGCACACCTAGGATTTCAAGCAGGAAAATAAGAAAAAAAATATTCTGAATCAAATGTTGTGCCATCCCCCAATAACCAAATAATAGGCAAGGTGCAGAATCCCCCAATTAAAAGCAGTGTAGCATTTTCCCCTCTCTCACTCCCCATTACAGGCAGTGTGGCATTCCCCCCCTCCCATTCCCCATAGGCAGTGTGGCATTCACCCCCTTCCATTGCCTGTAGGTAGCATGGCATCCCCCCCTCTAAATCCTCATAGTTAGTGTGTCATTCCCTCTCTCATTTTCCATAGGCAGTGTGGCATTCACCCCTCCCATTTCACATAGATAGTGTGGTATTCCATCCTCCCATTTCACATAAATAGTGTGGTATTCCCTCCTCTCATTTCCCATAGGCAGTGTGGCATTCGCCTCTCCCATTTCACATAGATAGTGTGGTATTCCCTCCTCCCATTTCACATAGATAGTGTGGTATTCCATCCTCCCATTTTACATAGATAGTGTGGTATTCCCTCCTCCCATTCCCCATATGCAGTGTGGCATTCCCCCCTCTCATTCTCCATATGCAGTGTAGCACCCCCCTTCCATTACCTATAAGTAGTGTGTCATTCCCTCCTCCCATTCCCCATAGGCAGTGTGGCATTCGCCCCTCCCATTTCACATAGATAGTGTGGTATTCCCTCCTCCCATTTCACATAGATAGTGTGGTATTCCCTCCTCCCATTTCACAAAGATAGTGTGGAATTCCCTCCTCCCGTTCCCCATATGCAGTGTGACACCCCCCTTCCATTCCCTATAGTTAGTGTGTCATTCCCCTCTCCCATTCCCAATATGCAGTGTGGCATTCCCACCTCTCATCAATCACCTGGCCTCCTGGTGGATGCCAGCAATGCAGGAGTGTGGTAAGTAAGTTTACTTTACTTTTTTTTTTACATTTGCCCAATAAAATCACGGCCATTTCCCCCCACTTTTGTCCAATAGGGCATAAAGAAGTGCAATAAAAATGTTTGCAACACTTTCCAAGGAATAGTATCTTATAAAGGCAAGAGTGTCTGCTAGTAAGGAATTTTCCTTAAAGTGGAACAAAACTGAGGATTTTTTATTGGAGCGAACTGGAGTCTTTTAGGCTCCAGGGCTGGCCGCTTAGGGTTTTTGTTCTGCTTTCAGACATATGTTACAAAAATAAACATACATTTTATGTACAAAATACACTTGGAAACCTGCTATGTAGATTGGTGTAATACAACTCACATGCTGATTCACTATGAGCATCAAGTTCTGATACAATGTATAGCTCTAGGTTCACAATATAGATATTGCAAGTCTCAGCATGTCATGCCGTGTAATGCATGCCACACAGCTCTGTTTGAGGGACACCTATAAGTATGCACTCTACAACTGAATTCAGCATAAATCAAACAATCAATTTTAGGCACAATCAAGGGTTTTACCATTTACTGCAGGGACTGAACTAGGTCCAGCTTTAAGTTGATACTGATGGAGAACCTATACACCACACTTCAGAACATCATCTTTTGCAGGCGAGTTCCAAATTTCAGTAGATCATCTCTGGTGCTTACTGGCCCTGGTAGATTTCTATGTCGCCAGTCACAAGGAAGTGGACAACCCCGCCCCATGTTGAATTCCTCTTGGGATTATTTTAATTCTTGAAACGATCATCCATCTAAAAAGAGTATCAAGATTGTGAGTTTCAAAATTAAATTGCACATTGTGTGCTGAGGTGGAGAACTTTTCAAACTTTTTGCAATACCAGCCAACTGTGAGAGCAAGCTCTCCCACATGTGACACTGAGTTCTATGCATTTTAATGAATAACACTTTAGGTTTTTGGGCTAGTGTTAGGATAGAATTAAGGTTAAGTAAAGTCTCCTAAATACAAAATGGTATGTGCCAAAATCTTCAAACTAAAGTTTAGAGGCCAAAAAAAACCCTGTAACTGTGAGCCTCTATGCAAACCCCTCAGTGTTACTTACCCCAACCTGGCCCAGACTAAATATTCTCAGCTAGCACATTGGATACATGTTTGCAGTTTGGCTGGGAATTCTTCTATCTTTCAATAACAAAATATCCTTAGAAATATTTTTCATACTATATAACATGATTTATGGCCTAGTCGTTGAATTATGATTTACATTGAACTAAATTACATTGAGTAACACACAGACATAAAACTGACAGGGAAATATTGGCTTAGCTTTGAGTGTGTGATGAGATGTCATGATGAAATAAGAAAGTCAAATAGCAAAATCATCAAGATGTGTAAACAGCTTAACCTTCAGCATGTCAGTCACATTTTCAATGAAATGTGTTAGGGACTCATGGTTTTTAAAATTTCAACCATTATGCCTAGAAATCTAGGACAATCCATGCCACCCTTTAAAAAAAAATCCTTTGATTAACAAAGTTATTTCTACTTGTGCTTCAGAGGAGGTCAAAAACAGGTAACATTTATCCAACTATGGTGGCAATGCCTGGCTCCAGGTCTGAACAAATCATTTGGGGATCTCAGCCGGCCAGGCTGTCAACTGTGCAGGGCTGGCTGCCGACATTGCTTACACAGTGCCTGTCCCCAGCTGCTGGACCAGAGCAATGGGGATCCGGCATGCAAGTGACTGATAGTCACCTCCTCCCTTGTGATCCTCAATGCGAGGGTCCCATGCAGCTCTTCAGCTAAGCAGTGGATTTGAATTATCTGCCCGCACTGGACTCCCACAACCTTGTTCCAAGCCACAAAGAGCGAGATGGCTGGGAAAGCTGGCTAACTCCCTCCCTATAAATAGCCCCTCCCTGCTGTGGGGAGTGACAGGTGGGAGCCCCCTGTTGTTAAAATTCTTTAACAAATTTTTGTTCTCATTTTTCTAAAATAATCACATACCCCTGTGATGTAGCATTTTTATAGGTGGGTATATGATTTATCCGGTCAGGTTAGGAAATTTTTTTTCAAAGTTTGGAAACAAAAGCACCCTATGGACTATGCAGATTGATATGGCATATCCTTTAGCATAGCCCATAAGGTGCTGTTTTTAACTTAAAAATAATCCTTACAGCATTTAAAACATGTACTTCACCTGTAAAAATGCCTGGTCACAGGGGTAGGTGGTTTTTTGGGGAAAATTTAGAACCAAATTTATTTAAGAATTTTTACAGCATTCAAGATGAAAAAGCTTACTTACGTGTAAACTTCAGTTCATACCCGAAAGCATGCCCAAAGGTAATCTTGCTTCACCAGATCTTTTCAATAAAACCATGCGCCCTAAAAGACGCACTATTTTTCCCAAAAGTGGTTGGAAAATGCGTTTTATAGGGGGAATGTAAAAAAAAAAAGCGAAAATAAGGTATACTTACATGAGTCTCATGTTCACGCCATGCCCACTGGGAGGCTAATTGCTGTCCCGGATCTGGCTTCCGGTGCCACCACAGACGCTGTCTCTTGGGCCAACACGCATTGACACAAACACTCGAGTCTGTGCAGCAGGTGAGCAAGGCTTGCGTCCGTGCTTATTATCCTCAATGGACGCTGATGCAGGCCACCCCCACTCGTTGCACAGACCGGGGTGTGTGCACGCCAGCCCAAGAAGTAGCGGCAGTAGCCAGAGTGGGGACAGCGGGCAGGGTTCACTTACCCTGCCCTCTCCCTGCTCGCCCATCCACCGCTTCTCCATCGGCTGGCCTCCCCGTGGCTGCAGCACGGGTGCGAGGCTCATGTAAGTATACCTTTTTTTCTTCTCTCCAGTGTCCGAGCCATGCCACACTGGGGAGTGGGATGGGGAAAATGCCACACTGCCTATAGGGAATAGGATGGGGGGAATACCACATTGCCTATGGGGAATGGGATGGGAGAATGCCACACTGCCATGAGGAATGGGAAGGGGGGAATGCCACAACACCCATGGAGAATGAGGAACGCCACACTGCCTGTAATGGAGTTTGGAATATTTTTGTTCTTATTTTCCTCCTCCAAATTCTAGGTGCATCTTATGGGTGTGTGTGTCTTATAAAGAAATTAGGGTAGAGGAATCTGGTATGTGGTCAGAGAAATTTTCAGCCCTCCTTTCCAACCTCCTACTGCACTGTCCTGTTTGTTTGGCTGTGCCCCTATCCAGGAATTTCAAACCTGTGTCTGCTATGGGAAATGTATACAGGGAAGGTACATCAGTTTCTGCAGTAAGGAGGAGTAAGGATCATTTTTTGAAAGTTGGGAAACGACAGCACCCTTTGGGGAATGGAGAAATATTTGTCAAATTCTTTAGGTTATTGTTGTTTCAAAACTTTCAAAAATGATGGACCTCATCTGTAAAAATGCCCTTTTGCATTTTGTCAAAGTTAAAGAGCTTACGGAGATGCAGGTTTCTGTTTACACCCAAATCTACACCCCGAGGCAAACTTGCTTCACAAAATAATTAACATGACTCTCTTTAGGTGCACTTTCATATATGATCTGGAGTTTAAAGTCAACTAAGTAAGCTTTTTTACTTGAACATAAAAAAATCTATAAAACATTTCTGTTGTAATATTTCTTAAGAAATCACTTGCCCCTGTCATGGGGAATTTTTACAGATTTTTACAGGGGCACATCATTTTTCCAATGAAGCAAGGATATTTTTTTTTTGTTTTAGAGAAAACAGCACTGGAGAATTCCTTTAAAAATTTGATTCAGATGATTCGTCGAATTCTCTCAACAAACACCTTCTCCCTTGCTCTGCGGCTGGGCAGAGGACAATAACTCTTGTCCTGCCAGATTGCCTGCCACTGCTCCTTGCCCAGGCAGGGATTCTTTATACTAAGAGGTGTAAGCGACCTGGGGAAGCCCTGACACCCCCGTGATGTAAATCATGACACTGTTTTTTTAAACCTTTTAACCCTGAAAATTAAAAAAAAAGGCAAAAAGAGCGTGAAGCAAAACCAGCCCAAACATCAGCTACTGTATGTGGGCCTATATCCCAGGGCTTGGAGACCGGGCTTCCGCTCTCTCTTTTTTATCTATGCTGGAACTCTCAATATATACCCACAATATCAAGGGGGCACAAGTGTACAAATCCATCTAATCTTACTGTAGATGTGGTATGTTCCCAGCCAGTGATACAGTTGGACGACATCAGGAACAGAGACATTAGACAAATTAATTCCTCTGCAGATGTCCATGCTAATCCTCAATGGAATCCTCATGTTACTCCTTCAAGTTAGAATGTAACCATTACCTTAAGGGTAATGTGGGAGCGCAATGGAGGACCAGTGGGAAGGAAGCAGAAATACTTACTCTTTCTTCCTGCCGGTCTTCCAATGCCCAGCAGCACCCCCACACACACAAACACACACACGCACAAACACACACACACACACAAAACACGTTACCTTACAGGCTCCTATGCTGCCTATTTATGCCTGGCATCTGTGAATTGCCACTGTCCATGCCCACTCACACATAGGCCATGCCTAACTGCCTAAGCTAAGAACATGATCAGCAACATGAGAGCCTGTAAGGTATGGCGTTTTGTATGTGTCTGTGTGTATATGTGTGTGTGTGTGTGTATGGGTTTGTGTGGGGAGTGCTGGGCAAGTGTAAGTTTAACGGCTTCCTGCCCACCAGTCCTCCATTGCACTTCCTCCTCACACACACGTTCGCTCGATAAATGCACCAATACCCCCACCCCACAGTTGGGGTGTGTCTTATAGAGCAAAAAATACAGTATATGTATAATAATATATATTAATATAATATTGTAGCCGGAATTCGCTGCATAGGTCATACACATGGATGAATACAAAGGGCATTTATAGAAAGGGGTTAGGTAGAATTTATGATACACTAAAGGGCTTTTCATTGAATTTAGTGGGTGACATATATTACCAAAATACTTGTCACAAAGTTAAGAACATTAAGCAATTACAAAATACCTGATTCTAAAACTTCTGAAATAAAGCGGTTTGCACATTTCAGGGAGATTGAACATAATGTAGGGTTAGCGGCATTGTAGGCAGGATAATTACATTAGTAGAAAAGTGAATTGCATTGCAGATTTTTGATACATAAACTAAGGAAAACTTTTCATATTAAAATAGGTAATCTAAAAGTTAAATAAAAAAAATCTTTATTTAGGCTTTATTTTAAGAGTTTTTCTCCCTGCTAATTGGTGCAATTACTGAAGTTTTAAATTCAGTTAAAAGAAGGTCTTTGCTACTGCTTGTTTTTTAAATGCTCTGCAATCAGATTTTCTGAATCAATTTCCTCTTCCAGCAGCTTCTTCCCATTGCAGAAGGTGGTCTTTTTATTCAGCTGCCTCTTTGCTGGTGTCTACAATTAAATTGCAGCACACTGGTATGAACTGTCATTACTGTAAATTGCAGCAACTGCTGGTAATTAAAGTGCTACATTAAAAGCACATCTTAAGTGACCTTTAGAGATTATTGCAAGTAATGTATATTAAATGTATTTACATATATAATAATGATGCACTCCTAAATCTTTTCAAAATTGTTACCTATTTGAAAAAAGGAAAGGAAATTAAATGGAAAATGGAAAGGACTGATTCATTGCAACATACTGTAATGTAGTTAGACATGTTTTGTAAGTAATATTTCTAAAAGTGATATTTTTATTTTTTACATGTAACTACATTATATCTGTTACATAAAATGCCCCATACCTGATACATACATGACATGCTATAAGTGTTATTAAATCTGCCCCAATAATTATATTTTAGATTAGATTTTTCATAGTTTACAAAAATGATTTCAGGTGATTTTGGTGTTACATCTAAAATAATCGAATGTAGTTACTTGTATAACACAGCGTATGTATATAGATGGTTATTAATTCTTCTCACTTCACATACAACAAAGTGGAAAAAAACATTATTCTCTCCTTTTAAATAAAACATAAGGGGTTATTTAACAACGGATGGCGCCAGGTAGGGGCACGTAGCGGCAGGCAGCATCTGGTGAACGCCGGGCGCTGTACACAAAACCACATTTATGAAAGCGAATCTGGTGAGCGCCTGGGAGTCAGGTAGTGCCCAATGTAATATTACAGGTGACTCAGCGTATAGCGCCAGCGCTCTATGTACCTTTCGCTCACTGTCGCTCTCCCATACATTTCAATGGGCTTTCATTTGTTTATGTATAAATAGCGTGTTTGGCAATTATTTTATTTTTTTTCTCAGATCATTGTGTGACGTCTCCTGGCTGCAAACAAACACTTTAATACAATTTTTGGACTTGCAGAATGCAAGAATGCAGAATTGTCATTACAGGTCTGGCACTAAAGTGTCATTGACACAGTGTTAAAACAATGTAATGTGTCCATGTGTTTTCGCTTTGTTTCTGGTGGATATGTGTTCAAAACCAGACTTTAATCACACAGCGTCTGGCCCTCTATGCTATAGCACCCAGCTTTAGAGCGCCAACACTGTGTGTGTAGTTTTTTCTTAAATATGGTGTGGAGTGCTGAGTGCCAGACGCACTGAGTTGACGCTACCTCTCGCTTGCTGCAGTGCTGTACCATTGTTCAGGTGCCCAACACATCACAATCATCAATGCTGGCCAGGTTACTACAGCGACCGCAATGCTAGGTTACAGCGCCCGATACCCGCTTACAGCGTCTACTAGCGGACGCTCTATGCGCCGCTATACAGATGCTCATCTGGCAATACCTGGTGCTAGTAGTGAATCAGCCTCAAGTAATACCAGTGTAAGAGAAATCCAAATATATTAAAGTGGACCAAAAGTCTATTAACAATCTCATGGAGTAAACATCCACTCACCTCAGGGACCCAGGTTCGGGCCTTGCCATTTAAAGAGGAACAACACACAGTAATTTCACTTTCCTGTTTGTTGTTCCTCCACACGGCGACATCCAGAATTGGGATGCCCCACTATGTGTATTTCCCCAGGTCGCCCGATCAACTCACTTTCCAGTCGCTCCCGGAGCAGGCTCAAGCTGAAAGCGAGCGATCTGATTGGTGAATGTCCAGCTCAGCCAAACAGTGCACTCGCTTTCACTCAGCTTCCTTTGGCGCTGCTGACGGCTAAGCCGCCTGGATGGTTAAGCACCTGAGCAGTGCCAAAGGGAGCCAAGTGCAATGCCAGCCGCATACCCCACTCACCTTGCGTCATGCCACTTATTCAGAAATGCCAGGCGCAGGCGCGCACGCAGCTAGAGGTGAGTGGGAATGCAGCTAACATGCGTCAAGGGCTCAGGATAAGGTGAGTGGATCTGGGCCTCTGGGGGGTTTCACACTGTGGGGCATCCCAATTCGGGAAGCCCCAAGGACAGGAACTCGGATGACCCAGGAGTCTTTTAGACTTCAGGGCCTCCAAAGTTCCTCTTTAATGTATCTTCAGTTTAAACGCTGTGATGGCTCTCAATAAAATCTACTTCCACATACATGGAATGAGGAAAAATCACTGCAGTGCACCTATCCGATGCTACAGACCTTTTCCAGGTGACTGACGCTCTACACATGAAGAGCACAAGTTTGTATGCATCGCAGGTAAGTGAGCAGTGCTGGACAAATGAAGCATCTGTTATACCAGCAGATGGCGCAAGAAAAGCTCAGTCCTCTGGTCAGATGTGCGCCTACATCTGAAGGGGCCTCATTTAAAGACAGCCAGGTTTCACATTTTGAATACAGATGAGGACTTGTTCAAAAGATGTGTGGGAGGAGCCATTTATTTTTAAAATGCAGCGATCAAACTTGAATAAATGCAGAAGGTTGTGACATACATTGTCTCCCACAAACAAGCTTAAAGCAGACCAAAACCCACATTTTTATCTAACATCCCCTGAATTGATCCTCCCATGAGCAGTACCTTTTGCCAATTTTCACTGCTTCTGCTTCACACTATTTCCAGATAATGGCGCCTGTTTTAGCTGTAAAGCCCCGCCTCCTCCATTCATTGCCACTATTGTGTGTAGCAATGATGTCATTGCCACACCTATGCAATGACTGATCACCTGCCATCTTACAGAGAGAGACAGCAAAAAGTAAAGTGCGATTTTCAGTGCAAAAATATCCATTTTTAGTTCTATACCGTAAGAAGGAAGTATAGGCAGGGGCTTTGGCCAAATGTATTTTACAAGTTCAGTGGGTTTTGGTCCTCTTTAAAGTGATGTTGCGTGCTGCTGACACGCTTAGTCTGTGAAGCTCAGCCCGGAACCCTCCTGGTCACAGATAGTTTGCACCCTGTGCTGTTGCCCCCTCGGGTTACCCACTGCTAGAAATGGTCATGCAAAGGATATGGATTGAAGCTACACCCAGGGGTTTATTTCCTGTACAAGTTAATCTGAACTGCAGTTACAGTTGCAGGGACTTATAATGCTGTACTAAAGTGATCCTATGCCCAGAAAAGTTACTTTGTATGTTGTTACTTTCTATCCACAGCCCAGTGCCCAAAACAGCCTGTGTTTCTTTATTTACTAAACCTTCGTCCAACTTTGATAAAAACATCATATGGCTCGCCGGCCATATATTAGCACCCCCTGGTGCACTCTAGCTATTCAGTTACAAGATAAACTGCCACATGGCTTACTGAGTTGTGTGTGGCAGTTTAGCTTGTGGTGCATTTAGATTTATTGCAGTAATTATAACAGATATGGCTTATCCTTGATAGTGAGCCGTGTGTAACTGAATGTATAATTGCTGGAAAGCACAAGGAAGCTCTGCTGTATAAGAGCCATATACTCACTGTTCGAACATCCAATTGCAGCTGGTTAGTGTTTTTATAAATATTGTGCAAAGGCTTTAGTAAAAAAAGAAAAACAAGCTGTTGTGGCGTTCAGGGCTGGGGATAGCAGGGAATTACATAAACTTCCTTTCTGGGTATACGATCACTTTCACAAGATAGCTACTAACACTATGAGGCTGATTCATTACTAACGGCAGGTATCGGCAGATGAGCGTCTGTATAGTGGCGCTTAGAGTGACTGCTAGTAGGAGCTGTAAACAGGTATCGGGCGCTGTAACAGAGCGCCTCAGTTGCTGTAGTAACCTGGCCGGTATTGATGAATGTGATGTGTGTTGGGCGCTCTAACAACAGTACAGCACTGCAGCAAGAGAGAGGTAGCGCTAGCTCAGTGTGAGCAACTCTCAGGGCTCCACACCATACTTATCAACGCTATGTGATTAAAGTCTGATTTTGAACACATATCCACCAGTAACAAAGCGAAAACACATGGAATGACATTATTTTAACACTGTGACATTAACACTTTAGTGCCAGACCTGTAATGACAATTCTGCATAAAAATATAAGAAGTCAAAAACGTTTCTAAAAGTGTTTGTTTGCAGCCAGGAGAGGTAACACAAAAAAAAAATGCAATCAGCACCTCATCTCTGTTCGGTTTATGGAAAGACAGAGGAACTGAAGTTACAATTTACTGCTACCAGATTCCTATACAAGTCCCTCTGATATGATAAAGTCAGTCGGATGAAGAGCGAAGCATCTTCAGGAGAATGATACAAGTCCAGTTGATTTGATTTGTCACTAGAGACATTCCATGACCTGGGTTACCTTCCACGGACATTTTGCTTAGCTATTGTTCCCCCCTTGCATTTTTAATTTCTTTACCTTAGGCGGCTGCTGGCTGGGTATAATCATGTATAATGATGATGGTCTTTGGCCACAGAAATGCATGCAAGCCGCATGGTCAAGGTACAATTGTATATCCGTGATGTTGTAAAATCATAAATGCTAGTGAGCATTTATTTTTATTTCTTTACAATGTAGTTAATACATTGTTAAGTGGGGTTTAGTGTGTGTCAAAATTTCACTTGTTGAAGTTTCTTCCCAATGTATGAGGTCAATGCATCTTGACCACTATAACACCCAATTATGTGCTGGAGGCATAATTAAATTGGACTGTCTCATGTACATTGGTTTGTGACACCAGGGAGGAAAAACCTTTAAAATTTAAATAACTTAAGGTTAGTTATTATTATTATTTACATATACATATCCTGATACACTGTAGGGAATGTGTTTCATTAGAATTACAGCGTTCCCAACTTCCAGCTTCTACTTTTATTAGAAAAGGAGTCTGAGCATCACAAGGACTGCCAAATAGCTTTTAATTTGAGCAATCTAGTTTCTAGATTAGGGAAAATAATACTGTTATACAAATTAAGTAGACGATGCTGGTTTTCATTCTGTTTTAATGTATTACAATAATACATTTATCAGTCTAAAATATTACAATGATTATCAAAGAATTATGCCTCTTTAAATTTACGGTTAGCATAGTCAAATACATTTCATTTTCAAATAATTCATTTTACTTCCCTAGAGAGGCAAAAATATATAAAGTAGTTTAAAAAACTATTAAAGTGATCCTATATCCAGAAATGAAGTTTGTGTCATCACACATCCCCATCCAAGTGCTGCACAACACCCTGTATTCTTCTATTTACTTTAGTATTTGCACAATAGGCTCGAATCGGAGAGACAAAAAAAACTTCCGTTTTAATGCCGATCTGTTTTTTTGTGAAATGTTTCCGTTCTCGTATGAGTGTGCGAGCGATTCTATGCATGCATTGAAAACCTTCTGTAAAGTTTCCGTCCGTTCGTACGGCAGATTACGATTACGAGGATGTCATTTTCCAGCGTGACTTTTCCGTTTCATTTTCACATGTTACAACGTAGGCTTTCATTTTTGCCCTTTTCCCATCGTATCCTCCCACGAATCCTTTACGTTTCCCGTTAGATTCTGTTTCGCTTTTTTCAATAAATATTCGTCCAGACGGAAATCCTTACGATCTTGCGCCTGCGCACTACTAACTTAACTCATTAAAGTGCTCGCCTACATTTGCCAACCTCACTTCTACTACAATGTTTAGCTAAATCACTTAGCACTATCCTCCATCTTCCCTTTTGGACCCTTAAAGCTCACCCAAATCACTTCTCGGTCATGTGAATATTCATCTTTAAATATTTCTGGGCCCATTAGTTTTGTGTTAATGTATTTTGTAAATGAAATGACACTGTAACATTTTTTTTGGATTCCATCATAAAATATAAAATTTTAAAAAATTTAGAAAATTTCTAATTTTTACAACTATAAAAAACAAAATACATAGCAATGACAGGCCACAGAACATTATTCTTCATCTGTGGTCCCCAACGAGTTGCGCAGCTCCTGCATCTCGCCCACCAACTGAAGGACCCTGACACTCAGTTGTGCCAGTCTGGCACGTGTGGTCCCTGTTAAAAAACTTAAATTAAAATATTGGTATAACCTTGTTGGGGTCATACTGCAGTGCCCCCCCCCCCCCCCCGTATGGTCCAAACACCTAAATCTGGACTTCAAAAGCCAGAGGGCTCTCGCCACCACGGGCCGGGTTTTGCATAGTGCCCGATTAGAGAACCTCTGGCCCACATTCTGCAGGCAAAGAACGGGCATCAGGAGCAAGGGCAGGAGTGGATATCCAGAATCCCCTGAAATAATTTAAAAATAATAACATAAAATACACATTCTAAGCTACAATATTGTTTAACATGTCATCAAGGGCTAAAAACAGCAATAAGTCATGAGTCATCAACTATATTCATTGCCATACAGTGAAAATGGATTGATGGAATGTGAGCAAACTTACCCAGGAGCTATCTACCAGATAATTCTCCTGACTCAAACTGACAAAATTAGCCGGAGCTCTGCAATATATATAAGCATCATGGGACGACCCTGGATGCCCTGCAAGAACACTGAGGAATCGTATAGCTGGACCAAAGACTGCACATCTTGCGGTTCCTGCAACCAAATATAAAATAATTACACAAAGCAAAGGTAACCGACTAAAACAATAACTCCTACAACAAATTAAGATTCAAGTTCAACAATCCAAATATAATTCACAAAGGACATAAGTCTAAAAAAGTATTGCAATTATATGGATGTGTGGGAAAATAAATGTTTACATGCTAAGGACTAATTAAGGTCAGCATTAAAATGCATCTATAAGGCATACATGAAATGTATTGATTCAGGTATGCATATGCTATACAATTTATGGCTTCGGCCATGCTGATACATGCAATGCCTTGGTGCTAAAGGCGCGCAGACTCCTCCACATAGCCGCAAAACCTGTTCAAAAATAACAATCCGAGCCCTCAAAGGTCCCATAAGTGGATGGGAAATGAAACGGATTTATAGGGTGGTGGTCCGTCGGAAATAAGCTCTCTGAATCAGATGGAAACCCAAACCAACAACGGAAGTTATCTGAACGAACGAAAAATGATCCGAACTAACGGAAATGTTCCGATTTGCTTCCGTTCATCGAAAGCGCATATACACATTTTCCCGAACGTTCGTACGAATGAAAAATGAACGAAAAAAAGCAAAAAAAAGATTAACACCCACCCAAACTTTCACAGACAGCTAAGGAAGTCCGGACGAATGTGTCTTTGAATCGAGGTTAATATTCATAACAACACTAGCTGGAAGCAGTCTGCTATTCAAATGATCGGCCATGTTGCTCCTTGGTGCTTTTCACTGATGCATTCAGTTAAACACACTTCAGCATTTGGGGCCTTATCAGTTATAATAACTGCTATAAATCTGAAAACACTACAAGCTCAATTGCCATTATGTGTCAGTTTACATTGGAACTGAATGAATTATCCGTTTCATATCCTACTGCTTCCTGTTGGCATTTTTATGAATATTGGGCAAAGGCTTTAGTAAAAAAAAGAAACACAGGCTGTTTGGGGGCATTGGGCTAGGGATAGAAGATGATAACATAAACTTCCTATCTGGGTATGGGTACACCTTAAATGCATGCATTGGTGCCCTTACTATTTGTTTGTAAATGAGCTGGTAATGGATACTGTACCTGTGCAAAATAATTCAGTTAGGTAAACATTTTTGTTTTAGAAATTTGGCAGTAACCGATCCTTAAGAATATGTTAAGACTCCTATTATGGGGGCCTCGCTGGCATCTGCAGACTTCTCCGAATTTTTCTCTTTTCCCATTATGGTGTTGTTACAAATGTATAAAAAGATACATTTAGCATACTTTAGCAAACTTCTGCGGATGTGTGCCAACCAAGACCAGATCTAGATCCTAGGACCGGATGCACTAACATGGCTGAGTGTTGTGGTTCCTTTGTATCCTTTGTATATATATATTTTATACTAATTGCCCTACTGACATACACCTCCCAGGTTAGGTATAAACTGGTCTGAGTGACTGCCATCCCTCCTTTATATATTTGATTCTGTGCAAGCACATGGGGTGGGGGGTCCAGAGCTGTATGAGAGAGACTTTGCGGTTATTGGGCAACCCCAGGTATGTCTCTCATAGATTAGAGAGTATGGGCTGCGCCTAAACAGAGGCACCTTGGCATCTGGTGGTGCAGCTTTAGTTTGCGAGCTAACAGGGCTGAAAGCACCTTTCAGATTTATGTATATTGATTGCCATGCTGCACCTCTCAGGTTAGTTATAAATTGGTCTGAGCGGCTGCCACCCCTCCTTTGTATATAAAAAGATCTCTGCCTCATTAAACAGATTCTCCCATAGAACTGATCCATTGCAAAAAAACAATGCAGAAGTATATTTTATGCAATAGTATATTTTAAAAATGATTGTTTCTCTGTGTGTTAAGTGAAAATTCAAGACACTCTTACACTTACATACCTTTATTTACCCACTACTTTGCCATTGTTCGCATTTACCCCAAAAAATGTCAGTATTTACTTTATTTACCTCTAGTTCAGCACAGTTGTGCAAAGACCTGCGAACACTTGACCAGTACTCCTGTTTTTACAGGGAATACTACTGTAATCATTGGTTTTTCAACCAAGATTGTCTCTTTAGTTCTTTTTTGCATTGATACCTGATATTTTGAGCTTAAAAGTCAAATAGTTAACTAGCATTTGAAAAATAACTAATTCGACTGTTTTTTAAACTCATTTTAAATTATTCAAATAATCATTATATTTGGCTTTCCAAACAATCAAGACATCCCTGAGACACCACACATATATTCGGAGACCCGTACCATGCTGACATAAGCTGTGTGTTTTCAGCAAGATTTCTTTAATTCTCATACCCAAATCTGCCACAGCAGTTTGTATGGGAGGAATCATCAAAGACTTACTGAAGCAGGCTCTCAGATGGAGGCAAGGGCACAAACACGGGATGGTGAGTTTTCCATGGTTCAAAACAATAACCAAGCTGTCAGTCTGACTGATCAAGCAGTGTCCACCAATTTTAGCTGAGTCTCTCCCTTTCTCAAATGTTACTCAGACAGCAACATTCTAACAGCTCTGCTTGCATGGCAACCTGGCCTGGCCAAACTTACTTTCCATATTCCCCAACTCACCAATATGGGTCTCTTTTTACTATAAAAAAAAACATATTCACCCTAAATTAACTAAAATGGTCTACAAAGTACTTATGAATTATACTATAAATAGTGATAGACGAACCTGAACTGCAAAGTTCGGGTTCATACCAAACTTTGTGAGTTGGGGTTCTCAAACCCGAATACGGACTTCAGTCATAAGTCCGTGTTCGAGTTCGGCTGCTTTAACTTAACCGGCCCTGCGATCCTCTTGCTGTCAGTGGCCCCAGCCGTGGCTACAAGAATATGGCCACTGGATCCCATGAGTGATACTCCAAGTGCCAGCACTGTCAGCTGGCTCTAGAACTATTCTCACTCATAGGAGCCAGTGGCCATCCTTCTCTAGCCCTGGCTGGGGCCGATTTCAAATGCTGCCGCTGCTGACCGGGGCCAGGGAGAGGGTCAAAGGGGCAGGTAAGTTACAGCTGCACTTCCTGCTGCACACTGTGCTCTGAGGATAGGATAGGGGGTGTGGCCACACTCTCTGCATATCTTCCAGGATGTGTTTACGGCTTGGAATGAGATCTCACAAGATCTTACCCTTCCCAGGCTCTCTATAAGCAAGTGGTATGTGCGCGTGTGGTAAGCCTGTGGAGTTTTAGTAAACAGGATGTGTTGCTGGATGATGCAGTGACCAGAGCACATGGTAGGTGAGCAAACTGGAAGATGGTGGTTTGTGAGTACCCTGTGTGCATAGTGCACCATTTGCTATTGGGGAAGTGGTCACTGAAGCAGTGGATCTCATCTGAGAGACTGAAAGGCATGCAGCAGTTGCCTGGAGGGACAAAACAAGGTGATTCACAGGAAGACTACATTTCCCCCAGGAGGAAGAGGGTGGGGAACAGAAACACCTGCTCAGAGGGTGGGGGACAGAATAATAAGTAAGTGACTAAAAACTTAAAATATATTAATTTTAGACGATGGGGAATAGTTTTTTAAGGGTTGCTGAAGGTCCAGTTTAAAGTAAGCAAAAATTCCCCATTTTAGATTAGAATTGTCTTCTTACTGGGACTAGACTAAATACCAAACACTAAACCTCTATATCACTATTTATCTTGGCCCAAACCACCATTATCTCTCTTTTTGGAGACAGGATTGTATCCTGTTATGGCAAGGCCAATGGTAATGCTGTGAGCGGGTGTGGGCTGGCCCCAAGTGTGACCAGAAAAATCCCTCAAGGCCTCTAAGCTCTCATTCCAAAATGAGCCACTGCTGTTGACGCCCTGGTTTCTATGATGATGTGTCTTTTGAGAACCTGGAAGCAAAATGATCAGCTGTTTCTTGGTTTCGGTTCTGTGTACAGCCCTTAAACCGGACCTTCACCATGATTTATTGAAAAGCCCAAACCATTATAAAACAATTCCCCAGCATCTAAAATTAATATATTTTGTTTTAAGTCACTTACTTATTATTTTTTCCCCCATTGGGCTGCAACTCTGTCCAGGACTTTAGGATACAGGCGCCGCCATTTTGACTCAGAAGTATCACACTTACTGAGGAGAGGAGAATGAGATTAAATACAGGGGGGCGGGTTATAGCTGTGCTTTGCTCAGACAGAGCAGAGCTGGGGTCAGGAAAAGGTCAGCAATCCCAGAATGCAGAGCAGCACAGTCAGAAGGCACTTCCTGTTTGCAGGCTGCCTGATGTTCTATGAGCCGCCATCTTGGATGTTTAAAGGCTCATAACATGCAGTAGTTGCAGGTTGGATGATTTTTAATGTGAGCAATCTGTATGTACAGGATGTGGGAAACATATAAGATAGACTCTTATTCAGAGTGAAGGACCGCTTTAACAGCTAATTCACTATTATGGAGTTGATTCAGAGCCCCTGACTTTCATTGACCACCAGGTGTAAATTTTCACCTGGCTCTGAATCAAGCCCAAGGTAGACAGTGAAAGTCAACAGCAGTTTTGCTCTACTAAAAAATGAGTGAGAATTCCCACCTGGCTCTGAATCGACCCCTATATGTGTTCAAATGGTGCACTTTATGGTCCATTCAGCACCAGGTGAGAAAAGTGACTCCTTTTTTTAGGAAATAAAACTTCCTCCCACTTTCATTGTCTACATTGGGGCTTATTCAGCACCAGGTAAAAATATACATCTGAGACTCCAACCGCTTAAAGGCAGAAAACAGAAACTGCTACCAAAATTCTGCCTCGGCCTGGAGGCACAGAGTCTAAGGGGTGGTCCTAGTCCTCCCTAGAGCCCCAAGTAAGTATATATTTGCTGCAGGGGCAATCCCAGGTCATGCCCGAGGAGTCAAGGGAAGATGTAGAAATAGGGGTACGTCGTGGTCAGGGATCACACTCACAGATGCAGTCCAGATGTGAAGCTGAAGGTCCAGGCTCAAAGGCAAAGGTTTAAATTCAAATGGGAAGCCGAGATTGTACAAGATAACCGAGCCAAGGATGATCGAGATAAGTCCAGATAGTGACGCAAGGTCATACACAGAGTAGAATTCCAAGCACCAGGTAAAAATATACATCTGGTTGCTGCATTAGCCCCAATGGGGATAATAAAAGTGAGAGGAAGTTTTCTCCCCTCAAAAATGGAGTGACTTTTCTCACCTAGTGCTGAATCGTCCCTTATGCCATAGTTTTGATTAGTTTCTCCATTTTGATATAAGAGCAGAAGGTAATACTGTATGTCTCTCTTCTACAGCAGAGGAGTATGGTTTATAGTCTTCACTGTTCCTCTATTAGAAATGTTAGCACTATCAGTTGCTGTAATATTAGGCGGGAAAAGTTTGGCCAATCCAAATTAAAATATTGTTTAGGGTATATATTTAAAGAGAAAATCTAAAATGCTTTCTTTAGCCTAACAGGCAGGTTTCCCTAGAGAACTTGTAGGATGTGCAATGGCCTAAGAAATCATAGAAAAGGTGGCAAGGCTAGCAGGAGTGAACACTGGTTACGAGGAAACTGAGACTCCAACCGCTTAAAGGCAGAAAACAGAAACTGCTACCAAAATTCTGCCTCGGTCTGGAGGCACAGAGTCTAAGGGGTGGTCCTAGTCCTCCCTAGAGCCCCAAGTAAGTATATATTTGCTGCAGGGGCAATCCCAGGTCATGCCCGAGGAGTCAAGGGAAGATGTAGAAATAGGGGTACGTCGTGGTCAGGGATCACACTCACAGATGCAGTCCAGATGTGAAGCTGAAGGTCCAGGCTCAAAGGCAAAGGTTTAAATTCAAATGGGAAGCCGAGATTGTACAAGATAATCAAGCCAAGGATGATTGAGATAAGTCCAGATAGTGACGCAAGGTCATACACAGAGTAGAATTCCAAGGGTTAATCCAAATATGAGAATCCACAAGAAGGAAAGGCCATAAATGAAATGGACCAATCTTAACAAAGGCAGGTTTCCACAGGAGCAAGGAGGCACAGATAGTGTTACATCAGATACTTCCTTTTAAAGTGCTCAGAGTCACAGGATTGGTTCTCTCTTAGTCAGCTGACAAATGATCCAGTTACCTAATTAGCCTGCTCTCCCCTAGTCAACTGATAAGCCCACTTGACTACTCAACACTCCCATAGCTCACAAGCACACCTGTGTTACCTAAATAACCTGTTCTCCCATAGTCAGCTAACTGCCACACCTAGCCAGCTCTCAAGCACACCTGACTAGCCCACTTTGCCCTAGTCAGCTGACCTGGATGCGGGATGGCCCCTGCAAGTGTGAGAGTGAGGCAGTACATCAGTTAAAAGCATGTGCTTGTAATGCATTCTTGTAAATCTACATTCATATCTGAAATTTTGACAGTGTACAATAGTTCTGATTTGTAATATATATATTTGTTATAATTTGTTTTACTGTGTTACTCAAAAAGTTATTATTTAGCTGCTTTTATCTCTAAGAACTTACAGTTAATTCCATGGTATAAAATTAATAAAACAATAAACCCTCATTACTAAAAAGTATAACCCTGCAGCTATTCCATCCGCCTATCCAGACTATGACCTTATTGGCTACATTAACAGAGGACAATTCCATCTAATTGTCAAAAGAGAATCCTTTGAAATGTTCACTAATATGCGCTGATGGGGTTCTTGTCTATTTATCAACTTTGCTTCATAGTCATTGTTGGTGTATTGAGAGCCAAAGAAAGGAAGATTAATTACCATTCACTCAGTCAGAATAGGCTATGTATTAATTTGAATTTGTGCTTCCATGAACTGTACTAGTCTAATCTTGCGATTTGAGTCAAATGTTTCACAAGTTATTATCCTTTATTACATGAGGTTAATATGTATCATTATCATTAGCTTTTATTACTTAAGGCCATGCCAGGTCACCTTTGGACTGAATAAAGATAACAATTCAAGAAGTGTGAGAGCAGAGAATACGGATACTGAAGGGATTACGTTCAGTGTTGTAAAGATTATTGAAAATCTATACGAAAAAATTGCATTTTTAAAATTCAAATGTAGTTTAATAAAAAGAATATATTGCACAATACAAAGAATTTATTCCACAACACCGCTGTGTCTTGCTTTTTTCCCACAGTGATTCCTTTCAAATCTTACTGAAGTACCCCTAAACAGATCACCTAGTGCTCTTGTCATCCCACTGAGGTAAAAATGGTTTGTTAAAGCCCATGTGTGAATTCAGATTCAGTATAATTTCTAATATTGCTTTTTTAAAAGAACACATAACTGTATTAAAGGCTTACATCCCTTATACTTCAAATATGAAATTCAAATTTTACTTTTCCTTTATCATGATAATATGCAAGATTGAAGCTCAACTTTGGGCAAAAAAGTTTAAATCAATTATGTATTTGTTAAAATTATTCAATTCATTTTAATACAACTGCTATAAGTACCACGTATATTAACTTTCCATTATCTAAAAAAGAATGAAAGACGTTATATAGAGGGTTCAGCAGGTTCTGTGCAATGTGCTGTCAGTCCAGCATGTTCTTAAACTGTTAATTAGTAATGAGCTGGAACAGTGTCAGGCTGGTATGGAAACCCTGGTGGCCTAAAAGTCCCTTGGACCCCTTACCAGATTAAAAAAAATGTACAGTTATAGCACCTTTCTTTATTCGTCCCCTGTAAGGTGGCATCCTCTCTGCATGTCTGCAGGGTCAGGGACTCTCACCTGGTTCAGCAGCCCCTCCTGCATCAAGCTAATGCAAGGCTGTGGGGCAGGGAGGTTTGTATACTGCAGAGGAGGGGCTTCTGTGGAATCCCCCCATTTGACTGTTGATGTCACTGGAGGGGAGGAACATGGAGGTAGATTCCACAGGAAGTCACACTGGGGGGATTCCACTGAGGCTTGTTTTGAACATGTTTTGTATCCCCAGTGCTTGCAGTTATTTTGTAACTTTTAAAATAAAATATCTCCCCTATTAAAAATAAGGTGCTTGATACCTGTAGAATTGTCCTATAACATGTACATGTAATTTTAAATAGTAGAAAATCTTTTTTTAATGTCACCATATTGTGTGCTGAGTGATACAAGCTCTCATGGTCTTTGGATAACCCCAAATGTGTTAGATCCTCGGGCTTTAATTGACGTTCCTACAGTAGCCCTTTAAGAGGCTGACAGATGATGGGAAAGTGACAGCATCTTTCACCCAAAAAGAAGAAAAGGCTGAGAATTGTAAAATATAACCAAACTTAATTACCATAAGAATAAACAAAGATGAATTATGATGATAGATGAACAGATTTGTATGCTTTTATTTAAGGCAAAATTTGTCCTTATGGGTAAGCAACAAGTCTTTACTTCTGATACTGTATTTTTACAGGAAGTGATAAAACCAATAAAAGCAGACCAATTGAGCTGATAGCATGTCATGTGTTCTCCCTATATCATTTTCCTGTAGTGCATAAGGCTGACAAGACTCAGAATATTATCAACGAAATGTGCTTATTAATGATATATTAAGAGATTGATGATGATGTAAACCTAACAATGCCCTGCCACCAAATTGAACATGTGTGTAGCGACTTCTCTAGAAAAATGTGTGTAGCGATTTTTCTCTTGCAGCCCTGGTTTCGGCAACAAGATTGGTGGGGAATTCTGCACGCTGCTTATTTGTCTTGATGAAGGACCCCAGAACATTGGCTGTACCATTGTATGTATTTATTCTTTGGAATACACATATTGGATTTATGATGTATTGGAATTTTGGCTATTTCTGCTCATTTGGACATTGCAGCACCACTGCAGGTCAGTGCATCTGACACCAGCTTATGGATTACAAATTAATGGTAAGTTCTGTGACACTGCCTGTAATTATGCACGCCGCTTGTAATCGGGGGATTCTGCACACTGCCTGTAATCGGGGCATTCTGCATGCTTCCTGTTACGGGGGAATTCTGCCTGCTGTATGTTATGGGAGCATTCTGCATGCTGCCTTTAATGGGGTGATTGGGGAGAAATTCTGAACATTCAGAGGACCAGATACTGGATATTCTGAAGACCAGACACTGGTTAAAGTGGACCAACACCCAGGATTTTGACTATCCTGGGTCTTGGTCCACTTCGGTGGGGCACCCCCGATCTGGGTGCCCCGCTGTGTGAAACCCCCCCGATCACCCGAAAAACTCACCTCTCCCCGCTCCCAGCGCCGACGGACAAGAGATTTGACAGCCGCGGACAAGCGGCTCCTCCGCCGCCGCCTTCCGCGCGTCACTCTTGACGCGGGCGCGCGCACGTCTAGAGGGGCGCGAGGGAGGTAAGGGGATTTGGGGTGTTTGGGGGGGTTTCACCCGCGGGACATCCCGATCTCGGATGTCCCGCGGGGAGGGAGGTGATCACGGGAGGGTGATGGTCCACTTTAATCTCAATCCACCTCCTGGTCCTTTGCTACCGCTGATACTCCTCTGGTCCTTGCTACCAGCAGGTACTACACTGCTACTACACTGCCACTAGTCATTGTCTGCTGTTGCTGATTGCCCCTGGTAACTTCAGACCACAGGTCTCTGATCCTCAGAACCTACTCCTCTGCTGTAGATCATCCTCTGCTCCTACTGATCATCCTCAGGTCCTTTTCACTTCAGGGCCCTCCACTGCTGCCAGTGCAGCCTCCAAGTCCTGTATGCTGCAGCCACCTGTAACTGGGAAAGTCACTGCCAGTCTATGTTGCTTTGCAGTAATGACAATGCTCCTGTAGACTCTAGTCTGTAGTCAATGGACACAAAGCTGAAGGGAACATAGACTGTAGTCTTTTGTGTAATATTGTTCCTACTTCTTGTCATTTCATTTTTCCATATATTTATCCTGCAGGCAAAATGGCTGCAGACACTCATTATCTGCTTAGGGTGGAAAGCTTGAATGATCCACAACAAGAAACACTTACCTCTCCACCTTTAAATGTCTAGCCTGACAAATAGCATAATTGGCCATCTATCAGAAAGGGTTAAACTGGACCTCCAGGCAGCTGTGTGCCCCTCCATTTCGGTGGTCAAGAAATCACTCACCTGCAAAGCACTGGATGCTAATCCCCTAGATATCAGCCTATGTCACTTTTATTCATTTGTGTAGTGGTTGATTTACTGGCTTAGTCACCCCAGTCAGTACAGCAGCGGTACACTCAGCTTTTTGTTGCAAATGGAGATATCCCAATCACATCTCTGGTGGGTGATGGACTAGCTCAGAATTGACCAGCCAATCACAGCAATTACTTATAGGGTCGTGCGGTCCTTTAAGGCATCGAGGGAAGACAACCTACTGTCAGTGACAGCAGCTCTGAATTCTGAATTCTTGGTCTGAATTCTTGGTCAACATGTTTTTAGTCTTTTTACACCATACGTCCATTTGCAGGAACTTACTTTTCAAATATGGCGTACAATTAGGTATGTATATGTCAGAAAAGCTGGTAAAATAATAACAAGTTGCTTGAGCTTTGAGGCTTTGTAAACAGAACCTCACATAAAGGGAATCCACCAGGGTAGGACAGCTCAGACTCCAGTATGGGGCTCAAGGGACCCATCCAGTAGTCCAGGTGTGAACCTTTCGATGGGGCCCTGTAATTTTAACTCAGTTGGATATAACCAGATAACTAAAGACTAATACTTTTTAAGGAGACAACAAAAGCTCAGGCATTTGAATTCTCTTTCTGGTACATCATGTCATATAAGCCCAAATCTGCTAAATAAGACGGAGGAGTCACAATGTTTTGGCCTCCGCAATCTTATGGCCACTGGTGCAGTTGCTACCCTTACACCCCCTGTAGTTATGCCCCTGGACCCAGCCACAAAGATGGTACCCCGGCCAGGAGCCCCCAATGGCAGGCCTGACATTATGCCGGCTGGCTCCCATGCTATTGCAGCTGGTTTTGATGATTGATGAAGGTGTCTGAGCCCCCTTAGGTTAGTTTGCCTTGGGGCACAATTTATTTAAAATGACAGCCTAGCAATTTTGTATAGGTTATGGGTGGCCGAGTCTATATAGTGTATATTGTGTCTGAGCCACCCATAACCAATAATGTAATAGCTAGGCTCCTTTTTGAATATTATATAGCACATATCGTTTATAGGGGGGTAGACATTGGTGCTGTATTGTGCTCAAAAATTCTAGATGGTGGCCCTGCTTATATATAAGTATTTTTTTTTTAATTCTTTATTTAGTTTTCAAATACAGTGTAATAAAATATCAGGGATACAGAAGGTTCAGAGTAAAAACAAAGATAACATACAGGTATTAGTCGCTCTGGTCTGTCATATGCCTGCTTAACCCTCCACATTCTTATGGTTTATTTGGCTCTAGAATATCCTAGTTGATCCAGGATTTCGCAAGTAGACACTGACAGCGTCTCTTTATTGTCTCCTGTCCCCACAGAAGTTTTTTGGCTTCTATTCAATTTTCTTGGCTCATAAAGCAAGCAAGTACTCAGATCTCCAGACATCCATTTGCTGTTTATCCGGATGTCTCAGTGATCTCCTCATCTTTCAGGTTGAATTTGTTTGGTTTGTCCTGATAATTTGGGGGTCTATTTGGGAGTTTCACGTCCAGGGCTAGGCCATCAAGAGAGAGTGAAGGTATAAGGGATAGGAAAAAAAAAAAGGGGAAGGGGGATGGGTATAGGCGGGGGGAAGGGAAGGGGGATGGGTATAGGCGGGGGGAAGGGAAGGGGGATGGTATAGGCGGGGGGAAGGGAAGGGGGATGGTATAGGCGGGGGGGTCCCCAAGTCCCTACTCCCAGGCGGGAACATAGCCAGATTGTCGCCTGAGGTCACATGACTATCATCCGCTTCAGGTTCCGCACTGGGTCTCAAGAGGACAAGGGTGCAGCGGGACAAGCAGCCGGAGGCCTGAACATATAACACGGGGTCCAGAGTAGTCGGGTCTTTTCCTCGTTGTCCTGAGCTGCAGCCATCAGCTCCTCCATTTCCCTTATTTTGTCCACCTCCCGGATACAGTCAAATTCTGTCGGGGCATATTCGGTCTTCCAAAACCTAGGGATTAGCATTTTGGCTGTGTTTATGAGGTGCCTTAGAATCAACTTTTTGTATGTTGTCACGATGCTAGTGGCGTGATGTAGCAACATGAGGGCCGGGCATAGCGGGACTTGTGAACCCACAATCTCATTCATAGTTCCTGTTATCTTCTTCCAGAAGGCTGTGACTTTAGGGCATGACCATACGATGTGTATTAGTGAGCCCTCTTCTGTTTTGCATCTCCAGCACATAGGTGAGGAGCTCGGAAAGATGGAGGCCAGTCGCTTTGGAGTGTAGTACCATCTAGATAAATATTTATAGTTTGTTTCCTGCACCTGTGATGAGATTGACGATTTATGGGTCTCTCCCTCTGACTGTGACCTGGTCTCTCCAGTTCCCTCTGGTAAGCAGTCCCAGACTAGTAGGTAGCCCCGGGTTCCCGATTACAGGGATCAGGGGTGACGGCCAAGGGGAAATCTCTCTAAGCCTCCTAACCGCGTCCCAAACACTGAGAGTCGCTTTGATCATTAGGTTAGGGCCTCCCCAGCGGTTTGAGGTCTCTGTTGCCCACGGGATCTCCTTCAATTGGGTTTCTACGCAGCTAGACTTCACGGCAACCCATTTCTTCGCCAATCTACTATTCTCTGCAGGTGTGCTGCCTGCCAGTATCTCTTTAGGTTTGGAACAGCCAGGCCTCCCTCCGTCCGTGGCCTCTGTAGAAGTCCAAATCGGATCCTCGGCTTCCTACCCCCCCAAATGAATTTTAGAAATAATGTATTCAGGTTCTTGAAGTAACTTGCCGGTATGCGGCATGGGAGGGTTTGAAATAGGTACAATATTCTCGGGAGGATTTTAATTTTTATGGCGCTCATCCTTCCCAACCAGGTAAGCGTAAGAGAGTCCCATCCTGCCAAGTCGGCCATGATTTTATTCAGCATAGGGACAAAGTTGTATCTGAAGACATCTTCGATGTCTTTTGAAATCTTTGTACCTAAGTAAGTTAACGTGGGTGATGACCACCTAAATGGAAAGGAGCACTTGATAAGGGATACTACAGTTTCTGGGAGTCCAACATTAAGTGCCTCTGACTTATCAAAATTGATCTTGAAATCAGAAAGCTTTCCAAATTTTTCGAATTCCCTCATGAGGTTTGGGAGTCCCACAACTGGGAGCGTAAGTGGAGACCTTGTGCTCTGTGTCTTGCACTTGAACTCCTCTCAGGTCCGTATTCTTTCTTATGTGTCTTAAGAAAGGTTCTACCACCAGGGTGAAGATGAGGGGGGACAGTGGGCATCCTTGTCTGGCCCCATTTGAGATCCGGAAAGGTTGAGAGAGGTGACCGTTTACATTTTGTCAGCTCTCACTCACCGTGTCCCCGTTCCCGCGTCGTCCCCGGGCGGCTGGCGGTGCGGCTCCCGGCCCGAGGTCCTGGCCGTGCGGCGTCTGCTCGGGCGGAGGCGGCTCGAGCGGTGCCCAGCTCGGCCACGTCCCCCGCTCTCAGCTCCGGCTCCAGTCGGCGTGCTCGCACGCGGGCACGAGCACGTGTGCCTTATTCCCTCCGGCGGCGCTGTTCTGTGCGCGCCCGCCGGAGGACTAGTTTAAAGGGCCAATGAGCCCTAGTCTTCAGTGGGGCTTACGCCCCCCTCCTTGTCTGGGCCAATGAGCCCATAGATGGGCTTGGGCTACTCCCATGGTCTCCCAATTAATTACTAGTTCCTAGTTAGCACCAATCACACACTCACCTCCCATCATATCTGTTCCTATAAAGGTTTCACCCCATCAGTTACTCAGTGCCTGAGATAGCGCCTTGTACCTTGCTTTGTCTTGTGATATACTGTGATTGATCTCCGTTGCCGACCCCTGCCTGAACCGACTATTCTCGATCTGATCTCCGTTGCCGACCCCTGCCTGAACCGACTATTCTTGATCTGATTTCCGTTGCTGACCCCTGCCTGAACCGACTACTCTCGATCTGATCTCTGTTGCCGACCTCTGCCTTGTACCTTGACCTCGAGCTGCCTCTTTCCTCTTTACCGCTGCGATCTCTGACTTCCCCGTGTCAACCTCTGGCCTGTCTCTGGACTTCCGCTACACTCGCTCTTAGCCATTGGTTCTTCAGACCTCTAAACCAGTAAGCTCTCATCCTTTGAGCCATTGAAGTCCTGGGGGCAACCGATCCCGGGCAGGCGTATTTTGCGTCCCGGCAAGCGGGGGCTCCTACAGGTGAAGCTGGCTGCGGAGATTGGGGGCTGAGGGTTTACCTAGAGGGCTGGAGTTACCAGAGCGTGACATTGTCACAGGCCCCAGATGGATGACCTGGTACAGCAGGTGCAAGCTATGGCCACGGCGATAAACCAGCTCGCTCAAAGAGTGGCCACTCAGGAGTCTCGTCAATTACCGGCATCCTCTGTACCACCTCATATCTCTGAACCAAAGATTCCTCTGCCTGAAAATTTTTGGGAGAACGAGTAAAATTTTCCAATTTTAAGAATGCCTGCGAACTGTATTTCAAGCTGAGACCCATCTCCTCAAGCACAGAGTCCCAACGAGTAGGCCTAGTAATTTCTCTGCTTCAAGGAGACCCGCAGTCCTGGGCCTTTAGTTTATCATCTCATGATACTGCCCTACAATCCGTTACAGCATTTTTTAGTGCTATGGGCGTTTTATATGCTGATCCTGATCAACAATCTACGGCAGAGAATAGGCTTCGGGCCTTAAGACAAGGACGGAATTCGGCTGAAGATTATAGTGCTGAATTCCGCCACTGGGCTATCAAATCTAGGTGGAATGATCCCGCTCTGTGTAGTCAGTTCAGGGTGGGGCTGTCGGAAAGCGTCAAGGATGCTTTGGTCAGTTTTCCTCCACCTGCAGACCTGGACCAACTAATGCAGGTCTCCATTAAAGTAGACCGACGTCTTAGAGAGAGGGCTAGGGAAAGAGCCAGGGCTCCCACGTCCCTCAGGTCCTTCCAGAGTCTTAGTTTCCCGGCTACCCGTGGGGAAAATACCTCATCTTCTTCCCAGGAAGAACCCATGCAATTAGGGAGAACCCGGTTATCCCAAGAGGAAAAGCAGCGTAGGCGATCCAAGGGGTTATGCCTATATTGCGGGAATTCGGGTCATTTTGCTGGGTCCTGTCCAAACAAGGGGAAACCGGCGGAAAACTTCCGCACCTAGATCAGGAAGAGAGTGCTGATCTAGGTAAGTCAGTTTGCAACTCTCGCCAGAACAAGATGCTCGTGCCTGTTGACTTGTTTTGGGGATCCTCTAAGCAGACAGTTTCCGCTTTTATTGACAGTGGGGCGGCGGGAAACTTTTTGGACAGGAGTATGATCTCCATTTTAGGTATCCCTTTAGTTCTTCTTGAAAGATCCCTACAAGTTTTGGCTATCAATGGGAAGGCTATCCAGGGGGGACCAATAAATACCAAGACCCCACCTCTTCGGTTAATTGTTGGCTCTTCCCACTCTGAGTTCTTAGAATTCCTTATCTTCGACTGCCCAGAAACTTCGGTGGTTTTGGGATACCCCTGGTTACAACTCCACAACCCGGTGTTAGATTGGCAGGCTGGGGAGTTGATTAAGTGGAGTGATCATTGCAAAAATCACTGCTTTACTACAGGCCTCAGAAGTGTGCAATTTTTACCTCAGGGTTTACCACAGCCATATGCAGACTGGGTTGATGTCTTCTCTGAACGTTCTGCTGATACCTCCACATCGGTCTTATGACTGCCCTATTAACTTGCTACCTGGCACGATTCCCCCGAGGGGAAAAATCTATAATCTTACTCTGCCCGAGGAGCAAGCAATGAGGGAGTACATTACCGAAAATTTAAGGAAGGGATTTATTTGTCCCTCTACTTCACCTGCTGGAGCCGGGTTCTTTTTTGTAGAGAAAAAAGATGGCGGCCTGAGACCATGCATTGATTATCGAGCCTTGATAAGATTACTGTTAAGAACCGATACCCCTTGCCCTTGATTGGAGATCTGTTCAATCAAGTCATAGGGTCCCGGATTTTTTCCAAGTTGGATTTAAGAGGGGCATACAATCTGATTCACATCTGGCAGGGGGATGAGTGGAAAACTGCATTTAAAGACGGCCATTACGAGTACCTGGTCATGCCTTTTGGTCTTTGTAATGCGCCAGCCGTCTTTCAAGATTTTGTTAATGATATATTCAGAGAGTATCTCGGTAGATTTGTGGTCATCTACTTGGACGATATTCTCATCTTTTCTAATTCTTTGTTGGAGCACAGACGCCATGTTAAGTTGGTGCTACAAAAATTAAGAGAGAACAACTTATATGCTAAACTTTCTAAATGTGTGTTTGAAGTCACCACTGTTCCCTTCCTATGGTATGTTATTACCAGCCAGGGTTTGGAGATGGATGCGGATAAAGTTTCGGCGGTTCAGGATTGGGTTCAACCCAAGACTTTAAAAGAATTACAACGTTTTCTAGGATTTGCAAATTTTTATCGGCGTTTCATCAAGGGCTTCTCCCATGTTGTAGCTCCACTTACCAACCTGACCCGTAAGGGTGCTTTTCCGGCTAACTGGTCTCCCTCTGTCTGTGAGGCCTTCCTGACCTTGAAATGAGCCTTCACTTCGGCACCTGTGTTAGTTCATCCAGATATTCAAAAAGCCTTTGTTATTGAAGTAGATGCTTCTGAGCTGGGAGTGGGTGCAGTATTGTCACAATATTCTGGTAACCCTGAGCGCCTACATCCATGTGCCTATTTTTCACGTAAATTCAGTACCGCGGAACAAAATTACGATGTTGGTAATAGGGAATTATTAGCTGTTAAACTGGCATTTGACGAATGGCGACACTGGTTGGAGGGTTCATTGCATCCAATAACTGTGTATACCGATCACAAAAATCTCGAATACATCGGTTCTGCCAAGAGGCTGAACTCTCGTCAGGCACGTTGGGCATTGTTCTTCTCGCGCTTTAATTTTATAATTACTTTCAAGCCGGGTGTAAAAAATACTAAAGCTGATGCTCTATCTCGCATGTTTGGTGAATGTAAGGATCGGGTTGATACTGGTGAACCTATTCTACCCACGGGTTGTGTGGTCGGGGCGTTACTTCCTGATCTCTCCAATACCTTGGCGCCGTTTCAAGATGAATCTCCTAGTGAAGTTCCCTTGGGGTGTCAGTTTGTTCCGCCGCACCTGCGTTCAGATGTAATTCGCGAATTTCACGACGCTAAAACTGCAGGTCATTTGGGTAACCGTAAGACGTTAATGCTAGCCTGACGTCATGTATGGTGGCCTTCCATGAGACGCGATGTTACTGCCTTTATCGACGCTTGTTCAGTTTGTGCGCGAAGTAAAGGGGTTCACAAGGCCCCTAGTGGGGGTTTGGTTCCACTTGAAATTCCTGCTGAACCATGGACTCATATTTCAATGGATTTTATAGTAGATTTGCCTCCCTCACGTGGAAATACTGTAATTTGGGTGGTCGTGGATTGTTTCAGTAAGATGGCACATTTCGTACCTTTGCCCAAGCTTCCTTCGGCTCCTGAGCTCTCGCGACTATTTACTTCGCACATTTTTCGTATCCACGGTATTCCGTCTAATATAGTGTCTGATCGGGGTGTCCAATTTACTTCGCGGTTTTGGAAACACTTCTGTTGTCGGCTGGGTATTCAGATTTCTCTTTCATCTGCCTATCATCCCCAGTCTAATGGGCAGACAGAAAGAACAAATCAAACTTTAGAACAATACTTAAGATTTTATGTCTCTGATGCGCAAGCGCAATGGGCGGAATTTATTGATTTTGCTGAGTTCGCTTACAATAACGCACCTAGTGAGAGTGCTAAGGTATCTCCTTTTTTTTGTAATCTGGGGAAAAATCCTAGAGCCTCTTCCCTTTCAGGGTCACCTTCCGATTTACCGGCATTGGAGGAGTGGCTTCAGGAACGGAGGGATATTTGGGCGCGCGTTCAGGAAAATCTAGAAACTATCGGCTTGAGGTACAAGAAATTTGCTGACCGCCGCAGGTCACAGGAACCTGTTCTTTGGGTAGGCGATCTAGTTTGGGTCTCCACTAAAAATATTGCGCTCTGTCAACCCTCTAGTAAATTAGGGCCAAAGTTCATTGGTCCTTTTCCGATTATCAAGAAGTTGAACAATGTGTCTTTTAAAGTTCAACTTCCGCCGTCTATGAAAATACCTAATTCTTTCCACGTTTCGCTGTTAAAACCAGCTAAGAACACTCCTCCTGCTGGTCCTTCGCCAATTCTGATTGATAATGAGCCTGAATATGAAGTTAATAAGATACTGGATTCACGTAAAGTGCGGAATTCTTTACAATATTTGGTTGACTGGGTTGGCTACGGTCCAGAAGAAAGGTGCTGGGTAGCAGAAAGGGATGTTCATGCCAGGGCTCTGGTAAAGAAGTTTCATCATGACAATCCGGGGAAACCGGGTGAGGGTCCGGAGGCCCCTTGTGAAGGGGGGGGGGTAGTGTCAGCTCTCACTCACCATGTCCCCGTTCCCGCGTCGTCCCCGGGCGGCTGGCGGCGCAGCTCCCGACCCGAGGTCCTGGCCGTGCGGCGTCTGCTCGGGCGGAGGCGGCTCGAGCGGTGCCCAGCTCGGCCACGCCCCCCGCTCTCAGCTCCGGCTCAAGTCGGCGTGCTCACGCGTGGGCGCGAGCACGTGTGCCTTATTCCCTCCGGCGGCGCTGTTCTGTGCGCGCCCGCCGGAGGACTAGTTTAAAGGGCCAATGAGCCCTAGTCTTCAGTGGGGCTTACGCCCCCCTCCTTGTCTGGGCCAATGAGCCCATAGATGGGCTTGGGCTACTCCCATGGTCTCCCAATTAATTAGTTAGCACCAATCACACACTCACCTCCCATCATATCTGTTCCTATAAAGGTTTCACCCCATCAGTTACTCAGTGCCTGTGATAGCGCCTTGTACCTTGCTTTGTCTTGTGATATACTGTGATTGATCTCCGTTGCCGACCCCTGCCTGAACCGACTATTCTCGATCTGATCTCCGTTGCTGATCCCTGCCTGAACCGACTATTCTTGATCTGATCTCCATTGCCGACCCCTGGCTGAACCGACTACTCTCGATCTGATCTCTGTTGCTGACCTCTGCCTTGTACCTTGACCTCGAGCTGCCTCTTTCCTCTGTACCGCTGCGATCTCTGACTTCCCCGTGTCAACCTCTGGCCTGTCTCTGGACTTCCGCTACACTTGCTCTTAGCCATTGGTTCTTCAGACCTCTAAACCAGTAAGCTCTCATCCTTTGAGCCATTGAAGTCCTGGGGGCAACCGATCCCGGGCAGGCGTATTTTGCGTCCCGGCAAGCGGGGGCTCCTACAGGTGAAGCTGGCTGCGGAGATTGGGGGTTGAGGGCTTACCTAGAGGGCTGGAGTTACCAGAGTGTGACACATTTACTCTAGCCTACGGTCCAGAGTAAATTCCCAAGATAAACCTTTACGCCTTCCCTTGTATCCCTATATGTTTCAACACTTCAAACGCGTAGTTCCAGTCTACCTGGTCGAATGCTTTTTCAGCGTCTGTGGATAGCAACATCACCAGGGAGTTATCTATCCGTGACCGTATAAGGTTTAGGGTCCTGATCGTGTTATCCCTGGCTTCTTTGCCAGGGATGAACCCGCATTGATCTTTCTCAACTAGATCCGGTAGGTGGATTGCCAGCCGAGTTGTGAGTATTTTGAGATCTACGTTTAGTAGCGAAATAGGGTGGTAGCTTTTGCAGCTCAACGGATCCTTCCCTGCTTTATGGATAACTGTGATGTGGGCTTCCAAAGCTTCTGCTGGGAATGCCCCAGTAGCATCCTCCCTTCCAGTGGCATTAAGGGCCCGAAGGAGGTGCTTACTCAGGATACCTTCAGACTTCCTATAGTATGCAATAGTTAGCCCGTCAGGCCCCGGGGATCTACCATTTGGTGTGGACTTTATTGCTTGGTGTAATTCAGCTCCCGAGATTGGTTCTTCCAGCTTGGCTATTTCTTTATCATCAAGTCGCGGCATGCCTGAGGCCACAATGTATTGCCGTATCTTGGACATGTCCCTTTGGGGATTCCCCTCCTCCTGGGGGCATAGGTTATATAGCCCGCGGTAATATTCCTGGAATACTCTAGCGATGTTGTCAGGCCGAGGGACACCCGCCTTCAGAGTAAACCCACAACCCCCAATCTCCGCTGCTAGCTTCACCTTTAGACAAGCCCCCGTTTGCCGGGACGCTTTATACGCCTCGCCGGACACGGTTGCCCCCAGGACTTAATAGCACAAAGGATGTGAGCTTACAGGGGTTGAAGGCAGATGAACCAGAGGCCAGACTGGGCAATGTCGGGTAAGTACTGGAAACAGTTCGGGTACTTCGGGAACAGGTAATACTGGAAGCAATTCGGGTGCTCAGGAGAATTCAAGCGTAGTCAGACGTCAAGCCAGGGGTCACAACGGGAGGTCAGAGAGCTGCGCAGTACAAGGGATGAGATGAAGACGTGGTCGAGATTCAAGCAGATGGTCAATAACGGTTTAAACAGGCAATCACAGGAACAATAACAAAGCCAGCTAAACGCTATCACAGGCACTGACACACTGAAGAGGTAATCCCTTTATAGGACTGAACCTGGCTGGATTGGACAGGGAGGCAGTGACTGTGATTGGTGCACTTTGGATCTGTGTGCTGACTGGTGCACTTTGGATCTGTGGTTTGATTGGTGCACTTGGAGAGCTCTGGGCTGATTGCCCCAGCTAAACTCCAAAGGCATACTGCCCAGAACTGCACCTCCTAGGTTTAGCTCTTTTAAACAGCCTCCAGTGGCCACTCTGTGTATAGCACCACCTGAGGACATAAGCTGACTGTACTCGCGCGCAAGCACGAGTAGAATGACAGTGGACGAGGGAGGAGGGGGCGCTCGGCGACACGCGCGCCGCTGGAGCTGGCATCTGAGGCAGAAGCGGCTGCTGGGCAGGAGAAACCCTGGCCAGTTGCCTAGGGACACCACGGGCATGGACTGAAGGCAAGTCATTCATGACAGATGTCTATAGTTTTGTGCCATTTCTGATGTTTCTCATCGATTATTGCCTCGATAAACTTGATGGACTGCTGCTTTCTCAGAGCTCTGGCCAGCAGTGCTCCTCTAATTTCCCCACTCATAATAAAATCGCTTACACCTCTTTATGGCAAACGCTGCCTTTCCTAGCAGTAGTGAGTTTAGTTTCTCCCTGCATGTTGTCAGGTCCCTTAGAGACTCTCGTGCCTTAGTTTCTTTATGTTTCTTTTCTAATTCCTGTATTTGTGAGAGTAACTGGTCCCTTTGTGTAGTGTGGGCTTTTTTCAGTCTGGTTGCGTGCTGGTTGCAGCTTTGTGTGCTTGCCATACTGTCATTGGTGTAAATTCCCCCGGACAGTTCAGTTTGAATTATTCGGTTAAGGTTGACTGTGTTTCTTGCAGGAAAACGATTTTTACCTTCAGTCTTCTCAGTTCTGATATCATGGCCGATCTCTTTTCAGGTACATTGAGGCCCCTACAGTTCAGGGATACCGCCCTTACGTCCGCTCCCGACGGGTGACAGCCCCAGGAGAAAAAGAACATATATATATATATATATATATATATATATATATATATATACTGTATATGCCGTAAATAGTTGTCCGTGCTATGCGGGTAGATACGACGCAGGGTCGGGGACTCCAGTGATGTTGGGTGGGGAGTAGGGGAAAGGACAAAGATCGGGGTGGGGGTAACGAATCAGAAAATGTTAACTTTTTAGAAAGGAACAAAACTCCGGAGAAACCCAAGGAAAAAGTTGGGTCAGTTAAGGTCAAGGTATAGACTTCCCTAATATAGGGAGGTCTAGCCCAGTGTCCCCTAGGGGAGTCTCCGGCAGCTTCCCCCAGAGGAGCACCAGGGTCACTAGGGGAAAATGGATGCCAAGTTAAGAGGAGCCAGAACCAGCAGAGCAACTATAGATATAACTCTCGATCTAAACCTTTGCAGCCGGCATCCCTCTCCACCCCCAAAACACATCAGCAGCTGAGCAGCAACATTAAATACACTAAACAGTTTAAATATCTATGTCACAGTACTTTGTCAAGTGGTTACCAGTTCTCCCGTCTCCCCTCTCAAGGGACATCCCCTCCAACAGGGCCCATCTCCTCACCCACACCAGGTGACCCCTCCACCCCTGTCTAGTCCCACATCATCTACAGGAGGCTGGGCCAGTCCCCCGCCCGAGGGGGGAGAGCCCCCAACAGCACTTCGAGCGGCGCCCTCAGAAAGGGGGCCCCCCAACCCAGGGGCACCCCATGCCCAGGCAGACACAGTCTCCCAGCGCGGGGCACTCCCATCACGCCCCCAAACCAGGGTACCCCCCAGAGCAGGGGGGGCCCCCACTCTGGCGAACAGTCCCCCGGCCCTGGAGGGGGCCCCTGGGAGCGCTCGCCATTCAGAGCCGTGCGGCCGCCAGCACTAACAGCGCCGCCACTCACGGAGGTATGTCAATCGCGGTCCATGCAGGTGCCGCCTAGTCGACATCCAGTCACCCCCCGGTGAGGGGCGGCCCCCAGACCAGGACCCGGCCACGCAGGATGCCTGAATCTACATGCCCAAAGGACCCTTGGCACCAGCTACTCCCCTTTGATTAAATATGAGAGAAGATCCCCAAGGGCTCACCTCATCTATTATCGCCCATGACGCGAGCAGAGGATGCACATGAGGCACATCAGGGGAGGGAACGGTGACCTCAGCTATCATGAGAATAATTCAGCTGCAATTCATCTTTTGTATAGGACCGCCTGCTGCCCTGCCCCATGACGACCGGGGATCACCTCCACTCGGGGGGCGATTCATGTCTCGGACGGGGACCCCAAACGCCCCACAATTTCCAGACGAGCCATCAGGTCTCACGGGGGGTACCCAGAGCGTCCCCGCCCGAGCCAGGATGCCACATTTGCTCCGTGGGTCAAGCGGGCAGGACAGCAGGGCCCCGCACAGTCATAGTTATAATATCAATCAAGGTCATAGCCGTAATAAAGTGGAAGGGGAGACAGGAGAAACATCCAGTTCAACTGGGCTTTAGCTTTGTGTATAGTTACCCATTGCTACTTCCCCTCGCCCGCGTAGCTCCGATCGGATCTACTCCGAGTCAAGGAACAATCCGCATCTAGGCGGCGACATGACCAGCGGGCCAGTATAATATGTCCACCTGGGAGGCCCCCCAGGAGTAGGCCACTCCCCATTGGGGGGTAGCCCGAATCCCATGACGGGTAGCAGACACCACGACAGCCCGACGGGCCACGCGCCCGCCTGAGTCGGATGTCCCAGCTCTTTTTAGGCAAGCGGGTGAAGTGAAGCGACAGGGCCACACGTGGACATAACAGTAACTTTGGTTATAACAACGATCCTAACTCAGGAAAAAGTGGTAACAGGAAGTACAACTAATCAAACCGTAATTCTAGGTGTTTCATGTGTCCCTGTTTCACTCAACTCATTCGTCTCCTCGTTCACCGTTGATGGGGACTGGATCTCTTCCCAGATCCAGACCAGGTCACCGCGCTGGTCTGCGTCGCTCCCTTTCACGTCTCCTAGGGCGCTGCGGGAGCAGGGCTGGCCCCCGTCAAGTTCTATGGCTAGCCAGTTCGGGACAATAATGGGAGCTGCTCCCAGGAACTCGAATAGACCTTCCAGTTGCTCTTGCGTCTTCAGGGCGTATGTTCTGTGGTCTTTTGAACCAGTAGCTGGAAGGGGTGCCCCCATCTGTAGGTCGCCCCCTGTCGCTGTATTAGATCAAGTAAAGGCTTTAGCATTCTCTGCATTTGGAGGGTTCTGCGAGATAAGTCCGGTAGCAGGGTGATACAGGCTCCATTTAGGTCGCTGGGGCCTTTGCTCCATGCCGCTCTCATTAGTGCCTCCTTAATTTGAAAGAAGTGTATCCTGCAGATAACATCCCTCGGCCTGTTGGGGTCATTACTTACAGGTCCCAGGGCTCGATGAATCGGGTCGATCTCAATCCGTTCCTCTGGTGGGCGCTCTAACAATTTGTTAAACAGTCCACATGTTATTGGCTTTAGCTCTGCTGGGCCCACCGACTCGGGAATGCCTCTCAATAGTATATTATTTCGGCAGTTTCTGTTTTCCAGATCATCTTGCTGTGCTTGGAAGTTGGAGAGCATCCTGCGTGTGGCTTCTTGTTCGCGTTCTAACGCTTCCACTCTAGCTTGGATTATCGTCTGCGCAACCGAGTTAGTTTCTACACTGTTGGATAAATCTGCCATAGAGTTCTGCATGGATGTTATCTCTCTACTGAAAGTGTCCTCCATTCTAGATATGTAAGATTCGAAGTCAGATCTTGACGGTAGTGTTTTGAGGGCATCAGTGATATTGCATCTTACTGATTCTGCTATAGCTGAGATCAGTGTGTGGGGCAAAGGTGTTTCAAAGGTATCCGCTTCAGCATGTGCGATCGGCCGCTCCCCCGGCATGGGGCGCCTCATCTCCTCAGTGTGTGGGAAGGCCATGGGGATGTGGGGTCCCGGTGAGAACTCCACCAGCCTGTCTCCAGAGCATCTGGTCGCCTGGGCCCAGGGGGACAACACTGGGCATCCCATCTCTCCAGAGCTATCCAAGGCTAAGGGGCTGTGGGGTTCGGGTAGGGACACGGAACTCTGCTCCCACTCTATTAGGATGCTGTTAGGATATCTGGTTGTCTGGCTCTCAGTGATCCGCTCGCTGTTTTCTTCCTTTAGTAGTGGGTGGTGCAAGGGGTGTACTGTGGTGCTCTGCCCCTTTAAGAGATACACCCCCTCAGGTGGGCTTTCATATCTGGGCTACTGCTCCCTTAGTGCCCCCTGCCCCAGAGCCATCCGTCCTCTTCCTTCTGCCTCGCAGTGGATCAGAGCCTCTGTCATCAGCCCTCCTCCCCTGGCATGTGTCTTCTCTCACCCTCTGGGGTGACTCACCTCTCCTCCGCCCTGTGATTACTGTTTGAGCAGTCTCCCCGCTGTCTCCGGACTGGCTCCCCGGTCCTACCCCGGCCTCCGTTGCTCTGTATTTGCAGCGTCGGGTCCCAGCAGCGCTGCCGCGCCATCTTGCCTCGGTTCGTCCTGCACTCCATTCCGCCCGGCGTCTCAGTCAGTGAGGTCTCCCTCCTCCTCTCCGGCGAGCAGGAGGATGCCGCTCCAGCCCCCTCCTCCTCGCAGCATCGCCTTGGAGGTGAGTCAGGCGTCGCTGGGGCAGAGAGCTGCGGTCTCTCCTTCTCCCCCGATCCTCCACTGGATTCCGCCATTGCCACCGGCGGCGATCTGGGGCTCTCCGACCCCGAGGCACCAAAATATGCTGAGATGGGGTTCCTCTGGTGGGGTTTCGGTGTGCTCCTGGTTTTCCTCTTTTTGGACATCTTTTGAGGTTGCTGCTCACTTATTATAAGGTATCTATGGGGGATTAAATAGGGAGCCTCGTGCTCTTGGTTCCTACTCCTCCATTAGCAGGCAAGTATTTTTTTTTATTATTATTAAGAAAACAAATTTTTTATTTTAAAGATTTGTTTGAACAAGGCTTGACCTTTTTTTTAGCAAGCAAGTAACACAGCATAAAAAATCTCAGCATGAAAAGTACCCAAGGCTTGGATTAATGTACCCTGTCACTTAGCAGTCAGTACTAGAAAGCAATACCAAAATAGACGATCTAGACAAATCAGCTCTTCAGCAGCTGTTGTGTTTTCTGTTTTGCTTACGCTAGATACTTCATGCTTCATATTCTCTGAAAAAATAGGATGTGAATTGATTTTCATATTATCTAAGCAATGAAGACATCGAATTATTCCTGACATCCTCTATTCTGATTTTTGATTTGTAGGCCAGCTATGCTCTGCAGCTGAAGCAAATTACATCAACAGAAATGCTGATGTGACCACAAGTTGACAAAGGACATGATTTCTGCGTAAAGAAAAGAAAGTGCAGTTTATGAGATGCTATGTAATAATGTTGTTTAACCCACAGATTCTGCATTTTAAGTATATTTTATTCCAATCTTCTCATCATTTCATTGTTTAAAGACTTCTAGAAGTGGAAATAGAATAAAAGCTATGGAATTAAAAATTGTTCTAAACCCTTTAATAGCTCAGCTGCAAGCTCCATTGTTTATCTAATTCATTGTGTGATTGAACCGATTCATGTGACTGTCTTAATTTAGCTTCCGAGTTTGCAGTCTGATATTTTAAAAGTTTTTGATCTGAAGAAAAAAAGTGTCAAAAATGGAAATGGATAAAAAAGCTTTTAACGCTTTGTGCAGGAGCAGTTGAACATGTCCATAAAACAAAAGCTCTGATTTGTTTTGTGAATCATCAGGTCCTCTTTTCTTTTTTCATTTTTTTTTTTCGCTGTTAGTGTCCTGTCATTAATCTTTCATAAAAACATTCTGTCTTGTAGGAATTAACTTAAACAATGTAAAACATGTCTACTTAAATGAAACACCTAAAATTATTCACTTGCTCTTTTGTTCCTTGCGCAAACTCCATGATGCCACACTAAACCTTTATAGCTCCTAATCTGTATTGGCCCCCCCTAATAATGAGCGAAACATTCAAGATTGGATTTGAGTGCTACTCAGACAGTTTTGTAGTTTGGTATTCTTTCTAGTCAGAATAATTTCATGTCTAAATGAAAGTGCTCCAGTTGCCATAAAAAAAGAAGACTAACACCAGGGTCTCCGATCCTTTGGAAAGCAACCACAACATATACGATTATGCGTAAACTCATCTGTTTATTACTCCCTGCTGTCAGGTATGTTTTTTTTATAATGAAACAAAACTGTCCAAACATTATCCCTTTTTGGTGGGCAAATGTTTCCTCTGTTTATTGTATAATGAATGTGGATTGATAAGGACATATACATGTGTTTTTGAGTATCCCGTTGTGTAAAAGGCTTTATTACAACTATTCACTAGTTTGGATTTTTGCATGCCCATTAGAGTGGAGCCAATTAAAAACCAGGAAGGATACTCAACACCTAGAATACACCATTGGTTAAGGCAAGCATTTCAGGTGGAGGTTTCCAATGGCTAAACGCTAATGTTTGTGATCTAAATATTATAATTGTAAATTGCAGAGAAAAGAGCAGTTCATTTAGCTTTGTTTCCTTTTCCAATAGAATCATCTAAGAGGATTTTGGAGGTCATAAATTGTTTTTGTGTTTTCATGGAGAAAGGTTTAGGGGGTCCTACCCAAACAAACACCTTACCCTAAAAAGCCTAACACTAATGGATGAGATGTGCACTGGACCTTGGAACACAAAGATTGCAACAGACACAGCAGGACTTTGGGAGTTATTCAGCACAGGCACATGTCAGTAAAAACTTTTATGTAGCAATCCCATGACCCACGACCAGTCTGAGCCTTGCTCCATTTATTCCTTCCTAAGCTAACCTGATGTCATAAAAGCAAAAAAGCTCAATGGAGGCCACACCCCAGGTTTTCAATGGATAAATGTAAATGTTTATGATCTAAATATTCTAAATGTAAATAAAGTTAAAAAGAGCAGTTCATTTTGCTGCTTTTCCTTTTCCAATAGAATCATCTAAGAGGCCTTATTTATGATGTGCTGCATTTAGAATCTTCTCGTGGCTATAGCACCAGTTTCAGAGCACCAGGCATTTTTGTCTTGGACTACATTGGTGCTAGCAGTCGCTAAACAGAATGCTAACTAATTACCTTTTATTATTGCAAAGTTTTAGTGGGTCCTATCCCAACAAACATCTTACCCCAAAAAGCCTTGTCACACAAAGATTGCAACAAATGCAGACACAGCAGGACTTTGGGCTTCATTCAGCACAGGCCCATGCCTCTGTAAAACTTCCCTTCTGTCGATCCCATGGCACATGTACAGGTCGCCGACCAATCTGCGCCATGCTCCATTCATTCCTTTCTAAGCTGACCTGATGTCAGATAGACAAGAAAAGATCGATGAAGGCCAGACCCCCAAACACACTACCCGGGTACGCCTCTCAGCTAACTGCATAGCGGGCATGCAGCAATGGGATTGACAGCTACTGGAAGTGAGTATACAGGCCAGTAACTGGTGTTTTCCATAGCAGGGCATCATAAAGAGAGATGTCCCTGGGATAAGGAAATTGTTGTTCCACTTTAAAGGTCTCCAGGGCTTGTTTGAATGTCTCAAGAGGCCTGTGGTTGGAACATTTTTTTTCTGCACATGACAACTGATTGACCAGGGCTAAGTGGGTTGAAGTACTTTAGGAAATCATAGATTTTTTTCCAAGGCAAGGGGTGCATGGGGGCACAAAAGGCATCCTTTTCTGTGATATACTGTACGCTTAGACAGGATGCCGAGACAGCAAAACTTTTTCACAGCTTGTGTAAACCCACCTGAACAGGAAACAGAGCATATGACCATGAAGACTATCGTTGTTAGTGCTCAGTGAGTGCTCAGAAATTGTAGGCAGTCTGAGGTTGTGAAAAATTTGGAGCAAAGATCTAGCTTTGTATTAATCCTCTGAGACTCAAGTGGCATTTTTACCATTGACCAGTGGGTTTGAGAACATTTCTGTGCTACAACAATAGACCCTGTCTTGCACTATCAAGCAATGCTTTTAAAGTTATATAGAGGAGGAACAATCACCAAGGCAAGGTGTACAAATGTCAAAGAGCAGTGATTTGAAAATAACAACCTGAAATATAAATACACCTCTAAAAGTCCCAGTGAATTGGAATGTGCTAGTGGATGGCCTTAAAGTGGACCAACACCCAGGATTTTGACTATCCTGGGTTTTGGTCCACTTCGGGGGGGGCACCCTGATTGGGGGTGCCCCGCTGTGTGAAACCCCCCAGAAAGCCCCAAAAACTCACCTCACCACGCTCCCACGTGACCGCGCCGTCCAATCCCCGCCGACGGACAAGCGGGTGACAGCAACGGACAAGACAGCGCGTCCGCCGCCGCCTTCTGCACGTCACTCTTACAGGGCTTTTTTGGGGGTTTTGGGGGGGTTGGTGAGGGAGGTGATCGCCCCTGGGTGTTGGTCCACTTTAATGTCCACCAAATTACATTTGTTTTGCACCATTTTATTTTATTAGCTTTAACAGTTACTCTATATTAAATGCTGGAGCCCGTTCTGCCATTGGTGAAAATGTATTTGTAATGGTTATCTGGCTATGCTCTCAGCTACAAAGCCCCAAAATAAAGCAAAGATTTCCTAACATTCAGACTTGAAAGTAGCCCTTTCTAAGCATCAGGCAAAGCATTATATCCAATACATATTAAAATGCTACACACTACAACCCAATACTAATGTACTTGCCAACATTGCTGGGGGGGGGGATGGTTATCAAGGAACAGTGTTTTTCACCTTTTTTCCTACTTCTTTACCCATCTTTCATCTGCATGTATTTTGTTCTGGTCTTTTTTTCAGTCTTCGTTCTGCCCCCCCACCCTTTCTGGCTTCCAGTCATAGACTGAAGACTCCCCAGTGTGATGCTTTTAAATGCACACAGAGCACATTCCCATACAGATGTATTTCCCTACTGGGGAATCTTCAGTCCCTGCTTAGGAGCCAGGCTGAATGTAGATAAAGGCTGTGCTACCCTATTTTAAATGGAAAAGAATAACAGAGGAAATTAGACATCTCCTGAAAGAGAAGTCACTTAGAAAACAACATGCATCAAAAGTAGAAACCTAAAAAGGCTCAAAGGCAAGGAATTTTAACCCACTAGCCCACCTTGGAGGACAATTGGGTTACTGATGCCCACTATTGATAACCTATACACCCTCTTCGGCCCTGGTAGTGCAGAAGCATTACTTTTGGGAAAATCAAGGATATGAGACTTGATTCAGAGAAACAAAAAAAGACTTTAGTTTTTGTGCCGATCTGTTTTTTTATTTTTTATTTTCCCGCTCTCGTATGAGTGTGCGAGCGATTCTATGCATGCATTGCTAACCATCAGTAAAGTATCCGTCCGTTCATATGCCAGAGTAGGAGTACGAGGATGTCATTATTGTTTGGTGTTAATGAATTTGTGAAAAAAAATTACACTGAAACTTAATTTTTTATGGCTTTTTTTCCATTTTGGTTTTTTTAAAAATCTTACAAACTTTGTTTTTTTTTAAAAACATTAAAATGGTTTTAAAATTAAAAATTAAAAAACTATTTACAAAAAAAATACACAGTGACAGGACCCAGGACACTAGTCTTCTTCTGTTGTCCCCAACGAGTCACGCAGCTGCTGCATATTGGCCACCAACTCAAGGACCCTTCGATTAATTTCTTCTACTCTTGCCCGTGTGGTCCCTGTATCAAATTGATAAAAAAAACATTAGTTTGAGACAAATACATGTTGCTCCCTTGTGGATGGAATGTTTGTTAGTTGGCAACCTAAATCATGACGACATATGTCATTCTGCTAAGTCATTAATGTAAGGAAGTGGGCAGAGGTCATTCTGCTAATGCCATAGACTATGGCTTGATATATCTGGGTGATCATGTCAATTAGCACATACTACAAAGAATGACATTCCAACTTACTTGGTTGGTGGCCGATGGCTGCCTCGTTGGGGACAAGCCTCCGTCCTGGGCCCTGCCACTGCTGTGAAGTAGAGGCTGTAGAGACATGGCAAATTGGATCACTTATAATGTCTTAGTCAACAGTAATCAAATGTCAATTTCAATGTTTGTGTCACATCACTCACCTTCTCCCTGTGCCTCCTGGGCGAGATCTACTGCAGACTGCACATCTTCACCCGCTCCAGAAGCATCTAGAAAAAAAGATTAAGGGAATTAGCTTTGTAGTAAATAGCATGTATATGTGTGTTTGGTTACATGAAGAGTCACATACCAGAGGCTCCCGCCTGCGTCGCTGGGTACGACTGCCTGCCCACGCCGTGCCTCTGTGGCCTCTGTGGAAAGGTCCAGGGGCTGGTCGGAAGACCCAACAGAGGAGGGGTAGGACCGTTGCCCTGGAGATCCACCACCTTTACTTCCAGCTGCAGATTCATGAAGCACTGGTCGGCCTCTGCGCCTCTGGGTGCGGCGGATTCGGTACTCCATTTCCAACACTAGAAAAGAAAAGCAATTATAACTAAAGGCCTACCTTCTGTATTAGTTACATCTTGCATGCAATCGCTATGTACTTACTAGGGAAATGGAGTCCGCCGCACGTGCATGTGCAACCGTTTCAGGTCAGACCAATGCTGCATGATCTGAGTGTGGGTGAAGGTGGTGTCCATCTGATGTTGGATTCTGGAAACTATCTCCAGGGCGACGGTCTGCTTCTCAAATGAGTTGGGCAGATAGTCATACCTGCGCTCCAGCATCGTCTACAAAACAAAAAATAAACATAGGATTTCGATCAAACTGCATACAAATATCTGTCACAAATCGATCATTTGACTAAATGACATTAACAGACACATTTCTAGCCTAATACAATCCTTGTAGCTGGCATAAGTCTTTGTTCGCACGTGTGGGCCCTAACTTCTGTTTGGCACAGAGTTTTAGACACTTTTAAAACAAACTCCTGCACTTCCTTAAGGGCTAGGCATGTATTTAGATGGCAAATCGAAGGCATTAAAAGACACTTACAAGCATGATGATCTCTTTTTGTTGGTGGGTGAAGATTGTGGGCGCCATCTTGCCTCTTGTCGGCAGCAGATAAGTTATGCCCCAGCGGTTTCCGGGTTCCGTACGGCCGGACGAACGGTCGTACGCACACGTACGTGAGTGCGTAAGCATCAGACCCCGGCATTCTTATTTAAAGGGCCCTGGACACACAGCTCATTCTCTTTGAGAGTCGGTGAGTAATGGCACCCAAAAAAACGATACCTAAAGCAGCAAAGGAGGGCAGCAGCAAACAGGCATCAAAGCGGCAGGAGCCTTCTGCAGGCCCAACAACTCGCTCACAGATGCCCAAAACTAAGCTGCGTGCAACCCGCAGTGCTCAGCCAAAGGCAACCAAAAACAATCAGCAAAAAAAAGGAGCCAGCGGTAGAGAGGAAGCCACAGGCCAGCAAGCCAACACCAACGGCAGGAAAAAAAGGTACAAAGAGGGTGCTAAGCCCCAGCCCTCCCAGGTCCCCATCACCCACCCACGTGTCTCAAAATCAAAGTCTAAGAGCAGAATCCACCAGGAAAGAAGCCCCAGCAGGGCAAGAAGCCCAAGAAGGCCAAGAAGCCACAGCAGGCCAAGAAGCCACAGCAGGCCAAGAAGCCCAAGAAGGCCAAGAAGCCACAGCAGACCAAGAAGCCCAAGAAGGCCAAGAAGCCCAAGAAGGCCTCTTCGATCTCCTACCCTCTGGACGGAGGTACCGGGCTATCTCGTCCAGGACCTCTCGGTACAAAAACAGTTTCTACCCACTAGCTGTTAAAGCACTAAATAACCAACTTTAAGAATCCTGCAAGAACTTTCGGTCCCCAGCACATCACCAGTTAGCAAACAGAGTGTCGTATGTAACTAAAGCCCCTTGTATAATATGTATATCTAGCAAATGTTTAAACCCCATTGATGTATATAATATGTGTTTCTAGCAATTGTTCAAGCTCTATGGAGAACCCCCCTTCCAAAAAGTATTCCTTGTATGTATTCTGTACCTACTTGGCGATCAATAAAGTATTCGTATTCGTAAGCCACAGCAGGCCAAGAAGCCCAAGGTCGCCATCCCCACCCGCACGGGTCTCCAAGTCCTCTGGCAAGAGTGCAAGGCACCGGGCAAGAAGCCAAAGCTCAGCATCACCCCAGGACTGGCCTACAACCTCCAAGGGGCATGCAACTTCTAAGGGCCCACAGAGGCACAGGGCCCCAAGCCCAAATTTATCAAGCACATCCTCTCCTCCTCTGCCACATTCTCCACTGGCACAGGTAACAAGGCACTCACCATATGCCACATTTACACCTGCTCCCTTTCAAAGTCCTGTTCAATCTCAAGCCAGCCAGCAGTCATTAATTTCACCCCAACACAGCCAGGCCAGAATGTCCCCCGACTTGCCTGCAAACACTGAGGAGCCAGAACCGCAAGCAACAGGGCGCACATTGCGCAGAGGCCAGTTGAGTGGCAGGTTTGGGGAGGCCCAAACTATGGCATTGGCTAGTGGGCTCACCTTGCATTATGATGAACTATATGGGCGCAGATCCAAATCAACCAGCAAACAGCGCAAAGCAGAAATTTTAGAGGAGCTCACCAGACAGGTCAATGCAGCGGGGGAAGAGAGAAAATATGTTGAGCAGATTCAACGCAAAATATCGGACCTGAAGTATGCAGCACGGAAGAAAGGAAATAAACGGCGTAATTTCAGGTACATATCTACTTTGTGGATTTCTCTGCTTCTAGTATGGTCAACATTTAGCTAAATTTGCCAAACTATCTTTTTCAGCTTACAAACTGGCGGAGGCTTCCCCACTAAACTTCAATTCACCCCAGCTGAGGAGATGGTGCTGGGCCTGCTACATCCCGTGGCCTTAGAGGGACACCTGGGGCGACGGGACACGGACATCCCGACTATTCCTGCAGGTTAGTAATGTTAGTGTGTATGTGATATGTTATCTACATGTAAAATGAGGCACCAAGGCATATATTAACAAATGCTCCTAGGGAGTGCCTTGTAGTGGAGGTAAAAATTTAACCAGGGTCTGTCATGTCTGGGGAATGTTAATTTTCTAATTTGCTTGGCCATAAATGACCTTTGAGAGTATTTATGGACACCATTAAAGTATTTAGATTAGCAAAGGCCTGCCTGTTATGTTCTTCTAGTCAATCTGATCCAACACTTCCATCTTTAACTTTAGCCCACTTGGGTTTGAGCTGTGCTTTGGTCAGAAATACTTTATCTGGGGTGCTTGAAAGGTTTACTTAGGAAGAATGGCAACCACCATAATCTTAATACAAATGCTATTTGCAAGCTGAGTGTGGGCCCCTAATGGCCCTTTATGGATGTGTGAAGCTTCATAACAGCCAGTACATGCATGTTTTGTTTGGTTTAGGTGACAAATGTGTATGTACTTGTTGAGTAATACATATAACAGATAATGGCATTCATAGTGAAGGTCAACTTGGACCATTGGAGGAGTTGCCATTCCTGCTTGCCCACGTGTTGTAGTGAAGCATATGTATTAATACACATCAACAATGCATAGTTGTGTGTTTACATGCCTTTTTTAAACAATGCAGCCCAGCATCATCCCTCAGCTACTGTGGAAGCCTCAGCCAGTTTGGCCACGCCGTCAACTTCCGTGCTGCCTAGGACCCAGGATCCGATATATACGGTAAGTGTCTTTTTCTGAATTTGCTGATGCATGTGAATTTCCATGGTTTTTTTTGCTGGAATTACATATGTAGTGCACAAACTGAACCTTTTTTTTTACATGTCTCAACAGACCCACACACTGATGGAGGAAATCCAGGAGCTGGAGGAGGATGGCACCTTGATGGGACCTTCACTACAGCCCCCCCGGAACATAATCTGCAACTGTCCCAACATGTTTCTCCACCAAATCCTCAGCAGCAGAGTGAAGCTGGCTGCATGCTGCCACATTAAAATGTTTCCCTTTGACCAACATGAAAAACATTTGAGAAGCTAAATATGGTCCATTGTTACACAGGGACTATTTACAAGGAGGGATTTTGAAAATTGAAAAAGAACATTTAGGTAAACTACATTAAAAAATGACAGATTGGACTTACCTGTAGATGTACTTGTCGGCTGATGGAGGCACCATGGCAACGTGGGTGCAGTCAATGGCACCCATGACGTTGGGCATGTCGGCGCTGTTATAAAATGCCAGCTTATTCACATTCCCAGCTACCATGTTGTCAGGAAAACAAATATATTTCTGACTAATGGTAGCCATGTCTTCCAAAAACTTGGATAGCGCGCGGCTCAGCGTAGGCTGGGAGATCCCCACGGAGAGGGCACCCAGCCTCTGGAACGAGCCGTTCGCCAAAAATTGCAGGCATCCAAGCATCTTGGTCATGCCTGAAATTGCTTGCCCCTTCCTTGTGGTGCGGGCTAACCATGGCCGCAGCTCACTATACAACTTATGGAGGGAAGCGTGATTAAGTCTGGTGAGCTCGAACAGCTCAACGTCATGCATGCCATCGATATGCATGCATCATCGGTGCAATCTGGTCTCGGCCCTCCGGACAATTTCTATGCCCATGAGCTGCAGATCCTCATGCTCCTCAAATGCACTAGAGTCGTCCATAGCTGCTAGTCTTGAGGTCAAAATGGTCCCGTAAGGGGATCGCAAAGGAAACGGGTTTATAGGGTAGTGGTCCGTCGGCAATCAGCTCCCTGAATGAGACGCAAGCCCGTACCAATAACGTAAATGATCTGAACGAACGAAACATATCAGATTTGGATGGGAAAATGATCCGAACTAACGCAAATGATCCGATTTGCTTTCGTTCATCGAAAGCGCATATACGCATTTGCCCGAACGTTCGTACGAATGAAAAATGAACAAAAAAAAACAAAAAAATGACAAACACACACAAAAAACTTTCACAGACAGCAAGGGAAGTCCAGACGAATGTGCCTCTGAATAGAGCCTATGGTCCTGAAATACACTTGGCAATACGGTCCATCAGCTACACTACCATCAAATTGGCTTTGTGTATTGATATGAATTACAAAGTGAGCCTATCTTTTTAGTATTCACTTGTATAGTAGCTTTCTACATTTGAAAGCTTTCATAATATATTTGATTACCATATGTTTCGCCCTATAAGACGCACCTGCCCATAAGACGCACCTAGGATTTGGGGGAAGAAAATAAGAAAAAAAATATTTTAAACCAAAAACGCACCATTACAGACAGTGTGGCATTCCCCTATCCCATTCCCATAGGCCGTGTGGGATGCCCCCATTCCATAGACAGTGTAGCATGCCCCCATCCCATTCCCCGTATACCCAGTGTGGCATCCCCCCCTCCCATTCCCCATATACCCATTGGCTGTGTGGCATCCCCCTCTCCCCCCATTCCCATTGGCTGTGTGGCATCCACCTCTCCCCCATTCCCATTGGCTGTGTGGCATCCCCCCATTAGTATAGGCTGTGTGGCATCCCTCTCTCCCCATTCCCATAGGCTGTGTGGCATCCCCCTCTCCCCATTCCCATAGGCTGTGTGGCATCCCCATCCCCCCATTCCCATAGGCTGTGTGGCATCCCCATCCCCCCATTCCCATAGGCTGTGTGGCATCCCCCTCTCCCTATTCCCATAGGCTGTGTGGCATCCCCCTCCCCCCATTCCCATAGGCTGTGTGGCATCCCCCTCTCCCCATTGCCATAGGCTGTGTGGCATCCCCCTCTCCCCATTCCCATAGGCTGTGTGGCATCCCCCTCCCCCCATTCCCATAGGCTGTGTGGCATCCCCCTCTCCCCATTTCCATAGGCTGTGTGGCATCCCCCTCCCCCCATTCCCATAGGCTGTGTGGCATCCCCATCCCCCCATTCCCATAGGCTGTGTGGCATCCCCCTCTCCCCCCCATTCCCATAGGCTGTGTGGCATCCCCCTCTCCCCATTCCCATAGGCTGTGTGGCATCCCCCTCTCCCCATTCCCATAGGCTGTGTGGCATCCCCCTCTCCCCATTTCCATAGGCTGTGTGGTATCCCCTTCTCCCCATTCCCATAGGCTGTGTGGCATCCCCCTCCCCCCATTTCCATAGGCTGTGTGGCATCCCCCTCCCCCCATTCCCATAGGCTGTGTGGCATCCCCCTCTCCCCATTTCCATAGGCTGTGTGGCATCCCCCTCCCCCCATTCCCATAGGCTGTGTGGCATCCCCTCTCCCCATTCCCATAGGCTGTGTGGCATCCCCTCTCCCCATTTCCATAGGCTGTGTGGCATCCCCCTCCACCCATTAGTATAGGCTGTGTGGTCCCTCTCCCCCCATTAGTATAGACTGTGTGGCCCCTCTCCCCCCATTAGAATAGGCTGTGTGGCCCCTCTCCCCCCATTAGAATAGGCTGTGTGGCCCCTCTCCCCCCATTAGTATAGGCTGTGTGGCCCCTCTCCCCCATTAGAATAGGCTGTGTGGCATCCCCCTCCCCCCATTAGTATAGGCTGTGTGGCCCCTCTCCCCCCATTAGAATAGGCTGTGTGGCCCCTCTCCCCCCATTAGTATAGGCAGGCGCTATGTATATATTAAAAAAAAAAGTTAAACTCACCTGTCCGCTGACACCGCTCCGTGAATAGGGTGGGCGTGGCCTGCGCCGACGCTGCAGCGCAGGCCACCCCCACCCCATTCACGAGCTGGCTCTGTCCTGGCTCTGCCGCTGCGATCGCTATCTTTTCAGGCAGCGATGACAGCGGCGGGGCCAGAGACAGAGCCCCCGCCGCTCCTCCATCTGCTGTTCCTGGGCACATGCGAGCACGAAGGTCCGGGCAGCGGGTGGGCGTGGACTGCACCGGTGCATGCCACGCCCACCCACTGCCCGGACCTTCGTGCTCGCGTGTGCTCTGAGCCCGGAAGAGGCAGCAGGTGGAGGAGCGGCAGGGGCTCTGTCTCTGGCCCCGCCGCTGTCATCGCTGCCTGAAAAGACAGCCATCGCAGCGGTGGGACCGGGACAGAGCCCCCGCCGCTCCTCTGGCCTCTCGCAGTGTGGCAGACAACGCGGGAGTGCCGGGAACGGGTGAGTTATTTATTTATTTATTTATTTTTTACATTCGCCCGATAAGGCGCACGGACATTTTTCCCCCACTTTTGGGGAAAAATAAGTGCGTCTTATAGGGTGTAAAATACGGTATATAGACTAGTACATATATATATATATATATATATATATATATATATATATATATACCTTCTACAACTACATCTCGAAATGTACACTAATTATAATTAAGGCCTATTTTTCAGAAAAGTTAATTACTGCATATCTAATGTAATTTTCTTATTGAGTCAAGAAATCTAAAACTTAATGAATTAAACAATAGCTTATATTGGAGACGCATACATTAACTCATGCATACATAAACGCAATATGCATTCCACCACACAAGTCTACTGTTTGTGCACTTTCAGTATTACAGTATATATGGCCTTAGATTGGAATATTGAAGGTACCAGCCCGTAAAATCATATTAGTGAGGCTTATCTAATGATTTTTAAGAGTTCATGTGTTTTTAGAGAGGCTGAGAGACTTTGCAACTGAATACACAATAAAATGGACTGCAAATAAAACTCTAGAAATTTTTGAAAATCACCTGACCCTACAGTTTAATAGTTCTACAGTTGAGAGGCAGAATTGTTTTCTTTTTTTTTTTACAAAGGATTTTTTTTTCTACAAATTTATAAAGAACAACAGCCTATAAGGAAGTCAAATAAATAAACATGAACTTCTCCAAATCTGAAAAACTTCAAGTCTGTCATTAAAGATAAAAAACATGGCATTCTATTCAAATGGAATGGTTTGGTCTAACACATTCTGATTGAAGGACAGAGCTGCATGACAAGGAAATCTCAGGAAGCGATATTTTTTCTATTACCGGTGATGATAATTAGAGATGAGCGAACTGGTTCGGACGAACCGGAATTCGCTCCGAATTTCAGGAAATATTCGATTCGGCACGAACCCGAATATTTTGTGGTTCGTGCTGATCGAATTTTTCCTGAAATAAAAAAAAAAAAATGCCGGCATGGTGAAAGCGGGTCGTCCGGTTCCGCTGTCTCTGATGACGCGCCCTCAGATGACAGCTGAGAGCGGCGCCGGCCTCCACACTCCGGACCTGCAGGTAAGTGTTTGCTTTTTTTTTAAATGCCGGCATGGTGGGAGCGGGCCGGCCGGTTCCGCTGTCAGCGCGGAACCGGCCGGCCCGCTCCCACCATGCCAGCTTTTTTTTTTTTTTTTTTTTTTTTTTAAATGCCGGCATGGTGGGAGCGGGCCGGCCGGCATTTAGACCAGATCAGCCCGCAGGACTAATAGGAATCAAGTCTCTAGGCTGAGAGATAAGTGAGGTTTATTATTTGGGTTTGCCAGGACTGTGCCTCTAAATGATGCCCATGTGAATTAGGATAATTATCATGTTCTTAATGACAAGAAAACAATAAGGGTTACAATCAGAGATGAGCGAATCGATTCTGACAAACCCGAATTTGTTACGAATTTCAGGAAATATTCGTTGTGATTCCGAATATCGCCGCGATTCGATCGTTCGAATCGCTTCCTTAAAACTCCATTTACTGCTATACAGCCCATCTAAAATGGTGGATCCACAAGTCAGGAAATATCCCATGGGGCAAGGAATCCTGGGTAGGTGTCACATGCTACCTATCAGCAGACAGGCTTACCAATGATGTTACAGCCCCATATAAGCGGCGGCCATTTTGCGGAAGATCATTCTGATACTGTATTGCGGCCAGAGCAGATCAGGCAGGGAGAGAGCGAGGGACAGATAGATAGATAGATAGATAGATAGATAGATAGATAGATAGACATAGCGAGGGAGAGATAGATAGATAGATAGATAGATAGATAGATAGATAGATAGATAGATAGATAGAACAGAAGAAGCGAGGGACAGATAGAGAAGGAGAGAGGCTGTGACAGTGACAGATAAAGACAGGGACAGTTTAAAGTGTTTGCTTTAGCTTCCAAGCCTATTTAGTGTTAATAACACACCTGCCTATTTAGATTTTCCTTTTCCTGGTGTCATTCTTTAAAAAGCATGCTAGAATTTATATTTCAAGACTACCCGTCTATTAACTGGTTGCATTTTGTAATCAACGTCACTTTACCACTATAAAAGGAGCCAACCTCTGTATGTCAGGAGGGGGCATCCTAAACACTAGTATAAATATTTCAAGACTACCTGTCTATTAACTGGTTGGATTTTGTAATCAACGTCACTTTTCCACTATCAAAGGAGCCAACCTCTGTATTTGAGGAAGGGGCATCCCAAACACTAGCATAAATATTTCAAGACTACCTGTCTATTAACTGGTTGGATTTTGTAATCAATGTCCCTTTTCCACTAGCAAAGGAGCCAACCTCTGTATGTGAAGAGGGGGCATCCCAAAAACTAGCATCAATATTTCAAGAGTACCTGTCTACTAACTGGTTGGATTTTGTAATCAACGTCCCTTTTCCACTATCAAAGGAGACAACCTCTGTATGTGAAGAGGGGGCATCCCAAACACTAGCATAAATATTTCAAGACTACCTGTCTACAAACTGGTTGCAATTTGTAATCAAAATCACTGTTTAAGCAAACTTTGCCTTTCGCCGGGGGGGGGGGGGGGGTGGGGCATCCCAAATACTAGCATAAATATTTCAAGAGTACCTGTCTATTAACTGGTTGCATTTTGTAAAGAAAGTCACGTTGTCAAATTGCCAGCAGGCATTGCCTTTAACCGGGGGGCATCCCAAATATGCTAGCATGTGTCTTTTGAGAGTGCACACACTGGAGTTGGCAGCAGCAGCATTAGGAGTCCATATATTGCCTGAAAGACACACATATGAGCTGGCAGCATCAGCATAGGGAGCCCATATATTGCCTGAAAGACACACCCTGGAGTTGGCAGCAGCATAAGGAGCTACCATGCATCAGCTACTACCATGGATCAGCCATTTGTGGCTTCAAATCCTGGCTGATCCATGCCTGATTCATCTTCACAAAGGTGAGTCTCTCCACATTTTTCGTGGACAGACGAGTTCTCCTTGGCATGACTATGGCCCCCGCCGCACCCTGCCGAGTCAGACCTGTGAGAGTATGGACCATGGCGCAGATAGGCATCGGCCAATTGACTACGTAGGATGTCTCTGCAGTAGGTCAGTTTGTCCTCCCTCTCAGTGGGTGTAAAAAAATGCCCCCATTTTGTGCCAGTAGCGAGGGTCCAATAAGGTGGAGAGCCAGAAGTCATCCCGCAGAAAAATGGAGACAATTCTGCGGTCACTACGCAAGCACGTGAGCATGCGTCGTGCCATTTGTGTAAGTGACTCGGAGGGACTACTTGTCTCCATCTCCACTGCATACTGCCACGGTGTGTCTGAGTCCTCTGTCGTACCTTCCTCACAACCCTATAGTTCCTCTGGCTGCTCCTGCTCCTCCTCTCCTGTCAGATGACTAGAAAAAATGACCATTTTGTCAAACCTAAAATGTGCTTTGCTGTGCCCCACCCCCTCCTCCTCCTCCACTTCAGCCACTAAAAAAAAATAAAAAAATAAATAAAAATACCCCCCAAAAATTTAGAAAAATCAAAATACAAAAAAAAATAAAAACTGAAAAAAAAAATTGTAAAAAAATGTACAAAATATTAAAAAAGACAATGAAAAAAAATATTTAGAAAATACAAAAAAAAAAATAAAAAAAAAAAATATATATTTTTTAAAAAATACAAAATATAAAAATGAAAAAAGAAAATGAAAAAAAAAATACAAAATTAACCAAAACAAAAAATCAATTGTATATGTTATTGTTATTATGTTATATGTTATTATTATTATGTTATATGTTATTATATGTTATTATTATTATAAATGTGTTCAAATAAGATAAATGTTAACAATTAATATGTAATTGACAATTACCCACTTTTTTCTGTGACACCATTGCTAAGTGCAAGTGCACTGTCACAGGCACAATGGCCTAGGAGCGTGGAGACCACAGCGGAGGGACCTGTCCAAGTTACTGTTGTAGTTGTGCAGGAACCACAATCACCCAGTAGGCCTTAAAGGATATGTATTGTCCCTGACCGTAGTTACAGCTCCAGACGTAGGCACTGCCGTGCACTTTGGTACACACACTGACAGGCTAAAGTACTGGCCCGCCTTCTGTTCAACAAAATTGTACAGGGCTGGTACTGCCTTCTTCGCAAAGAAATGACAGCTTGGGACTCTTTACCTCGGCTCAGCACAAGCCATCAGTTCTCTGAAAGGTCCACCACCTCAAAACCGAGGGACTGTAGCACCAGCAACTTATACAGGAGCACATTTAGCTTCTGCATATTGGATGAGCGGGCACATACTGTTGTCTCTTGGACATGGCTTGGCCAATGGATTGCTGCCGGAATGACTGACTCGGATTAAAAGGAGGAGGAGCATCTGGAGCGACAGAGGATGGGTATGACACACAGGATGTGGTGGAGCCTTGGCTGGCTGGAACAGGGAGCGGCGTGCCACTGGGTAAGGCAGCAGGCTGGACCACCACTTTGGAGCCAACTCTCCCAGGCCGCTTTATGGTGACGCTGCAAATGTTGACGCAGGGCTGTGGGTCCAACATTGGGACCCTGGCCACACTTTGCCTTCTGCCTACACATCTTTCATATAGCCATGTTAACCTCCTGCGGATGCTTGATGAAAAACTGCCACATCGGTGAGTAGCTGATTTTCCTACCAACAATCTGCACTAATCCACTGCTGCTGCCGCCGCCGTCGGCGACTCCAGGGACCCTCTTCCACTACCTCCTGGGAAGGTAGCCTGCCACGCAGCAAGTGGTCTACCCCAAGCACATTTGCCTCCATACTTTCCCCTTCTGCCACCATGCTGACCGCTAAATCTGTCACTCTCCATCACTCCAAGCCTTTAAAAGTGCCCTCAAAACTCACTGATGTCCTCCTCAGGTTCCTCAACAGTGTCTGCTTAAACCGGACCTTCACCCTGATTTAATGAAAAGCCCAAACTCTTAAAAAACAATTCCTCAGCATCTAAAATTAATATATTTTACATGTTTAGTCACTAATTTATTATACTTTCCCCCACTGGGCTGCAACTCTGTTCGGGAATTTAGGATACGGGCGCCGCCATCTTGACTCAGAAGCATCACACTTACTGAGGAGAGGAGAGTGGGATAAGGTACAGGGGGGCGGGTTATAGCTGTGCTTTGCTCAGACAGAGCAGAGCTGGGGTCAGGGAAAGGTCAGCAGTCCCAGAATGCAGAGCAGCACAGTCACTTCCTGTTTGCAGGCACTTCCTGTTTGCAGGCTGCCTGCAAAAATGGCAGCTTCCATAAGCCGCCATCTTGGATGTTTAAAGGCTTATAAAATGCAGTAGATGCAGGTAGGATGATTTTTAATGTGAGCAATCTGTATGTACAGGGTGTGGGAAACATATAAGATAGACTCTTATTTAGAGTGAAGGTCCGCTTTAAGAAGCCAAAACGCTTGCAACACCACCTCCCATGCCACTCTCCTCATCACTACTTGCCCGCCTAGTGGAAGAAGTGGCGAGTGTCTCCTCCACTTCTTGGTTGGGCAGTAGCTGCTGATTTTTCTGATTATCAGATCATCCTCACTGAATAGCGGAGCTGAACCCAAAGCATAAGATATAACCGACAGTTGACTGGGGGTGTCAGATGTCACTTGTGATGAAGTGGATGATCGTGTTCACCAATGGATGACGGCAGATGGGTTGCTGGTCAAGACATGACCGCTAGCTGATACCGGCAGATCAGGCCTCTCACTGAGACTCCTGCTGCCACTCAACCCTAGTCTGCTGAGACCTCTGCTTGAAGAATTTAGGCCTCTGCAACTTGTCTGTGCCCATCCTGGCACTTCTCTGCCTGACATACTTAGTGCATATATGAGGGGAGGACAAAACGCTACACTACACTTAAAACAGGATTTGTCGATAACAGCAGCAGGTGTGTAACTATCTATGGCCTTTCACTAAGTAGTAACTAGGCCCCGAAGACCTTAGCAGGAACAAAGTGATGAAACTCTTAGATGTGCGTATGTGATGCTCTGATGAGGGCAATTCAATGTGCTCCAGTACGCTTGAAAAAATTTTTTTCGAGAGACTGGCTTGCGTGGAAATGAATTGGGCATGGATCAGCCAAGATTTCCACCCACCAATGCCTGATGCATCAGAGTAGATTGATCATGGTGCCAGACCAACACTAAAGAAATATGGATAGTGCAAAACAGATTTAAGGCGCTGCTCTCCAGTTACAGACATTCCTCCGCATCTGACCACAAGTAATTATTAAGGAAATGCTTTACGTTAATGCTAATTTGTATTAATATTCTTAGGGTAAGATATATGTGCCCAAAATATGTATATGTTCTCCCTATGCTGCTGCCAACTCCAGGGTGTGTCTTTCAGGAAATATATGGGCTCCTAATGCTGCTGCCAACTCCAGGGAGTGTTTTTCAGGCAATATACGGGCTCCTAATGCTGCTGCCAACTCCAGTGTCTCTTTCAGGCAATATATGGGCTCTCTATGCTGCTGCCAAGTCCAGAGTGTGTCTTTCAGGCAATATATGGGCTCCTAATGCTGCTGCCAACTCCTGGGTGTGTCTTTCAGGCAATATATGGGCTCCCTATGCTGCTGCCAACTCCAGGGGGTGTTTTTCAGGCAATATATGAGCTCCAAATGCTGCTGCCAACTCCTGGGTGTGTCTTTTAGGCAATATATAAGCTCCCTATGCTGCTGCCAAGTCCAGAGTGTGTCTTTCAGGCAATATATGGGCTCCCTATGCTGCTGCCAACTCCAATATGTTTTTTCAGGCAATATATGGGCTTCCTATGCTGCTGCCAACTCTTGGGTGTATCTTTCATGCAATATATGAGCTCCCTATGCTGCTTCCAACTCCAATGTGTTTTTCAGGCAATATATGGGCTCCTAATGCTGCTGCCAACTCCAGTGTCTCTTTCAGGCAATATATGAGCTCCTAATGCTGCTGCCAACTCCTGGTTGTGTCTTTCAGGCAATATATGGTCTCCCTATGCTGATGTCAACTCCTGGGTGTGTCTTTCAGGCAATATATAAACTCCCTATGCTGCTGCCAACTCCAATGTGTTTTTCAGGCAATATATGAGCTCCCTATGCTGCTGCCAACTGCGATGTGTTTTTCAGGCAATATATGGGCTCCTAATGCTGCTGCCAACTCCAATGTTTCTTTCAGGCAATATATGGGCTCTCTATGCTGCTTCCAAATTCAGGGTGTGTTTTTCAGGCAATATATGGGCTTATCATGCTGATGCCAGCTCAAGGCTCTGTAATTGTGCCGCTCTGCGACAGCGTATCTAATAGCGACACCTCTGATCTGCATGTAATACTTCTTTACAATAGTATTTCACTAACCCAGCATGCATCCTATGCATGTTACAGCCAAGTAAAACATTCTGCAACCCTATGGAGGCTCTCAGACGCCCGTTTTTAATAGCAATTCATCGCGAATAAATTCGGACCGAAACTATTTTTCCCGGAAAATTGGGCGTATCGGCCGAATCAAATTTTTCAAAAGTTTGCTCATCTCTAGTTACAATAAGAATCTGGGTCTCCAGTCTGAAAGAGGTGAATATTGCTCAATGCAAGGCTGAGAGGGAGTTACAGTGAGGCACTGGCCTTGTGGCAAGGTTGATTCATGCAATGGACATATTCAGGCAAGTGTGTCTGGACCAGTGAGCTGTGTGTCCCATGTGTAGAACTTCGAATAGCTGGCCTCAGAACCAGAGGATGATCAGCAGCAATAGAGAAGAATCTTTAGCGGTAACAGAGAAGGCAGCAAGGACTTGGCAGTCATCAACAGGATCAGAAAAATCAGTGACGACTGCAGGGTGGTAGTGGAGAGGGGGACAAGTACAATTATCTACAATGGAGAAGTTTGCAAATACTAGAGATTGATTGCTGGCTTTGGAGAAGGCAGCAAGGACTGGAGGGTGTTCAGTGGCAGAAGTGACCCAACTGGTGGCAGCGGAGCTGAAGGGTAACATGATGTGCCACACAGCAAAAGGAGTAAACTGAGACACTCTTGCCCTGGGGCCAACATAAACCTGAAGCCCACCCTGCATTGTGGCACAGGCCTCCCCTGTTGCATATACAAACCTTCCCTCCTGCTCTTTACTTATTTATCTGTAGATCTGTCATACCACCTGGCTTGGTGGCAAGCTTTCCTGTCAGCAATGCCAGCATGCCAGGATGCTGCACCCGATGTTCCTGTAGTGTACAGAAAAAAAAGAAACACACGGCTACAGTTGCTTTAAAAGCAGTGGGTTAATTTGCAGAATAAGGCAGTGGTATGATAGACAGGGGACAAATAAGCCTCAAAGGGGGTGTCCAGGTGCCCAGTATCCCTGGGAATGCTCCTTATTGAGGACGCCCCGTGATTTTCTTCCAAGCTGGGGGCTGGTATGTAGGGCAGAGGGATCCTATGGAAAGGGAACAAAAGGTATTAAGTCCTTCCTGGTCTTTTCTCTCTGGAATAGATAAAGGGGGTACTCATCAGTTAGGTGCCTGCAGGGGCCTACATCCCCAGGGTACTGTATGCGGACCCAAAGCCTATAGGGGCATAAACTAATGAACCAACTTTGGCAGCCAGAACAAAGGAACAGAATACGTTTCAGATCTTTGTGGAGGTGGTCTGAATCTAAATATTATTATTATGTTTCATATATTATATTATGGTGGATACTCGCAAGATCTGTGGATATTGTGGATTACTGATGGATTATTTGGGGAGGATTGATTGGAGAAAAACTTACCTGGAGATCTGGGATATGCCAATGTGGTTAGGTATATAGAGCAGCAGGACGACTTATTATCTTATGGACTAAGTGAGACTTTTTACTTCGCACTAGGGACTGAGAGACGGTGTATGCTGAATATATCATGGGGGTATTAGAGTTATTGCACTTTTAGCACAGCATAAATGGTGTTCAGTATGTAATAAAGCAAGCTGAGAAGTATTGTTTGTGCCCCACTGATGTTTCCTTGTGTTAAGGAAGTATGGAGTGAAGTTTCTTGGGATGCCAGAATTGCTAGCAGAAGAGCTTGCAGCCCCCCCCCCCCCCATTTAGTACGTAGGGCTTTGCCATGCCTCCCATATAAAAAAAAGTATTTTTTGTAATCATCGCAGATGGCTTTGTGTTTTTCTGAATAAAAAATGTACATAGTTTTTCTGTAGCATAAATTGTTTCCATGGAGCAGTATCATTATTATGAGGTATAGGAAATATACTGGTGACATTAAAGTGATTGGGAAGTCAAAGTGCTCTCCTTCCTGTTATGTCTGCCTACTTAGTGAGGAAATCACTACCTCATTCAACTTTCAGTCTCCACCCAGCTGACCTGGTCCTTCAATCAATCTTCAGTGGACCGAGAATGGAAACACCCCCCACTTTCTCCCCAGATGTCCTGATTAGCTGCCTCTCTCTGCAGCTATGAAACCCTGCCATCCTCTCTGGTCACACTATGTGCTGGCAGACTGGAGAAGCTCGTAGCCTGCAGCATCTCTCACACCTTTTTTATGATCCCAGAATGGAAGTAATAACTAGAGGCACAACAATGCACTTATTTTTTTACTATGATGTTTGTAAAGCACACAGTTTGCTTATATCACATGATGTAGTCACATCTACTGTTTCGCCTCATTTTTTTCGCCCAATGCTCTAATACTTTTACAGATAACTTAGGAAGTAGAGGGTCTTTTGGAAAATAGATTTAAGTTTGGAACATTGCACCATGTAGCTCGATACAAGGGGACAACAATTGGGATTGCATTTAGTATAACTTAAGTAATCTACATATCAGAAAAATGCTTGACATTATAAAACAATTTTTATTGAAACAAAATGGCTTTGCATGCAAAATGGAAACCAAAATAAGAGTAAATATTGAAAGTGCTTGACATTAGACTGTCAATGATACGATTTTTTAGCGTTGTCCCTGTATAAAATCCAACAGTAATCTGCCATTGTTGAGTCATTTCAAAAACTCTGGTAGCGATGTTCTATTACTTTAATGTCTTGGTGAAACCACTCGCCTTGTTCATGGCTTAGATACCCAAGATTTGGAGGGAAGAAATCTAAATTTGAGTGCAAAAAGTGTATTTTCAGAGAAATGCGACATGCAAGACAATGGTATGCATTTAGCAGTTCCTCAACACCTTCAACATATTCTGAAGGTTTATTTCTATCTAAGAAGTTTTCACAGATCCACTTAAAGTTTTCTAAGCTCTCAATTCCTTATCATTTAGAGTCCTGTCAAACACATCGTCTCTCATAAGCTCTCTGATCTGAGGACCAACAAATACCCCTTCCTTCAGTTTTGCTGGTAAAATGCTGGAGAATTTATGTGACATGTACTGGAACCCTTGTGAATTTGTGTTTGCCATGGCTTTTACAAAGTTTATATTCAATCTCAACTTTATATGTAGTGAAGGAAGAAATATTTTTGTTGGCGCAACTAAAGGAGTATGCTGAACATTGTCTCTACCTGGAGAGTACATGTTTCTCTGTCCCCAATCATGAGGAACATAATGATGTATTTCTACTGTCCCATAAACATAAGAAGCAACAATATTTTTTGAAACCTCCTTGCATTTCCATTAGCATAGCAATCTACACAGATATTCCATTGATGATGCGTATATTGTATATCATCCCAAACAACTGACATTTCCATAACATTCCTTAGATGACAGGAGTGAGCACTGCTTTCAAACTTCTCTGGGATGATTCAATAAACAATCGCCAACCTGTAACAAAGTGCTTTTGATTCAGTTCTTCAAAGAGGCCCTTCATATTGTTTCAATACACCATTGGTCCATCAATTGTGAAAAATGATGTTGAAGAGTCACTTCTATTTTGGTAATTACACACTTTACACACTAAAGTTCAGCTTTATCTTTTGGCAATGAAAGGTCTCTAAAGAGATCATTTATTTCATGTTGCTACGCAGTCAGGTAAATACTCCTCATGCCTTGAGGTCATGTCTTCATCAGTAGCTTCAGCTCCACAGTCTTCATATTCTACTTCAATTTCATCCAATCCAGACACTGGTGATATCATCATGTGGAACTAGTCTAATTGCAGATTCAAGTTCAGGGTAATTAATCTTATGTTTGGGCTTTGTAGAAAAGCCTTTCAGTTTGACAAAACAAAAATAGCAGTCGTCACTATGACTTTTGGGTTCTCTCCAATTTATGGGAGCAGCAAATGGCATAGCCACTTTCCTCATATTAAAATCGTCGTGAAGACTATTTGAACAACTTTAGGAAATCACATAAGGGGCCCAGTTTTTGTCTTCAACACCAAGTGGACACTTAAAGTACATCTGGTACATCTTTTTTATATTATGAGTGATTGAACGTATTTGGCATTTAGGTGTAAAAGAACCACACACATAACAGAATTTGTCTGGATGATTGTTACCCTGTCAGGGCATTTTTCTTCCTCCAATCAGACAGTAGCGTAAGGAGGTTATTTAAGAAATGATAGTGCCAGGTAGTGCTTCGTAAGGCAGGTAGCATCTGGTGAACGCTGGGCGCTGTAGGGGAAACCTCATTTAAGAAACCGAATCTGGTGAGCGCCTCTAACAGCGCCATGTAGCATCACATGTATTATTGCAGGCGGCTCAGTGTAGAGCGCCGGCGCTCTAGCTTCCAGAGCGCCATGTAGTACCTGTCGCTCTGTAGCTCTCTCCCATACATTACAATGGGCTTTCATTTGTTTGTATTTAAATAGCGTTTGGCAAAAAAATTTTTTTTTGCTCAAATTATTTATAAACTTTTGGACTTTTTATATTTTTATGCAGAATTGCATTTACAGGTCTGGCACTAAAGTGTTATTGCCCCAGTGTTAAAATAATGTCATTACATGTGTTTTCGCTTAGTTACAGGTGGATATGTGTTCAAAAACAGACTTTGATCACACAGCATCTGGCGCTCTATGCTACAGCGCCCAGCTTTAGAGCGCCGATGCTCTGTGTGTGTAGTTTTTTGTTAAATATTATGTGGAGCGCCGAGTGCCAGATGCACTGAGCTGGCGCTACCTCTCGCTCACTGCAGCTTTGTGCTGTTGTTAGAGCACCCAACACACATCACATTCATCAATGCTGGCCAGGTTACTACAGCGACTGAGGCGCTCTGTTACATCGCCCGATAGGCACTTACAGCGCCTACTAGCAGTCGCTCTAAGTGCCGCTATACAGGCGCTCATCTGCCGATATCTAGCGCCGGTAGTAAATCAGTTTTAGTTCAATGGTGATGACAAACTCACTAAAACCTTTACAGATTTTGTCCTTGTACGAAAAATTACAATTACAGTAATTAAGACTATTAAAAACCCCTACATTGAAAATGCATAAATAACGTAATAACAAAAATGTTTCTCTCTTTTGGTAGAGCAAAACTAAGCATATTTTTGGGACCAGCACATCAAACTCCATAAAAACTCACATATTACCTTAGCTGATATTTTTTTTTGTTGACAATATAATTGAATAGTAATACATAATAATAATAAATATGCTCTTCCCCCGCACACACATAGCAACATATGTAATGGAGTCTCAGGGCATACCCTAACCACCTTCTTGTGGGCTTAAGTGTATTTTTTAGAAATGCAAAATGATTAGTGTTTGTTGAAATAAAAAAAAAAGCCTTGAAGTGAAAGGCATCCACAAAGGTAAAAATCGAGTCTCTGAATCTGTGTATTGGATTGGAGTGTGCGTGCACATTTGATTTGTGTGTTTTATGTGCAGGGCTGCCGGAATACCGACAGCCAACTTGTGAACAATGTAAACAAAATGTGTTTTTATTTGCCGAAATCCCCGTTTTGTTATTGTGCCTTTGGCACCAACTTCTAGATAAACAAGATAAGTCACTGCTCCTTTCTTAACCCCGGTTCAATGCTAACAGAATTAGCTGGAAGCTTTTTGCAGTGGTAAAGTATTTAGACGCAGCTGATAATACAGAAGGTTGCTCCAGTGGCTGCTTTTTCATCTTATGCCTTAAACTTTGGAGAGATCCCAGTGGATATAAATCCCAGATATACTTCAGATTGGAAGCTTTGTACAGTCTGTGCATAAAAAGCAAAATCCGCTTGAAATAACTTACTGTATAGTAATATAGAGGTCAGGATATTATTTTTATTTATAAAGGGAACAAAACCAGGAAAGGTACACTGTAGGCAAAGTGCAAAACAAGTCATTCAACAACTCACCTTGTCATGGCTGACGTCTCACGCTGCTCCTGGAACTATAAACAAGGCAAAGAATAGACCACCAATGACACATCTTGCCTGGTGGTCTATAGCTTCACCCCCTTTTGTCAGCTCAGTTGTGGTGACTCGAATTAGCATATGAATAGTGGTTACGATTATAATTATATATATATGAATATATATATATATATATATATATATATATATATATATATATATATATATATAGTGTAACACAATAGCACAATATCGAACTCTTACAGGCCCCCTCCATTATGATGATTATTATGCAGCCAAGGTCTACATCCATTTGCTTCAGAAGAAAAATCAAAATGTGAAACTGTAAACCTTGATATATCGGCCAGTTCTTCTTCAATTTAGAAACAGAAAACTGTTTAAGACAGTGCGAAATGTAGCCCGACACAATGGGATAACAATTACCTTTGCTTGTGCCCCTGGGACATCCTGATTTGGAGATTCCTGGTTTTCTGGTATTTTATCTAGCTGGCAATCCCACAGCACATATGCAGGATCTCCTCTAACTGTTGTTCTTTTCGGTGCGTATTAATAAGTTGAAAAAAATTCTGAATGAACAGATTTGGCAGACATCCATTGGGGCTGCTTCATACTCACACCAGCCATTCAGATCTGCCCAGTTTAGGTGTGGACAGCAGCTTAGAAGTGATTGGAGTGGGTTCCCACAGTGGGCAGTGTATCAGCTACCTCCCAAAGTCTTATAGACTATAAAGCTGGTTTTTGGTTTTTCCTAAACCAGACTAACACCCATTTTACAAAATATGGGTAATTTGCGAAGGTGTGATTGGCCAGCAGGAGTCAAATGTCAGGTGCTTGGCTGGTAGCTGGAAAAGCAGAAGCCCACTAACCAGACCTGTGACCACTGCTGGTCAATCAAGCAGCTGCATTTTACCGGGGGAGTGCAGTGACAGGTAAGAGTTTGCAGGGGGTTATTCGAGATGGGGGTAAGGCAATGGGGATGCCCCTGCCTAAACCGGACCTTCACCATGAATTATTGAAAAGCCTAAACCCTTAAAAAATGATCCCCTCAGCATCTAAAATGAATATATTTTAAGCTTTTAGTCACTTCTTTCCACACTGGGCTGCAACTCTGTTAAGGACTTTAGGATACGGGCGCCGCCATCTTGACTCAGAAGCATCACACATACTGAGTAGAGGAGAGTGGGATAAAGTACAGGGGGGCGGGTTATAGCTGTGCTTTGCTTAGACAGAGCAGAGCTGGGTTCAGGAAAAGGTCAGCAGTCCCAGAATGCAGAGCAGCACAGTCAGAAGGCACTTCCTGTTTGCAGGCTGCCTGATTGTCCATAAACTGCCATCTTGGATGTTTAAAGGCTCATAACATGCAGTAGATGAAGGTAGGATGATTTTTAATGTGAGCAATCTGTATGTACAGGGTGTGGGAAACATATAAGATAGACTCTTATTCAGAGTGAAGGTCCACTTTAAGACAAACACCCGTTTTGTAGACTGGGTGTTGGTCTGGTTTAGAACCTTGCATTAGACCCTTTTGGGCTTTAATAAAACAAGTTATTTGTTGGCACACCTTGCTTTAGATTCGTTTGGGCTTTGATCAAACCAGTTGTTGGAACACCTTGAATTAGACCTTTTTTTTTAACTTTGATAAAACTAGTTACCATATTTTTCGCCCTACAAGGCACACCCAGGATTTGGAGGAAAAAATTAAAAAAAAAAATATTCTGATCCAAATGGTGTGCTAAAATACCCCCTTCCAATCATCATTATAGACAGTATGCAGAATTCCCCCAACCACACCATTACAGACTCTACATTACAGGCAGTGAGCAGTATCCGAAATTAAAGGAAGTGAGGGGTATCCCACATTACAGGCAGTCAGCTGTATTCTACATTACAGGCAGTGAATGGCATCTCAGTTGCAGGCAATGTGCAGGCATCCCAAATACAGACAGTGTGTGGGCATCCCAAATGCAGGCAGTGTGTGTGCATCCCAAATGTAGGTAGTGTGCAGGCATCCCGAATACAGACAGTGTGTGGGCATCCCAATGCAGACAGTGTGTGGGCATCCCAATGCAGACAGTGTGTGGGCATCCCAATGCAGACAGTGTGTGGGCATACCAAATACAGGCAGTGTGTGTGCATCCCAATGCAGACAGTGTGTGGGCATCCCAATGCAGACAGTGTGTGGGCATCCCAATGCAGACAGTGTGTGGGCATACCAAATACAGGCAGTGTGTGTGCATCCCAATGCAGACAGTGTGTGGGCATATCAAATACAGGCAGTGTGTGTGCATCCCAATGCAGACAGTGTGTGGGCATATCAAATACAGGCAGTGTGTGTGCATCCCAATGCAGACAGTGTGTGGGCATACCAAATACAGGCAGTGTGTGTGCATCCCAATGCAGACAGTGTGTGGGCATATCAAATACAGGCAGTGTGTGTGCATCCCAATGCAGACAGTGTGTGGGCATCCCAATGCAGACAGTGTGTGGGCATCCCAATGCAGACAGTGTGTGGGCATCCCAATGCAGACAGTGTGTGGGCATCCCAATGCAGACAGTGTGTGGACATCCCAATGCAGACAGTGTGTGGGCATCCCAATACAGGCAGTGTGTGTGCATCCCGAATACATACAGTGTGCAGACATCCCAAATACAGACAGTGTGTGGGCATCCCAATGTAGACAGTGTGTGGGCATACCAAATACAGGCAATGTGCCGGCATCCCAAAGACAGGCAGAGTGCGGGCATCCCAATTACAGGCAGTGTGCAGGCATCCCAAATACAGGCAGGGTGCAGCATGCCCCCCCAATAAAAACACACTTCCCAGCAGCCGTCTCTTACACACACGCACTCTCCTTACCGGCGTCTGCTGCCCCTGGAATCATCGCCGCCAAGGCCAATTCTCAGTCACAGGCGACACCCCACCCGTTTGCCTGAATTGCGTCTCTGGGTACAGCAGGCGGCAGGCAGCAGTGGCGGCTGCAGGAACACCTGCGGCAGGACAGCAGAGAAAGCCGGTAATGTGTGTGTGTCTCTCTGTCTGAGGTTTTATGTTGGCAGGAGATGGCATAGGAGCTGCGTATGTACGTTTTTTGCTGTTGGTTTTTTTTTTTGCATTCGCCCCATAAGACGCGCTGACATTTCCTCTCCACGATAAGTCTTATAGGGCGAAAAAATACTGTACTTGTAGGCACACATTGCAGTAGACCCATTGGGCTTTGCTAAAACTAGTTATTTGTGGGTACATCTTGCATTAGACCCTCTTTGGCTTTGATAAAATGAGTTACTTGTTGGCATAACACTTACTGTGGGTTTGATAGAATTACTCACCTTTGCCCATCTGCATTGCACTTATACACTGTGTCCAACAATGCAAATAAGGGGCAGGGGCATGACTGTGGTGCTGCTGCAGCTGGTGGTGATGTAGCTGGTGCTGCAGGGAGAGGATGTGTCTGATCTCTGTCTGCTACACCTCCTTCAGGTGCAAGCAGGCACCAGGGTTTGCAGTCTTTTTGTAGGCCCCAGTACTGCTGTGGTGGTGAGGCCAGAACAAATTGAGGCAGTCATAGATTATGTAGCACACACTGCTACCAGTTCCATGGCTTCCATCCACTTCCACAGCCCTCCTCCTAACCCCTCTTTAAATCAGCAAGGCCGTCCCAGCCACAAGTCATGGACTCCCTCATGCTCTATGATGACACTCCTAGCTGGTATACTGTGGGCCGTCTACTTGCCCCTGCCTAGTTGCAGACCTATGGTCCCCAGGTGCCCAACAACTTGTGTTGGAGACTGAGGTTGTGGCCAGCGGACGATCACTGGACACCTGCAAGCACTGATGACACTGGAATACCATGGGCCATCCACCTGCCCCAGTTGCATACCTCAGGTGTGGTTACAGGATCCTGAGCAAGGAAAAATGTTGGCTGTGCTTAAATTGTCCATATGAGAGGTCCAGCTACAGGGTTTCTTAAAACTCCAAAGTTATTAGCATCCATTAAAATATTCAGTGCGACATGAAATCAATACATCAGTGCTACATGAAATCAAATCATCAGTGCGATATGGAATTACAGCAAAATTACGCATTTCAGGGAGTACAATACCCCCCTATAACATTAGTGTGCATAATAAAACATTTAAATAGACTTACCAATTCACCACCATTGTCAGCGCCATCCAGATGGCGAATAGGGAGCAGGATCACAATGCTACTCAATGATAGGCGTAATGCCAAGATCGGTGCAAAGCGCAGCAATCGCCGAGAGTGTAGCAGCCATGACCATTCTGCTCCTTTAGATAGAGCTGGGTATGGGTCAGAAAAGGAGACCAAGTCAAACGGGTGAAACCATGCCCCCGGATCAACCACCACTCGGTCACAGCCGCCTCTGACCAGAACGAGTAACCCCAAGACCCAGCAAAAGGGGCTTGTAGAGGTGCAGCCGGAGCCACCCGGGGACACCTAATGCTTGCTCAATAGCCAGCGGGTGTACCCCCAGGAAGCACCGCCCGCTGAATGGAAGGAACATGATGCGACCAGCGACCCGGGTACCGACCCGCTGATCAGAATAGCGAAGACAAAGGATAAAATGGATAATTAAGACACTTTAAATTAATAACGCCATGTAGAAAAAACATAAATAATGCAAATATAAATCTGTATCACAAAAGGAATGACAGAATACATTACTGTATAAACAATGCATGAATGAATTGATTATTCACAATATAAACTATTTTATATACAAAACCCCCATTAAGTGTACAAGTAAATATACAACAATCTATAACTATAAAGATATGCTCTCATATAATAACCATACAGCTGCATAATTCAAAGAACACATATGGCCTAATTCAAAGCCTCACCGTGAATACTCGGTTTTGTATGGAATTGATCTCGGAAACTGAGATTTTGCAAATACTTATTATTCACAGACGTGTTCCCCGACATTTTCAGGCATGCATATGCGGCCGTAATAATGCCTACGCATACGGTTTAGCCGAGCATTTCGACTCTCAAAGTTGTCTTGGAATCTGAGTTTGTACCTGTTCTTTTCCGTAAGTTGCTGTGCAGTCCATCCATCTCGGTGTTCCGTGTCCCTCCCTGGCCTTCCGACATACGCATTGCGCCATTTTATGTTTTAAATTTGCAGATGTCCCTGACCTGTGTGGCATCCCATGTAGTGTGCATGTCATTCAAGACACTTACCTTCTCCCAGTTGTTACATGCATTGGCCTCCCATGTTGTCTGCTTTCACCCAGTGTTACTAATCTTTTTTTATTAGACATCCTTAGGCAATCTCCCCTTACCCACTATTACCCACCCCTGTTGGAGCTGGTATGGCCTGCGTACAGGGCAGCCTGGACATTTTGAAGAACCATGTGTTTAATTTTTTTGTTTTTTTAAGAAAAACTTAACAAAAACGTAAAAATAATTAAAAACAAATTTTCAAAGCATAAAAATATATCAAATTGTTGTGGACCAACATGGTACCTGTAAATACAAATGAAAAGCATGTTAACACCTGTTTGTACACATGTGGGCTGGAGATGCCCCCCAAATTCAACCTACTTACCACAACACTGTTCTGCACCCTTTTAGGGGGCCACCCTCCTCAGCAGCGTCATCCCTTCTTCGGGGGCTGTAATGAAAATAAACCTGCTGTAACCAGTCTACACATGTGTTGTTTTACTTCAGCTTGTGTAGTGTTCTGCTTAACTGTGTTTACACACCTGAGTCTGGCACTGGACCTGCATTTGGTGGCCCTATCGCAGTGTACTACTCCTTTGAAGATTGATTATGGATAGAAAAGCACAACACCCCAGCACTTAGCATATATCTCATTTAGCCATTGCTTGACACAACTGGATTGTTTTGGGACTATTGGCCTACTTGACTTCTACAGGACTGTGTGAACCCATAGAATATAGTCCTGCTGCTCCCTGGTGTAGACTCTAGGTGCCATATTGGTCCTTTGCACTGTCGTTGGCATCTGCGTGATGCACCCACCCCCCCTGAAGTGTGCTTGCATCCATACGCCCAAATGCAGGCAAGAGGTTTAATGTGCCTATGCTGGCCTGTAAAATATACACAAATGAGGTCCAAATAACCAGCCAGTTATGCATAAAAGAACACACCTGACCTTTGAGACCAGTGCTTCCTTTGGATCTTCAGATGCCCAAACACAGGCATCACTGCAGCCCCCAGAGGCCAGAACACAGGCATGGCCAAGGCAGTTGCAGCACTCGGCCAGGGTACCGCAGCCCAAGGCCACGCCATTCCTCTCGCAGGCACACCCCTGCTGGCTCCCACACTACCCACTCTGATCAGGTCATCCTCAGCAGTGGGAGACCCACACCCAGAGCTCCCTGAGCTCCCGGCATGCCCACCATAATACACCCATCGCTTGTTTTGGGTATATTATTTTCACATACCATGCCTGGCTGCTCGTCCAGTCAGCATGCTCGGAGCCGCTGACGTCACGCCGTCTATGGCTTCGTCTAAGGCCAGGGGCTCCGAGCGAGCTGACGGCTGCATCCTAGGCTACCCTTTAACAGGGAGCGTGAACGTGTGAGACATTTGTGCCCGTGCTAAAGATTCTTTTTAATAATCTCTCACATGTAATTTCGATAGCAGGGATTTAGCTTCAGATTCAAAATCATGTGAGTTGGAACAGTTTTGTTTAATCTAAATTAGTTCTCCTTTCGGCACAGCCTAGATTGTATGGGGAGGGTGGGAGCTCTTGCCATGTAGTAGAGTATTGCTAGCTACTGGCTTCCTGTAGTTTTTGTTCTAATCCTATTCTTCCCAACCGCCAATTCCAAATCCAAGAAATGTATACCAAAGTGACTAATTTACCTGGGAATTTCATCATTGATGTTAATATCCATTACAAAGGTTTTCCAATCTTCAACAGACCCCTTCCAAATAAATAGAAGGTCATCTATATAGCGACCATACAAATGGATGGCCTCTCTGAAGGTGTTCTGACCAGAATAGATGCAGCGCTCCTCCCCCCATACAATTTACAAATTTGCCAGGGATGGTGAGAATGGGCATCTCTGCAGGTAGAACTCCCCCCCCCCCTCAAAAGGAAAATAATTATTGGTTAGAAAAAAGATAGCTGCCATGATGGTGAAATGGATATGATCATTGGTATACCCCGAATACTTACCCATGTAAAATTCCAGTTCTTCAATGGCCCTAGGTTAGAGACACAGGAGTACAAGGATGTGACATCCAATGTCCTGCAGTAGCCCCCACTGGGTCAATCAACGCCAAGCCACTGGAGCAGATTTTTAGTATCTTTAATGAAGCTTGGGAGCCTGCTAACCAAAGGCTGGAGCTGAAAATCTACCCAATCTGCCAGTCATTCACACAATAGCCCAATACCAGCCACAACTGGCCTACCCACCACTGGGCGGGCAGGTTTGTGGATCTTTGTGAGATTGTGAAACACCGGCACAGTGCAGTACTCAACCTTTAGAAATTCGGCCTCCCCCTGAGTTAGAGTGTGTAAGGCTAGCCCTTCATGTACAAAGGTGTGCAGTTCCTCAAGGTATCTCTTGGTTGGATCAGAAGGTAATTTTTAATATGTTTTTTCATCTCAAAGTTGTTTCAAACCTTTCTGCATATATTCTGATCTATCTAGGATCACCACTGCACCTCCCTGGACTGATTGTCGTATTACTACACTTTCAATTTGTTCAATGCTTTACGCTCTAATTTCGTCATATTGTCCCTATAGTGACCATTTTTATTTTGATACACCAATTCCTGCTCAATGCGATCCTGGAACATCTCAATACAGGGAGGTTGTGCACTTACTGGATTAAAACTTGGATCCCTGACATGCAAATTCATTTTGTCTCCACTCCCTGTTTCCACTATCAAATTCAACATCTCTTGTAAAGGCACTGGTCACTAAATGTGCCACATTTTGTACTAGTAGTTATCGGCTCTTCCTCCCCATCGGTATCACCTAAAATTGACAATGTAAAGCCAAAGATCTTCATTCCGTGCATAATCCTGTTGGAATTTGGATTCTTTAGTTGCCATAATCTCATTCTCAATCCTTGCTATATTAGCCTTCATCTCAGCTTAATACGTATTGTCCTTAAACTCTTCAAGGTCCACCTTTTTAGTGATTTTTAATTTCTTGATTAAGTGCATTTGCTTGCGCTTAATAATCAAAGCCATCAGCTCTAAGGATGCCGGGGTCAATACATCCTTCCATACTTGAGAGGGAGGGTAGTGTGGAGGAGTGGGTAAAAGATGATCCCAGGGGTGATGATGAAGTCCTAGACCCAACATGGTATGAAGCCCATGAGAGTTCATAGGAAGAGGTGTTGGTCACACAGCCCCAGGGAGCCAGAACTAGAGGGAGAAGGTTGCCAGTGTCCATTGCTGCCACTGCCCACCACACCCAGGGAGTGAGCATGGCAAAATTGGCTCAAAGGATCTCCCAAGCATGGCATTTTTTCAAGCAGTGCAGAGACGACAAGACACTGGTCTTTTGCACGCTGTGCCATTAGCCCCTGAAGTCTTAAAAATCTTAATAATCACACCCATGGTAAGACACCTGCAATCCAAACATGAGCTGCAGTGGCAGAAACACTGAAAAAACATGCAAATACCTGATGCTCCCATTGCTGCTTTGGTTGACTCAGCTGCTTCCACTGCCTCCCCAACAACAACAGATGCCGATAAGGGAGGACTTGATACCACCCCTTCAAGCAGCAGCAGCAGCATCACCACCACCATCACCAAGCCAGTCCCCACCATCCCGGGGAAGCATTCAACTTTCCATCCCACAAACTTTACAGAGAAATCGGAAGTTGGACCCAACTCACCCATGAGCCCTTGCCCTGAATGCCAGCATTTCAAAGTTGCTGGCCTTTGAAATGCTCCTATTCCACCTGGTGGAGATGGACAGTTTTAAAGATATGATGGTGGCTACTCCACAATACACCGTTCCTAGCTACCACTATTTTTTTGCCAGGCCATCCCTGACCTGCAAACAAAATAAAGTTCAACCAGCTCACCTAACACCTTGAGAGGCACAGAGAGGAAATTATCTGGCACAGTTCCACAAGTACAGTTAACAATGAGATATCCAGCCTTCTGTTAACTTAAAACGTAGCTCTTAATCAGGAGTTTAAAAATGGAAAAATCCACATAAGAAACTGATATCCATATATAAAATCAATTCACACAGCATCAATACCCGGACCTGGTTGTAGTGTGCCCCCCAGTCAGGACCCTGTGACGCGTTTCGGGCATAAGCCTGCCCTTAGACATACATCCCTGACCTGCACCAACAGAATGTTGAGAAAATAAGGTGTGCACTGGTTGAACTCATTAGTTCCAGTGTCCACATGAAGCCCAACAAGGTGGTGTGTGATAATGGGCTCAACCTTGTAGCAGCTTTGGGCTGAGCCGGGTTGATGCACATGCGTGTACACACACTTTCCGCGTTTCCACCCTGCTGCTGCTCACCTCTCTGTACTGCAGAGGAACTTCGGCCTTCCCACCTACCTCCTCATATGTGACTTTCCGACCAGGTGGAAATCAACTTTGTATATGTTGGAAAGGGCGTGTGAGCAGCAGCAGGCAATGGTGGAGTTCCAGTTCCAAAATGCCCTGGTGAGTAGAAGAAGACTAAGAGCACTTCACCACCAATGAGTGAGCTGTGTGTGTAATGCGGCTGCGCAGAGCCGGCGACAGGCCAACAGATGACGTAGTCTATGAATGATAAACATAATCTTGACGTTGCGTGAGGTGGAGCCCATCTGCTTGATAAGCAGCATCCCTATTGGCCGCGCGTCACCCTGACGAAGCCCCGGTAGGCGGGGCGAAACGCGCGTCGGAAGTGGTGAGGCCCCCACGTCACCTCGTATCCTCCCACCACGTGCTGTCTTGTAAACCGCTGCATCTACTCTGCTATCTGGGAGCGCCAACTCTGCTTGGAGGACACCTGCATCATTGTCTGCCGCCACGGTTATCCCATGCGGCCATACAGCTAAGTCCCTACGTGGGAGCGTGTTAATGGGCAATTGGGTTGGATATAAATGAACTGTGCAGTGAGAGTGCTACTGCTATCTTGAAAACGCTCCAGCTGGAGCAACCAAGGCTGGCCAGCATTGGCGGTGTTGAGAAGGACTGTGCCCGCTGCTATTACGCTACTGCATGTATGCATTCAGGGAGTGGAAGTGTCTGAGTTACGTCTCCTGAGATCACATTAGCTGACATGACAAGGGGCGGATATAGCATAACGAGTGGTTAACTTAGGAACTTCTCTCCTGGCCAATACCTTTGTCTGGCAGTGATAACGCAGTTTTGCTTTCCATGAACACACGCATGTTATCAACAGATCAGTTGGTCGGCAACCCCTATATGCTGGAGGAGCATCTTCATGTAAGTGCGGGAATAGCTGCGCTCCTACATGTTGTTGTTATCCGGACAGCTGTTCAAGTTGATAAGTACTTTTATGGCGCCCAACGCTGGAGCTCTATGATGCTAGCTATGTCAGATGTATGGTTTCAGATTTAGTGCGAGCATGTGGCAGTGGAGGCGTGGATGAGGTGTCTGTGCATGTGCATGAGGGGGGCCCCCCGATTTTTTAATATCACAATGTTGTGATTTTTTTAACTATTGGTGTACTTTTTTCCTTGTGCGCTTTTCTTTGGGGTGTGCAATATTTCCTTCAATAAAGATGTGTGCTATATAATGTGACAGTGCAGCTGTGTGTATTTATGTATATAGTTGCCCAGTGAGCCTGAGCCCTCAATTAACCTTGTGTGTTTGTGTTGGCTTTGGGCTTCCATGAGGGACTTCTGTGCGGTTCTGCTCTGCTTCCAGTACACCACCAATATGGTCAGCAATGATGATGCCATCGTCAACGCTACCATTATCATCCTTTGCCCTTCAGGCCGTGTGACAGTGCCAAAGGAGGAAGCAGAGGAGGAGGAAAGTCCATTTTCCCAGGTGTCAGGGCAGTGAACACATGGGTGGCAGGGTGGGTTTTTGGGCTGACAGTGGCCAGGTACTCCACTGGCCAGTGGACATTTTTGGAGGATTCATAGGAGGAGGGAAAGGCAGGGGAGAAGGAGGACTTTCTCTCACAGCAGAGTGGAAACCAGTGCAGTGCACAGACATCACTGGAGCATGGCTAGTGGGGGAAATTGGAGGAGGAGCAAGCCGACAGCGCGTCCTTTACTCAGGGCAGCCTGCCTCACATGAGCCACTACATGCTCCAGTGCCTGCAAAATGACCACAGAGTTGCTCGCATAGTCACCAGTGCCGATTACTAAGTAGCCACCCTGCTGGATCCCCACTATAAGGACAACATCACCTCCTTGATTCCAGCGGGATAAAAAGATGAGGGAGTACAAACGCACCCAGGTGGATGGACTATTGGCAGAGTTCCTAGCTGACTTTAAGGGCTCAGTGGCAGCACGAGTCACCAACACAACAGTGGCACCTCACAGGGGAGGAAAATACCTTATTCCATTGTCTACCACATCCACCACCTAGATATGGCAAATAGTACCAAGTACATGACTACCTGTCCATGCTTCTCCTGGTACTGAGCGATGGATCCTCCCAGCTCAATATTTTGGTGGGTAAACTGAAGATATGGACAAAACATGACCTCTGTGCCTTGGAGGAGCAGGCCTGCCCTGCGGCAATTGTCTTTTCAGAACGTGTCTTCAACATCGCAAGAGGTGTCTCTGACAGGAAGATCATCCTATCCAGAGCCAATGTGGACATGCTTACATCCTTAAGCTGAACCAGACATTGATTCCACAGGACTTACTAAAAATATTTAAATATTTTCATTTACGTATGTATTTCTTATTTTTTTTTGTTTTCTGTTATTTTCAGTATTTTCCCTACGTCATTTTGCACAGGGATTTCGCCCAGATGGTACCTCTCCCCCCAATTTTGCCCCCAACACCCTTAAAAAAACGAATGTTTTATTTTTTTATTTATGTATGTATGTATTTTTTTTTCTGTTATTGTGCAAGGCAATTGCACAGGTGTAACCCCCCCCCCACCCCTTCCAATTTAGCCTCCACTATTTTTTTTTTCTGTTATTGTTTCATTTACTTTCCATAGCCCATTTTGTGCAGGACAGTCGACCCTGGTATTGCCCTTGATTTGCAACCTTTTAACCCTTGCTACCCCCATTTTTCAGCCATTTTTGGGTCCCCAAGTTCAGGGCCCCATTGACTTCAATGGGGTTCAGGTTCAGGCTGAGTTCGGAGACCCAAACCAAACTTTAGCGGCAAGTTCGTCCGAACTCGTCGAACCCAAGCTTCCACGGGATCGCTCATCATTACTAGAGAGTTTCTGGTTACTACTGGTCCTCGTGGCTTAGACACAATCTGAGCAAACAGAAGTCCAAGAGGATTTGTGTGCTGGGTAATAGGGGTTTTGAATGTCACAAAACATTAAGGCTCTGAAACAGCATTGCAGACAAGTTTCATACTATCCAAAAAGCAATTTCACAAGTGGAGCACCCTCCCTACTGGATGTCGGATCCAGATCCCCCCCCCCCCCCCCCAAGAAGCTCTGGTTTTTATAAAATTAAAATACCATTGAGATGTCATGCTTTTAAAGCAGTTTCACTATCTGCAATCTGTTTCTATTGGCAACTGTACACCAAGTCTGTACACACAAAGATGTCCAAGGGTAGTGAAATAAGCCAGAATGCTGGAGGTGGGCATATGGAAGTGTGAGTGAGCTCCCTCACATTAGCAGTGGCCATACCAACAGTGTTCTTTGAGTACAGGACTCGTATATCTCTTCTTGGTGAACAGATGACAAACATAACATAAGAAAAAAATTCAAAATATTAAATAAACTCACTGCCTTGAGGACATCCTTTTGGTACAAAAACACAGGGCGGGATCAAGTGTGGTGGAGGCCCCTGGGCACAAAATTTGGTGGAGGCCCCCTATAGAGTATTTTTTTTCTGTAATGTAAAAGTACAGCCATGTAACATAACCAAAATATATGTAATCAGGTACTCCTCCCACCCCCGCAAACAGTCACAGTGACGAAGGCATTCCCACTCCATTCACCAGTAAAAGAGCACGCCAGACACCACTTTGACATACCCCCTCCATTGCATTGAATATAGCTGGGCATGCACACTAATGCACTGTAACCAATGTGGGTAGCAAGGCCACAAAAAACAGCAAGGGTTGGCAGCGAGACCAAAAAATGTTGAGACGCACCCTCACCACAGGAGCTGCTGCAGGGGAGAAAAAACTTTTATTGTTCTGGTGGCCTTGTCCGACCCTGTGTTCGGCCTGTTGGGCCTGTCATGCTGTGCTGGCACTTTAGGCCAAAAGCATGTGAGGGCTGCCCCTTTGCGGGCCCTGTTTCAGTCATATAAGGAAGGATACAGAAGGAGCTTACAATCTATTAGGGTATAAAGGGGGGATACAGAAGGAGCTTACAATCTATTAGGGTATGGGGGGATACAACATGATAAGAGCTTACAATCTATTAGGGTATAAGGGGGGATACAGAAGGAGAAGAGCTTACACCCTATTATGGTATAAGGGAGCATACAGGAGGAGAAGAGCTTACACTTTATTAGGGTATAAGGGAGGATACAGGAGGAGAAGAGCTTACACTCTATTAGGGTATAAGGGAGGATACAGGAGGAGAAGAGCTTACACTCCATTAGGGTATAAGGAAGGATACAGGAGGAGAAGAGCTTACAATCTATTAGGGTATAAGGGAGGATACAGGAGGAGAAGAGCTTACACTCTATTAGGGTATAAGGGAGGATACAGGAGGAGAAGAGCTTACACTCTATTAGGGTATAAGGGAGGATACAGGAGGAGAAGAGCTTACACTCTATTAGGGTATAAGGGAGGATACAGAAGGAGAAGAGCTTACACTCTAACAGGGTATAAGGGGGGATACATAAGGAGAAGAGCTTACAATCCATTAGGGTATAAGGAAGGATACAGGAGGAGAAGAGCTTACAATCTATTAGGGTATAAGGGAGGATACAGGAGGAGAAGAGCTTACACTCTATTAGGGTATAAGGGAGGATACAGGAGGAGAAGAGCTTACACTCTATTAGGGTATAAGGGAGGATACAGGAGGAGAAGAGCTTACACTCTATTAGGGTATAAGGGAGGATACAGGAGGAGAAGAGCTTACACTCTATTAGGGTATAAGGGAGGATACAGAAGGAGAAGAGCTTACAATCCATTAGGGTATAAGGGGGGATGCAGGAGGAGAAGAGCTTACACTCAATTAGGGAATAAGGGGGGATACAGAAGGAGAATACCTGACACTCAATTAGAGTATAAGGGAGGATACAGGAGGAGAAGAGCTTACACTCTATTAGGGTATAAGGGAGGATACAGGAGGAGAATACCTGACACTCTATTAGGGTATAAGGGAGGATACAGGAGGAGAAGAGCTTACACTCTATTAGGGTATAAGGGAGGATACAGGAGGAGAATACCTGACACTCTATTAGGGTATAATGGAGGATACAGAGGGAGAAGAGCTTACACTCTATTAGGGTATAAAAGGGGTGGGTTGATTGGAGGGTTGGTTGGGCAGGTAGGTAGGTGGGTGGGTGGGCGACTGCCACCACCACTCCAGAATCTGTTGATTCTGCTTACACACCACTCCAGACTGCTGCTGGTCCAGGGTCTGGGTTGGTAGGTAAGTGACAGGTATGTAGATAGGTGGGTGGGTTATTAGGCAGTTGGATTATTAGGTGGGTGAGTGAGCAGGGGGGTCGATGGGCAGGGTAGGTAAGTCAGTAGGGTGGGTTAAGAGCAATTTCATTTTTATTATCATTTAGAGGTTTATTGGAACACAGTGCAGCAACAGCATGGACTCACCTGGAGTAACTTCACTGCCCAGTTGGAGAATCCTTCCTGTTGTTTCTCTCTGCTTGAATCAACATGGTGTCTGCAGGCTGCAAACTTGTCCTCGTGGGTGAGACCCCCCTTTCCTCGGGCTATGGCTGCAGCACACACACACACACACACACACTCTCCCCCCTCCCCACTCTTCTCCGACTTGTGCTCCAGCCATCAATCACACTTTCTCTCCGTTTAATCACTCACGTCATCCTCCCTAGGGCTGGCTGGCCACCATGCCTGGAAGCGGAAGTGCTGGCTTCTGCTGTGCTCTGGACTGGCCTCCGCGGTGGGGGAAACAAGAACAGAGTTTTCTGTTCCGTCCTGTGACCTAGTTAGAGATATGCAGAAAACAATCCCCCACCACTGCCAATCACGTCATTGCTGGCCTGTCACCTCGGATCACAGACTGCAGATGCGGACCATAACCCACAGGTTGGTGGAGGCCCCCCTCTGCAGGGAAAGTGGTGGAGGACCCCGGGGCTCGCACCCCTTGCGCCCTCTCTTTAATCCGGCCCTGCAAAAACATTATAAACTTTCAAAAATGCCATTGAAAGTGGACATTCGGTTTAAAGCTCACCGTTATGCAGGTTGCAGTTCATACCACAAGGCACACCCAAAGTGCACCTTGCTTTATCAAGAAATTTGCATGATCCCCATTATCTGCACAATATAAGATGCAACAAATGCATACGCCCTGACACATCTGTCAAACAGCCCTGACGTGGAATGAGAAGTTTGCATTACCACTTTTAATTTATTTTTTGATGTATATTACCATATAAATACAATTTCTCTACTGCTAATATCCATTTATGCATTACAAGAAACACATGTTCGCTTTCATTTGTTTTTTTTATCTATTGCTTTGTTTTTTTAAATAAAGATTCAATTTCAGATCAAATAAAACATGACAGGAGAAACTACACGTTTATTAAAGGTAATTAAACTTATTTCCACACGTCTAAATCCCTTCAAATTTTATTTTGATTTGACACAGGAAATTATTTTTTTAACTAAATAACATATAAAGTCTAATTCTAAGCCTCTCTGTGATTGCTTGGTTTTGTGCGTAAACATACTCGCAGACCGGCCATTTTCTTGGCTAGTCGTAACTGTTTTGCGTAAGGTTTTGTTTTAGCAAAGCAATTTGGTATTTAGCCGGCGAATTAGCATTTTAAGCTGAGTTTGTACCTGTTTCCGCCCATATGTTGCTGCAGAGTCCCTGTTCCCCTACCCTACCTTCGAGGCATCCCATGTTTGTGTGCATCCCTGCAGTGTGACTCACCTTTGCCCTCCTGGTTTGTTTGGGGTATCCCATGTAGTATGTGCCCCCAGTAAGACTTACCTTATTTTTCCTTGTTCTTCCTCCTCCTTTTGGGGTATCCCATGTAGTGTGTGCCCCCAGTGAGACTTACATAGAAACATAGAAGGTTGACGGCAGAAGGAGACCATATGGTCCATCTAGTCTGCCCTTATGTGTATACTGTATGTTCTCTTTATAATAGGATAGATGTGTGCTTATCCCAGGCATGTTTAAATTCAGTGACTGTTGATTTTTCAACTACCTCTGCTGGAAGTTTGTTCCAAGCATCTACTACTCTTTCTGTAAAATAATATTTTCTAACATTGCTCCTGATCTTCCCCCCGACTAGCTTCAGGTTGTGCCCCCTTGTTCTATCATTAAGCTTCTTCTTAAAAACACTTCCCTACTGAACCTTATTCAATCCCTACACATATTTAAAGGTCTCAATCATGTCCCCCCTCTCCCTTCTTTCCTCCAGACTGTACAAATTAAGTTCTTTAAGTCTCTCCTGATAAGTTTTAAGTTTAAGTCCTTCCACCATTTTCGTTTGCCGCCTTTGGACACGTTCTATTTGAATAATGTCTTTTTGCAGGTAAGGTCTCCAGAACTGCACACAGTATTCTAGCTGTGGCCTTACCAGGGCTCTATACAGCGGCATCACAACCTCCCTCTTCCTACTGGTGATGCCTCGAGCTATGCAGCCGAGCATCCTGCTTGCTTTTCCCACTGCCTGGCTACACTGTCCACTCATCTTGCAGCTATCAGTAATCAGTACCCCTAAATCTCTCTCCTCCGAGGTCCTGGCTAACAGTGCTGCCCATATGGTACTCAGAGCAGGGATTCCTTCTACCCAAGTGCATGCTTTTACATTTAGAGACATTAAACTCTAGTTTCCACAGTTTTGACCATCTATCCAGTAAAGCTACTTTTCCTTGTTCTTCCTCCTCCTTTTGGGGCATCCCATGTAGTGTGTGCCCCCAGTGAGACTCACCTTCTTCTTCCTTGTTCTTACCTGCTTCCCCCTAGTGGTTGCTACCACCTTCCCCCATGGCTGCTTTCCTTTATACACCCTGCATTAAGCATGTTGGACAGAACACACCACACTGCATCATTTTTATAGCAAAACATTTGGCTTTTATTATTCAAATGTTGTTTTCTTGTCCTTTGGGACTCCTATTGTAATTTTTTGGGGAGTAAAAACTGTCTTTTTAAAATATTTAGGAACACATGAAACATATTATAAAAATCGAAAATCTATAAAACTTTTGGGGCCCATCTAGTACCATCTAGGCCCAGTGCTATTCTCCACGGAATCTGTAAAGACAAAAGAAAGACAGGTCAACATATGCTTGAACACATGTCTCCCAGTAATCCCTGACAAATGCTCCAAATTGCTCATTACTTACTGCAGCCCTGTTTCTTCCCATTTTTGGCAGCCACCCTCCACCTTGGCACCATGCCTTTGTTGCAGTCTATAAGGACATGAAAACATATTTCAAAACTAGGCACATGTGTCATGTGTTTTGTTGAACCCACCTGGGTGGCCCCACTGGGAACGATGGTCCTGCCTCGGGTGGCCCCATTGCTGTAATAGGGACAGAGAAGAACACAGCAGACTTTTCATTGGGGCTTCCTTGCCTTGAGGTGTCTGTTGTCCTACCTGAGTTTACTGGCTCTGGCTGGGACTCCAAGCCCAACACCTGGATGATGATGAGGACATTGGCAGTTTTCTGGGGTGACGTCATACCCGCATACCCAGTCTTCAGATGGGCCGCCACCTCCATTGCCAATTTTCTCTTGCCATGTGTGTTGGGCTTGAAATTGTAGCACTCGGTCATAAAAGTCTGCAACACCAAAACACAATAAAAAGGTCACTTCACTGTAGGTACAAGTGTTCCCCACCAGTCTATTGCAGGATATGCTGCTTCTTCCCCCAGTTATGTATTGCCCTAGTTTATCTACACATGCACACTAACCTTCCCATGATTCATGTTTTCCCATTAAATACCTGGTTCTCACATCTCCCCCATGCGCAGCAGCCCAATGCATGTAATGAGGTAAATGTGGAGCTGCAAAGAGCTGATGAAAATGGACATGGGGGATTCGTAGGCTCAATCTAATGAAATAAAGTAAGGTATTTACTTTGTTGCCCGTGGCCACAAACAAACAATAATGTTTATGTTTTATCCACACAGGTGCCACCAATCCATGTAGTTATCCAGGAGATGGAGGAGTCCCAGGTCCAGCAGACACACGGTCCAAACCCCAGGAACAAACACTGCCTCACACCATGGCCAGGAATCCACATCATCAGATTCCACAGAGCGCCCAGGAGCCAGCCAACCGCACCTTAAACCACAATGCCACCATTCCATGGAACACAGGCTCCAAATGATAGAGGCAGATCGGCAGTCAAACAGCTCCACATTCAGGAGCAACACCAACCGGTATTACATAATTGTGTGCAGAAAAACCACACTCATCCATGAGGACATGGCTGCAGGGGTGGCTAAGCAGCAGCGCATGAACAACAATTTAGAGGCCTTGATTTTCCAGTGGGAGCAGCAGAACAATCATACAGAGAGGATGCTGGACCTACTAAAGGCAAGACAGCCACCAATCCGGGAGGACCAGGCAACCTCCCTATAAGATGTGAGACCTGACTTATTTTGGCCTGGGGGCCCAGCAATGTTGTTTTTGCTATACTGTATGCAAGGTACACAGTGTGACCACTATTTTTGGGACCCAGTGTGGTAGCTCCCAAAATAAGGGGGGGTACATCAGCAAAAACAGTGTTTAAACACCTCTGACGCATATGGGAACGAGTGTGAGAGAGGCTTTCAATCAGGCTTCTTGTGATTAAGTGCAACCCACAATATTTCTTTTAAAGAATCATCCCGAGATTTCTCCTGTTGATGAACTACAAATATAACATGTGCACTATGCAAGATATATATTTGATGATTAATTTTTATTACTGCTTTTTTTTGTATGTGTATTTTTCTTTAATTTGTCTTCCTTTTTCCTCTTTTCTATTAATGGCTTTTGTATATTTTCATTATTTTGTGTTTTCCTTCCTTTCCTTTTATGTCTTCTATTTTTTTAAGCTTTGTTTTTTGTTTACCCTCTGTATTTTATTCACTGTATTATTTAGTTTTTTTTCTCTTCCCATCTTTTGTTTCTTTTCCTGTCTTTTCCTTTCTTTCTTCATATAGATATTTAAGTGGACAGTGTTTGCCATTGTTTTGAGCCTAACCTTGAAATGCTGTCAGAGAGGACAGCCCTGGATGTTCATGTGTGTGTGTGTGTGTGTGTATGTTATAATGAGCATTTGGTTCCGTAACAGGTGGGGAAAGCTATTGGGATATGGGGATATTAGAAAAAGAGGGGAGCTCTAGCAGATGTTGTAACAGGATGATGTATTGCTACTCACAATGGGATTCAGAATATACCAGCATAAACGAAGAAGAGAAGAAAATATAATTCATTCTGCTGTAAAGCTAAATGATTTACTGAATAGTTCCCTTGAAGAGGAACTTCGGAGGCTCTCAAGTCTAAAAGACTCCAGGGCAGTCCTAAGTTCCACTCCTTGGGGCCTCCTAAATTGGGATGCCGCTGCACAGAGGAACAACGCACGGAAAAGTGAAATTCCTGTGTGTTGTTCCTCTTTAATGCATTTTACATCGGAAAAGAAAAGGCTTTATTATTCCTTGATACAAGTGTTGTATTTGTTTTATTTAAACTCTGGAAGAGTGTCTATCTGGTTTATAAGCTAATGGGGCATTCAGCATGTGCTATTCACCTTAACCTTTTAACTTTAGGCTAATAACTGTTATTAAAACATAGTGAGCATTGTTCTAGCTCCAACTCACCAAGAGTACATTAGTAACTCCTCATTTAATGATAAGCTGTATGCCAAAACCTCTCTGTAGAAACATATTTAATACGTAGCATAAATTGGGGGCTGAGATGTTCCAGGAGTTATTATAGATGAGGAACGGCAGCATCAGTCTGAGATATTTGCTTATAAAAGAGAACAATAGCATTGACAGCATGATTCATTTGAAATTTCTTAGAAGTAACTGAAAAGATTCAGAGTTTATGTCTCTTCCTGTCGGAGAACTATATTAAAGTGGAACTAAAGGCACAACATAACGTTTCCTGCAAAAGTTGATTGGGTTGCATCAGCATTGTGTTCATTGATAAGTGGTTCACTGTTGGGCTGGAGTGATTTACCCATGAATGACAATATGTAAGTTTTTGTCATATGAGAATTGACACCCAGCTAAGGAATGCTCATCACAGCTGAATGTATAAAGGATGTGAGTTTGCATGGCTGGCAGGCTGATTCATCACTAACGCCAGGTAGCGACAGATGAGCGTCTGCAGCAGGCATTTTCAGAGCGCCCGCTAGTAGTCGCAGTGCTCGGCCGTGGGTCGCTACTTCATAGCGACTCAGTCGCTGTTCAGTAATGTTGAATACATTGTGAGGAGTCGCTATTTGACCAGTACAGTGCTGTATGGGAGCGCATGTTAGCGAATGCTCATAGTGACATATTCAGCAAAAAAACAGCCTCACAAATCTCTGGTGCTGAAAAATGCTTGTTTGAAGCCCAGAGCGCAGGAGGCGGTGTGTTTTAAGTCTGTTTTCCAGCATCTATCCACTAGTAACAAAGCGAAAACATATGCTAGTAACAAAGCGAAAACGTTTAAAGAGAAGAAAAGGTTCGTCCATTGAAATCTATGGGAGAGCGACAGGTAGCGAGAGGTCATACCTGGCGCTGTGCAAGGCTGAACGCCGGCGCTGTTCGCTGAGGCTGTGAAAATGATGAATCAGACGCTACATGGCGCTATCCCAGTCGCTAAACAGATTCTGCTTGATAAATGTGTAATTGTGTGCCGTGTCCGGTGTTCACCAGTCGCTACCTGTCGCTACCTCTCATTAACCAGCCACTACCTGACGCTATCCCTTCTTAAATAAGGGCCTAAGTAAATAATTGTATAAGGAGATTGAAAGAAAGAGATTGCACGGAAAAAGTGGAAAAATACACAAATGCTAATTTGATGTGGGCTGCCGAGACCCATACCATTTATTTACGAACAGTTTTTTTTAATGTGGACCTGAAACTCCCCTGTCTACTTTGTGCCTCCTGGCACATTTCCTGCTGGAGCTCCATTTGATAGGGGTCCTGAAGTTGGTTGCTTACATATATCTGGTGTTTTTTAGGTTTCAAAAGTCTTTCCTGGAAACCCTCAACACAAGCAGCTCTTCTTAAATGGTTGCTGTGATTTGGTGATATTCAAGGAAATGAGAGCAAAAATGCAGATATATGTTCAGGGGCGGACTGGGGTTAAAAAACAGCCCGGGACTTTTTGGGGCACACTGGCCCTGCTGTACCGTTCCTCACCCAGTATGGTATCTTAATGTCACATCATATATATACATATACATACACTATAGTAAGGCGGAATTAAATCCTCAACCAACCTTGCAGTGTGGCACATACCAATCAATGACACCTCAGCTGCAGTTGCTAGGTCCCCCTGTCTTTGCTGCCCAGTCTTCATTGCTTCTACTGGAACCGCTGCTCTTCTTTGCCATTACTGCTCCACCAGAAAATGCACTTACAGCCCCCATCTCTGCCCTGCTCCATGCTGCACCCCCATCTCTGTCCTGCTCCATGCTGCACCCCCATCTCTGCCCTGCTCCATGCTGCACCCCCCATCTCTGCCCTGCTCCATGCTGCACCCCCATCTCTGCCCTGCTCCATGCTGTGCCCCCATCTCTGCCCTGCTCCATGCTGCGCTCCCATCTCTGCCCTGCTCCATGCTGCACCCCATCTCTGCCCTGCTCCATGCTGTGCCCCCATCTCTGCCCTGCTCCATGCTGCGCTCCCATCTCTGCCCTGCTCCATGCTACACCCCATCTCTGCCCTGCTCCATGCTGCACCCCATCTCTGCCCTGCTGCATGCTGCACCCCATCTCTGCCCCTGCTCCATGCTGCACCCCCATCTCTGCCCTGCTCCATGCTGCACCCCATCTCTGCCCTGCTCCATGCTGCACCCCCATCTCTGCCCTGCTCCATGCTGCACCCCATCTCTGCCCTGCTCCATGCTGCACCCCATCTCTGCCCTGCTGCATGCTGCACCCCCATCTCTGCCCTGCTCCATGCTGCACCCCCATCTCTGCCCTGCTCCATGCTGCACCCTCATTTCTGCCCTGCTCCATGCTGCACCCCAATCTCTGCCCTGCTCCATGCTGCACCCCCATCTATGCCCTGCTCCATGCTGCACCCCCATCTATGCCCTGCTCCATGCTGCACCCTCATTTCTGCCCTGCTCCATGCTGCACCCTCATCTCTGCCCTGCTCCATGCTGCACCCCATCTCTGCCCTGCTCCATGCTGCACCCCCATCTCTGCCCTGCTCCATGCTGCACCCCCATCTCTGCGCTCCATGCTACACCCCATCTCTGCCCTGCTCCATGCTGCACCCCCATCTCTGCCCTGCTCCATGCTGCACCCCATCTCTGCCCTGCTCCATGCTGCACCCCATCTCTGCCCTGCTCCATGCTGCACCCAATCTCTGCCCTGCTCCATGCTGCACCCCCATCTCTGCCCTGCTCCATGCTGCACCCCCATCTCTGCCCTGCTCCATGCTGCACCCCCATCTCTGCCCTGCTCCATGCTGCACCCCATCTCTGCCCCTGCTCCATGCTGCACCCCATCTCTGCCCTGCTCCATGCTGCACCCTCATCTCTGCCCTGCTCCATGCTGCACCCCATCTCTGCCCTGCTCCATGCTGCACCCCATCTCTGCCCTGCTCCATGCTGCACCCCCATCTCTGCCCTGCTCCATGCTGCACGCCATCTCTGCCCTGCTCCATGCTGCACCCCCATCTCAGCCCTGCTCCATGCTGCACCCCCATCTCAGCCCTGCTCCATGCTGCACCCCCATCTCTGTCCTGCTCCATGCTGCACCCCCATCTCAGCCCTGCTCCATGCTGCACCCCCATCTCTGTCCTGTTCCATGCTGCATCCCATCTCTGCCCTGCTCCATGCTGCACCGCCATCTCTGCCCTGCTCCATGCTGCACCCCCATCTCTGCCCTGCTCCATGCTGCACCCCCATCTCTGCCCTGCTCCATGCTGCACCCCCATCTCTGCCCTGCTCCATGCTGCACCCTCATCACTGCCCTGCTCCATGCTGCACCCCCATCTCTGCCCTGCTCCATGCTGCACCCCCATCTCTGCCCTGCTCCATGCTGCACCCCATCTCTACCCTGCTCCATGCTGCACCCTCATCTCTACCCTGCTCCATGCTGCACCCTCATTTCTGCCCTGCTCCATGCTGCACCCCCATCTCTGCCCTGCTCCATGCTGCCCCCCCATCTCTGCCCCGCTCCATGCTGCACCCCATCTCTACCCTGCTCCATGCTGCACCCTCATCTCTACCCTGCTCCATGCTGCACCCTCATTTCTGCCCTGCTCCATGCTGCACCCTCATCTCTGCCCTGCTACATGCTGCACCCCATCTCTGCCCTGCTCCATGCTGCACCCCCAGCTCTGCCCTGCTCCATGCTGCCCCCCCCCAGCTCTGCCCTGCTCCATGCTGCACCCTCATTTCTGCCCTGCTCCATGCTGCACCCTCATTTCTGCCCTGCTCCATGCTGCACCCCCATCTCTGCCCTGCTCCATGCTGCACCCCCCATCTCTGCCCTGCTCCATGCTGCACCCCCATCTCTGCCCTGCTCCATGCTGCACCCCCCATCTCTGCCCTGCTCCATGCTGCACCCCCCATCTCTGCCCTGCTCCATGCTGCCCCCCCCATCTCTGCCCTGCTCCATGCTGCCCCCTCATCTCTGCCCTGCTCCATGCTGCACCCCCCATCTCTGCCCTGCTCCATGCTGCACCCTCATCTCTGCCCTGCTCCATGCTGCACCCTCATCTCTGCCCTGCTCCATGCTGCACCCCCATCTCTGCCCTGCTCCATGCTGCACCCTCATCTCTGCCCTGCTCCATGCTGCACCCCCATCTCTGCCCTGCTCCATGCTGCCCCCCCCATCTCTGCCCTGCTCCATGCTGCCCCCTCATCTCTGCCCTGCTCCATGCTGCACCCCCCATCTCTGCCCTGCTCCATGCTGCACCCTCATCTCTGCCCTGCTCCATGCTGCACCCTCATCTCTGCCCTGCTCCATGCTGCACCCTCATCTCTGCCCTGCTCCATGCTGCACCCTCATCTCTGCCCTGCTCCATGCTGCACCCTCATCTCTGCCCTGCTCCATGCTGCACCCTCATCTCTGCCCTGCTCCATGCTGCACCCCCATCTCTGCCCTGCTCCATGCTGCACCCCCCATCTCTGCCCTGCTCCATGCTGCACTCCCATCTCTGCCCTGCTCCATGCTGCACCCCCCATCTCTGCCCTGCTCCATGCTGCACCCCCCATCTCTGCCCTGCTCCATGCTGCACCCCCATCTCTGCCCTGCTCCATGCTGCACCCTCATCTCTGCCCTGCTCCATGCTGCACCCCCCATCTCTGCCCTGCTCCATGCTGCACCCCCCATCTCTGCCCTGCTCCATGCTGCACCCTCATCTCTGCCCTGCTCCATGCTGCACCCTCATCTCTGCCCTGCTCCATGCTGCACCCCCATCTCTGCCCTGCTCCATGCTGCACCCTCATCTCTGCCCTGCTCCATGCTGCACCCCCATCTCTGCCCTGCTCCATGCTGCCCCCCCCATCTCTGCCCTGCTCCATGCTGCCCCCTCATCTCTGCCCTGCTCCATGCTGCACCCCCCATCTCTGCCCTGCTCCATGCTGCACCCTCATCTCTGCCCTGCTCCATGCTGCACTCCCATCTCTGCCCTGCTCCATGCTGCACCCTCATCTCTGCCCTGCTCCATGCTGCACCCTCATCTCTGCCCTGCTCCATGCTGCACCCTCATCTCTGCCCTGCTCCATGCTGCACCCTCATCTCTGCCCTGCTCCATGCTGCACCCTCATCTCTGCCCTGCTCCATGCTGCACCCCCATCTCTGCCCTGCTCCATGCTGCACCCCCCATCTCTGCCCTGCTCCATGCTGCACTCCCATCTCTGCCCTGCTCCATGCTGCACCCCCCATCTCTGCCCTGCTCCATGCTGCACCCCCCATCTCTGCCCTGCTCCATGCTGCACCCCCATCTCTGCCCTGCTCCATGCTGCACCCTCATCTCTGCCCTGCTCCATGCTGCACCCCCCATCTCTGCCCTGCTCCATGCTGCACCCCCATCTCTGCCCTGCTCCATGCTGCACCCTCATCTCTGCCCTGCTCCATGCTGCCCCCCATCTCTGCCCTGCTCCATGCTGCCCCCTCATCTCTGCCCTGCTCCATGCTGCACCCTCATCTCTGCCCTGCTCCATGCTGCCCCCCCATCTCTGCCCTGCTCCATGCTGCACCCCCATCTCTGCCCTGCTCCATGCTGCACCCTCATCTCTGCCCTGCTCCATGCTGCCCCCCCATCTCTGCCCTGCTCCATGCTGCACCCCCATCTCTGCCCTGCTCCATGCTGCACCCTCATCTCTGCCCTGCTCCATGCTGTGCCCCCATCTCTGCCCTGCTCCATGCTGCCCCCCCACCTCTGCCCTGCTCCATGCTGCCCCCTCATCTCTGCCCTGCTCCATGCTGCCCCCCCATCTCTGCCCCGCTCCATGCTGCACCCCATCTCTACCCTGCTCCATGCTGCACCCTCATCTCTACCCTGCTCCATGCTGCACGCTCATCTCTACCCTGCTCCATGCTGCACCCCCATCTCTGCCCTGCTCCATGCTGCACCCTCATCTCTGCCCTGCTCCATGCTGCACCCTCATCTCTACCCTGCTCCATGCTGCACGCTCATCTCTACCCTGCTCCATGCTGCACCCCCATCTCTGCCCTGCTCCATGCTGCACCCTCATCGCTGCCCTGCTACATGCTGCACCCCATCTCTGCCCAGCTCCATGCTGCACCCCATCTCTGCCCTGCTCCATGCTGCACCCTCATCTCTGCCCTGCTCCATGCTGCACCCCCATCTCTGGCCTGCTCCATGCTGCACCCTCATCTCTGCCCTGCTCCATGCTGCACCCTCATCTCTGCCCTGCTCCATGCTGCACCCCATCTCTGCCCTGCTCCATGCTGCACCCCATCTCTGCCCTGCTCCATGCTGCACCCTCATCTTTGCCCTGCTCCATGCTGCCCCCCCATCTCTGCCCTGCTCCATGCTGCCCCCCAGCTCTGCCCTGCTCCATGCTGCCCCCCCCCAGCTCTGCCCTGCTCCATGCTGCACCCTCATTTCTGCCCTGCTCCATGCTGCACCCTCATTTCTGCCCTGCTCCATGCTGCACCCTCATCTCTGCCCTGCTCCATGCTGCACCCTCATCTATGCCCTGCTACATGCTGCACCCCATCTCTGCCCTGCTCCATGCTGCACCCCCATCTCTGCCCTGCTCCATGCTGCACCCTCATCTCTGCCCTGCTCCATGCTGTGCCCCCATCTCTGCCCTGCTCCATGCTGCCCCCCCACCTCTGCCCTGCTCCATGCTGCCCCCTCATCTCTGCCCTGCTCCATGCTGCCCCCCATCTCTGCCCCGCTCCATGCTGCACCCTCATCTCTACCCTGCTCCATGCTGCACCCTCATCTCTGCCCTGCTCCATGCTGCACCCTCATCTATGCCCTGCTCCATGCTGCACCCCCATCTCTGCCCTGCTCCATGCTGCACCCCCATCTCTGCCCTGCTCCATGCTGCACCCCCATCTCTGCCCTGCTCCATGCTGCACCCTATCTTTGCCCTGCTCCATGCTGCACCCTCATCTCTGCCCTGCTCCATGCTGCACCCTCATCTCTGCCCTGCTCCATGCTGCACCCCCATCTCTGCCCTGCTCCATGCTGCACCGCCATCTCTGTCCTGCTCCATGCTGCACCCAATCTCTGCCCTTCTCCATGCTGCACCCCCATCTCTGCCCTGCTCCATGCTGCACCCTCATCTTTGCCCTGTTCCATGCTGCACCCTCATCTTTGCCCTGTTCCATGCTGCACCCTCATCTCTGCCCTGCTCCATGCTGCACCCTCATCTCTGCCCTGCTCCATGCTGCACCTTCATCTCTGCCCTGCTCCATGCTGCACCTTCATCTCTGCCCTGCTCCATGCTGCACCCTCATCTTTGCCCTGTTCCATGCTGCACCCTCATCTTTGCCCTGTTCCATGCTGCACCCTCATCTCTGCCCTGCTCCATGCTGCACCCTCATCTCTGCCCTGCTCCATGCTGCACCTTCATCTCTGCCCTGCTCCATGCTGCACCCCCATCTCTGCCCTGCTCCATGCTGCACCCCCATCTCTGCCCTGCTCCATGCTGCACCCCCATCTTTGCCCTGTTCCATGCTGCACCCTCATCTCTGCCCTGCTCCATGCTGCACCTTCATCTCTGCCCTGCTCCATGCTGCACCTTCATCTCTGCCCTGCTCCATGCTGCACCCTCATCTCTGCCCTGCTCCATGCTGTGCCCCCATCTCTGCCCTGCTCCATGCTGCACCCTCATCTCTGCCCTGCTCCATGCTGCACCCTCATCTCTGCCCTGCTCCATGCTGCACCCCATCTCTCCCCTGCTCCATGCTGCACCGCCATCTCTGTCCTGCTCCATGCTGCACCCCCATCTCTGTCCTGCTCCAGGCTGCACCCCCATCTCTGTCCTGCTCCATGCTGCACCCCATCTCTGTCCTGCTCCATGCTGCACCCCCATCTCTGTCCTGCTCCATGCTGCACCATCTCTGTCCTGCTCCAGGCTGCACCCCCATCTCTGTCCTGCTCCAGGCTGCACCCCCATCTCTGTCCTGTTCCATGCTGCACCCCATCTCTGTCCTGCTCCATGCTGCACCCCCATCTCTGTCCTGCTCCATGCTGCACCCCATCTCTGTCCTGCTCCATGCTGCACCCCCATCTCTGTCCTGCTCCATGCTGCACCCCATCTCTGCCCTGCTCCATGCTGCACCCTCATCTTTGCCCTGTTCCATGCTGCACCCTCATCTCTGCCCTGCTCCATGCTGCACCCTAAATCTAACCTGCTCCATGCTGCACCCTCATCTCTAACCTGCTCCATGCTGCACCCCCATCTCTGCCATAATTCTTGGTATACCCCAAGCTCTGCCCTAATTTTTGCTGCACCCCTATCACTGTCCTGCTGGGCACCTTTTCTGAGCCCCACCAACAGGACTGGTGGTGGGGCCCTTGATATTGGTTGCCTTCATTATGGGGTACAGAGAAAATAGTCCAAAGTGTCAGTTCACCTTGTGTGTAAGCAGGGAACAGTGATGTCCCCAAAAAAATAACATTTTAACTGCACGTGTTCCAAAACATTTTAATTTCCCCCATAAATTAAATATAACAGCCCTAGACTGACAATCATTTCCCCAGACATGGAATTTATTTGCCACACAATTTTGCATTGAATGAGAATGGTTTTTGGCATAAAAATTATTTTTAAAGTCACCCTCTGGTCAAAAGTAAGACTGGCAAGCCGTTTAATTCAGAAAATGGCAGGAAAGTGAACCACTTCTTTTTCCCTTCAAGCTGTAGCTTGTGAACCAAAAATGAAAATCAGCCCATAGTGACAGACAACAGGAAAAGACAACCATACAAAAGTCCCCTGGCTGTGACCATAGTGTGAAACATTTCAGGCTATGTTGCTCTTAGTCATGCCCCCAGAGAAAAACAAAACTTAAGTAGTAAAACATTTTAAAAGATCATTACCTCTTAGTTTGCTTGCCTGCCAGCCATGCTGCTGGGGGTGGGAGGTGGAGCCACTGAGTCATGGAGCCTCCCCACAGTGATTGGCTGAGCAGAGATTCATCAGCCAATGGGAAGGTACCAAACTTTGACAGGGAAAAAACATTCACAGAAAGCCGTGGGACAGTGCAGTAAAAGCTGCACAGTGTAGCACACTACAGCACAGCCCCAACACATGCCCTTCTGAAATGCGGCTCACTGGCTGCATCCCCGCTCACCGGCAAGCCACCACCCGATCCTCCGCCCCACGCATCCGCCGGTCACCAGCCACCACCTGTCCTTCCCATCGCTGAGCGGCCACGGTCTTCCCAGGTGCCGGCCTACCGGGAATTTGCCCAGGATGCCCTATGGCCAGTCCGCCCCTGTATATGTTTGTCAGCTCTGGTGGCCATCTTTTATGACCCTAAAAAACATCAGGGGCATAGCTAGGGGGAGCGGGGGGGGGGGGGCTCTTGCCTTAGGCGCCAAGATTAAAGGGGCGCACATTAAAGCCCATAAAACATTTTATTTTTATTAGTAAATGTACCCTGACTTGCAGGCGTGGGAGCGCAAATAGTGGAGCTCTCGGGCTGGTGAGATGGGGAGAGGAGTGCGGGACTCACATTACAGGGATGCAACGTCTATATTCACTCGCCCTCTGTGCCCCTCCCTGGTGTGACACATGACAGAGAAAGAAGGTGGTACAAAGCTTCAGAGTTTCTGCTGCTGCCTATCTTGCCTGCTCTCTGCCATATATCACAAAATATATATATATATATATCACAAAATGCTCAACCCGAACTCCACCCTTGCCTGCCAGTCACAGAGAGCTCCACATGTTTTTAAAGGCAGCCATCATGGGGGTTGCAGAAATAAACTCACCCCACCTGCACAAAGACTCCCCAGCTGCAGAAATCCCCTCACTCCTACCCGCAGAAATCACCTAACATCCAACTGCACAAAGACTCCCCAGCTGCAGAAATCACCTAACCCCCAACTGCACAAAGACTCCCCAGCTGCAGAAATCCCCTCACTCCTACCTGCAGAAATCACCTAACCCCCAACTGGGGGGTTCAAGGAGAGGTGCATAATTAGGGAGCGTGATATTGTAGTTGGAAGCTGTAGGGGCTTTGGGCTCCCAACTTTTGTTTACTGGTGTCCCTATATATGTATTGATGTCCTAATATTACTAATGAATAACTATAGGCAACGCAGGGATAATGAACATGCAGGAAATGAGGAGATGTATATATATGTAATTGATATTCAAGGCATTTATTAATATGGGTTGTCATATGCACTGTGGTTAACCTCTTTTGAATGCATGAAACTTATAATATCTCTGATGTACTGTCCGTCTTGTTTAGCTTTATATATATTGGTGTTGCTGTTTATGAGATTTGAATTAATATTACTGATGACAATGTCCCTGTACGGCTGCATGTCGGCGGCCTCTGCCTGCTGTGCGGCACTTCCGCCCTCCGCCCGGAGTACATGGAGACCGGATCTGCCCTCACTCTGACGAGGCAACTGTTTTGGCCAATCAGAGTGAAGTATGTCATCGGGCATGGTGATTGGCTGACCGGCTCTCGGTGCTTCCGGGGGAATGGCGGGGATGGGGCGCAGTGGACAGACGCCGCCGATGCTGCGCCGTTATGGAAGCGTAAGTACTTATTCAATGAAATGTTTGTCAGGTGTTTGTAATGATTTAAGCGCCATATTTGTATAAATGTGCACCCTCGCCAGTTGATATTTGTCATGATTAAGGGCAGGAAGCCCGAAACGCGTCGACGCATCTAGGGAAGGTTTTGCCTTTTATGCATGTGATATTGCCCATGGAAGCATTTTAATATTATCCATTAAACTGGACGTTTTATTGGAACCACGAAGGCTGGCTGGACTTTGTATACACGGTAACATCCAACTGCACAAAGACTCCCCAGCTGCAGAAATCACCTAACCCCCAACTGCACAAAGACTCCCCAGCTGCAGAAATCCCCTCACTCCTACCTGCAGAAATCACCTAACCCCCAACTGCACAAAGATTCCCCAGCTGCAGAAATCACCTAACCCCCAACTGCACAAAGACTCCCCAGCTGCAGAAATCACCTCACTCCCACCCGCAGAAATCACCTAACCCCCAACTGCACAAAGACTCTCCAGCTGCAGAAATCACCTCACTCCTACCTGCAGAAATCACCTAACCCCCAACTGCACAAAGACTCCCCAGCTGCAGAAATCACCTAACCCCCAACTGCATAAAGACTCCCCAGCTGCAGAAATCACCTCACTCCCATCCGCAGAAATCACCTAACCCCCAACTGCACAATGACTCCCCAGCTGTAGAAATCACCTCACTCCCACCTGCAGAAATCACCTAACCCCCACCTGCACGAAGACTCCCCAGCTGTAGAAATCACCTCACTCCCACCTGCAGAAATCACCTAACCCCCAACTGCACAAAGACTCCCCAGATGCAGAAATCACCTCACCTTCCTCATACAGAAAGACGCACCACTAGCAGAAAGACTCACCATTCGCAGAAATCACCCCACCCCCACCTGCAGAATTCACCTCACCTCCCACATGCAGAAAGACTCACCACTTGCAGAAATCACCTCACCCCAACCGCAGAAATCACCTCACCCCCACTCGCAGAAGTCACCTCACCCCCACCCGCAGAAATCACCTCACGCTCAATCGCAGAAGTCACCTTACTCCCACCCGCAGAAATCACCTCAAGCTCAATCGCAGAAGTCACCTCACTCCCACCCGAAAAAATCACCTTACCTCCCACATACAGAAAGACTCACCACTTGCAGAAATCACCTCACTCCCACCCGCAGAAATCACCTCACGCTCAATTGCAGAAGTCACCTCACTCCCACCCGCAGAAATCGCCTCACGCTCAATCGCAGAAGTCACCTCACTCCCACCCGCAGAAAACACCTCACGCTCAATCGCAGAAATCACCTCACCCCAACCGCAGAAATCACCTCACCCCCACCCGCAGAAGTCACCTCACTCCCACCCGCAGAAATCACCTCACGCTCAATCGCAGAAGTCACCTCACCCCCAACCGCAGAAATCACCTCACCCCCACTCGCAGAAGTCACCTCACCCCCACCCGAAGAAATCACCTTACCTCCCACATACAGAAAGACTCACCACTTGCAGAAATCACCTCACTCCCACCCGCAGAAATCACCTCACGCTCAATCGCAGAAGTCACCTCACCCCCACCCGAAGAAATCACCTTACCTCCCACATACAGAAAGACTCACCGCTTGCAGAAATCACCTCACTCCCACCCGCAGAAATCACCTCACGCTCAATCGCAGAAGTCACCTCACCCCCAACCGCAGAAATCACCTCACCCCCACTCGCAGAAGTCACCTCACCCCCACCCGCAGAAATCACCTTACCTCCCACATACAGAAAGACTCACCACTTGCAGAAATCACCTCACTCCTACCCGCAGAAATCACCTCACGCTCAATCGCAGAAGTCACCTCACCCCCACCCGAAGAAATCACCTTACCTACCTCATGCAGAAAAACTCACCACTCGCAGAAGTCACCTCACTCCCACCCGCAAAAATCGCCTCACGCTCAGTTGCAGAAGTCACCTCACTCCTACCCGCAGAAATCACCTCACGCTCAATCGCAGAAGTCACCTCACCCCCACCCGAAGAAATCACCTTACCTACCTCATGCAGAAAAACTCACCACTCGCAGAAGTCACCTCACTCCCACCCGCAAAAATCGCCTCACGCTCAATTGCAGAAGTCACCTCACCCCCACCCGAAGAAATCACCTTACCTCCCACATACAGAAAGACTCACCACTTGCAGAAATCACCTCACTCCCACAGAAATCACCTCACGCTCAATCGCAGAAGTCACCTCACCCCCACCCGAAGAAATCACCTTACCTACCTCATGCAGAAAAACTCACCACTCGCAGAAGTCACCTCACTCCCACCCGCAAAAATCGCCTCACGCTCAATTGCAGAAGTCACCTCACCCCCACCCGAAGAAATCACCTTACCTCCCACATACAGAAAGACTCACCACTTGCAGAAATCACCTCACTCCCACCCGCAGAAATCACCTCAAGCTCAATCGCAGAAGTCACCTCACCCCACCCGAAAAAATCACCTTACCTCCCACATACAGAAAGACTCACCACTTGCAGAAATCACCTCACTCCCACCCGCAGAAATCACCTCACGCTCAATTGCAGAAGTCACCTCACTCCCACCCGCAGAAATCGCCTCACGCTCAATCGCAGAACTCACCTCACTCCCACCCGCAGAAAACACCTCACGCTCAATCGCAGAAATCACCTCACCCCAACCGCAGAAATCACCTCACCCCCACCCGCAGAAGTCACCTCACTCCCACCCGCAGAAATCACCTCACGCTCAATCGCAGAAGTCACCTCACTCCCACCCGCAGAAATCACCTCAAGCTCAATCGCAGAAGTCACCTCACCCCCACCCGAAGAAATCACCTTGCCTCCCACATACAGAAAGACTCACCACTTGCAGAAATCACCTCACTCCCACCCGCAAAAATCACCTCACGCTCAATTGCAGAAGTCTCCTCACCCCCACCCGAAGAAATCACCTTACCTCCCACATACAGAAAGACTCACCACTTGCAGAAATCACCTCACCCCCACCCGAAGAAATCACCTTACCTACCTCATGCAGAAAAACTCACCACTCGCAGAAGTCACCTCACTCCCACCCGCAAAAATCGCCTCACGCTCAATTGCAGAAGTCACCTCACCCCCACCCGAAGAAATCACCTTACCTCCCACATACAGAAAGACTCACCACTTGCAGAAATCACCTCACTCCCACCCGCAGAAGTCACCTCAAGCTCAATCGCAGAAGTCACCTCACCCCACCCGAAAAAATCACCTTACCTCCCACATACAGAAAGACTCACCACTTGCAGAAATCACCTCACTCCCACCCGCAGAAATCACCTCACGCTCAATTGCAGAAGTCACCTCACTCCCACCCGCAGAAATCGCCTCACGCTCAATCGCAGAACTCACCTCACTCCCACCCGCAGAAAACACCTCACGCTCAATCGCAGAAATCACCTCACCCCAACCGCAGAAATCACCTCACCCCCACCCGCAGAAGTCACCTCACTCCCACCCGCAGAAATCACCTCACGCTCAATCGCAGAAGTCACCTTACTCCCACCCGCAGAAATCACCTCAAGCTCAATCGCAGAAGTCACCTCACCCCCACCCGAAGAAATCACCTTGCCTCCCACATACAGAAAGACTCACCACTTGCAGAAATCACCTCACTCCCACCCGCAAAAATCACCTCACGCTCAATTGCAGAAGTCTCCTCACCCCCACCCGAAGAAATCACCTTACCTCCCACATACAGAAAGACTCACCACTTGCAGAAATCACCTCACTCCCACCCGCAGAAATCACCTCACGCTCAATCGCAGAAATCACCTCACCCCAACCGCAGAAATCACCTCACCCCCAATCGTAGAAGTCACCTCACTCCCACCCGCAGAAATCACCTCACGCTCAATCGCAGAAGTCACCTTACTCCCACCCGCAGAAATCACCTGAAGCTCAATCGCAGAAGTCACCTCACCCCCACCCGAAGAAATCACCTTACCTCCCACATACAGAAAGACTCACCACTTGCAGAAATCACCTCACTCCCACCCGCAGAAATCACCTCAACTTCCTTATGCAGAAAGACTCACCACTCGCAGAAATCATCTCACCTCCCACCCGCAGAAATCACCTCACGCTCAATTGCAGAAGTCACCTCAGTCCCACCCGCAGAAATCACCTCACGCTCAATCGCAGAAGTCACCTCACTCCCACCCACAGAAAACACCTCACGCTCAATCGCAGAAGTCACCTCACCCCCACCCGAAGAAATCACATTACCTCCCACATACAGAAAGACTCACCACTTGCAGAAATCACCTCATTCCCACCCGCAGAAATCACCTCAGCTTCCTTATGCAGAAAGACTCACCACTCGCAGAAATCACCTCACCTCCCACATGCAGAAAGACTCACCACTTGCAGAAATCACCTCACTCCCACCCGCAGAATTCACCTCACCTCCCACATGCAGAAAGACTCACCACTTGCAGAAATCATCTCACCCCCAACCGCAGAAATCACCTCACCCCCACCTGCAGAAATCACCTCACCCCCCACATACAGAAAGATTCACCACTCGCAGAAATCACCTCACTCCCACCCGCAGAAATCACCTCACCCCCAACCACGGAAGTCACCTCACCCCCAACCGCAGATATTACCTAACTCCCACCCGAAGAAATCACCTCACCCTTAATCGCAGAAGTCACCTCACTCCCACCCGCAGAAATCACCTCACCCCCAACCACACAAGTCACCTCACCCCCAACCGCAGAAATCACCTCAACCCCACCCGAAGAAATCACCTCACCCGAAGAAATCACCCTCAATCACAGAAGTCAACTCACCCCCACCTGCAGAAATCGCCTCACCCCCCACATACAGAAAGACTCACCACTTGCAGAAATCACCTCACCCGCAGAAATCACCTCACCCCCAGTCGCAGAAGTCACCTCACCCCCACCAGCAGAAATCACCTCACTCCCACCTGCAGAAATCACCTCACCCCCACACCCGCAGAAATCACCTCACCCCCAATCGCAGAAGTCACCTCACTCCCACCCGCAGAAATCACCTCACGCTCAATCGCAGAAGTCACCTTACTCCCACCCGGAGAAATCACCTCAAGCTCAATCGCAGAAGTCACCTCACCCCCACCCGAAGAAATCACCTTACCTCCCACATACAGAAATACTCACCACTTGCAGAAATCACCTCACTCCCACCGGCAGAAATCACCTCGCGCTCAATCGCAGAAGTCACCTCACCCCCACCCGAAGAAATCACCTTACCTTCCTCATGCAGAAAAACTCACCACTCGCAGAAGTCACCTCACTCCCACCCGCAGAAATCACCTCACGCTCAATTGCAGAAGTCACCTCAGTCCCACCCGCAGAAATCACCTCACGCTCAATCGCAGAAGTCACCTCACTCCCACCCGCAGAAAACACCTCACGCTCAATCGCAGAAGTCACCTTACCCCCACCCGAAGAAATCACATTACCTCCCACATACAGAAAGACTCACCACTTGCAGAAATCACCTCATTCCCACCCGCAGAAATCACCTCAACTTCCTTATGCAGAAAGACTCACCATTCGCAGAAATCACCTCACCTCCCACATGCAGAAAGACTCACCACTTGCAGAAATCACCTCACTCCCACCCGCAGAATTCACCTCACCTCCCACATGCAGAAAGACTCACCACTCGCAGAAATCACCTCACTCCCACCCGCAGAATTCACCTCACCTCCCACATGCAGAAAGACTCACCACTTGCAGAAATCATCTCACCCCCAACCGCAGAAATCACCTCACCCCCACCTGCAGAAATCACCTCACCCCCCACATACAGAAAGACTCACCACTCGCAGAAATCACCTCACTCCCACCCGTAGAAATCACCTCACCCCCAACCACAGAAGTCACCTCACCCCCAACCGCAGATATTACCTCCCAACCGAAGAAATCACCTCACCCTTAATCGCAGAAGTCACCTCACTCCCACCCACAGAAATCACCTCACCCCCAACCACACAAGTCACCTCACCCCCAACCGCAGAAATCACCTCACCCCCACCCGAAGAAATCACCTCACCCGAAGAAATCACCCTGAATCACAGAAGTCAACTCACCCCCACCTGCAGAAATCACCTCACCCCCCACATACAGAAAGACTCACCACTTGCAGAAATCACCTCACCCGCAGAAATCACCTCACCCCCCAGTCGCAGAAGTCACCTCACCCCCACCAGCAGAAATCACCTCACTCCCACCCGCAGAAATCACCTCACCCCCACACCCGCAGAAATCACCTCACCCCCACCTGCAGAAATCACTCCACCCCACCTGCAGAAATCACCTCACCGCCCACCTGCAGAAATCAGCTCACCGCCCACCTGCAGAAAGACTCACCACTCACAGAAATCACCTCACTCCCACCCGAAGAAATCACCTCACCCCCAACCAGAGAAGTCACCTCACCCCAAACGCAGAAATCTCCTAACTCCCAACTGCAGAAGTCACCTCACCCCCACCTGCACAAAGACTCCCCACCTGCAGAAATAACCTCACCCCAACCCACATCACCCACACCCACATGCATCATTTCACCCAACCACCCACAGAAATCAACTTCTACACCACCCACCTGTAGTTATTATGTCCAGCCATTCAAATAGGCTAGCATTGATTGGATGAGAGCACACACAAAGGCCATAGGAAAGTTTTTGGGGTGAACTGGGGGGGTTCACATGGCAGGGCATCCTGAATCGGGATTTCCCTGAGGCAAGGTTTTGGTTCACTTTAAAGAGTTGAAGGTAACATTAACGTTGTGCATGAATGTTTTCTTTGAACAGAAAGAAAACCCAGGATTTTTACTATCCCGGGGTTTGTTTTGTGGCCTGGAGGAATCCTGAATTGGATGTGTGAAACACCCCAGAACGCTCTGTAAAACTCACTTCTTCCCTGCTCTGCAGCAAATGTGTGGGCTCTGGTCCAATCAGAACCATTTTCCATGCATATGAAATGTTCTGTTTGTGGCAATGGGGAGCACAAGCTGCAGCCTCCCCGGCACCAGGCATGCTCCTATCCCCAGCCTAGCCCAGGTGGGTTTCACATGGCAGGGCTTCCCAATTTGGGATGCCCCAGGAGAAGACCGGGGCTGACTACAGTGGGTTTTGTTCTGCTTTGACTAATCACATTTTTTGAATGATTTCCCCGGGTATGGATTATTTTAGTGTTTCTCTGGGTATGGATTATTTAGTTTTTTTCTGGGTATGGATTATTTTGGGGGGTTCCTCAGCATGGATTATTTTGGGGTTTATATGGGCATGGATTATTCAGGGTTTTTTCTGGGCATGGATTATTCTGTTTTTTTTTCTGGGCGTGGGCTATTCTGTTTTTTTCTGGGTATGAATTATTTAGTTTTTTTCTGGGTATGGATTATTTTGGGGGGTTCCTCAGCATGGATAATTTTGGGGTTTATATGGACATGGATTATTCAGGGTTTTTTCTGGGCATGGATTATTCAGGGTTTTTTCTGGGCATGGATTATTCTGTTTTTTTTTCTGGGCGTGGGCTATTCTGTTTTTTTCTGGGTATGGATTATTTAGTTTTTTTTCTGGGTATGGATTCTTATGTTTTTATGGGTATGGATTATTTAGTTTTTTTCTGGGTATGGATTATTTTGTTTTTTTTTCTGGGTATGGATTATTATGTTTTTTTATGGGTATGGATTAATTCGTTTTTTTATGGGTATGGATTATTTTGTTTTTTTTTCTAGGTATGGATTATTTCGTTTTTTTTATGGGTATGGATTATTTTGGAGTTTTTTATTCTGAGGGTGTATTATTTTGGGGTTTGGATGGATTAAATTGTGTTATTTTTAAACAAAAAAGAAAAACACTCTGCATGTCAGTTTCATTAAAATAATCATGCTGGCATTTGTTTCACTTTTGAGAGAATTTTGTGCAAGAAATTTCTTGCAGGAGTTTACTGCATGAGAGGAATTATTTGTGGAAAAAAATGCACAAATCAAATGGGATAAATTAGGACATTTTTGCAAAAAAAAAGTGAGCGTTTGGCATCCTGCCCGGACACGGAAAAACTGCCAAATTCAAACGCTGCTGCCACTCCACCACCACTGCTGAGAGGAAGAGGATTGCGAGCTGAGGTGAGTTACATTAGCACACTTACTGCTGCACACTCTGTGACCACCCCCCTCCCCCGCCACAGTCTCCACGGGTCCACAATGATTTCAATGGGGACCCGATTCAGCCGACCCAAACTTTGGGGGATTCGCCCCATCCGTATATATATGTAAAATGGATTTGCCTGCATTAGATAGATCATTTTTGTTACGTTGCAGATAATTCACTATAGGATGTACTGCTTGAGAACATTGTAATAGAACATGTTGTAACATTCTGAAGTGAAAACAAATAAAAACTTACTGACATTTTAATTGTCTAATACCTTCTGGCTCAGTTTTAGAATGCATTCAAATGATTCCTTAATAACAAAAAAAACACTGATTTACCTTTATAAAGCAAACCACTCTATAGCAGACAAAGTTTACCTACAAAGCATAACTATATGACATAATATTTACTAGATACAAAATATAATTTTGCTTTTTTGATTCCCTTAGGTGTTTAACTGCATTACATCCTGCAACATAGCGACACCCTTTATTTTTTTGTAGGTTAACTATGCAAGTTCATAGGTATTATGGAGAAGCAAAAGCCCTCTCTGTCCTTCCTCACAACAGCTTAAATAAATCATGTTACACTAGAGACTACGGTTTCAGGTAGCATGCTGGGAACTTCATTACTTGAGCTGTGTCACATATTACTATGCATATTGCTACTGATTGGACGCAGCCTTCCAAATGCAGCCTATTTCTGTCATGGTCTTTGGGAGAAGAGATCTGTTTTCTGCTCAGACAGATGCTCTCCTCTATGGAGAAGAACAGATAATGACAAAGCCGATCAGCAGCTGTGTGTCCTTGCCCCTCTGTAAAAAACATTTTTCCGAAAAGATTGCAACAATTCCTAAACTTTTTTATGTAATAATTTTACATTTTTCTTTACTGAGTTATGGATTCTGAAAGCAAAATGTTATTAGTTGCAGAAGTAGTGATAATAGAAGGAACCCGTGTAGGGGCGGACTGGGGCTAAATAACGGCCCAGGACTTTTTGGGGCACACCGGCCCTGCTGTACTGTACCTGGCCCAGTATAGTATCTTAGTCATATATATATATATATATATATATATATATATATATATATACCTTATTTTTCATTCCATAACACATGCCCAAGATTAGAGGACAACAATTAGAAAGCAAATATTCTGCACCAAATACCAAATAGGACCAAAAATCCCCCCATTACATTGCACAGAATCATCCCATTACAGGCTGTGATTGGTATCCCTCATTACAGCGAGTGAGGGGCATCCCACCGAGGCAGCATCTCCCATTACAGGCAGTGAAGGGCATTCCTCATTACAGCCATTAAGTAGCAGGCCTCATTACAGCGAGTGAAGAGTATCCCACATGTTGCGTCTCCCATTACAGCCACTGGGGGCATCCCTCAGTAAAGACACTCACACACAGAAAGAGAGAGACACACAGAAACACACACACAGAAAGAGACACACACAAAGAGAGAGACACAGACACAGAAAGAGAGAGACACACAGAAACACACACACACACACACACACACAAAGACACACACACACACACACACACACACACACACAAAGACACACACACACACACACACACACACACACACACACACAAAGAGACACACACAAAGAGAGAGACACACAGAAACACACACACAAAAAGAGACACACACAAAGAGAGAGACACAGACACAGAAAGAGAGACACACAGAAAGAGAGAGACACAGACACAGATAGAGAGACACACACACAGAAACACACACACAGAAAGAGACACAGACACAGAAAGAGAGACACACACACACACACACACACACACACACACACACACACACACAAAGAGAGAGACACAAAACACAAAGAGAGAGAAAGAGACAGACACACACAAACACGCTTACCTCAGGCCGGCACACTGGCCCTGATATAGAATCACCGGCTATCGCTCCCGCCACCGCTGCATATCCTTCCAGCCCGAGCCCGATACCGCCCATCTCCCGCTACCCCGCTCACCTCAGGCTGCCATCCCACCATCTTCACGCCAGGAACGTAGAGAAGGGGACGCCCCCGGAAGCTGCCGTTATCCGCAGGGGGGTGTTCCCACTCTACAGCTGGGGCGGCGCCATCCAAATGACAAGATGTGTAATCGCCTCCAGTCACGTCCCTGCATGCGGCCTGCCAGGTATTGCCGCTATTTCCTCCTACTGCCGCGTCCTCTGTCGCCATTCCTCCCCTCATTTCTGGTTGCATCACCGCAATTGTCTATATGCCGGCTGTTGCGCGCTGGCCGGTGGGCATGCCCCAGATGGCCAGCGTCCAATGAAAACAATGGATGCCGGCCATAGACGCCCACTGACCAGCGCCCAACAACCAGGAAGTGGCGGTAAGTGTGTGTGTGTGTGTGTGTGTGTGTGTGTGTGTGTGTGGTGGCCGGGAAACAGCAGCGACTGGCAGACCGCCGCCACCCACCCTCCCACATCATGTCATTCACGGGGGTTACAGCCTTCCCAGCCATCGGCACTACCGGGATTTTGCCATAGTATGCCCTATGGCCAGCCCGCCCCTGAACCTGTGCACCCACAACCAAGCGCATTGATGGTACTTGAGGTTCTATCAGATGTTACTTGGTGTAACTGAGGACTGACCTATATCCCCACCTGATCTACTACCATCTATAATTTACCCAAGCCTATTTATGTCCATTTATACCCTTTAAATGGCTGTGCATCTGTAACACTGTTCTATGGAACACGTAACACCAAGGTGATACTTGATAAAATTAGAAGATAGAAAGTGGTACTCAGACTAAAGCTTAAAAAGAAAATCTCATATTAGTATTGTATAATGAATGTGACTTTATTTGAAGATTATAAATGTTATTTATAAATATATTCTATGTTTTCTCAAAGGCCCTTGTGTATAAAAATCTGTGATAAGCAGCAGCAGGGTGTTCTAGTGGTGATCAAGAGTTCTCCAATCCTCCCTTGTCCTTTATATTTGGTACTTTTTTCTGTCCCAGGGCATTTAATTATAAGGCCTGAATACAGGAATTAAAGAGATTTTCCAGGCAGAAACAAAAAGCATATACTTAACTTCTGACCCCTCTGTTTGGCTCCCCAGTGCAGGTGAAGGTCTATTGTTTCCCCCGCAGCTCCTCCATGCAGCACTGGCATCTTCATACTTACTGATGGCACAGAGCCAGCGAATCAGGTGACCTCTCATGGTGGCTTCCATGAAGACTTGTTGCCCCCACACGCCTACTCACACGCTCCGTTTAATGCAGTGAATGGTGTCGGAATATTAGGGTACGCAAGACCATATTGATGCTTTTATGTCTGCTCATGGATGGAAGATGAAATCGCTCATTCCCTCATGGGTAAGTATGAAGATGACGACACTGGTAAAAAGCTGGGCATCATGCAGCAGATATTTCAACCAATTTAGCCATGAAAAAACCTAAGGAAGGACATAGGGATGAGTGAATCGATCCGGACGAACCCGAATTCATTCCGAATTTCAGGAAATATTAGATTCTGAACGAATCCGAATTTCCCCGCGATTCGATCGTTCGAAGTTTTCCTTTAAACTCCATTGACTTCAATTACAGGCATTGTAAAATGGTGGATGGACATGTCTGGACATATCCCCTGGGGCAAGTTATCATGGGAAGGTCACATGCAGCCTATCAGCAGCCAGGAGCCCCGGTGACGTCACAGCGCTATATAAATGGCGGCCATCTTGCTGGTGCGCATTTCAGCCTTGTATTGCGGCCACAACGGAGCTGTTTAGAGACAGGGAGAGACTAAGAGAGAGTCAGGGAGACCCACAGAGTGCCAGACAGAACCAGGGAAAGATAGGGAAAGATAGGGAAAAATCAAGGCAGGGACAGCAGAGAAAGTGACAGGGAAAGCTTTTTTTATTTTCATTTCACTTCATTTGCCAGATCAGTTTTAAATTGCTTTTGTTTGGGCTGTAAAAATTCCTTGCTACTGTGCATGCCATGTTGGCAGTGGCATATTTAACCCTATCTGTTACACACAAGCATTTCTTATAACTCAATTAGTTTAAATTTTTTTAAGTGTCAGCTGTAAAAACCCCAGCCCACATGTGCATCCTATTTCAGCACATTTGACCCTATCTGTTACACTAAAGCAGCTTTTAAAGGCTATTTCTCATAAAGATATTGCATTTTGAATTGGTTTTTGCCTGGTTTAAATACACCAGCCCACATGGGCATCCCAAACCAGCACATGTCACCCTATCTGTTATACTAAATAAGCGTTGTTCATCCTCAGCTTAATCAAGCTATTGCATTTTGAATTGGTTTTTGTCTGCTTTAAATACACCAGCCCACATGGGCATCCCAAACCAGCACATATCACCCTATCTGTTATACTAAATAAGCGTTGTTCATCCTCAGCTTAATCAAGCTATTGCATTTTGAATTGGTTTTTGTCTGCTTTAAATACACCAGCCAAAATGGGCATCCCAAACCAGCACATGTGACCCTATCTGTTATACTAAATAAGCGTTGTTCAGCCTCATTTTAATCAAGCTATTGCATTTTGAATTGGTTTTTGTCTGGTTTAAATACACCAGCCCACATGGGCATCCCAAACCAGCACATGTCACCCTATCTGTTATACTAAATAAGCATTATTCAGCCTCATTTTAATCAAGCTATTGCATTTTGAATTGGTTTTTGTTTGGTTTAAATACACCAGCCCACATGGGCATCCCAAACCAGCATGTCACCCTATCTGCTATACTAAATAAGCGTTGTTCATCCTCAGCTTAATCAAGCTATTGCATTTTGAATTGGTTTTTGGTCTGCTACCAAAACACTAGGCCACAGGGTATCCCAAACCTGTACGTAGCACCCTATCTGTTATACTAAATAAGAGTTGTTCATCCTCAGCTTAATCAAGCTATTGCATTTTGAATTGGTTTTTGGTCTGCTGCCAAAACACTAGGCCGCAGGGTATCCCAAACCTGCACATAGCACCCTATCTGTTATACTAAATAAGCGTTGTTCATCCTCAGCTTAATCAAGCTATTGCATTTTGAATTGTTTTTTGTCCTGCTGTCAAAAAAACACCAGGCTGCAGGGTATCCCAAACCTGAACATGTCACCCTATCTGTTATACTAAATAAGCGTTGTTCAGCCTCATTTTAATCAAGCTATTGCATTTTGAATTGGTATTTGTCTGGTTTAAATACACCAGCCCACATGGGCATCCCAAACCAGCACGTCACCCTATCTGCTATACTAAATAAGCGTTGTTCATCCTCAGCTTAATTAAGCTATTGCATTTTGAATTGGTTTTTGGTCTGCTGCCAAAACACTAGGCCGCAGGGTATCCCAAACCTGCACGTAGCACCCTATCTGTTATACTAAATAAGCGTTGTTCATCCTCAGCTTAATCAAGCTATTGCATTTTGAATTGGTTTTTGGTCTGCTGCCAAAACACTAGGCTGCAGGATATCCCAAACCTGCACATAGCACCCTATCTGTTGTACTAAATAAGCGTTGTTCATCCTCAGCTTAAACAAGCTATTGCATTTTGAATTGTTTTTTGTCCTGCTGTCAAAAAAACACCAGGCCGCAGGGTATCCCAAACCTGCAAGTAGCACCCCATCTGTTATACTAAATAAGCGTTGTTCAGCTATTGCATTTTGAATTGGTTTTTGTCTGGTTTAAATACACCAGCCCACATGGGCATCCCAAACCATCAAATATCACCCTATCTGTTACACTAAATAAGCGTTGTTCAGCCTCATTTTAATTCAGCTATTGCATTTTGAATTGGTTTTTGTCTGCTTTAAATACACCAGCCCACATGGGCATTCCAAACCAGCACATGTCACCCTATCTGTTATACTAAATAAGCTTTGTTCAGCCTCATTTTAATTAAGCTATTGCATTTTGAATTGGTTTTTGTCCTGCTGCCAAAACACTAGGCCGCAGGGTATCCCAAACCTGCATGTAGCACCCTATCTATTATGCTAAATACCCTTGTTCATCCTCAGCTTAATCAAGCTATTGCATTTTGAATTGGTTTTTGTCCTGCTGTCAAAACACCAGGCCGCAGGGTATCTCAAACCTGCACATTGCCCCCTATCTTTTATACTAAATAAGCTTGTTCAGCCTCAGCTTTATTAAGCTATTGCATTTTGAATTGGTTTTTGTCCTGCTGTCAAAACACCAGGCCGCAGGGTATCCCAAACCTGCACGTTGCACCCTATCTGTTATACCAAATACCCTTGTTCATCCTCAGCTTTATTAAGCTATTGCATTTTGAATTGGTTTTTGTCCTGCTGTCAAAACACCAGGCCGCACGGTATCCCAAACCACCACGTTGCACCCTATCTGTTATACTAAATAAGCTTGTTCAGCCTCAGCTTTATTAAGCTATTGCATTTTGAATTGGTTTTGGTCCTGCTGTCAAAACACCAGGCCACAGGGTATCCCAAACCTGCACGTGGCACCCTATCTGTTATACTAAATACCCTTGTTCATCCTCAGCTTTATTAAGCTATTGCATTTTGAATTGGTTTTTGTCCTGCTGTCAAAACACCAGGCCGCATGGTATCCCAAACCACCACGTTGCACCCTATCTGTTATACTAAATAAGCTTGTTCAGCCTCAGCTTTATTAAGCTATTGCATTTTGAATTGGTTTTTGTCCTGCTGTCACCAGGCCACAGGGTATCCCATATTGCCAATTTTCATAGTATCTGATGCAGAGAAGCAGTTCCTCCCTTTATTTAGCTTCTGCTTTTTAAAGTAAACTCATTTTTTAAAGTACCTATTGCGCATTTCAAATACATAAAAATGTCAGGCAGACAAGTGCCAGGATGTTCAAAGAGCAGTGGCAGAGGCCAAGATTCAGCAGGCAGAGGTCTCAGCACACTAGGGGCAAGTGGCAGCAGGAGTCACGGTGAGAGACCTGATCTGCCAGCATCTGCTAGAGGTCGTGTCTCCACCAGTAACGCATCTGCCGTGGTAGATTTGTTAACGCGGTCATCCACATCATCACAAGTTATATCTGAGACCCCCAGTCTAGGGTCGGTAGGTTCCTCTGACACAACCCTGAGTTGGCATGCCCCGAGAGCAGTGTCTGTCCTCCCATTGCCTCTGTCCTACGCCGTTCCCTCCCCCAGCGACGTATACTATGCATTGGGTTCAACTCCACTCTTTAGTGAGGAGGACAGTCAGCAGCTGCTGCCCAGCCAAGATATGGAGGTGGCTTCTTTAGCTAGACAAATAGTGATGTGGAGAGTGTTGTGGGTGTTGCGAGTGTTCCAGCTCCTGCGGCAGACACTGTTGAGGAAACCGAGAACATCAGTGACGTGCAGCCACAACTCGGTGATGATGATGATGATGAAGAAGCCGATCGCACTTGGGAGCCGGGTGCAGAAGGGGCTTCATCGTCATCATCAGGAGAAGAGGGGCGCATGTTGCCCCGGAGGCAGCAGCTGAAGCAGCAAGGTGTTAGCAGCATGGTTGGCAGTCAGCATGGGGGCACAATTGTAAAGCCTGGAGCCAAACGGGGCCGACGCCGGGGTAGAGCACCTGCTGCACGGCAGGCTACCTTATCGGGAGGTAGTGGAGCAGGGGTTCCTGGAGTTGGCGACAGTAGCAGTGAATCAGTGCCGCCTGTTGGTGGGAAAAGTAGCTACTCGGCAGTGTGGCAGTTTTTCCTGAAGCATCCGCAGGAGGGTAACATGGCCACATGCAAGATATGTAGGCAGAAGGTGAAGCGTGGCCAGGGCCCAAATGTTGGCACCACGGCCCTTCGTCAACATATGATGCGTCACCATATAGCGGCCTGGGAGAAACGAGGCTCCGAAGAGGTGGTCCAGCCTGCTTCCTCACCAAGCGGCATGCCGCACCCAATTTCTGCCAGCCAAGGCTCCAGCACCTCAGCCGAAGGCAGCTGTGCATCATACCCATCCTCTGTCGCTCCTGATGCTCCTGCTCCTCCTCCAAGTCATGCATCCCGCCAGCAATCCATCAGCGAAGCCATGTCCAAGAGAGAAAAGTATGCGCCCACTCATTCTATGGCGCAGAAGCTGAATGTGCTCCTGTTCACGTTTCTGGTGCTGCAGTCGCTCCCTTTTCAGGTGGTGGACTCTGCATCTTTCAGAGAACTGATGGCTTGTGCCGAGCCGAGGTGGAGAGTCCCAAGCCCTCATTTCTTTGCCAAGAAGGCAGTACCAGTGCTGCACACTTTTGTTGAACAGAAGGTGGGCCAGTCCTTGAGCCTGTCGGTGTGTAGCAAAGTGCATGGCAGCGCCGACGTCTGGAGCTGTAACTGCGGTCAGGGACAGTATATGTCATTTACGGCCCACTGGGTGAATGTGGTCCCTTTGCAGCAGCAGCAGCAACTTGGACAGGTCATGCTGCTCCAGCCTCCGCGCTCCCTGCCCGTTGGGCCTGTGACACCATGCAACTCGGCCTCCTCATCCTCCGCCATCTCCTCACCCTCCACTGTAGGCTCAAGTCTCAGTGCCCCTCCAGTCTACCATGTGTGCAGGGCACGGAGGTGTCACGCTGTGCTTCACATGGTTTGTCTTGGCGAATGGAGTCACACAGGGGAGGAACTGCTTACATTTATTCATCACGAAATCCAAACATGGCTTACTCCAAGAAAACTTAAAATGGGAATCATGGTTACCGACAATGGGAAACACATTTTGTCTGTGCTGCGCCAAGGAAGCCTGACCCATGCGCCCTGCATGGCTCTGGTTGTCAAGCGGTTTCTGAAGTGTTTCCCCGATCTGCAAGACATCCTAACAACTTCAAGGAAACTTCAGCCACTCATACACCGCCAAACACACCCTTCTTGAGCTACAGCGTCAGAATGGTAGCCCCCAACATAGTCTGATTTGCAATGTTTCCACCCGTTGGAATTCCACCCTTCACATGTTGGACTGATTATTTGAACAGAGAAAAACCATCACGGATTTCCTGATGATCCAAGTGGATAGGGGGACTCCCCTGTGTAACTTCAATGTCAACCAGTGGCAGCTCATACGTGACGCCTGCCGTTTGCTCAGGCCCTTTGAGGAAGCCACTTTATTTGTCAGTCGGCAGGATTACGGAATGAACGACGTGATTCCGCTGCTTCATGTACTACAGCACATGTTGGAAACCATGGCTGGTCAGGGCTCTGGAGACATGGTGTCTACATCTTACGGCCACATGAACCCCGTTGGAGCTGAACTGGAGGAGGAGGAGGAAGAGGAGGAGGAGTGGCCCAGTGAAGCACAGTTTAGGCTTGGCGAAATGGCTGGTTTATCTAATCAGCGGACAGGAGAGGAGGAGCAGCCAGAGGAGCTAGAGGGTTGGGAGGAAGGCGAGACAGAGGACCCGGACACACCGTGGCAGTATGCAGTGGAGATGGAGACAGGTAGTCCCTCCAAGTCACTTGCGCAAATGGCAGGAAGCATGCTCACGTGCTTGAGTTGTGACCCCAGAATTGTTTCCATTTGTCGCCGGGATGATTTCTGGCTGTCCACCTTATTGGGCCCTCGCTTCCAGCACAAAATGGGGGCATTTTTTAAACCCGCCGAGAGGGAGGACAAACTGAACTACTACAAAGACATTCTACGTAGTCAATTGGGCGATGCCTATCTGCGCCATGGTCCATACTCTCGCAGGTCTGACTCGGGGGGACCTCTGCGCTCACCTTCCACTGCCATGCCTGCTGGGGGGTTGGCAGGAGCAGCAGCAGCAGCTCCATCAGCAGCAGCCTCAGTCTTCAGTCGCTAATGAGTAGCTTTCTACACCCGCATAGTGAGGCTACCCATGAGCAGCAGGAAGACCTGGAGCAGCACCTCAACCAGCAGGTCATGTCATACCTTGACATGACCATGCCAGCACACTTCAGGGTGTGCCTTTCAGCCAATTTTATGGCCTCCTGCTGCTGCTGCCAACTCCAGGGTGTCTTTTAAGCAATGTTTGGGCTCCTGCTTCTGCTGCGGCCAACTCCAGGGTGTGCCTTCCAGCTAATGTTTGTGCTCCTGCTGCTGCCAACTTCAGGGTGTGATTCATCCAATTTTTGGGCTCCTGCAGCCAACTCCAGTGTCTCTTTCAAGCTATGTTTGGGCTCCTTCTGCTGCTGCTTGCAACTCCAGGGTGTGATTCATCCAATTTTTGGGCTCCTGAAGCCAACTTCAGTGTCTCTTTAAAGTAATGTTTGGGCTCCTGCTGCTGCTTGCAACTCCAGGGTGTGATTCATCCAATTTATGGGCTCCTGCAGCCAACTCCAGTGTCTCTTTCAAGCTATGTTTGGGCTCCTGCTGCTTGCAAATCCAGGGTGTGATTCATCCAATTCTTGGGCTCCTGCTACCAACTCCAGTGTCTCTTTAAAGTAATGTTTGGGCTCCTGCTGCTGCTTGCAACTGCAGGGTGTGATTCATCCAATATTTGGGCTCCTGCTGCCAACTCCAGTGTCTCTTTAAAGTAATGTTTCGGCTTCTGCTGCTGCTTGTAACTCCAGGGTGTGATTCATCCAATTTTTGGGCTCCTGCTGCCAACTCCAGTGTCTCTTTAAAGTAATGTTTGGGCTCCTGCTGCTGCTGCTTGTGACTCCAGGGTGTCATTCAGCCAATTTTTGGGCTCCTGCAGCCAACTCCAGTGTCTCTTTAAAGTAATGTTTGGGCTCCTGCTGCTGCTTGCAACTCCAGGGTGTGATTCATCCAATTTTTGGCCTCCTGCAGCCAACTCCAGTGTCTCTTTAAAGTAATGTTTGGGCTCCTGCTGCTGCTTGCGACTCCAGGGTGTGATTCATCCAATTTTTGGCCTCCTGCAGCCAACTCCAGTGTCTCTTTCAAGCTATGTTTGGGCTCCTGCTGCTGCTTGCAACTCCAGGGTGTGATTCATCCAATTTTTGGACTCCTGCAGCAAACTCCAGTGTCTCTTTAAAGTAATGTTTGGGCTCCTGCTGCTGCTTGCAACTCCAGGGTGTTATTCATCCAATTTGTGGGCTCCTGCTGCCAACTCCAGTGTCTCTTTCAAGCTATGTTTGGGCTCCTGCTGCTGCTGCTTGCAACTCCAGGGTGTCATTCAGCCAATTTTTGGGCTCCTGCAGCCAACTCCAGTGTCTCTTTCAAGCTATGTTTGGGCTCCTGCTGCTGCTGCTTGCAACTCCAGGGTGTGATTCATCCAATTTTTGGGCTCCTGAAGCCAACTTCAGTGTCTCTTTAAAGTAATGTTTGGGCTCCTGCTGCTGCTTGCAACTCCAGGGTGTGATTCATCCAATTTTTGGACTCCTGCAGCAAACTCCAGTGTCTCTTTAAAGTAATGTTTGGGCTCCTGCTGCTGCTTGAGACTCCAGGGTGTCATTCAGCCAATTTTTGGGCTCCTGCTGCCAACTCCAGTGTCTCCTTCAAGATATGTTTGGGCTGCTGCTGCTGCTTGCAACTCCAGGGTGTCATTCAGCTAATTTTTGGGCTCCTGCTGCCAACTCCAGTGTCTCTTTCAAGCTATGTTTGGGCTGCTGCTGCTGCTGCTGCTTGCAACTCCAGGGTGTCATTCAGCCAATTTTTGGGCTCCTGCTGCCAACTCCAGTGTCTCTTTCAAGCTATGTTTGGTCTGCTGCTGCTGCTGCTGCTTGCAACTCCAGGATGTCATTCAGCCAATTTTTGGGCTCCTGTTGCCAACACCAGTGTCTCTTTTAAGCTATGTTTGGGCTGCTGCTGCTGCTTGCAACTCCAGGGTGTGATTCATCCAATTTTTGGCCTCCTGCTGCCAACTCCAGTGTCTCTTTCAACCAATGTTTGGGCGGCTGCTGCTGCTTGCAACTCCAGGGTGTGATTCAGCAAATTTTTGGGCTCCTGCTGCTGCCAGCTCCAGGGTGTGTTTTTCAGGCACTATAGGGGCCCCTCATAGTGATGCCACTTCAACTCTCTGCAATTGTGCCGCTCTCCGATTCTATTAGCGATGCCTCTGATCTGCATGTGATAATTATTTACAGTATTATTTCACTAACCCAGCATGCATTCTATGCGTGTTACAGCAAGGCAGAATGGTTTACAATCCTATTGAGGCTCAGAAATAGCCATTTTTAATAGCGATTCGTCGCGAATAAATTCGGGTCGAAACGATTTTTGTCTGAAAATTCAGCGAATCAGTCGAATCTAATTTTTCAAAAGTTTGCTCATCTCTAGAAGGACACATCAGATTATGAATATTTACCTTTAATATAGTGATGTTATACTTTTGGAAATGACTGTAAATTTCTTTATGATAAATCAAGGACAATCAAAGAGAATCCTGCTGTGTATGATGTGCATCTCACCTTTACTCAACCATGTGCAAAGAGATTGACGCTGTCTTTTGCACTTTTTTGCAGGCCTGTAGGTCACAGGTCGACTAGTATGGGATCCCATGTCAGATTTACTCAGATTGATGCATTTTTGGGAGAAAGCAGAAATTACATTAATATGATTTTAGTCCTTCTCTATTATTTCCAAAACTAAAAAAAAAAAAGACTTCCTAAACCCATGCCCTATGACCTTGCAATGAATCAGGGTAGAGATTATTGTCAGTCTCCTCGCCTTACTTGCCCTTTAAAGCAACGTGGCTGTGCTTCATCATGGACTGCATGCAGCAGCAGACATGCTCGGCTGGGTGTTTGTAACAGAGCAGGCTCTGTATCTGTAGCATTGCTCGACAGCGACACCTGGTGTGCAGCCCACTGCAAGTGCACGAAGCCTAGAGTGTAAGCTCTTGGGCTTGATTTCACTTCCTGGTTTCCTGAGTTTGAATGGACAGGAAGTGACCTCAACCAGACTCTGACACATCCCTCCCTGCTCTAATTGATAACCCTATTTAAGAGGACAGCTGGCCTGCATCCAATGTTGTGCTATCAGCTTACTTTCTGGACTCTATTTCCCTGACTCCTGAATGCCTGATCTGAATGCCTGGATTTTCCCTTGGACGGATAACTCGGTTTTGACTCGGACTCACTCATTTACCTCCACTTGTTTTCTGCCAGCCTCTGACCCCGGATTCATCCATCGGACTCTGCCACCTACTCAGACTTTTTACTCGCTGTTTGGGATTATTTGCTTCACCTCACCCCATACCTGGAGCTCAGCTCAGCTCTGCCCATGGTTGTATCCAGGAAGCTTGACAGTATAACACAGCCATAACATGAGCTCCGGTGGGGTCTTTTCCCTCTGCGCAACCGTCCAGGGCTTACAGGGAGGCATTACTCAACTTGTGGATCGGCTAAATCAAATCATGCACATTTCAGTATCTTCTGCTGCAGCTTTCCCTACCACACAGGAAGCATATTCCGGGGTCATCCCTGAACCCCAAGTTCCTTTCCCGGAATTTTTCTCAGGAAATCACCAGGAGTTTCATGCTTTTCGGAACAGTTGTCAGTTATTATTTTCTCTGCAACCACGAACCTATGCTGTTGAGGAAGTCCGGTTCAGAGTCATTATTTCCCGTCTGCAAGGGCCTCCCCAAACATGGGCCCATCGTCTTCTGGAGCAAAATCATCCTTGTCTGGCCTCTGTTGATCTTTTCTTTTCTGCTATGGCAGCCATCTATGATGATCCAGGACATGCTGCCTCTGCAAAGGCAGCTCTCCATAATCTGCATCAGGGTAGCCGCCCAGTTGAGGATTATGTTGCCGATTTTCATTGCTGGAGTTTCGACACCCAGTGGAATGAGCCAGCTTTAAAACATCAGTTTTGTTTAGGTCTTTCTGAACTGATTAAGGATGAACTGGCCCTCTTTGACACTCTTGAAACTTTAAATGAACTTATTCTTGCAGCCATTCAGGTGGATCGCCGGCTGCGGGAACGCAGTGAAGAACGCTTAGCCTCTGCCCAATGGTTTGCTCCACGGTCCTCGCCTGCAGCACCTGATTCTCCACAGGCCAATTCGGGGGTTATCAAGCCCATGCAATTGGGAACCATTCGGTCTGCTTTGTCTCAAGAGGAAAGACTGCGCCAGAGGCAGCTTAATCTTTGCATGTACTGCGGGAACCCTGGACACTTTTGGGTTTATTGTCCCACCAGACCCGCAGCTATGAAGAGATCAACACCTCTTGTTAAGAGCACACCACTTCCTGTGCCTGGTTTTCACGTCTCTGTGCTTCTTAGTTTAGAGTTGAGACCAGGGCCATGATTGACTCAGGGGCCTGCAGCTGTTTCATGGACTTAGAATTTGCACAGACTCACAATATTCCATGTGAAGCTCGACCTACCCTCTGCTTCTTACTTTGGCCGACAGAACCACCATCAAGTCCGGACCGGTGTCCCATAGAACTAAATCGCTCGGCTGCTCTACTCCTGATGGACACTCAGAATTAATACACTTTGACTTAACGCGCTCTCCTTTGTACCCTATCATTTTGGGTTTCCCGTGGCTTTCAATACATAACCCCGTCATCGACTGGTCTTCCGGTCCAGTTTCTTTGTTCTCCCTCTATTGCAACCAATTTTGCAGACAGAAGTAGAGTAACCTCTCTGTAGTAACCCTTAATCCACCAGATTATCTTCTGCCAGCGTATCTAGAGTTCCAGGATGTGTTTGACAAAAAAGGTGCAGACCAGCTACCTCCTCACCGCTCTTATGACTGTCCGATAGACCTTCTCCCTGGGTCAGCCATCCCTTTTGGACGTATTTATCCGTTGTCTGAAGCCGAGTTACAGATTCTCCGCAAATATATTGATAAAAACCTGGCTAAGGGTTTTTTTTTAGACATTCCACACCGGGCCCTCAATCAGATTACAGTCAAGAACCGATACCCTTTGCCTTTGATTTCTAAACTCTTCCAGCGTTTGGGGTCCGCTCGGTTCTTTACCAAGTTAGACTTGAGGGGAGCATACAACTTAATTTGGATTCCGCACACATTTTGGTCATTTTGAATACCTGGTCATGCCGTTCGGTCTCTGTAATGCCCCTGCAACATTCCAGCACTTTGTGAATGACGTGTTTTCGTCATCATCTACCTGGACGATATATTAATCTTCTCCTCTTCCCGCTCAGAACATCAGAAACATGTCCGTCGAGTGCTCCTGCGTCTTCGTGAGCATCAGTTGTATGCAAAACTAGAGAAGTGTCAGTATGAACAGTCTTCTATTCAGTTCCTGGGTTCACTTATCACCAGTACCGGCATTGTGATGGATCCTAAGAAGGTGGCCGCTGTCTTGGACTGGCCACAACCTATGAATCGCCAGGAAGTACAACGTTTCATTGGTTTCACCAACTTTTACAAACGTTTTATTAAAGATTTCTCGAGGATAGCCCCATTACTGATCTCTCCTGTAAGAGAATACTCCATTTGTCTGGTCTAAAGCTGCTGAAGAGGCCTTCTCTCATCTCAAGGAGTGTTTCACTTCTGCCCCTATCTTGAGACATGCCGACCCTGAGCTTCCTTTTTGTACTTGAAGTAGATGCCTCCGTCAATGCTGTAGGAGAAGTACTCTCTCAATGAGTATCTGAGCAAGGAGAACTCCATCCCGTAACCTTCCTTTCCAGAAAATTGTCATCAGCAGAACAAAACTACGATGTTTGCGACAAGAACTTCTTGCTATCAAACTTGCCCTGGAGGAATGGCCTTATCTATTGGAAGCTGCCAGACATCCAATTTTGATCCTCATGAACCACAAGAACCTAGAGTACCTTCGGTCTTCAAAAAGACTCCGGCCACGTCAGGCAAAGTGGTCACTATTCTTTTGCAGATTTTCCTTTCATATTTCTTACCGTCCAGGAAACAAGAATACCAAACCTGACACACTCTCTCATCTTCATCCTTCTGACCAAGGTCCAGAACCTGCTGAACCCATTATTTTGCAGCCTAACTATTTCTTGTTACTTGAATCCGAACTCATCCCTGAGATTCGACGAGCATCTGATTCTGTCCCAGAGAACCTACAATCTAAACTATCATGAGTAGGTGAAATTCTTGTCCATCAAGAAAAGATTTTTGATCCTGAATCTTTACATTCCAGAGTTATGGCCAAATTCCATGATCATCCCTTGGCGGGCCATTTCGGGCTCAAGAAGACGCTACATCTGATCCAGCATCATTCACTGTCACAGTCAAGCATAACAGTACTAGGAACTTTATGTAGTAAAGGTTAACTGACCATACACGGTATAACAAAATAAAAGGCATTAAAATGAAAGGCCCACCTGGGGCTTTAGTTAGTCTGTGCACATATACCCGGGTATATAGATAGTCTACAGCTACATACCTCCAGGAGAAATTCAACGCAGGATCCAAGCTGCAGGGGCTCCTGATCTTGACTTGAAGAGATTATTTACTCTTGACATGCAGGAGTCAATGATCAGATATGCAGCAGCAAATGAAGCTTCTCTACAGGGTACACAGCAGCTGGACACACAGGTGAACAGTATAGCGGTCTGGGAAGTGATCCAGGCTCCCCTGTGAGGCTGTATATGTGGGTTGCATCAGCACAGCTCCTGGCAGCAAGCCGTGTGCTCAGTTCTCCTAGCATACAGAAAGACTGTAACTGTATATAAAGCCTTTGATACTTCCAGCCAGGGGCTGCAAACCCCAATTTGCAGGGGCAGGAAGTTTATCATTAGTAGTTAGAGAGAGAGAGAGTGATCTGCAGCAAGCACTGTTCTCTATGATCTCCAGCAGGCGTATAATGCTCCAGTTGCAACTCTGTGGTAACTGAGCCCTTCCCTACAAAACCTTCAGGAAAAATAAAGTGCTAGTGCAATTAACATTAAAGTGGACCATCAGTCAAAAATGACCAGACCAGATCAACACAACAAACAGTGCTCATAAGCATCCCTCCCCAGGGCAATTTGGATTTCTTCACCGAGCACCTATGCAGCCGTGGCTACCATGCCATTTCAAGCTTAGCCTCTTCAAATCATTAGGATTAACCTACTCCCCCCCCCCCCAAAAAAAAAGCATAAATGACATTAAAATGATTTTAGCCCTTCTCTACTATTTCCATAACTAAACAAGACTTCCTCATCCCATGCCCTATCACCTTACCTGCACTGCAGAATCAGGGTAGAGCTCATGTGGATTGGACCTACTAATTATTGCGGCTAGATTCTTGTGCAAGAAAATCAGTAGGGTTATTAGCAAAAGTTTTGTCACCCAAATCCTGGTTTTCCTATTATGTACGCAAATGAGCAAAAACCTTCACAGGCATTTTTTGAAGTGATCTTTGGTCAGTAAACTACTTTTTTTCTACTACACAATGGTCATTCTGGTGCCTATATGTCTTGTTTTAGAACAGTAGGTAATACGTTCTCATGTTCATCATCTAATTGATTGTCAGCTGACCTGTTTTGTATGTGCTTCCCGATATTTAAAAAGATGTTAATGCTCAATAACACCCTGCACAGTCTCCTGGCTGCTGGCAATGTGATGAAGAAGAGCTCATTGCATTTTTCTATCAAGTATATAAAATTAATGAACCAAATGGAGCAGATTAATGAATATATCCATTAGCAAGGTTTTGATAGCCTAAACAAGCAATTATTGTGTGCAATGCCTTTCCATAAATTATAACTTACTGCTTGTGAATGGCATATTACTTTATGTGTGGTTCATTGAAAAGTTAGATAGTATTAGTGGAATAGCAGCTCCTTCCATTATTTTCTGTCTTTAGTGATTTAATTGATTAAAATATTGTGTGCATCAGAAACTCCTGATATTAAAATATTTATTTTGCTTATAAAAGATTCCGTCTGTAAGGTTTCCTAAAGTGGTGTCGCTTGGATAAGCCTTCTTTTATGTAGTTTATTTTTGTATTTGGAGATTATTCTACATTGGAAATCTGAATACTATTTACGTCCGTCTAGAGAAAATAATCTATTATAAAGAGAGTAAACTCCCGGTAATTTCACTCTCTCATGTATTGTTCCTCTCAGATAGGTCACTCTGATTTGGGATGCCCTGCTGTGTCTATCCCCCTGGTTCCCTGTAAAAACTTTCAGGCATTCCCACGGCGCTGACATGGGAGAAAGAGAGCGTGATGATTGGCTGAGTGGCCCAAACAGACTACCACTCCTCCAATCTATTCTCAACTCTGATGCTCGACTCTTTCATCTCTCCTCTCATTTGTCTAGTGCTGCTTCTTTATGTCAGACCCTCTACTGACAGCCAATTTCTGAGATAATCCAACTTAAAATACTAACCTTAAAGGAGCACTATCACGAAAAAATGGACTAATAATAGAAATCCATATAAATATGCTGGATGGTGGGAGGAGAGGTCAGTTTGGGTGTATAAGTGACCCATCCTCTCATTAGCCAACGTGTTTATATGGGTTTTTAATATTAAACAATTTCGTGATAGTGCTTCTATAATATAAAAACCACTCTACAATAAGGCTCTTGCCTACTAATCTACCCACCGAGACACAATATATGCTCTGCTCAGGACCTTCTCCTGTCCTCCTCCCACTACCGCATCCAGGACTTTACATGTGCCACCACATTACTCTAGAATGGCCTACCCTATACTATTCACCACTCCCAAGCCTTCAAGCCTTTAAGGGTGCCCCAAAACCCACCTATTAAGATAAAATGACAGCTCCAGCCACTTCAGATCATTTGCTATCATACTAAGGTGTTCATTTAAAAAGCGATAGCGCCAGGTAGTGCCTCGTAGCGGCAGGCAGTGTCTAGTGAACGCCGGCCGCTGTACGCAAATCACATTTATAAAAGAGAATACCTTTCACTCAGTTTCACTCACCCACACAGTGCAATGGCCATTCATTTGCTTGTGTTTAGAGATGAGCGAATTTATGAAAAGTTCGATTAGGCTGAGTCGCTTAATTTTCCGGAAAAAATAGTTTCGGTCCGAATTTATTCGCGGCGAATTGCTATTTCTGGCCTTCTGAGAGCCTCAATAGGGTTGTAGAACATTTTGCCTTGCTGTAACATGCATAGGATGCGTGCTGGGTTAGTGAAATAACACTGCAAAGAAGTATGAAATGCAGATCAGAGGCATCGCTATTAGAATCGCTGTCGCAGAGCAGCACAATTACAGAACCTTGAGGTGGCAGCAGCATAAGGGCCCATATATTGCCTGAAAAACACATTGGAGTTGGCAGCAGCATAAGGAGCCCATATATTGCCTGAAAGACACACCCTGGATTTGGCAGCAGCATAAGGAGCCCATATATTGCCTGAAAAACACATTGGAGTTGGCAGCAGCAGCACAGGGAGCCCATATATTGCCTGAAAAACACATTGGAGTTGGCAGCAGCATAAGCAGCCCATATATTGCCTGAAAAACACATTGGAGTTGGCAGCAGTATGAGGAGCCCATATATTGCCTGAAAACACATTGGAGTTGGCAGGAGCAGAATAAGGAGCCCATATATTGCCTGAAAAACACATTGGAGTTGGCAGCAGCACGAAGAGAACATATACAGTTTTTGGACACATATATCTTATCCTAAGAATATTAATAAAAAATAAAATTAACGTAAAGCATTTCCTCAATAATTACTTGTGATCCGATGCGGAGGAATGTCTGTAACTGGAGACCAGCGCTTTAAATCTGTTTTGAACTATCCATATTTCTGAAGAGTTGGTGTGGCACCATGATCAATCTACTCTGATGCATCAGGCATTGGTGGGTGGAAATCTTGGCTGATCCATGCCTGATTCATTTTCACGCAGGCTAGTCTCTGAAAAAAACATTTTTCAAGCGTACTGGAGCACATTGAACTGGCCTCATCAGAGCAGCACATCTAAGAGTTTTTCCACTTTGTTTCTGTTAAAGTCTTCAGGGCATAGTTACTACTTTGTGAAAGGCCATAGATAGTTACACACCTGCTGCTGTTATCGACAAATCCTGTTTTATGCATAGTGTAGCATTTTGTCCTCCCCTCATATACACACTAAGTATGTCAGGCAGAGAAGTGCCAGGATGGGCACAGAGGAGTTGCAGAGGCCTGAATTCATCAAACAGAGGTTGCAGCAGACTAGGGGTGAGTGGCAGCAGGAGTCTCAGTGAGAGGCCTGATCTCCCGGTATGAGCTAGCGGTCATGTCTTGACCAGCAACCCATCTGCCGCCATCGATTAGTTAACACGATCATCCACTTCATCACAAGTGACATCTGACACCCCCAGTTAACTGTCGGTTATATCTTATGCTTTGGGTTCAGCTCCACTATTCAGTGAGGACGATCTGCTAGAGAGAAATCAGTAGCTACTGCACAGCCAAGAAGTATTCTTCCACTAGATGGGCAAGCAGTGATGAGGAGAGTGGCGTGGTAGGTGGTGTTGCAAGTGTTTTGGCTTCTTAAGCAGATACTGTTGAGGAACCTGAGGACATCAGTGAGTTTTGAGGGTACTTTTAAAGACTTGGAGTGATGGAGAGTGACGGATTTAGTGGTCAGCATGGTGGCAGAAGGGGAAAATCTGGAGGCAAATGTGCTCGGGGTAGACCACTTGCTGCGAGGCAGGCTACCTTCCCAGGAGGTAGTGGAAAAGGGACCCTGGAGTCGGCGGCAGCAGCAGTGAATCAGTGCGGACTGTTGGTAGGAAAATCAGCTACTCGGCGATGTGGCAGTTTTTCATCAGCATCCGCAGGAGGTTAACATGTCTATATGAAAGATGTGTAAACAAAAGGCGAAGTGTGGTCAGGGTCCCAATGCTGGCCCCACAGCCCTGCGTCAACATTTGCAGCGTCACCATAAAGCGGCCTGGGAGAGTTGGCTCCAAAGTGGTGATCCAGCCTGCTGCATTTCCCAGTGGCACGCCGCTCCTTGTTCCAGCCAGCCAAGGCTCCACCACCTCCTATGAGTCATACCCATCCTCTATCGCTCCAGATGCTCCTCCTCCTCCTCTTAATCCGAGTCAGTCATTCCGCCAGCAATCCATTGGCCAAGCCATGTCCAAGAGACAACAGTATGTGCCCACTCATCCAACGCGCAGAAGCTAAATGTGCTCCTGTTGCTGGTGCTGCAGTCCCTCCCTTTTCAGGTGGTGGAGCTTTCAGAGAACTGATGGCTTGTGCTGAGCCGAGGTGGAGAGTCCCAAGCTGTCATTTCTTTATGAAGAAGGAAGTACCAGCCCTGTACAATTTTGTTGGACAGAAGGTGGGCCAGTCCTTTAGCCTGCCAGTGTGTACCAAAGTGTAACTACGGTCAGGGACAATACATATACTTTAATGCCCACTGGGTGATTCTAGGCCGTTGTGCCTGTGACAGTGCACTTGTCTATTTTGGTACATGGATGTGCACATGTTTTTTGCACTTAGCAATGGTGTCACAGAAAAAAGTGCCTAATTGTCAATTACATATTAATTGTTAACATTTATCTTATTTGAACACATTTATAATAACATATAATAACATATAACATAATAACAATAACATATAGCATAATAACAGTAACATATAAAATGTATCACATTTCTTTTTTTTGTTAATTTAGTATTTTTTTTTATTTTTGTTAATATTTAGTATTTTTAAAAAAATATATATTTTTAATTTTTTAATTTTTTTTGTATTTTGTTTTTGTTTAAACATTTTTTCATTGTCATTTTTTTAATATTTTGTTAATTTAAAAAAAAAATCATTTTTTTTTTTGTATTTTGTTTTTTTAAATATTTTATTTTTTTTTCGGTATTTTTATTTATTTATTTTTTTCAGTGCCCTTCCAGCCTACCATGTGTCTAGGACACGGAGGTTCCATGCTGTTCTTCACATGGTTTGCCTTGAGCCACGGAGTCACACATGGAGGAACTGATAAAAATCATAAATCAATAAATGAAATCATGGTTTACTCCACAAAAACTGCAAATGAGAACCATGGTGACTGACAATGGGAAGAACATCTTGTCTGCGCTGCGACAAGGAAGCCTGAGCCATGCGCCCTGTATGGCACACGTGTTCAACCTAGTTGTCAAGCGTTTTCTGAAGTCTTCCCCCCATCTGTAAGACATCCTAACAACGGGAAGGAAACTTTGCATGCACTTCAGCCACTCCTACATCGCCAAGCACACCCTTCTTGAGCTACAGCGTCAGAACGGTATCCCCCAACATAGTCTGATTTGCGACGTTTCCACCCGTTGGAATTCCACCCTCCATATGTTGGATCGACTATACGAACAGAGAAAAGCCATCACTGATTTCTTGATGATCCAAGCGGATAGGGGGACTCCTCTGGCAGCTCATACATGACACCTGCCGTTTTCTCAGGCCCTTTGAGGAAGGCACTTTATTAGTCAGTCACCAGGACTACGGGATGAACGATGTGATTCCACTGCTTCATGTACTACAACACATGTTGGAAACCATTGCTGGTCAGGGCACTGGAGAAATGGCGCCTACATTTCACGGCCACATGAAGCCTGTGGGGGCTGAAGTGGAGGAGGAGGAGGGGTCGGGCACAGTGAAGTACAGTTTAGGTTTGACAAAATGGCCATTTTATCTAGTCATCTGACAGGAGAGGAGGAGCAGAAGCAGCCAGAGGAGCTAGAGGGTTGTGAGGAAGGCAAGACAGAGGACCCAGACACACCATGGCAGTATGCTCCCTCTGAGTCACTTGCAGAAATGGCACGATGCATGCTCATGTGCTTGGGTAGCGACCGCAGAATTGTCTCCATTTGTCAGCGGGATGACTTCTGGCCCCTGACTGGCACCTTATTGGACCCTCGCTATCGGCACAAAATGGGGGCATATTTTTACACCCACTGAGAGGGAGGACAAACTGACCTATTACAGAGACATTCTACGTAGTCAGTTGGCCGATGCCTATCTGCGCCATCGTCCATACTCTCGCAGGTCTGACTCGGGGGGACCTCTGCACTCACCTTCCACTGCCATGGCTGCTGGGGGGGCGGGGGGGGATGGAACAACAGCAGCTCCATCAGCAGCAGCCTGAGTCTTCAGTCACTAATGAGTAGCTTTCTTCAGCCACATAGTGAGGCTAATCATGAGCAGCAGAAAGACCTGGAGCAGGCCCTGAACCAGCAGGTCGTGTCATACCTTGACATGACCATGCCAACGCACCTTGAGGACCCGCTGGACTTCTGGGCAGCCAAACTTGACTTGTGGCTGCAACTGGCAGAGTTTACCCTGGGAAAGCGGTCCTGCCCGGCCAGTAGTGTGCCATGTGAGTGGGTGTTTATTGCAGTGGGGGCCATAGTCATGCCAAGGAGAACTCTTCTGTCCACGAAAAATGTGGAGAGACTCATCTTTGTGAAGATGAATCAGGCATGGATCAGCCAGGATTTCCACCCACCAATGGCTGATCCATGGTAGTAGCTGATACATGGTAGCTCTTTATGCTGCTGCCAACTCCAGGGTGTGTCCTTCAGGCAATATATGGGCTCCCTATGCTGATTCTGCCAACTCCAGGGTGTGTCTTTCAGGCACTATATGGGCTCCTTATGCTGCTGCTGCCAACTCCAATGTGTGTCCTCTTAAAAGACACATGCTAGCATATTTGGGATGCCCCCCCCCAGTGAAAGGCAATGGCTGCTGGCAATTTGACAACGTGACTTTCTTTACAAAATGCAACCAGTTAGCAGACAGGTACTCTTCAAATATTTATGCTAGTATTTGGGATGCCCCCTGTCCAAAGACCCAGGCTGGCTGCTTTTACAGTGAAAAGGTGACTTTCTTTACAAAATACACAATGTGAATAGACAGGTACTCTTCAAATATTTATGCTAGTATTTAGGATGCCCCCCCCCCCTGTCCAAAGACACAGGCTGTCTGCTTTTACAGTAAAAAAGTGACTTTCTTTATAAAATGCAACCAGTTAGCAGACAGGTACTCTTCAAATATTTATTCTAGTATTTGGGATGTCCCGCTGTTCAAAGACACAGGCTGGCTGCTTTTACAGTGAAAAAGTGACTTTCTTTACAAAATGCACAATGTTAATAGACAGGTACTCTTCAAATATTAATGCTAACACACTTTTTAAAGAATGACACCAGAAAAGAAAAAGCTAAATTGGCAGGTGTGGTATTAACACTAAATAGGCTTGAAAGCTAATGCAAACACTTTAAACATTCCCTGTCTTTCTCTTTCACTGTCACAGCCTCTCTCCTTCTCTATCTGTCCCTCGCTCGGCTCCTTCTGTTCCTTGTTCTATCTATCTCTCCCTCGCTGTATCTATCTATCTATCTATCTATCTATCTATCTATCTATCTATCTATCTATCTCTATCTATCTGTCTGTCCCTCTCTCTCTCTGCGTGATCTGCTCTGGCCGCAATACAGTGTCAGAATGAGCTCCTGCAAAATGGCCGCCGCTTATATAGGTCTGTGACATCATCGGGAAGCCTGGCTGCTGATAGGTAGCATGTGATGCCTACCCAGGATTCCTTGCCCCGTGGGACATGTCCTGACATGTGGATCCACCATTTTAGATTGCCTGGATAGTAGTAAATGGAGTTTTAAGGAAGCGTTTCGAGCGATCGAATCGCGGCGATATTCGGAATCGTTACAAATCAAAATTTTCCTGAAATTCGTAACGAATTCGGGTTCGTCAGATTCGATTCGCTCATCTCTACTTGTGTTTAAACAGTGTGTTTTTATTTATTTTTTTTTTTGTATTTATTTATTTTTTCTCAAATCATTGTGTGACCTCTCCTGGCTGCAAACAAACACTTTTGGAAACTTTTTTGACTTTTTATATTTTTATGCAGAATTGTCATTACAGGTCTGGCACTAAAATGTTTTTGTCCCAGTGTTAAAACAATGTCATTCCATTCCACTTTAATCACACATCTTCTGGCGCTCTATGCTATAGCGACCAGATTTAGAGCGCCAATGCTGTGTGTGTGTGTCCTTTTTTGATAAAGATGGTGTGGAGTGCCGAGTGCTGGACACACTAGCTGCCCTACCTCTCACTCGCTGCAGCACTGTCCTGGTGTTAGAGCGCCTAACATACATCACATTCATCAATGCAGGCCAGGTTACTACAGCGACTGAGGCGCTCTGTTGCAGCATCCGATACCCGCCTACTAGCATTCGCTCTAAGCAATTTGTATCATCTGCCGATACCTGGCGTTAGTAGTGAATCAGCCTCCACGTATATATTACTTATGACCTTCCTTTTGACACCACCCCTTATCCTTTAAATTGTAAGCCCACAGGGACAAGGCCATCTCTCCTAATGTATTTCAGGATGACTATGTATTTGTGCTTTTCTGTAATGTATTTAAGTTAGTTGTTTTACCCTTTTTGTAATTTCACATTGTATAGCGCCATGGAAGATGATGGCATTTTATAAATAAACATTATAAATAATAATAATAATAATAATAATAATAATAATAATAATAATAATAATAATAATTTTATTAAAATATATCACTAAGTACTATAAATAATATTAAATAAATATATAAGTAAACACATTAAAACATTGGAAAATTGAAATATAAAAAAAATAATCCTAGAATCACCAGAGCTTCATTACAGTCAAGATTAATCAATTTCTCAAGGTATTCATCAGAAGACCTTGTTAATCGAATGAATAATTCTCTTGCATGCCTCCAAGGTTAATTTGGTCCCTGAATAAGGCGAGCACAATCACATTTGGTGTGAAAACTGATAACATAAATACTTTCTTGTGTCTGGGTTTGTGTTCAAATGTACAAAAATCACACTCAATAATTATGGTGCCTGCTAAAATGTGCGAGACTCAAAAGTATGGTTCTCGCAATGAAAATCATGCGGAAATGCATTCTCACATGGTGCTCAATCGACCCTTTCATTGTGAGAAGCTGGGCATCTCATACCATATCTATCCATGCTAAGAAAGGACTCACCTGCGTGAGTCTGGAAAAGAGACCATGCACTCTACTGAGCTGACATAATAAACACATTCAGATAATGTAATTTGATTCATTGGTATTACTCAGCATTTTACCCCACTCATCATAATAATAAGTTGTATAATAAATCATTGTGGTTAGATGAGGGCCAATGTTTATGCAAACCTGCATTCCCCGGAGAATATGCCCTCTTCCTGCACTTATGCAAGCTAATGAAAGTAACACACTACATGTTGTTTGACACCATTAGACTATAAATTGTATCCCAGCTTCTTAAGAGCCAGTTATCATACAGCCAGAGATGATCATGACCTGGGATATAACTAAAGGGGGTGCTGTGGAAGCGACCACATCAGGGCTCATGAGGTCAAAGGGGCCCATCATTGCACCTCCATCTCATTTATCAGATTCGTACTCACTCAACATGGCATCCAGAAAGGGAATTTGTAATGATTGTTTCCATGTTTAGTTGTCTGGTAGTAGCCAGTTCAGCTGCACATTTGCATTCTAGGGGCTGAACACTGAAGATAAAAGATTGCTACAGATACATCAATTCTATAGATATCACTATCTCAGAACAAAAAAGCCATTCAAAAGCAATCAAGAAAAGGTTTCCTCCCCCAGCTTCCAGCATTACATTTGGCAGGGTAGCAAGGAAGAAGGAGGTGGACCTTTTTCCCCTTTAACTGCTATGGCTGCCATTGCCAGCATCAGAAAATATACCTGGCACAGATGGCACAGATGGAGGATCAAGTATAGTTTAATTTAATAAAAATTAAACCATGGTGGTGTACAGGCACACATGACGCACCCATATAATAATGGGTGGTCTTGGTCTGATCCCATACATAGTATATGCCCAATTCCAGGTGGGAACTTGAAAGTGTTGCACCCAGCTTCAAATTCTGGGGCTGTGAGAGAGAAGTCACCTCCAGTGGACTAAGACTAGGAGAAAGTAAGCTGGGGAGCTTGTACTTGTAACGGTAGTTATCAAGGTTAACCGGCAGCAGTCATGGTCAACTTTAACGTCATGGATTAACTTTAATGTATCCATGGTGTCAACTTATCTCAGTCTTTTCTACCACAGGCAGCAGAAATACTTCAAGCTGCCAACCAACGTGTTAAAGAACTTCTTTATTTGTATGTCGCCCTCACACACCTGGTGTTTGATTAGAGCGGCAGGGAGCAGGTTCTTCTGGGCCCCTTATACAACCTAGAGTAAGTCACTCCAATATGACTAGGTCTGCAGGCTTCCCACACTACACCTGTACCTCCTGAACCTACCATTATGGCAGCTACAACCAACCCTTGGAGGTGGGTGATCAGACCACACCCATTTACCCGAACACAACATCAACTAACTACAGTAAACAGAACACTTAGAGCCACCCACCACTGAAAGTAGTGTGAGGAGTTATTCAGAAATTATATTCACTTCCCACCCACAGGAACTGCAGCTAAGAGCCCCTGCAGTGGTAGTTTTTACCTCTGAGGTAGATTGACACTTACGCCTCATACTTACGTTTGAGACACCATAACATCACCTAGTGATGACTCAACATTTCAAATACATTACATCACATAATCACATTTACTTTCTATGTCCCTCACACTAGCTATTTGTCTTGATGGCCGGTTTGTCAACCAGTAACAAAACAATAGGCATAGTATGGAATGACATTCAATACATTCAACATATTTCACCTGCGTGTAACTGGTCTTGGTGTTCTTCTTCATCCCTGGAAAAAACTCTAAAACCCTAGCTCTAGCTAAGCACACATTTAAATGTTTAACTGGGCAGGAATTTACTTTTCTAAAAGCCAGTGAAATCTGATTAGGTTAATTTCCAGAACTGCCTAACCTTAATTACCCCCACAGAAAAAAAAGTATAAAAGTTAAAAACTCACCTGACCCTCCGTTGGATTGGGCCGGGTCTTTTCTTCACACGGGGGGCATCCGACCCCCCCCCCCCGGGGCTCTTCTCTATTCAGGAGAGCGCACAAAATTGCGCCCCCCCATGATTCGCCCGATGGCACAATTAACTGTAATAAAAAAAAATGACATTTACTCACCCGCGGCTGTGATCACTCCTGCAGGGTCTCTTCTTCACCGGGGGGGGGGGCTCTAATCGCCCCCCCCCGGGCTCTTCCACGGTGAGGAGAAGGCAAGAAATCGCCATCTGCCTCACTTTCTGGGCCGCCGGCTGCTAGCCCCGCGGGCGGGGCAGGTGACGTCATCGATGGCCCGGCACCTGTCACCCGGAAGCCGGCAACCTGAGAAGCTCAGTCGCTGAGGGGGATCAGAGAAGGAAGGTTGGAGGGGCGAGATGGCTCTGATCTCTCGCCCCCCCCCCCCAGCCCTCCTCCACCAATCACCAGCAGCTGTCATCGAAGCATCGTGGGACAGGATTGGGACATCGGAGGTGAGTAGAAAAAAAAAATAATAATAAATGTCATTTTTTTCTAATCTGTGTGTGTGTGGTTTATTTTTACTGTTAACCCCTTGTGTTCACAAGGCTGGGGGCTAGCAAGTCACCTACTGCTAGCGGGTGACTTGCCATTAACCCCCGGCACCCCCAATTGCCAGCCTCCCCAAAGCCCGAGGGGGGCAGAAGAGCCCGGCCCACAGAGCTTGTAGCCGGCAGGGTGTGGGGCCACCATTTTTTAGGGAAACCTTGTGGAATTTAGGGAAACCTAAGAATTCTTCAAGGGATTACTTCCAGAAATATGAGCCCACTACAACCAGCTGGGTACACTTAAAAAGCTTAACATGTGTACTTTCAGGGAATATATGATTTATGGGGTATATTTCAAATGTAAAGGGTTGTTTTGGTTGAAAAATTGCAAGGTGCACACTTTCCCCTCGATTCAAAATGCAAAAGTTAATTGATTTTGGATCGAGAATCGTAAGTTTGGGTGGGTGTTAGTCATTTTTTCCTGTTTTTTTGGCCATTTCCGACTCGCACGAGCCTACGTACGATTTCGTATATGCTCTTACGATCATCGGAAGTTCGTTCCTAAATTGTAGGATCAAAACCTAAAACTTAGGATCAAAACCTAAAACTTGGGATCAAAACCTAAAACTTAGGATAATCGGATGTGTTTACGTGTAATTCAGAGAGCAGTTTTCCAACCTCTAAATCCGTTTTAAAAGAAAGCCACTTCCGACACCTTTTAGCAGTCGGATTGCTGTTCTTGAACAGGTTTTTTGGCTATGTGGAGGAGTCTGCGCGTCTTGAGCTCCAATGAACTGCATGTATCAGCATGGCCGAGGCCATAAATTGTATGGTAATGCATACCTGATTCAATACATTTCATGTTCGCCTTATAAAAGCATTTTAATGTGGACCTTAATTAGTCCTTTGCATGTAAACCTTTATTTTGCAATACATCCATATATTTGCGTTATTTAAAGAAACTTATGCCCTTTGTTATTTATTTTTAAATTGATGTACTAGAATAATATTTTTAATTTGAATTTATTGGTGTAGTTGTTTACCTTTGCTTTGTTTAATTATTTTAGCTCATCTTTGGTCAGATGCATCACACTTACTGAGGAGAGGAGAGCGGGATAAAGTGCAGGATGTGGGTTACTGCTGTATTTTGCACAGACACAGCAGAGCTGGGGGCACAGAAAGGTCAGAAATCAAAGAATGCAGAGCAACACAGTCACATGCCCCTTTCTGTTTGCAGGCTGCCCGATAATACCTGACCCGCCATCTTGCTGTTTCTAGGCTCATAACATGCAGAAGTTGCTGGGTGTTTTTTAATTTTTGAGAGCAATCTGTATGTAGAGGGTGTGGGTAACCACACAAAAAATTTTAAGTTGTACCATTTGAAGCCAAAATATTAAAATTAAATCCACAAGTAAAAAATGCAAGTTAACTAAAAATTAAACAAAGTAAGATTTACTTATGCAAATGCATTCATTAATGGTTGGTTACTACAAAATGAATGAAATAAAGAAAAAAAAAAAAAACAAATATTTAGAATGCACTTTAATGAGGTAAGTTTGTAGTGCGCAGGCGCAAGATCAGAAGGATTTACGTCCAGACAAAAAAGGAAAAAGGGCAAAACCAATGTTGCAACCTGAGAAATGAAACGGAAAATTCAGGATGGAAACTGACATAGGTCTGATTCGCGAACTGCCATACGAACGGACGTACATTTTAGGATAGAAACGTATTAGCTTATAGAATCACTCGCAAATTCATACGAGCGCACGAGCGTTCGGGAAAAATAGGATGATCGGCACCAAAATCAAAGCTGTAACATGTTTCTTTGAATCGACCCAATAGTCTGCAGAGCTGAAATTTTCAAGTAAAATTACCGTTATGCACATGCTTTACTTTGTGGTATTTGGCAATTCTTCCCTTGACAGTAGCTATGAATGCCGGGTATTGCTCTGTTCGGAGCATGTTGCTTTTTCAGATTTTACTTGCATATAGTTTTTTCTAGGAAAATGGCTTTGATTCTTCCTTTTTATTCTTTTTTAGGGAAACTCCCAGATTACTTCCAGAAAACTATGCCCGCATAAACAAGCCTGGTACGCCTAGAAAGCTTGAGGCGTGTACTTCCAGAGAATATATATATATATATATATATATATATATATATATATATATAGTTTGTGGGGGGTATTTCAAATGTAAAGGGTTGTTTTTCTGGTAAAACTGCAAGGTGTGCATAGCGCATATCACAATTTTATCTGAAAATCTCCTAAAGCTCTGTTTCAGTTTGGGGGAGTCTCCTGGGCAGAAAAAGGTGTCTTCCAATACGTATGTGGTATTGCTGTAAGCGGAAGAAATTGGGGTTTCACACGCAATAAAATTTTTTTGACAAACATATTTTTTATTACAAAAAAACATTACAAATTGCAAAAAATTTATTTTTTTAATTTTTTGCACATATTTCACCCAAAAGTATTGAGAATACACTAACAAAAGGCCAAACAAGACATTTCAAGTTGAAGCCCAGACTGCTGAAAAAAAATATATATAATTTTCCTGGGAAATCCCTTAAAAAATCAAGGTTGAACATGTGTAGCGCAAAATAGTGAAACATGGTCTGCCACTTAACCCTTTAAGTGCCAGCCTACCTGCAGCATTTTCCACTCCCTGTTGCCAGAGCATTTTTCACTATTTTGCGCTCCCCATGTTCAACTGTAATTTTTGAAGGGATTTTCTGGGACTTCCCATAAAAATTACATATTGTTTTTTTCAGCAGAATCTGGGCTTTAACATCATATCTCTTGTTTATCAATTTTGTAGTTTTATCATAATTATTTTGGGCAAAATATGTGAAAGAAAATAAAAAATACACACGTTTTTACATTTTGCAGTGTTTTTTTTTAATCGAAAATAAAGGTTTTTCAATAAAAACATATTGAGAGTAAAAGCCCCATTTCTCCCGGTTACAACGGTACCACACATGTATTAGTAGACACCCTTTCCTGCCCAGGAGACCCCAGAAACTGCAAAGAGCGCTAGAGGAGATTTTCAGATAAAATACAAATACTTTGCGCTCCTCGCAGTTTTTCAAAAAATACAACCCTTTATATTTGAAATACCCCCCACAAACTATATATTTTTGGAAAGTGCACAATTCAAGGTTTCTAAGCATACTAGGCTTGTTGGCGTGGGTCCATTGGTTTGAACTCTATTGATTGGCAGAATCTCTGGTTCCAAAGGATTTCGCTAAAAAAAAAAGCAAAAAGCAGATTCAAAACCATATTTTCCTATAAAAACAATAAGCAAGCAAGAAGTAACGCAGTAAATCTGAAAGCACAACATCTGCTGAACAAAATAATACCCCACATGCATAGGTACGTTGAAGTGTAGAGTTGCCAAACACCCCAAAGTCAAGCATGCGTTTGAGGGTAATTTTACTTGAAAAAATCAGCGGCGCACACAAAGTGCGCACCTTGCAGTTTCTCCAAATTTACAACCCTTTACATTTGAAATACCCCCCACAAACTATATATTTTTGGAAAGTACATACCTCAAGGTTTCTAAGCCTCTGGTTCCAAAGGATTTCGCTAAAAAAATAAGCAAAAAGCAGATTGAAAAACATTTTTTCCTATAAAAACAATAAGCAAGCAAGAAGTAACGCAGTAAATCTGAAAGCACAACGGCTGCTGAACAAAACAATACCCCACATGCATAGGTACTTTGAAGTGTAGAGTTGCCAAACACCCCAAAGTCAAGCATGCGTTTGAGGGTAATTTTACTTGAAAAAATCAGCGGCGCACACAAAGTGCGCACCTTGCAGTTTCTCCAAATTTACAACCCTTTACATTTGAAATACCCCCCACAAACTATATATTTTTGGAAAGTACATACCTCAAGGTTTCTAAGCCTACTGGGCTTGTTGACATCGGCGACTTCCTTCAGGAATCTATTGATTGGCAGAATCTCTGGTTCCAAAGGATTTCGCTAAAAAAATAAGCAAAAAGCAGATTGAAAAACATTTTTTCCTATAAAAACAATAAGCAAGCAAGAAGTAACGCAGTAAATCTGAAAGCACAACGGCTGCTGAACAAAACAATACCCCACATGCATAGGTACTTTGAAGTGTAGAGTTGCCAAACACCCCAAAGTCAAGCATGCGTTTGAGGGTAATTTTACTTGAAAAAATCAGCGGCGCACACAAAGTGCGCACCTTGCAGTTTCTCCAAATTTACAACCCTTTACATTTGAAATACCCCCCACAAACTATATATTTTTGGAAAGTACATACCTCAAGGTTTCTAAGCCTACTGGGCTGGTTGACATCGGCGACTTCCTTCGGGAATCTATTGATTGGCAGAATCTCTGGTTCCAAAGGATTTCGCTAAAAAAATAAGCAAAAAGCAGATTGAAAAACATTTTTTCCTATAAAAACAATAAGCAAGCAAGAAGTAACGCAGTAAATCTGAAAGCACAACGGCTGCTGAACAAAACAATACCCCACATGCATAGGTACTTTGAAGTGTAGAGTTGCCAAACACCCCAAAGTCAAGCATGCGTTTGAGGGTAATTTTACTTGAAAAAATCAGCGGCGCACACAAAGTGCGCACCTTGCAGTTTCTCCAAATTTACAACCCTTTACATTTGAAATACCCCCCACAAACTATATATTTTTGGAAAGTACATACCTCAAGGTTTCTAAGCCTACTGGGCTGGTTGACATCGGCGACTTCCTTCGGGAATCTATTGATTGGCAGAATCTCTGGTTCCAAAGGATTTCGCTAAAAAAATAAGCAAAAAGCAGATTGAAAAACATTTTTTCCTATAAAAACAATAAGCAAGCAAGAAGTAACGCAGTAAATCTGAAAGCACAACGGCTGCTGAACAAAACAATACCCCACATGCATAGGTACTTTGAAGTGTAGAGTTGCCAAACACCCCAAAGTCAAGCATGCGTTTGAGGGTAATTTTACTTGAAAAAATCAGCGGCGCACACAAAGTGCGCACCTTGCAGTTTCTCCAAATTTACAACCCTTTACATTTGAAATACCCCCCACAAACTATATATTTTTGGAAAGTACATACCTCAAGGTTTCTAAGCCTACTGGGCTGGTTGACATCGGCGACTTCCTTCGGGAATCTATTGATTGGCAGAATCTCTGGTTCCAAAGGATTTCGCTAAAAAAATAAGCAAAAAGCAGATTGAAAAACATTTTTTCCTATAAAAACAATAAGCAAGCAAGAAGTAACGCAGTAAATCTGAAAGCACAACGGCTGCTGAACAAAACAATACCCCACATGCATAGGTACTTTGAAGTGTAGAGTTGCCAAACACCCCAAAGTCAAGCATGCGTTTGAGGGTAATTTTACTTGAAAAAATCAGCGGCGCACACAAAGTGCGCACCTTGCAGTTTCTCCAAATTTACAACCCTTTACATTTGAAATACCCCCCACAAACTATATATTTTTGGAAAGTACATACCTCAAGGTTTCTAAGCCTACTGGGCTTGTTGACGTCGGTTACTTCGTTCCGCCTCTATTGATTGGCAGAATCTCTGGTTCCAAAGGATTTCGCAAAAAAAATAAGCAAAAAGCAGAGTGAACAACATTTTTTCCTATAAAAACAATAAGCAAGCAAGAAGTAACGCAGTAAATCTGAAAGCACAACGGCTGCTGAACAAAACAATACCCCACATGCATAGGTACTTTGAAGTGTAGAGTTGCCAAACACCCCAAAGTCAATCATGCGTTTGAGGGTAATTTTACTTGAAAAAATCAGCGGCGCACACAAAGTGCGCACCTTGCAGTTTCTCCAAATTTACAACCCTTTACATTTGAAATACCCCCCACAAACTATATATTTTTGGAAAGTACATACCTCAAGGTTTCTAAGCCTACTGGGCTTGTTGACATCGGCGACTTCCTTCGGGAATCTATTGATTGGCAGAATCTCTGGTTCCAAAGGATTTCGCTAAAAAAATAAGCAAAAAGCAGATTGAAAAACATTTTTTCCTATAAAAACAATAAGCAAGCAAGAAGTAACGCAGTAAATCTGAAAGCACAACGGCTGCTGAACAAAACAATACCCCACATGCATAGGTACTTTGAAGTGTAGAGTTGCCAAACACCCCAAAGTCAAGCATGCGTTTGAGGGTAATTTTACTTGAAAAAATCAGCGGCGCACACAAAGTGCGCACCTTGCAGTTTCTCCAAATTTACAACCCTTTACATTTGAAATACCCCCCACAAACTATATATTTTTGGAAAGTACATACCTCAAGGTTTCTAAGCCTACTGGGCTTGTTGACGTCGGCGACTTTCTTCGGAATCTATTGATTGGCAGAATCTCTGGTTCCAAAGGATTTCGCTAAAAAAAAAAGCAAAAAGCAGATTCAAAACCATATTTTCCTATAAAAACAATAAGCAAGCAAGAAGTAACGCAGTAAATCTGAAAGCACAACGGCTGTGGAACAAAACAATACCCCACATGCATAGGTACTTTGAAGTGTAGAGTTACCAATCACCCCAAAGTCAAGCATGCGCTATGGAAAAACAAAACAATTTCTTACCTGTTCTAAGAAGTGCAAGTAGGATACTGTAGCTGTGTCATCAGATTATAGGATACTGTAGCCGTGTCATCATTATAGGATACTGTAGCTGTGTCATCAGATTATAGGATACTGTAGCTGTGTCATCAGATTATAGGATACTGTAGCTGTGTCATCAGACTATAAGATCAGTGCAGTGATCAATGACCAATATCAGGAATCAAGAACCTGAAATTGGTCACATTTTATCATCACTTGCCACAAGTAACCAGCTGCTCCTGCTCCACCATTTCCCATCGGATTAGCAACAGCGAAAAGAAACTAAAATAACATATAACGGCAACACAAAATACCTAAGAAACCTAATCCTAAAAGGGGCCTACCTACCAAAAAAAAAAATGCATTGCTCAATAATCTAATTGAGTATGGTATACCTCAAAACAATCTTCGAGGCATAACCCGGGTTGGCTGGGACAGGTCGGGCAATAATACCGCACATCTCTTCTAATGCCACGCTTCCTACAAACCCTACAAGCTCTCTGGGGATACCGCTTTTTACCAATTTCGGGAAGCAACTTTATAAAGTGCTTCCCTACTAATCTGGCCTGGTTGTCATTGGTAGGCAGATCTGGTTCTTCCGCAGTATCCCCAAACAACAAAGCAGGGAGTAACTGCTGCTGGTATTTTATGTACGATAAATTGGAGCCTGGCACTGCTGCCTTGAAGGCAACAAAGCTGTTGTAGGTTGCCATTTGGACCAAATGTATAGCAACCTTAGTGTACCAGGCTCGAGTTTTTCGGGTGGCATTGTAATAAGTTAATATTTGGTCCGTTTTATCAACGCCACCCATGAATTTATTATAATCGGTTATGCAACGTGGCTTTTGGGAAGGGGCTCGGGGACCACGTTGCCTTACATTCACAACTGACTCATCGTGGAGTGTTGTCAGAAGGAATACATTTTTTTTGCCCATGTATTTCATGGCCAGGACCTCATCGCTTCTTAGAGCATAAGACTCCCCCCTTTTTAATTTTTTTTCAAGTAGTGGCCTGGGCAATCCTTTGCGTTTAGGGTTGATGGTGCCGCAGGCCGGGGTATCCAACGAATAAAGGGCGCGAAATAAGGGGATGCTGGTATAGAAGTTGTCCACATATAAGTGGTAACCTCTACCCAACAATGGAGTCATAAGGTCCCAAACGATCTTTCCACTTATTGACAAATCAAGGGGACAACCAGGGGGGTCCAGATAGGTGTCCTTTCCTTCATAGATTCGAAAATATTTGATGTAGCCGGTCACACTGTCGCATAATTGGTAAAATTTAATCCCGTAGCGGGCACGCTTGCTAGGGATATATTGCCGAAAAACAATGCGCCCTTTGAAAAGCAGTAGTGACTCGTCAATTGATAATTTTTGGCCGGGGGTGTACACTACTGCGAAGCGATCTGACAGGCTGTTGAGCAGGGGCCGTAATTTATGCAGCCTGTCGTGACCGGGCTCACCGCGGGGAATAGCAGTGGAATTGTCGTTAAAATGCAGAAACCGCAGTAAAATTTGGTAGCGGTTTCTGGACATTACGGCCGGAAATAATGGAGTTGCCAATATGGTTTGGGTATCCCAGTAGGAGGAAATACTAAATTTTTTTAGGATACCCATTGCTAGAGTGAGCCCCCAAAATTTCTTTATCTCACTCAAATTTGTGGGATGCCATGCCTGAGCTCGGGCGTGCCTCTGCAGGGGGTTTTTCGCTAAGACCTGCTCGGCATAGAGATTGGTATAGAAGACCATATCCAGTAGGATGGCTTCTGTGAGGAACAATTTGAAAAAGTCAATGACACCAAAATTTGTGGTGTCTACATTGACCCCGGGGACCGAATCAAAAGGGGGAATTTCGGGGGAAATATTATTAGGAGGCCTCCACGCAGACGCTCCTTCACCAGCTGCAGCACTCGATGCCTCATCCTGCACTACACTCGCCTGAAGCGTGGCCTCACTTTGTGCGGTACTATCCCTTCTACGGTGGCTACTACTGGTAGCACTGCGCGGCTGTGTTTCCTCAGTAGAGTATACACTGTCTGACTCGCTATCTGATGGGAAGTACTCGGACCCTAACTCACTAAAATCTTCCGAGTCAGACGCCATCAGGTAAGCCGCAGCTTCCTGTGCAGTGTACCGCTTACCAGCCATACCCCAATGCAAACAAAAATCTAAAAAAAAATTAAACTAAAGGCTAAAACTAAAGGCTAAAACTAAGCTAAAACTAAAGGCTAAAACTAAAGGCTAAAACTAAGCTAAAACTAAAGGCTAAAACTAAAGGCTAAAACTAAAGACAAATTACAAAAAAATACAATACAATAAAACAAAGCAAAAAAACAGACAAAAATTTAACAAAAAAATACAATACAATAAAACAAAGCAAAAAAATGACAAAAATAGAAATAAAAGAGTATAGTTACAACCCGATGAGAAGTGGTGGAGTCAGGAGCAGCAGGTCACGGGATCCCAGCTAGGCTCCCAAAAGGAGGGGCGGGGGCTAGGCTCCCAAAAGGAGGGGCGGGGGCTAGGCTCCCAAAAGGAGGGGCGGGGGATAGGCTCCCAAAAGGAGGGGCGGGGGATAGGCTCCCAAAAGGAGTGGCGGGGGATAGGCTCCCAAAAGGAGTGGCGGGGGATAGGCTCCCAAAAGGAGGGGCGGGGGATAGGCTCCCAAAAGGAGGGGCGGGGGATAGGCTCCCAAAAGGAGGGGCGGGGGATAGGCTCCCAAAAGGAGGGGCGGGGGATAGGCTCCCAAAAGGAGGGGCGGGGGATAGGCTCCCAAAAGAGCAAGCGAAAGGTCCAAACAACGAAACAAAGGCAGTAGCGATCTCAGCGAACAACCTAAGAGAAAAAGTTAAGATTAGGACGCATGCATGGACAACAGCCGCACTATGCTATACCTAGAGCGGTGGTAAGGTAAGTTTTACTGGCAATCGAGGGGATTCACTCTGACCACCGGCACACGCACGCACCCACCCACCGGCAGATCTCTGACCGCCGGCACCCACCCACCGGCAGATCTCTGACCGCCGGCACCCACACACGCGTGCTCGCAGATCTGACCGCCGGCACGCGCACACACACACGCGCGACCCCAGATCTGACCGCCGGCACGCGCACACACACGCGCGACCCCAGATCTGACCGCCGGCACGCGCGACCCCAGATCTGACCGCCGGCACGCACAGATCTGACCCCAGATCTGACCGCCGGCACGCACAGATCTCACCCCAGATCTGACCGCCGGCACGCACAGATCTCACCCCAGATCTGACCGCCGGCACGCACAGATCTCACCCCAGATCTGACCGCCGGCACGCACAGATCTCACCCCAGATCTGACCGCCGGCACGCACAGATCTCACCCCAGATCTGACCGCCGGCACGCACAGATCTCACCCCAGATCTGACCGCCGGCATGCACAGATCTCACCCCAGATCTGACCGCCGGCACGCACAGATCTCACCCCAGATCTGACCGCCGGTACGCACAGATCTCACCCCAGATCTGACCGCCGGCACACACAGATCTGACCGCCGGCACACACAGATCTGACCCCAGATCTGACCGCCGGCACACACAGATCTGACCCCAGATCTGACCGCCGGCACACACAGATCTGACCCCAGATCTGACCGCCGGCACACACAGATCTGACCCCAGATCTGACCGCCGGCACACACAGATCTGACCCCAGATCTGACCGCCGGCACACACAGATCTGACCCCAGATCTGACCGCCGGCACACACAGATCTGACCCCAGATCTGACCGCCGGCACACACAGATCTGACCCCAGATCTGACCGCCGGCACACACAGATCTGACCCCAGATCTGACCGCCGGCACACACAGATCTGACCCCAGATCTGACCGCCGGCACACACAGATCTGACCCCAGATCTGACCGCCGGCACACACAGATCTGACCCCAGATCTGACCGCCGGCACACACAGATCTGACCGCCGGCACACACAGATCTGACCCCAGATCTGACCGCCGGCACACACAGATCTGACCCCAGATCTGACCGCCGGCACGCACAGATCTGACCCCAGATCTGACCGCCGGCACGCACAGATCTGACCCCAGATCTGACCGCCGGCACGCACAGATCTGACCCCAGATCTGACCGCCGGCACGCACAGATCTGACCCCAGATCTGACCGCCGGCACGCACAGATCTGACCCCAGATCTGACCGCCGGCACACACAGATCTGACCCCAGATCTGACCGCCGGCACGCACAGATCTGACCCCAGATCTGACCGCCGGCACGCACAGATCTGACCCCAGATCTGACCGCCGGCACGCACAGATCTGACCCCAGATCTGACCGCCGGCACACACACACAGATCACAACCCCCCCCCCACACACAGATCACAACCCCCCCCCCACACACAGATCACAACCCCCCCCACACAGATCACAACCCCCACCCCCCACACAGATCACAACCCCCCCCCCCCACACACAGATCACAACCCCCCCCACAGATCACAACCCCCCCCACAGATCACAACCCCCCCCCACAGATCACAACCCCCCCCCCCCACACACACACACCCCCACCCCACACCTCCGATCCGATGAGAGAGATCCGGCAAATGGAGCAGCATTCATGAAGTGGCGGCGGCGGCGGCGGCGGAGCGGCGGCGGCGGAGCAACGCACATCTGAGCACCTATGGCCACCCACCCACTCACCCCCCCAACAATCAGTGACCCCCCCAACAATCAGTGACCCCCTCACATTCCTGAAGTGGTGGCGGCGGCGGCGGAGTGGCGGCGGCGGCGGAGCAGCGCACATCTGAGCACCTACGGCCACCCACCCACTCACCCCCCCAACAATCAGTGACCCCCCCAACAATCAGTGACCCCCCCAACAATCAGTGACCCCCCCACATTCCTGAAGTGGTGGCGGCAGCAGCGGCGGAGCGGCGCACACCTGAGCACCTACGGCCACCCACCCACTCACCCCCCCAACAATCAGTGACCCCCCCCAACAATCAGTGACTCCCCCACACACCTCCACCACCCCCACACACCTCCACCTACCTTCGATCCGACGGGCAAAGACAGCAACAGGAGACCGCATGTTGTTTATATAGTGGTGGCGCCGGCTGATGACAGCAGCCGCGCGCCCCACTTCTCATTCGTCCAGCGGCGATCAGGTGACTCGGGTGAAGTCAGGGTCACCTCCAGGTGACCCCCCAGGACCCTCCTAGAAGATGGAGCCGGAATCCCTGCTGAATGCTGCCGCAGATTGACAGGAGGTGAGTGAATGTCAAGCACGTAACACCTACGTGCTTGGCACTTAACGCCCAGCCAAGCCAGCACGTAGGTGTTACGGGCTTGGCAACAAAAGGGTTAACTTACTTCAAGGATGTTACTTAAAGGAGCACTATCGCAAATTTCTTATGTGAACACAAATTGAAAATATTATTTGTTGTTAGACACTTACCTTGTCGCCGTTCCGGGTCCCGCGGCGCGCTGTCGGGTGGGCCCCAGCGGGCTGCTGCTCGGCGGTCCCCGGGTCTTCCGTCCCCTCGGCACCGCCGTGGGGTCCAGGGGCTGGCGGCGCAGGACGCGGCTGATGGCCGCGTCGCAGCCCGCTCCGCGCGGCTGCGCCGGCCTGCTGGGCTTCCGGGTGGCGTGACGCTGCCTCCTCCAGGCGGGGGCGCGCCTGTCTTGTATCTCTCTTATGCCTCCCGGCGGCGCTTTCCCCAGCGCGCCCGCCGGGGGCGAGTTTAAAGTGGCCAATCTGCGGCTGGATCCTGGGATCGGACCCAGGGACTGGTCGGCCTGTCTGGCCTGGGCCGTCCAGCTCCTGGGACCGATCCCATTATGTTTGTATGCACCAATCACTGTCCTTCCCTCCAATTGCCCCCTTCCCTACTGGCCGGTATTCCCTATAAAGTTTTCCTGCTCCATCATCCCAGTGCCCGTTATAGCCTCTGGGTTCTGGATGTGCGTTGCAGTGTCTCCTGTTATTATTCGGCTTCTGGACCTCGACTTCCCTTGCTTGCTGCCTGCCCTGACCTTTCGCTTTGCCTGACCACGATTCTGCCTGACCCCTCTGATACCTCGCACCGTGACCTCCTGGATTTGACCTCGGCTCGCTTGACAACCCCTTTGTTACCTCCTTCGGATACCACGCCCTGTGACCTCCTGGTTTGACCTCGGCCTGTATTTGGACTTCTGCCATCCGGCATCCTCATTCGGGATTCCCTGCCATTCATCTGTCTGCACCTTAAGCTGGTATCCTTTGCGCCCTATAAGTCCTGGGGGCAACCGACTGGGAGAGGCATTACCCGCGTCTCCTACAAGCGGGGGCTTGTCTATAGGCAGAAGAGGCGGTGGAGATTGGGGGTTACCAGCTCAAGACAGACGGGTGTTCGGTACAGTCCTGACATTATAACGGGCCCGAAGAATGGACCAAATCCTGGAACAGGTGCAAGCCTTAACAGCGGCGGTAGAGCACCTGGCTCATCGGGTTGCGGCCCAGGAGAACCGTCCTGCTCCTAACGTCCCCAGTCCTCAGGGGACTCCGGCCGCAATGTTTGTGGAACCTAAGATTCCACTTCCAGAAAAATTTCACGGCGACAGGGCAAAATTTGCCAACTTCCGGGACTCTTGTAAATTGTACTTCCAGCTCCGTCCTGTCTCCTCAGGGTCACAAGAGCAGAGGGTCGGCTTGATTATCTCCCTCCTTCAAGGAGATCCTCAATCCTGGGCCTTTAGTTTGTCATCCCAGGACCCTGTTCGTCTCTCTGTGGATAGTTTTTTCTCTGCGATGGAGGTTCTTTATGATGATCCCGACAAAGGGGCCACAGCTGATGCCAAGTTGCGTACTCTTCGCCAGGGACGCCGTCCAGCCGAAGATTATTGCTCAGAATTCCGTCGCTGGGCTGTAGATTCTCGCTGGAACAATCCTGCCCTCTGCGGTCAATTCCGGCTAGGATTGGCTGATACCGTCAAGGACACCTTGGTGAATTACCCGGAACCTCAGACCCTAGACGAGTTAATGCACCTCGCCATCCGCATTGACCGTCGGCTTCGGGAAAGACGCCAAGAAAAAGGGTCGCATGCTGAGACAGCTTCAAGGTCTGAGGTCCCAATTGCACAACCTTCGGAAGAGCCCATGCAACTGGGTGCCACAAGGCTCACTGAAGGCGAGAGACGACGACGCTTATCCGAGGGGCTTTGTCTGTACTGTGGTGGAACCGGCCATATGGTCAGACTATGCCCAAAGAAGCCGTCGGGAAACTCTAGAGCCTAGGGGGTTTCGAGGGGGCCCTCCTAGGCTGTAAGGTATCACCTCAAGTATCGTCTCCAGTTCTTATTCCAGTTCAGATTAAGATTAATTTTAAGTTTCTGAATTTAAAGGCTCTCCTAGACTCCGGAGCAGCTGGGAACTTCCTAGACTCTGAGCTAGCGCAGAGTTTAGGAATTATGATCCAGCCCTTGCCGACTCCCATCCGGGTCTCAGCCATTGATGGCACTCCAGTGGCCGGGGGTTTAGTTCGGTCCCGAACCCCTCCTGTACAGTTCAAAGTGGGAGCCAATCATTCTGAAGTAATCAGTTTTTTGGTCTTGAGTATGCCTAGTACCCCTTTAATCTTGGGATTGCCATGGTTGCAGGAGCACAATCCCCAAATTGACTGGGTCTCAGGGCAAATCACTAAGTGGGGGCGCCAATGTTTTCAGAGCTGTTTAGAATTTCCGCTCAGGGTTGCGCATCTAGCTCCAGTTGGAGTCCCCACTCCGTACTTAGAGTTTGCTGACGTCTTTTCTGAAAGGGCGGCAGACAAACTTCCTCCCCATAGACCATGGGATTGCCCTATTGAACTTCTCCCCGGCACCATGCCTCCCAGAGGGAGAATATTTAATTTGACCCGAACTGAAACCCTTGCCATGCGGAAATATATTGCCGAGAACCTAGAGAAAGGGTTTATTCGACCATCATCTTCCCCGGCAGGTGCAGGGTTTTTTTTTGTAGAAAAGAAAGATGGGGGACTCCGCCCCTGTATTGATTATCGGGGTTTAAATAACATCACTGTAAAGAATAAGTACCCCCTACCACTTATTGAGGGATTATTTACACAGGTGGTTGGGGCGCAGGTTTTTTCTAAACTCGATCTCCGGGGGGCCTATAACCTCATTGCCCCCGCGGTTTTTCAAAGTTTCGTTAACGAAATTTTTAGGGACTATCTTGGCCGTTTTGTGGTCGTTTATTTAGACGACATTCTGATTTTTTCTTCATCCCTCGATGAACATCGCAAACATGTGTGTTTGGTCTTGCAAAAACTCAGAGAAAACTGTTTATATGCTAAGTTAAAGAAATGTCAATTTGAAGTGTCAGAGGTTCCATTTCTCGGTTACATTATCTCTAAATCTGGTCTATCCATGGATCAGTCTAAGGTGAAGGCAGTCTTAGAATGGGAGCAGCCCAGGGATCTGAAGGGCCTGCAAAGGTTTTTGGGCTTCGCTAATTTCTATAGGAGGTTCATTAAGAATTTTTCTGCCCTTGTTACACCATTAACCAATCTTACCAAGAAAAGCGGGTACCCCTCAGTTTGGCCTGTTCAAGCGGTCCAGGCCTTCGAGAATCTTAAAAGGGTGTTTAGTGCCGCTCCGGTCCTAGTTCATCCAGACGAGCAATTGCCCTTCTTTGTGGAGGTAGATGCTTCTGAAATCGCAGTAGGGGCGGTTTTGTCACAATATCGCGGGTCACCTGAACGCCTTCATCCATGTGCTTTCTTTTCCAAGAAATTCTCAGGGGCCGAAAGAAATTACGATATCGGCAACAGAGAATTATTGGCCATCAAGTTAGCCTTCCAGGAATGGAGACACTGGCTGGAGGGGGCTCAGTACCCAGTCACGGTCTTTACGGATCATAAAAATCTAGAATACATTCAATCTGCAAAGAGACTAACTCCTAGACAGGCCCGCTGGTCCTTGTTCTTCTCTCGATTTAACTTTTCTATAACCTATAAGCCCGGATCCAAGAACGTTAAAGCAGATGCCCTGTCTCAGAGTTTTTCTTTCCCTGACCTTACCTGAAAGGTTGGATTCTCCCATCTTACCCCACTCCCTAGTGGTAGCCGCTATCCAACCCCAACTTCCTGATCTAGCTCAGTTCCAGGCCCAAGCTCCTCCTGGAAAACCTGAGTCAGCCCAGTTTGTGCCTTCTACTTACCGTACTGTCTTTTTGTCCCATTTTCATGATACCAAAACAGCGGGTCATCCGGTGGTCAAGAAAACCATTGCCTTATTGACGCGCCAAGTTTGGTGGCCCTCTATTAGGAGGGACGTTCAAAAATTTGTCTCCGCCTGTAAAGTCTGTGCTCGAAGTAAATCTTTAAGACATTCTCCTGAAGGCCCACTCCTACCATTACCCATTCCTGCCTCTCCGTGGACCCATCTGGCCATGGACTTTGTTACAGATCTTCCCCCTTCCCAGGGATATACTGTTATTTGGGTAGTTGTGGACCGCTTTAGCAAGATGGCTCATTTCATTCCTTTAAAAAAACTTCCCTCAGCCCAAACATTAGCTCAACTCTTCATCACTCACATTTTTAGAATCCACGGTATTCCCATAGACATTGTTTCGGATAGGGGGGTCCAATTTGTCTCCCGGTTTTGGAGGGCTTTCTGTACGAAGCTGGGTTTCACCGTCTCTATTTCCTCGGCTTTCCATCCTCAGTCGAATGGACAAACCGAGAGAACAAACCAGTCCTTAGAACAGTATTTGCTTTGTTTTACGGCTGATACCCAGACTGACTGGGCCTTCTTCTTACCATTTGCGGAATTTGCATTTAACAACGCTGCACATTCTTCCACGGGGGTTTCTCCCTTCCATTGTGTTTATGGCAAAGACCTGAAGTTTTCTGCCCTTCCGGACCAACCCTCTAGAGTTCCCTCCGTGGATGAATGGGTTTCCAAGTGGCCAGAGGAATGGGATAAGATCCAACAACATCTAACTAAGGCCGCTCTTCAACAGAAAAAATGTTCAGATCGCAAACGTTCCTCTAACCCTGGTTATAAGGTGGGAGACTGGGTTTGGCTTTCAACTAAGAACTTGGCATTACGCCAGCCCTCCGCTAAGTTAGGGCCTAAATTTATTGGCCCCTTCCCCATAGCACGGAAAATCAATCAGGTCATGTTTCAGTTAGCCCTCCCTTCGTCCATGAAGATTTGTAGATCTTTTCATGTTTCTCTTCTTAAACCTGCTAGAAACCATGAACCCAATAGTTCCCCTAGTCCTGTGTTAGTCGATGGTCATCAGGAATTTGAAGTCGCCCGGATTCTTGACTCCCGCCTTTTTAGGAACTCTCTTCAGTATTTAATTGACTGGAAGGGGTACGGCCCGGAAGAAAGATCTTGGGTTCCGGCCAGAGAGGTTCATGCGCAGAATTTGGTGAAGAGATTTCACAAGGAGAATCCATTGAAACCCAGCTTGGAGGGTCCAGTGGCCCCTCCTCAGTGGGGGGGTAATGTTAGACACTTACCTTGTCGCCGTTCCGGGTCCCGCGGCGCGCTGTCGGGTGGGCCCCAGCAGGCTGCTGCTCGGCGGTCCCCGGGTCTTCCGTCCCCTCGGCACCGCCGTGGGGTCCAGGGGCTGGCGGCGCAGGACGCGGCTGATGGCCGCGTCGCAGCCCGCTCCGCGCGGCTGCGCCGGCCTGCTGGGCTTCCGGGTGGCGTGACGCTGCCTCCTCCAGGCGGGGGCGCGCCTGTCTTGTATCTCTCTTATGCCTCCCGGCGGCGCTTTCCCCAGCGCGCCCGCCGGGGGCGAGTTTAAAGTGGCCAATCTGCGGCTGGATCCTGGGATCGGACCCAGGGACTGGTCGGCCTGTCTGGCCTGGGCCGTCCAGCTCCTGGGACCGATCCCATTATGTTTGTATGCACCAATCACTGTCCTTCCCTCCAATTGCCCCCTTCCCTACTGGCCGGTATTCCCTATAAAGTTTTCCTGCTCCATCATCCCAGTGCCCGTTATAGCCTCTGGGTTCTGGATGTGCGTTGCAGTGTCTCCTGTTATTATTCGGCTTCTGGACCTCGACTTCCCTTGCTTGCTGCCTGCCCTGACCTTTCGCTTTGCCTGACCACGATTCTGCCTGACCCCTCTGATACCTCGCACCGTGACCTCCTGGATTTGACCTCGGCTCGTTTGACTACCCCTTTGTTACCTCCTTCGGATACCACGCCCTGTGACCTCCTGGTTTGACCTCGGCCTGTATTTGGGCATCTGCCATCCGGCATCCTCATTCGGGATTCCCTGCCATTCATCTGTCTGCACCTTAAGCTGGTATCCTTTGCGCCCTATAAGTCAAGGGGGCAACCGACTGGGAGAGGCATTACCCGCGTCTCCTACAAGCGGGGGCTTGTCTATAGGCAGAAGAGGCGGTGGAGATTGGGGGTTACCAGCTCAAGACAGACGGGTGTTCGGTACAGTCCTGACACTTGTCATGTGATTCATTCTTGAAATGCGTGTTCCCCAAAAAGGTTTACATGGTGGCAATGTAGAGCACTAGTTGTTTTAAAAGCAGCCTGTGAGAAAGAAACCATGTTGTGTGTGGGGGAAATCCCTCCCCCCCCCCTGCTGCTGTCTTGTGAGGTGAGAAAGAGAGAGAGCACTGCCGGGAATGGAGAGAGTGCTGCGGGGAATAGGGAGAGAGAAAGAGAAAGACTTGGGATACCCCGCTTTGTGAAACTCCTGTTCCCCTGTAAAAATGTACCTTTCCCCATCTTATAGCACATGCATGGGCTCTCGCCCAATCATTGTTTGCTTGTTTTGCGCACAAAGCTCGGCAATGGGAACCTACTTATTTTGGTACTGTTAGTAACTGATCTCGTTTTTGGGGGTACTTGCTTGTTACTGCTTTTTGCTAGGTGTAAAAAGGTTGAGAACCACTGCTCTAGCAGCACAGTTAACTCTTTTATTAACTTTTGCTGTTTAATATTGAAAATGCCACTTTCTTCAGATAGCCATAGCTTTGCCACAGATGGTCAAAATCACACCAAATTTCACAGGCAGCCTCTGGTGGACCAACACAATATTCAAAATTACAAGGTCATATGAACTCTTAAATGCCAGGCACATAACTCTCACCTGGTTGCCTCTCCTGCCATTAAGTGCCAAGCATGTGAGAGTTACGTGCCTGGCTTTCCCCCCTGCTAGTGGCCACAAAAAGTAAAATAAAAACCCGGCACCTCCATCGATACAGTCAGGTCTTTTCTTCACCCGGGGGCATCTGATCCCACCCTGGGCTCTTCTGGCTTTTTCAAAGAGGGCCTGAAAGATTCCCCCTGCTTCCGACGCTGCCATCTAGATAAAAAAATGACATTTACTCACCTCTGGGTCTCCTCTTCACCCGGGGGCCTCCATTCCCCCCTGGGCTCTTCCATGGTGAGGAGAAGGCCCTCTCACCTACTTCCTCTGTAATCACAGCTTATGTCATCCCGCATCCGTCCGAAGATGCTCAGAAGTGCTGGGTGATCAGCAGGGAGAGGGTTGAAGGGGCAAGGGACTATGATCCCCTGCCTCCCCATCCCCCCGCTCCACTGTTTCTGTCATCGGATCGCCATGGAACAGGTTAGTCAGGGAACAGCGGAGGATCAGAGGTGAGTAAAGAAAAATAAATAAATGAATGACATTTTTTCTTATGCGTGGTGTATTTTTTTACATTTAACACTTTGTGAACTGGTAAGGGATCCATGAGACCCCTATACCAGTTCAGAAGGATGGCAAGTAATCTGTGGCTAGCGGGTGACTTGCCATTAACCCCTGCCTCCCCAAAGCCCGGGGGGGCAGAAGAGCCCAAGGTAATTTAGGCTGTGTGGGCCTGTAGCCTGCAAGGTGAGGTCCCCAGTCTGGTAATGCTGGGTAGGGGGGACCCTATGCCATTTTTTGGGGCATTTTTAACCAGGCTGATTAAGTTTGATAGGGGGGGACACAATGTAATATATTTTGATTTTACCCTTTATAATGTGGATAGTAGTTGTATTTTATTTGTAAATGTTATAAAGTGCTCCTTTCAGTTTGGGGGATATCCTGGGCAGGAATGGGCTACCGATACATTTGTGGTATCATTGTAATTGGGAGAAATGGGGCTTTCACATGCAAAATGGTTTTCTTTAATAAATGTTTTAATTAAAATAAACAAGACAATTCTGCATTTTTATATTTTTTTTTTTTAGGAAAACCCTAGGCACTCAAAGAATTCTTTGAGGTATTACTTCCACAAAGATGAAGCCACTACAACAAGCAGGGTATGCTCAGAAGGCTTAAAGAATGTACTTTCAGGGAATATATATATATATATATATAATGTGGAGATTAGCTCTGGTAGGTGACCGGGTGTCAGCAGTATAGAGGCGGAGGCAAACAGTTCAAAGTAAAGTCTGTGTTTATTTCACACAAAAATCCACAAAAGCATATGTCCATACAGGTTACATCACCTTTTCAGGAAACCGCAGCATAAACGATTCAGTCAGGCAAACAGCTTTTAGTCCTTGAGCAAAGGTTCTGTTCACAGTCAAATATGTCTCAGGTCCGCATGAAACAGCTTCCACAGGAGATTTCAGCCAGGCTCACAGAGTCTCACTCCCATGTGAGCTCTAGACAAAGGACAGCCCACAGCTGATTCCCCAGGCTATTTAAAAAGCCTGCAAAACCCGGACCTGGGTAGTGGGATGGAGTCCCACCCTGCTCTACTCCATCCCAGTAAAGCCGTCCCAGGTTAGCCTTTCGGCTATTCTAAAGCAACAGCAGCAAACTGCTACCAGCAGCTGATGCTGGAAATCAGACTACACGGCTTTACTGCACCAATGCCAGGTACATTGGTGCTACATACCTGCCGTCAATAACGGCCCCTTGCACCTTACCACAATATATATAGTATTTCAAATGTAAAAAACAGCACAAGGTACACACTTTGTCTGCAGAGTTGATATTTTCAAGTTAAATTACTCACATGCATTACTTTGGGGTGTTTGGCAGTTCTTCCCTTGACAGTACTATGCATGTTCTGTATTGTTCTGTTCGGAGGACCTTGCTTTTTCAGATTTAGCTTGCTTTTTCTTGTTTGCATTTTTTTTTTTTTTTTTTAGAAAAATGTGATTTTGATTCTGCTTTTGTATTCTTTTTTAGGGAAACTCTGTTCAACCAAATAATTCATTGTGGGATTACTTTCAGAAAACTGTGCCCACGTCAACAAGCCTGGAACACCTAGAAAGCTTGAGGTGTGTACTTCCAGAGACTATACAGTTTGTGGGGGGGATTTCAAATGTTGTATTTTATCTAAAAATCTCCTAAACCACGGTTTCAGTTTGGGGGAGTCTCCATATACACAGTTCACAGGCCAATAAACTTGCATAGCTTTGCAGAAAAGCAGATACAGGAACACTTGCTTCACAAGTGTTTCAGTGAAAGGGTTAATCAGGCTTGTGTCCATCTGTATATAACACATGTACATTTGCTCATCAGAACGTTTCAGCAAATAGGCTTGTGTCCATCAGATATAGATCACGGGTACTCTTGCTTGTCAGCACGTTTCAGCATAGGGGCTATTCAGGGAGATTTGGGTGGCCACCACCCTACTTTGAGCTGAGAACCTCCTCATAGTGGATGGTCTATGGGATATCCCAAACTGGACCTCTGCTCTCTGTGTTGACCCCCAGCACTTTAGTCTTCTCACTCTCTCTCTCTCGCTTCACTACAGCCACGTCCTCCTACTCGCTTCCACCTGCACCCGGGCCTGGTCTCTGTAGTAGCCTCACCAGTCGTGTCACACGGGGGGGGGCTACCCCAGTCTTCCCCTTAGTATGGCTTCCTCTTATGAAACCTCTCCCCAATACATTGTTGCCTGAGGTTTTGCCTCCAAAAGGCTCTCAACCAATCTCATCAGTTTCTTGTGGTTCCCCAAAAGTATCTTATGCCACATGACTCAATACCTCTGCCCAATATATTGTTGCCTAAGGTTTTCCCTCCAAAAAGCTCTCAACCAATCGAAGCTGTTTCTTGTTGTTCTCCAAATGTATCTTATGCCACATGACCTACACTAAAGCCACATGACCTACACCCACATTCTAAGCGTCTGAATTAAATTCTCTTTTCTATTTGTGATCTTATACTTCCATCTAGTGACTAAAGTGGGAATAACAATCATATTTTATATTATATAAATAATATTTTATGTTTTATTGGACAAATCCCAAAGAAATCCCTTTTTAATGAGAAAACTGTTTTTTTTTTATTCCTACTACATACTCTCCATGGCATCTAAGGTCTGTTGGGAAAGTCCCTTAAATTTCATTGTGCAACCCTCTCTCTGTAAAATCTTTAGGGAAAATAATCTAAGCCACAAAGTAGCAGAAATAGTAGAAATATGTCAAGCTGTAGCCTGATTTCCAATGCTACAGGGATCATTAGATAAGATGATATGGAAACACAAAGATAATGAAATATAAATGACTGGAAAGTCTAGAGGAGCCTTTTAATTTTGAAGGATTCTTAATTTTGGTTACCTTGACCTTTAAAGAAGTCTGTAGTTTTGACTTTAGGCCCGCTTTGATAGTGTAGTATAATGACCGTGACTATGTAAGTCCAAGACTATCTTCCCAAAAACAATACACTACAGACTTTATGTGGTCGTTAGGGATTCTGATTGCATGGTAGTTAAATGGAATAAAGCAAACCTGTTTAGGTTTCAAAATTCCTTTAGATGAACATTGCAATTTTAACTGCAATGTACTGTCGCTTTAATATAAAGAATGTGAATATTCGCCTTTATACTTCACATATGTAATTGAGAAGTCAGTACAGTAAAACATTATCTGCCAATGACATCTATAAATCATAACCTGCCAGAATATCCATATGATTCATTAGCACTGCCAGCACTAATCTCTTCTGAGTAAAATATTTAATTATGCATGTGAGAGTACAGAATACCAGGGAACAGTAATGAGACAGCCTTGCTGTACTGATTTTAAAACAAGCCTTTTAAATGGAGTATCTTGAAGAAAGTCATGTCAGTGGAAAAGAGGTGCACTTCTCCGCTAGTGCAAGCACAAACTCCTTTCGCAATCCACAATCGAGCAGAGTGGAACACGGATTGTTTTTACATGCTATTTGTTTTAACAGATTTAAACAAACAAAGCCATACGAACCACAAAGAAAATACACCATTTATAGGTATGACAAATCAATAATGATTACGTGCTATACTTCCATTGTTACTAAGAACAGTATGTTCTTAGTAATAAATGTTGCTTACTTACACGTTCCATCTCAGTGTAGGATCATAAAATACAAAGGGGATCAGGGAAGAGGATCACTAGTGGCCTTCAGTAAGTCAGTTAGATAAAAATCTAGTTAAACTCAATGGTAAGTGGTTCCTCTATATGAGATACATTTTCTGGCTTCTGAGTAAAGGGGGTGGGAGTCGCTCCATCACTACTATTTATACAAAATTATTGGTTCCCAGAACCTTTGGGGACTCAAAAATAGGAGTAGGGACCCCACTAAAAGGGGCGCCTTAACATGGCGTGGTGTTTAACACATGTAATTGCAATTGTATGCAAACGAGGGCCCCTAGTTTCTGTACAAGATTCATATGCCTGTTTGCTGAATATTATAAAGTGATGAGAGGGATAAACTGGGCTGTAAATTGGTTCTCAGACCCTGAATAATAATTTTGTATAAATAGTAGTGATGGAGCAACTCCCACCCCCTTTACACATTCTCTGGCTTCCTCAGGAAAGGTAACAGGTAGATTTAATCAAGTTTGTGATTGGTCTTTATACCATGAAAAACCATTCCCCTAGCGTTCCCTTGAAATAAAAAACTTCCAAGGCAAGCTTTCTCATTTTCTGACTATAAGGCTGCCTTATTCCTCTCCATAACATAGATACCATCTTACCAACAGTAGCTGGGGGCTGGTGCAGAGGGATAGAGCTCCTCTACCTCCACCTATTCTTCTAGATTTGTTCTAGGCTCCAACAATATTACACTCCACTGTTCCCCAAAGGCACCATGTATCCTCCCCCCCCCCCCCCCCTCCAATTTGAAAACATTTAGACAAATATATAGAAACTGGCTGAGAAAAATATTGCTTTAAGTAGAAAACTACAAGTCCATCATGATATGGTGCCCACCTACAAAGTTCTCAGTGAAGGCTGATCATCTGCAAAATGTGTAGGATGGGGTAGAACAGCATTAAAAGGAAATATATTACACACTTTCCTACATGCCGGCTTCCCCATCATTCTGGCCCAACGGCTGGCTGTGGGTACAAGTTGGCTTGCAGGGGAGGAGTGGGGAGTTGGCTGCACTGTCAGCTGTGCAAGTTGGCTTCCGACGCACACACTGGAACCAATTGTGGTGCTGGAACGAGAATGGGGGTGAGGTTTTTTTCTACCCACCGCCCGAGGTGCCAGTGAATTTCAGGGAAAATTCGGTGAGCACGAACCCCCAAATATCGGTTTTATTATTATCATAAAGTTAAATTCAACAAAATGTTACTGACTTGACTGAATATTGCACATATTTTGGCCAAACTGCACTAAGAGGGGCATATATAGGCAACATTATTAGTGACCTTACCATGGGTGGTTTGTATTTTGTTACATGGAGAAAATGTATCTACCAAACTTTATCAAATAATAGGGCTGATTCAACACCCCAAGAATTGTTTTTCTCTTTGGGAGAAAAAAAAGATTTTTTCCTTAGTGCAGTTCAGCAAATTGGGGGGGGGGGGGGGGGGGGGGAGGGGAGCACCTTGGCGATTGCCCTTCACAAAATAGGCTAGGAAAAGTACTCAAAATAATAACAATAACAAAAAATAAAGAAATACATAGCTACATAAATTAAAAAACTCATTTTTATGGGGGTTGGTGGCATAAAAAAAATTAAAGAAATGCATATCTACATAAATAAAAAAATTACATTTTTGTTTTTTTTAAGGGGGTCAAGGCCAAATTGGGGGGTACATGGACAAATGCCCTACACAAAACGAGCTAGGAAAAGTCCTAAAAATAATAACAGAAAACTAAAAAATGTTAGAAATACATACATTAATGATAAGAAAAACACATTTTTTTTTCTCGTGGGTTGGAGGCCAAATTGGGGGGGGGGGGGCAACTGGGCGATGGCCCAGCACAAAATGGGCTATGGAAGGTACTCAAAATGATAGCAGAAAACTAAAAACATTAAAGAAATACATAGATGCATAAACAAATTCATCAATCAATATACACATACATGGGTAAATAGATAATTCAAGTACATTTTCAGGCAAAAAATAGAAAAAACTATACTCACATTTTCTCCCACATAGACCTTTACTCTTAGTCTGGGGCTGCAGCTCTTACCTGAAAGGCTTCATACAGGTCCCTCACTGCACCGCTGTCATGTGCAGTGCTGCTCTCTCGTTGTGAAGTGAGAGTGGCGCTGCCCATGGTGCTGGTGCAGAGAAAAGATAAGTAAAGCTTTTTTTTATTTGTTGCCTGAAAATGTACTTTAATAACATTAATAAATAAATGTATACATGAATAAATATACATATATACAAAAAGGAAAACATAAATTAATAAAAAATAAAAAAAAGAAAATTGCAGGTGTCAGAGGTGTTGGGGGGAGGAGGTGTTGAAGGTGGATGTGACAGTGTAAGCAGAAAAAACTGAAGAGGTAGATGTGGTGTTGGCACAGCCAAGTCCCATGGGATCCACACGTTGTTTATCTTAAGGAATGTATGTCCTAGCAAGTGCTATTACAGAGTACTGACAGAGTACTGACACGCAAGTTCTATAATAGATGGTTGAAACCTAAATGCTATTACAAAGTGCTGTCACCCAAATTCCATTACAGAGCGCTGACACTCAAGTGCTATTGCAGAGTATTGACACTCAAGTGTTATTACAGAGCAGCGTCACCCAAGTGCTATTACAGAGTACTGATACCCAAGTGCTTGGAGAAAGTGCTGTTACAGAGCACTGACACCCAAGTGCTATAATAGATGACTGACACCCAAGGGCCATTACAGTGTGATGACACCCATGTGCTATTCAAGATCACTGACACCCAAGTACTGACACTCAAGTGCTATTACAGACTAATGACACCTTAGTCATCCAAGTCAGTTGCTGATCACTAGAGTAGCACCAATTAGTTGTTTGGGACAAAAGGTAAGTACCCTTTCATTTTTTCCCTGTCAAGTCACATTCATTTATCAATTGCAGATGTAAAGGAGTTAAAGCTGTCACTTGTTGTATTGGCAGGCTGTTTTTAAGCATCCCAGGAAGTCAGATGTGTTGTTGACCCCTTAGGATAAAAAAGTATGGGTGAAGTCTGATAATGTCATGCCATGTGCTAAGAAGAGATTTAGAAACAATTTTAGGTGATGTAGTAAAGCATAAAGCTTATGAGCTGTACAAAATCCCATTGTAAACAAACAGAGACTATGTTCTCAGAAATGTGAGTGTATACCTTTCTGCATACACCTGCATGAGCCCCTTGAAACAGGTGATTTGCAATAGCAGACTCTCCAGCTGGTAGTTTTTCATATATTTCAATCAGCAGTCTCCTGGGAAGACTGAAAAAGCCTCAATTAAAGGCACCCAGGTGATCTGCAAAATAAAGAGGTTGGCTTGGAGAGAAGAATATGCAATTACAAGTTTTATGACTTTCTCTAAAAAGTTCAGAGATGGAATGAGGTTATAGCTAACACTGCAGATAAATATACCGATAGAACAGTAAAGTACAGCTCCATTTATGTAAAAACTGACACCCAACTCCACCACAAATAATACAATACAAGTGGGTGTGGAGTACACCAGCTGTTCCATTCACAGATTTTTATGATGAAAGTAGGTATTTACCCCTAAATGGCCTATAAGTCCATGCTTTCCTTGGTGCTGCTTCCTCGGTGCATCTTGGCAGTGGCCCATGGTTTATTACAACACTTTATTCTGAAAACTTAGACTGTGATGTTTCTGACCTGTAACCTCAATCACTGTAACACTGTCTAGCCATCAGTGTGTTCCCATGGCTCTTCCGGTGGCCACCAAAGCATGGCTACACATATTGCCATTCAAGTTTCCCGGTCATCTATGCAACAGAAACACTATAGAAATTCTGATGCCGGAACAGGGTGAGTTAATCTTTTTTTAAGCTCATGGAAGGGGGAGGCTAGACCAGTTTAGTGACTTTAGTGTCCCATTAACACCATACTCTGTGAACATTTACAGTATATTCAGTATTTTGGGTTATTCCGGGTCTGCTACTCCAGATTTTAGGGTTGTGCTATTTTCTAAAACATTCATAATAATATAATAAAGTAGAGATGAATTTTCTGAGATTTATAAAAGGATCTTTTCAGCAACATGCAAGAACTCACTCTTGCACAGTTTGCTGTGCGAGAACCTTACTTTTCTGTCTCATGCGATTCAGCATATAACATTTTATCTTTTTTTTTAGTTTATCTTTTTCTTAACAGTAAATTTGAACATGAGTCCTGGCACAAGCGGTCTTTTATTTTGTTTTCCTGCATGCGAAAGGGACCACAATTAAGCTTAGGGAAAGGTTGTTTAGGATGGTAATTGGTCTGAGACTTCCCCCCTGTTTTTTGCTGGCGAGGCTGGTGCTTTTAGCGTGTTTGTGTATCCTTTTAAGAGAAAAGGAGCCTTTTGATGAATACCTTGCAGATTTTACCAATTTTCTTACATTTAAATGTATTTTATATTATGTATAATAAAAAGCGACATATTTTGAATATTTAAACAAAAAAAAAAAACATTACTATAGTCATCTAAAAATGTTTTAATTTTGCAAGAAAGCATGTGGACACTGGTGGAGAGAAAGGCAAGTATATTGCTAAAAAACAAATAGCTTTTAGCGAGTGCTAAAGAGCTTTGGAGAGTAGGTAAGATACAAAGTGGGAAAATACTAAGGGGGTCATTTACAAAAGCTATCACCAATCATTTTTGTTGTTTTCGCCAATTATTCGCGCGTATATGGCCCTTTGTTGCATTCACTAAAACGTGGCAGCAGCTTGCACCAGCATATCAGCGTTTTAACCTATTTACATCAGCGTTTAGAGCAAGCAGAACTGGACACAAATGCTATAGAAACCAATGTTATTTTTCGGCGAATGTGTGAAAATATGTGCTCCAGCAGAGCAGGCCGCCGCTGTTAATTTATTAGTATAAAACATTGCAAACATAACATTAGCTAAACACATATTTAGGGCATGTAAATTGTGTGGTAAACCTGCTGACTTCGGTAACAGCTCATATACCCCACCGGATCACCCATATCTAAATGTTAAACCTGCATATTGGCCAGTTTAAAGCATTATCTGTATGTCTATTGCAGCGTTACTGTGTCTGCGAGTCAGTTTTGTTTCACAATAATACTGCCGGTAGGTGGCGACATGAAACCCTACGTTAATTCTATATTTGGAACGCTTACTGCGCCGGCGAAGTCTTCATTGTTCTGTACTTTTCGGGCCCTGATGCTACCTTCATAAATGCTGAACTGTCCTGAGCGCCAGGCAGCATGGTCCAACACCTGTACACTTCTGTCAGAAGCCAATTGGAAGCTGGCGTACTCCAACGGGCACTGCAGTGGACAAACAATGCATGCGAAAAAAGTCTTATTTTTCAGACTCAGCGAGGAGGTGGATCATAATGTAATTGATCTTAGATTAGCTTTACCACACTAACTACTTTGCTTTCCTATGCAATTCTTGGTCGTGTTTGTGGCTGATTATGTTTTGTTAGCTGGATTACATTATTCTTTCTTATTCTACATTTTTCTACATTGAAAAGTGCTTGTTGCTGCATGCCTCACTAATGTAGTTAGATCGTCAAGAGTAATCAATTAGAACTTAGGCCAAACTGCGTGCTCAGCTATCCCTGCCTAAAGGGGCCCTTTAAATTTGTGATACCCTAGTATGTTTACCAAGCACAAGAAATTTATGATGCAGAATTTCTGTATGAGCAGTGGTTACAAGAGATATACTTTTAGCACTTTTGATCAGGAAAATCTGATTTTTTTTTCCATCTGTAATAGATCCACATACTCCAATGATTAGGTACCTTGAGGTCCTACCATGCTCCCAACCATTGGAGGAGGATGGTGGGCCTTCCACCTCACGTCAAGCCTCAGGCCAGAGCACCTGACTTCTGGGTAGTCCAGACCAGGACCCTGAGACAACAGGTTAGTACATGTTTCTGATACACCAGATTCTAGGTAGTGGTTACCGCCTCAGGTCAACCATGTTGTTCATAAGATATGTTGCCATTGTTACTCCTCGGACTGCTTTAGGGGAAGTCACCTCTTTGGATTGTATATTCATGTTTGGTGGGAGTGTAAGGTGGTCAAGCAATTTTGGATGAGAGTATATTACATCATTAATAAGTCCACCGCCCTGCAGCTCACTCCAGCACCACAGTTCGCCCTATTCAATCTGAGACCCCCTGGCTGCTCTAAGACTCAATTTGACCTTGTTATGCATATCCTAACAGCAGCTAACACAATAGTCGCACAGTCTTGAAAGAAGCCAGATATCCCTCTCGGGAGCCTAGTCCCACGCATAAATGAGACGATGTTTTTTGAAAAAATGTTGGGGTCTATGCAAGGGGAATTTGCCCCCTTTCTTAGCGACATAGGAGGGCTGGATTTCTCCAAGAAACTTTGATTGGAAGCTTCTGACGATTTAATGAGTATACCACTATACGTGTAGGTTATAGGGAGACGTGGAACCCACTTTTTTTTCTTTCTTTCTCTTTTTTCCATCTCTCTTCAATTACTTTTTCTCTTTCTTATACTTTCTTATACTTACTTACTTTAGCAAATAATGGGTGTAGATAGAGGGCTCGTCCTATTCCACTAGCTTGACTCCAGACGTCGCCTGGGATTGGGCCTCTATATCTAGTATAGCTATGGGTTAGAATCAAGGTTCTGCTTATGTAATTATACTAGTATTTGTGTTTGAACTATTCATACCATATTTGTATATTTTCAAGCGCACTACTTTCTTATCTCACAGGTACGGAACAGAATGTACAAAAACACAAAAACAAGTACATTTAATGTAACTTTTCTCTTCGATAAAAACTATTTTGAAAAAAAAAAGATATGTTGCCATTGTTAGGCCTTGGAGCACTTATGCAATGTTGTGGCATTTATTACCTTTTTTTTAGTCACATGCATTGACACTGGTCTAGCCACAAGGCCACATGCCTTGAGATTGACCTAGCCTCAAGGATTCATGCCTTAACCTTTTCCCTGCACTGTGGAATGTCGTGCCTAGATAACTCAGTATCTTCTAGTATAGTAATATATTTGGTCTTTATAGACTCTTCCCAGACCAGTGTGGAGCCACAAGCAGCAGAAGTGAACCAAGTCCCTTCTCTGATTCACACTCTCATGTGTCTCATGTGTTACATGAACTTTCTGCAACATGTTTCTCACAAACTGTTCTCACTTCTCAGACTTGGCCCTAACACTTATATATTCAACCCTCCCCCCCAATAATGCTTTGGACTGAGCACTCACATCCCCAAGAGCATTCCCTATTACATGCTTGAGCACACACGTGATCTTGTTTGTATGTTATTCCTTTTTCAAAACGTAAACTTGCTAGTTTGGTTTGTAGTTTGAGCCCTCCTCTTCATCCCTTCATGCAATGTCATGCTTGCAGCACATAGTAGAAAATGTGCTAGCCTGAACTTAAGTGTTAAAACAATATTATAGTTATATTGAAATAACACAATATTTGTGGACAAATCAAGCTTGGTTTGATGCGTTGGGCCTATTCCCCACCATGTCACTAATGGTTATTGACAGCTGGTTTATTTTTTGGTTATGAGTTTAGGGAATTCTCATTTAATTTCATCACTAACTTGGTTTCTCCACCAATTATTAATTTTTGACTTTCTAATTTAAAATATAGACTCAATGCTGCTAATAGAGCTTTATCATCTGGGAGAAGTCCTCTTTCCAGTGGTGAGTAGCCTCTTATTGGTTGTGGCCCATTTGATGCTACACATGCATGGACAATGTGTTTAGGCCTTTTCTAACATCAACTATAACACTTCTCGGTTTCTTCTTAGGATTGATTCATTTTGTTTTTTTCTTTGTAAGGCTAATTTAGTTTTTTCAGCTTTTTCTGGTTTCTGACATAATTCTAGGATCTCTTCATCTGGCACAAGAGGACTATCTCCCCAAGGCAGCAAGCCCCACTTATTCTGAGGTTTCGGTTCTCAGCACTCTAAACCCCACTCACCAGCCAATCCCCATTGACATCTTCCACCAATTTTTGACTGATCTAAGGTTCTAAATCATATACTAAATGTTAAGTCCTTTCAGCCATAGCAACCAGGTTTGTCTGAAACAAAGAGATAACATTAATGTTATTATAGACTGACTTAGGGACTATGAAGTTATTTTTGAAAAATAATTGAAATACAAAATCCACAGTCAGTTGAGATACATTGTCATCTATTTGTCCAGATCTATAGTCACTGTCATACACTTATGAGGACAGATACACAACACTAACTTCCTTGACAACTTCAGAGTTAGTTGCAGTCTTAGTACAATAAAGCAGGACTTATCTAATTCTAAGAGTCTCCTACAAGGCAAACATGAATCTACCTGTGCATTCCTGGATGAACTGGTGGTGTAAAAGTTTGTTCTCTGCGAGGTTCTTGTTGCAGAAAGCAGGCCAAGAGGCAAGTCAAAGTTAGCCCCAAGCAAATGGCACCAAGTACATTGCACACAGACACACATAGACACTGGTTACCTGGGAAAAAGTTGGCAACCTTCTTTAGACTTGACTTTATTCTGCCAAGTAAGTTCTTTGATCCAGTGTGGCCATAGTTTGATCTCTGAGAGGTTCTTGCTGTAGAAAGAAGGCCAAGAGGCAAGTCAAAGATAGCCACAAGCACATGGTGCAAAGTACATTGCACACAAACATAGATACTGATTACCTGTGGTTTTTGCTACAAGCCTTGCTACAATCAGAATCCTTTGAAAACTTGCTGCTAAGGCAAAAATATAAAGCCGCTAATGTAAATAAAGGGTTTATTATGGGGGATTTTAACTACCTAGATAAAGATTTGTATCAATAATTAAATGGCTACCTTTCCCAAGGGGGAGGGCCATCTTGGACTTAATTTAGGAGCCAAAAAAACAAAGAACTTCAGAAAGTCAAAATTTGACCAGCTTAGAACCTCATTGACTGGGAAATGTCCTCAAAAAAAAGCACAGACACCAACTGGGATACTTGTAATTAAATTCTTAATACTTAATATGATAGATATATACCTTATAGGAATAAAAAGGGTAGAAAGGACAGTAAACCTATGTGGCTAAAAAAATCTATAGAAGCAAAACGGATTGCCCAAGAGAGTAAAACTAGCCCCAACAGCTATGAAAACAGTAAAAGATACAAACTTGAAAGTGTGCCCCCCTCCCGAAAAGCATGGATGGGGCAACTATAGAGGGGAATGCAGAAAATACCAATTTACTAAACCTATTCTTTGCCTTCATATTCACAAAGGAATGTGATATGCCAGGTGAAATGCGGAGCAATAACCCAAACGCTCCATTAAATGTCACTTGTCTGACCGAGTAAAAAGTGTGTCACCGCCTTAAACATATTAAAATAGACAAATCCCCAGGACCAGATGGCATTCATCCCTGTGTTTTAAGAGAATAATGTACAGTAATAGACAAGCCCCTTTTTAATTCAAATTCCATAATGTCGGGGACTTTTTCACAGGATTGGTGCATAGCAAATGTGGTGCCAATATTTAAAAAAAGGGTCTAAAGGTCTACAGTTTGGTAGGTTTAACACCTGTAGTGGGAAAGCGTTTTCTAGGTGATGTCATCTTGAAGTATTTCTGTGAAGGTGAGCTTATTACTTCTCATCTGCATGGATTTATGAGGAATCGATCCTGTCAGACAAACCTCATCAGCTTTTATGAGGAAGTAAGCTCAAGGCTGGATCAGGGTGACTCATTTGATATCATATATTTTGACTCTTCTAAAGCATTTGATATTGTGCCCTATAAAATATTAGTACAAAAGATGAGAATGCTTGGACTGGGGGAACATGTGTGTACATAGGTGAGCAACTGGCTTAATGCAAGGAAACAAAAGGTGGTTACAAATGGTACATACTCAGATTTGGTCATTCTTACTAACGGAGTACCGCAGGGTTCAGTGCTGGAACAAAGTATTTTTAATATTTATGTTAATTAGTAGCTAATGGGTTAAGCAGTGAAATCTCAATCTTTGCGGATGATACTAAAGATGATACCATGCAACTACAAACTGATTTAGATAAATTAGAAGTTTAGGCAGAAAAATAGCAAATTCAGTTTAATACAGATAAATTTAAGGCTATGCACATGGGTAGGAGTAATTGGTCCCATGAATATAAACTAAATAGGGAAATGCTTCCAACAATGTAAAAAGACCTAGGGGTTTTAGTTAATCATAAAGTTAACTGTAGTGATCAATGTCAGGCAGCAGCTGCCAAGGGAAACACGATCAAGGAGTGCATCAAGAGGGGCATAGGTGCCCATGACCAGAGGGTCATTTTACCCCTGTATAAGTCACTGGTCAGACCTCATATGGAACACTGTATACAGTTCTGAGCTCCAGTGCATAAGAAAGACATATCAGAACTTTAGCATGTTCAAAGGCAAGCAACTAAATTAATAAATGGAAGGAGGAAACTAGAGTACCCTGAAAGATTGTCAAAGTTAGGTTTATTAAGTTTGAAAAAAAAAATGCATGAGGGGGTGACCTAACAAAGATAAATATATCTGGGTTCAATACAAAGATCTGTCCCACAATCTATTTAAAGCCAGAACTGTAAGTAAACCTTGGGGGCATCCACTGCGGTTAGAGGAAAGGTGCTTCCTCCACTGGCATAGGGGGGTATTCTTTACTGTAGGATCAGTGAGACTATGGAACTCTCTGCCAGAGGAGGTAGTCATGAAAAATAAACTAAAAGAGTTCAAAAGTGGCCTGAATGCATTCCTTGCATGTTATTACATTACCAGCTTTGGCTATTAGACCACTAATAAAGAGGCTGAACTGGATGAACTAAAGTAATTTTTCATTGTTACATACTATGTTACTATGTAATAAATATTAGTTTTATTAACAAGTATGGTATTGTGTGATTATTTCTAAAAGAAATTGGATAAACATGAAAGCAGAGGTATGAGTCAAGCCATACAATAGATGTTAGGCATAACATCTATAACATAGGCATCAGTCAGCTGATTCTCATTTCTCGCTCAAATAGAGCTGCTGGATGTCATGTCTCACTTCAATCGTGCATGGTGCGAGATCTCAAACAGAGCATGAGTGTCTCGCATGTATCCCATGAATCATGTGGGAGTGCAAGATTTAGTGCATGTAAGTTTTTTTTCACAGGTATCCAAGTTTTTTACGACACATGCTCATTCCACCCTATTCAATCTGAATCGCAGATTCTGTCTGAGGGCTCGATTTGATCATTATAACGTTGTTCTAAATCACAATTGTTCCAATATTTTCGAACATGTAGATGATACTCTGAGACCTCCAAGAACAACATCTAACACATTTTCATTGCTTTAACACAAAGACAGAGGGTTAAAGGAGCAGTTTCCTAGTCTCTCCCCAAAAATATAGGTAAGTATAGCTATAACATTTTAGGTGTGTACATGTCACAAACAAAGTCATTATGGACAGTGGCCAATTTGATTCTTCTGCTTACCTTATAAAATGCTGTGAAATGAGCCAACATAAAAAAAAAAATTAAAACGTATTCTAGCTTCATTCCTTACTAGATTCTAAAATGTAGCTAAAATAAAGATTCACTTTTTTCTAGATTTTCTTAATATACTTGTTTTAAATCAATTGGTACTTATAGTACTAAAAATTCATATTTTCTAGGCTTTAATGGAAATGATATTGTACCGTGGCAATAAATAAATAAAAGCTGTGAGTATCGCAGCATCCCGGCATCAGTCATCTACAGCCAGGAGAGCAGTGTTAGTCATGGCACAATTAATCAGGAGGAGGCTTAACCTGACTCCACGATAATAATTAGACTCTTGATATGAATAATTCTAAACCGTAGGTGCGCATACTCCTTAGATGAGTGCTTTTATAATGCAAGGTATTCTTTCATTGTTGTTTTCTGCTGTTATAATGGCTGGAATGGAATGTATCTGCCATTTATATTCATGTTTTTCCTTTCTAAAATTGTAATTTTTGAAACTTTATCTTAATCACATGAGTCAATAGAAGGAAACCCACCGCTGTTCATAGACATTTTTGTAAATAACAGAGATCATATCTTTGGCACACTTGTTTACCTCCTTCCATCAGATTAGCCTGTAGGTATGAAATACAGTCTTACTATGTAAATTGCATTGTTAATGTTAGGTTTCTGCAGTGAGTGTGTGGCAGCAAGTAATTAAATGCAGTGGTTGTGTCTACGCCACCTATATGTTTTGACACTTACCAAGTTATTTTTAACATTTTCAGTATATACACTGTGGTTATTAATATTCACCTTAAATTTAATAACTTATCTGGATTTCTGGGGGTATTTGCATATGCTGGCCCGTGGAAAAGCCAGGAGTCTAGAAAAATATAATTTATAAAATGCATAACATTACAGCAAGACATGTATCCTTCCCTACTAGAAGATGTGCATTCCTTTCTCCAACCATGGAAACATAAAATAGAGAACTATGAAAAAACAGCCTTTCTAAGAAATAAAACAAGCATACATACACAAGTCGGAATGTCAAGCTCTTTCACTTACCTGTTCACCACTGTCATGTTGCTTTTTTTGCTCTCAACAATGTTGCTTGACAACCACATGGTCCTCAAAGAACTCTTTCCTGTGTCTGCTGTATCACATCTGGTGCTGCAATGCCCTGTGCAGCCCCACTTTCCAGCAATAAAAAATATATCACCAGGCCTGGCATCTCAGTTGAATAGAGTATTATTTTTATAATTTAAAAGCCGCCAAAAGAAACAGTGTGGTGGCAACTGTATTGTCAGACTGCTATGCTCTTCCAGCTAAGTTCCTGCTCATCACTTTGCTTACTTACAGGCAGATTCAGCTATCATACCCTGTTGCTGAACCTGCCTGTAAGGCGCTAGTGGATTGACAGACTTTGTACAGGAGGCAACCCCTAATCTATCACCACCTTCTTTGTCTATAGTTGGGCCCCCGCTCGACCGGTAAGTCCAAGACAGCATCACACCCAGAAGAAGAGACAGAAGCGATGTCTAAAAACAACCTGAAGGTCTGAAGGAGGGGAAGCTAAGAGATTAAGGTATCAAAAGAGGTTGACTGGTCCAAGGTCAGTTTGGGTAGCAAATTGGGAAAGGCAAAAAATGTAGCCGAGGTCAATAACAGGTTAAGGTGTTATACACATCACACCTTAGCAGACGTAATGCAATTACTGGGGGGTACAGAGCTTGGCCCCATCTGTTTAAAAGGTTTCAATATTTTGGTGCAGGCTACAGACTGAAAGGGAAATGTTTTCTTTTTAATATAAAATTAGATTGTCAAATGGCTTGTTCAGTAAAATGTTCTAAATGAAAGTTGACTTTTTGTTCAAAAGGAAAGTCCACTTTTGTTTTTGAAAGTGTATTCTGTACTCACAGTTCTTTGTGTATGAGGCTCACTCTTTTCTTGATCTACAGATAGGGCAGCTTCATTGGAGATATCGCTATTGTAATCGCCAGTTTTCCCGCTTGTGAAAATAGCATGTCATTCTTCATTTCCACCACCAGATGGCACATGGCACATGGATCAATGCTCAGTAAGATGCACAATATATCAACAAAATAATTACCACAGCTGACACACTATTTTTAAAAAGCTGTACTTGCTGCTATTCAGCCGTATTCGGGCCAGGCAGGCGATACATGTTATAACATAACATATTATGTTAAAAAGTTGAAAAGTTATTACAGTGATTATGGTGGGGAAGCTCAAAGCTGATGGCATGGGGTAAAGTGAAGGAAATGGTGTGAATTCAGGACTATGCCGACACAGACTAATGGAATGGACGGGACAAGGTGGTGTGCATGTCCTGGTCAGGCTGGCCATGCAAATGCGTGATTCTTTGTTTTGATTTGTTTGAATATGTGATGGATGGGGGTTTTGTGACTTGCGCAATAGGGGTATTCCATAGCCACATCTGAATGGTTAACTCTGACCTCTAACCTGTTTTACAATTGGCTCCAGATGACACCTAGTTTGTAAATAGTGCACTAACCACTGGCCAGTATCAGCTTGATAAAGGGGTCTCCTGAAACGCGTCAATCGACACTCCACTCTCCCTCCCCCCTCCTGTGACAGGTGCTGCATAATTTTTAATGGACTATATTAAAAGTTACGTTTTAACAATTTATCTTCATCGCCTGTGAAGCGGGGGGACCGGCTTTTGTTTCCACTTCCCCACTAAAATACTGTAATAACTTTCTAACATAATATGTAGCTGCGTTGCTGGCCTGACCCGAATGCAGCTGAATAGTAGAAACTACAGAATTTAAACAATGACATACTGTATACTGAATCAAGGCAAAAAGATTCCTCCACATAATCCTGTGAATAGAGGGGAATCCTGGGATGGCAAAACAATAACAATCACAGGACATTAATGGATCTTTGACTTTGACCGCCCTCAAAGTCAATACAGGATCATAATGTCTTTACTTCAGTTGTGAAGGAAAACAACTCTTTAACTCCCATTTGTCCCATCTATACAGACCAGGCTAACCTTAGAGAGAGATTGGAGGTTCCAGGACTGCTTCCATATATTTGCTAACATAAGAAAAAAATAAAAAAAATACAAGTTCAGCATCTTGAGGACATCCTTTTGGCTGAAAAAATATGACATTGAAAGTGAACTTTCCCTGTAAATATGGTTCTTTATTTGGGAAAAACATGACCCACTAGCAGTCCTCTGAACATATTCATTCCCCTTATTTACCATAGACAGCAATTTTCTTAACATTCTTATTTTTTCTTGTTGGAGAAGGCAAATTTTGAAGCTGCTTGGAGTCTATGGTGAATTATATTAACCTGCTGTTTCATGCAGCACTTATTAAAATCATAAATACAATGGGATTAATATCATCTATTTTAAATATATCACGGCTATAAAACATTTATGTTGCATTATAGCAATAAACCACTTTTTGAAAGCAGTAATACATAGATTTGCATGCACTGTTGTGATGCCATAACACCTAATAAAATACAACGAGATTAATAAAATCTAAGATTTCATTATACTGACTTTCTAAGCACTCAACAAAATTTGAGAATATTGTACAAAACACAATGCTAAATAATATAATATCCGGATTCCAGGACCGATTTTGAGGAACAGGACACATACCTAGTGGCCTTATCACAAGAACAGTAAGAGTGGCACCCATTCACATATTTTGTTTTTTTTTAATATTTTATACATACTAGGGCCAGGATCAAGATACTTAAAAGAAGTTTACAGATTTCATTTAAAGTTTCTTGGTTAGGTGGGTTAGGGGAGTTTTATTTGAACTGAATACAATATTGATGAAAGGCATATTCTTTAAAATCACAGAAAAATAATTCATTCCTTCACGGGCATGTAGTTTGGTGAACTTTTCCACTTTTTGGTGAACAATTTTCCAAATTTCCCATACACTATTGGGTCTTGCAGTAGAGAAGATACTGGTACGGGGCCTCCAGTCAGCTTCCGGGGGCCCCACCCACCACCCGAGAAGCTGGGCAGAGGAAGTCTCCCCACCCACCTCCAGAGAAGCCGCACAGATGAAGCCCAATTCCACCACCTCGGAAGCCACCTCGGTCCCACTCGCCACCTTGGAAGCCGACTGGATGCCCCGCATCAGGATTTTCTCCCTGAGCTTCCTCTGCCTGGCATCTCAGGCATGGTTGGGGGCTTTCTCTGCCAAGCTTCTCAAGTGGTGGATGGGGGGCATCCTCTGTCCGGCTTCTCCGCCGGCTTCTCTGGAAGTGGATGGAATGGTGGGCTTCCCCTACCTGCCTTCTCGGGTGGCGGATAGATGGGGCAGTCCTGCTGGCTTTTCAGTGGACAGGCACACTCTGGCATGTGGCATAGAGAGGTTGCAGATTAATTTTCCTTACTTATTTCAGGTAAGAAATTGGTCATCACAGAAAATTCGAATTCATGCCAAATTTTACCATGACCGAATTCTAGTTCTATTTATTTGGTCTGCTCGTCTCTAGTACAAATGTACCATATTGGGCATAAAAGAAGACTGTGATAGTCCCCCAGAAGGACAGGGGGAGGCTGATTCATTAATAGCGGCAGGTAGCGACAGTTGAGCGACTGTAGCAGCATTTTCAGAGCGCCCGCTAGTAGTCGCTGTGCTTGGCCGTTGTTCGGTAGTTGATAGCGACTCAGTCGGTTTGCCGTAATGTTGAATACTGGGTGAGGAGTCGCTATTTGATAGGTTCCGCGCTGTATGGGAGCGCATGATAGCGACTGGCCCTAGCGACCGGCTCCCACCATATTCATTAAAAAATCACGCTCATAAAATTCTCGCGCTGTAAAATGCATGTTTAAACCCCAGAGCGCTGGAGGCGATCAGTTAAAAGTAGTTTTTTAACCCCCAAACCATCATATTTTTGGAAAACAAAAAAAACAAGTTTTTTAAATAATTTAGTAATATGAATACATTAATATCAGACCTGTAATATCAATTCTGTACATTTTTTTTTCCCTTAAATGGCAGAAGTGGTCACAGAATTTTTCACATTTAAAAAAAAAAAAATTAATAACAATTAATTTTTAATATTTAAAGATTGTTCCATTGAAATGCATTGGAGTGCGCCAGGTAGCAAGAGGTCATACCTGTCGCTGTTCAAGGTCGGACGCTGGCGCTGAGGGCTGAGGCTGGAATAATGATGAATGAGTCGCTATATGGCTCTATCTCAGTCGCTAAGCAGGATTGGCTTGATAAAGGTCAAGGTCGGACGCTGGCGCTGAGGGCTGAGGCTGGAATAATGATGAATGATTCGCTATATGGCGCTATCTCAGTCGCTAAGCAGGATTGGCTTGATAAATGTGTGATTGTGGTGGGGAGCCGGCGTTCTCGTGGCGGGGCCCGTCATTACCGGCCGCTCACCAGTCGCTACCTGACGCTATTCCTTCATAAATAAGGGCCTATGTATGCTTAAACTCCATATGTTTGTCACCGATGATAGTCACAAAGGTAGCAGAATTATTTCACTCCAATACAAGATCATACATGCTTAGCTGCGCTTTCTCTCAAGTATTTAAGACAACACTTTACATTACTCCATACATACAGTACCTCCATACATACCTTAGAACAGATTGCATTACACCTTTGTTTTACAAAATCTTTTATGTTTGGGTGGGTGAAAAGCAAATGAAACATTTCTTGGATCATTCACAAAAACAATGGAGTTGTAACTTAGGAGAGCATAGGTCTTGACACCTTAACAAACCTCTCTTGAAAAATGGCCCAATTCTCTAGAAATGTTTTCATAAAAACAGGCTAGTGCACATGTCTCCTCTTGTCAACTGGCAGATTTTGACCAGCCACTCGTTTAAAGAAGGAGCAGTTGGTGCAGGCCAAGTAATTACTAGATAAAGTAGGGGACCGACCCCATAAGGTCTTTCAGGCAGTGCAGCAATTAGCTTACCAGGGCAAGAGAGATGTTAAATGTTGTCTTCCTTCAAAGCACAAAGTGCCTCGTTGAGAGGTGTATTCTATGAGTGGAATTCTGTGGAGGAAAATGCAGGTCTTGAGGAAGCAGTAAACATTACATTTTTGAGACCATAGTCTATAAGTAGAGATGAGCGAACTTTTGAAAAATTCGATTAGACTGATTCGTCGAATTTTCGCACAAAAATCGTTTCGACCCGAATTTATTCGCGACGAATCGCTATTAAAAAACAGCTATTTCTGAGCCTCCTAGAGCCTCAATAGGGTTGTAAACCATTCTGCCTTGCTGTAACACGCATAGGACGCGTGCTGGGTTATTGAAATAATACTGTAAATAATTATCACATGCAGACCAGAGGCATAGCTAATAGAATCGCAGAGCGGCACAACTGCAGAGAGTTGAAGTGGCATCACTATAAAGGGGCCCATATAGTGCCTGAAAAACACACCCTAGAGCTGGCAGCAGCAGGAGCCCAAAAATAAGCTGAATCACACCCTGGAGTTGCAAGCAGCAGCAGCCGCCCAAACATTGGTTGAAAGAGACACTGGAGTTGGCTGCAGGAGCCCAAAAATTGGATGAATCACACCCAGGAGTTGCAAGCAGCAGCAGGAGCCCAAACATTGCTTTAAAGAGACACTGGAGTTGTCAGCAGGAGCCCAAAAATTGGATGAATCACACCCTGGAGTTGCAAGCAGCATCAGGAGCCCAAACATTGCTTTAAAGAGACACTGGAGTTGGCAGCAGGAGCCCAAAAATTGGCTGAATCACACCCTGGAGTTGCAAGCAGCAGCAGCCCAAACATAGCTTGAAAGAGACACTGGAGTTGGCAGCAGGAGCCGAACAATTGGATGAATCACACCCTGGAGTGGCAAGCAGCAGCAGCCCAAACATAGCTTGAAAGAGACACTGGAATTGGCAGCAGGTGCCCAAAAATTGGATGAATCACACCCTGGAGTTGCAAGCAGCCGTAGCAGAAGAAGCCCAAACATAGCTTTAAAGAAACACTGGAGTTGGCTTCAGGAGCCCAAAAATTGGATGAATCACACCCTGGAGTTGCAAGCAGCAGCAGGAGCCCAAATATAGCTTGAAAGAGACACTGGAGTTGGCAGCAGGAGCCCAAAAATTGGATGAATCACACCCTGGAGTTGCAAGCAGCAACAGCAGCATGAGCCCAAACATAGCTTGAAAGAGACACTGGAGTTGGCAGCAGGAGCCCAAAAATTGGATGAATCACACCCAGGAGTTGCAAGCAGCAGCAGGAGCCCAAACATAGCTTGAAAGAGACACTGGAGTTGGCTGCAGGAGCCCAAAAATTGGACGAATCACACCCTGGAGTTGCAAGCAGCAGCAGAAGCCCAACATTACTTTAAAGAGACACTGGAGTTGGCAGCAGGAGCCCAAAAATTGCATGAATCACACCCTGGAGTTGCAAGCAGCAGCAGGAGCACAAACATTGCTTTAGATAGACACTGGAGTTGCCAGCATGAGCCCAAAAACTGGCTGAATCACACCCTGGAGTTGCAAGCAGCAGCAGGAGCCCAAACATTGCTTTAAAGAGACACTGGAGTTGGCAGCAGGAGCCCAAAAATTGGATGAATCACACCCTGGAATTGCAAGCAGCAGCAGGGGCCCAAACATAGCTTGAAAGACACACTGGAGTTGGCATCAGGAGCCCAAAAATTGGCTGAATCACACCCTGGAGTTTCAAGCAGCAGTAGCAGCAGGAGCCCAAACATTACTTTAAAAAGACACTGGAGTTGGCTTCAGGAGCACAAAATTTGGATGAATCACACCCTGGAGTGGCAAGCAGCAGCAGGAGCCCAAACATAGCTTGAAAGAGACACTGGAGGTGGCAGCAGGAGCCCAAAAATTGGATGAATCACACTCTGGAGTTGCAAGCAGCAGCAGCAGCAGCAACCCAATCATAGCTTGAAAGAGACACCGAAGTTGGCAGCAGGAGCCCAAAAATTGGATGAATCACACCCTGGAGTTGCAAGCAGCAGCAGGAGCCCAAACATAGCTTGAAAGACACACTGGAGTTGGCAGCAGGAGCCCAAAAATTGGCTGAATCACACCCTGGAGTTGCAAGCAGCCGCAGCAGCAGGAGCCCAAAAATTAGCTGAATCACACCCTGGAGTTGCAAGCAGCAGCAGCCGCCCAAACATTGGTTGAAAGAGACACTAGAGTTGGCTGCAGGAGCCCAAAAATTGGATGAATCACACCCAGGAGTTGCAAGCAGCAGCAGGAGCCCAAACATTGCTTTAAAGAGACACTGGAGTTGTCAGCAGGAGCCCAAAAATTGGATGAATCACACCCTGGAGTTGCAAGCAGCATCAGGAGCCCAAACATTGCTTTAAAGAGACACTGGAGTTGGCAGCAGGAGCCCAAAAATTGGCTGAATCACACCCTGGAGTTGCAAGCAGCAGCAGCAGCAGCAGCAGTGGCAGCGGCAGCAGCAGCCCAAACATAGCTTGAAAGAGACACTGGAGTTGGCAGCAGGAGCCGAACAATTGGATGAATCACACCCTGGAGTTGCAAGCAGCAGTAGCAGCAGCAGCCCAAACATTACTTTAAAGAGACACTGGAGTTGGCTTCAGGAGCCCAAAAATTGGATGAATCACACCCTGGAGTTGCAAAAAGCAGCAGGAGCCCAAACATAGCTTGAAAGAGACACTGGAGTTGGCAGCAGGAGCCCAAAAATTGGATCAATCACACCCTGGAGTTGCAAGCAGCAGCAGCCCAAACATAGCTTGTAAGACACACTGGAGTTGGCTGCAGGAGCCCAAAAATTGGATGAATCACACCCTGGAGTTGCAAGCAGCAGCAGCAGGAGCCCAAACATAGCTTGAAAGAGACACTGGAGTCTGCAGCAGGAGACCAAAAATTGGATGAATCACACCCTGGAGTTGCAAGCAGCAGCAGCAGGAGCCCAAACATTGCTTGAAAGAGACACTAGAGTTGGCTGCAGGAGGCCAAAAATTGGATGAATCTCACCCCGGAGTTGCAAGCAGCAACAGGATCAGCAGCAGCCCAAACATAGCTTGAAAGACACACTGGAGTTGGCAGAAGGAGCCCAAAAATTGGATGAATCACACCCTGGAGTTGCAAGCAGCAGCAGCAGCAGCCCAAACATAGCTTGAAAGACACACTGGAGTTGGCAGCAGGAGCCCAAAAATTGGATGAATCACACCCTGGAGTTGCAAGCAGAAGCAGCAGGAGCCCAAACATAGCTTGAAAGAAACACTGGAGTTGGCAGCAGGAGCCCAAAAATTGGATGAATCACACCCTGGAGTAGCAAGCAGCAGCAGCAGCAGCCCAAACATAGCTTGAAAGACACACTGGAGTTGGCTTCAGGAGCCCAAAAAATACAACTCTGTGAAGTACTCACCTGTAGAGTTGGTATTATACGCATACAGCACATCCTGCTCCCGAATAGTAATAACATGTGGGTAATCCTCCACCTCAGGCGCCGTGCACTGCAGACATGTAGAAAACAAGCTCCTCCTGGCCCTCCCACAAATCCCCAGCATTTAAAAGCAGTGAGAAGAGAAGCCGGGAGGAACAAACCACCCAGAATAACTGGTAACAATATCTATGATAACAATCACCATACAGGGGATCCAGAATAAATGAAACCAGGGTGGGGTGGAGCAGGACGTGCTGTATGCTTATAATACCAACTCTACAGGTGAGTACTTCACAGAGTTGTATTATTCTAAGCATACAGCACGTCCTGCTCCCGAATAGTAATAACATGTGGGACATCCAATAGCAGTGTCCATAAGCAGGGTGGGATCCCCAGAAAAAAACAAGGCACAGCGGACAGTAAAGGCGCTGTCACCTGCAAAACTTGCAACAGGCATGACATGAGCAAAGGCTCTAACGTCAGTCTCATAGCAGGACCAAGAAGGTACGAACAGAGACAGGCCATAAGTCTAGTAACTGAATTAACAGAGAAAAAATTGGACGAATCACACCCTGGAGTTGCAAGCAGCAGTAGCAGCAGGAGCCCAAACATTGCTTTAAAGAGACACTGGAGTTGGCAGCAGGAGCCCAAAAATTGGATGAATCACACCCTGGAATTGCAAGCAGCAGCAGGGGCCCAAACATAGCTTGAAAGACACACTGGAGTTGGCATCAGGAGCCCAAAAATTGGCTGAATCACACCCTGGAGTTTCAAGCAGCAGTAGCAGCAGGAGCCCAAACATTACTTTAAAAAGACACTGGAGTTGGCTTCAGGAGCACATAATTTGGATGAATCACACCCTGGAGTGGCAAGCAGCAGCAGGAGCCCAAACATAGCTTGAAAGAGACACTGGAGGTGGCAGCAGGAGCCCAAAAATTGGATGAATCACACTCTGGAGTTGCAAGCAGCAGCAGCAGCAGCAGCCCAATCATAGCTTGAAAGAGACACCGAAGTTGGCAGCAGGAGCCCAAAAATTGGATGAATCACACCCTGGAGTTGCAAGCAGCAGCAGGAGCCCAAACATAGCTTGAAAGACACACTGGAGTTGGCAGCAGGAGCCCAAAAATTGGCTGAATCACACCCTGGAGTTGCAAGCAGCCGTAGCAGCAGGAGCCCAAAAATTACTTTAAAGAGACACTGAAGTTGGCTTCAGGAGCCAAAAAATTGGATGAATCACACCCTGGAGTTTCAAGCAGCAGCAGGAGCACAAACATTGCTTTAAAGAGGCACTGGAGTTGCCAGCAGGAGCCCAAAAATTGGATGAATCACACCCTGGAGTTGCAAGCAGCAGCCGGAGCCCAAACATTGCTTTAAAAAGACACTGGAGTTGGCAGCAGGAACTCAAAAATTGGCTGAATCACACCCTGGAGTTGCAAGCAGCAGTAGCAGCAGGAGCCCAAACATTACTTTAAAGAGACACTGGAGTTGGCTTCAGGAGCCCAAAAATTGGATAAATCACACCCTGGAGTTGCAAAAAGCAGCAGGAGCCCAAACATAGCTTGAAAGAGACACTGGAGTTGGCAGCAGGAGCCCAAGAATTGGATCAATCACACCCTGGAGTTGCAAGCAGCAGCAGCCCAAACATAGCTTGTAAGACACACTGGAGTTGGCTGCAGGAGCCCAAAAATTGGATGAATCACACCCTGGAGTTGCAAGCAGCAGCAGCAGGAGCCCAAACATAGCTTGAAAGAGACACTGGAGTCTGCAGCAGGAGACCAAAAATTGGATGAATCACACCCTGGAGTTGCAAGCAGCAGCAGCAGGAGCCCAAACATTGCTTGAAAGAGACACTAGAGTTGGCTGCAGGAGGCCAAAAATTGGATGAATCTCACCCCGGAGTTGCAAGCAGCAACAGGATCAGCAGCAGCCCAAACATAGCTTGAAAGACACACTGGAGTTGGCAGAAGGAGCCCAAAAATTGGATGAATCACACCCTGGAGTTGCAAGCAGCAGCAGCAGCAGCCCAAACATAGCTTGAAAGACACACTGGAGTTGGCTTCAGGAGCCCAAAAAATACAACTCTGTGAAGTACTCACCTGTAGAGTTGGTATTATACGCATACAGCACATCCTGCTCCCGAATAGTAATAACATGTGGGTAATCCTCCGCCTCAGGCGCCGTGCACTGCAGACATGTAGAAAACAAGCTCCTCCCGGCCCTCCCACAAATCCCCAGCATTTAAAAGCAGTGAGAAGAGAAGCCGGGAGGAACAAACCACCCAGAATAACTGGTAACAATATCTATGATAACAATCACCATACAGGGGATCCAGAATAAGTGAAACCAGGGTGGGGTGGAGCAGGACGTGCTGTATGCTTATAATACCAACTCTACAGGTGAGTACTTCACAGAGTTGTATTATTCTAAGCATACAGCACGTCCTGCTCCCGAATAGTAATAACATGTGGGACATCCAATAGCAGTGTCCATAAGCAGGGTGGGATCCCCAGAAAAAAACAAGGCACAGCGGACAGTAAAGGCGCTGTCACCTGCAAAACTTGCAACAGGCATGACATGAGCAAAGGCTCTAACGTCAGTCTCATAGCAGGACCAAGAAGGTACGAACAGAGACAGGCCATAAGTCTAGTAACTGAATTAACAGAGAAAAAATCCTGGTGCTGAAGGGCCAGTGGTACCCAAGCACCCAGATACCCAGTAAACAGCAAAAGGGAAGATTAGCTCCCCTGAAAAGAACATAGGTCAGTGCAATGACCCAACCAGCTCACAGGCAAGTAAGCCTTGTGGCAACACTTGTAACACCCCCAAAGGGAAACAGAAACAGGTCACCCGATCAGGGCGGGAATACAGACTTCTAATTATCAGGAAGCCAAGGCTTCCTCAGGATCAGGGGACATCCAGAAGGATTAATCCAAGGCGCAATGGCGCTGGAAATAGATATCAGGCGCATACATAAAGAGGTGCCTGTAGACTCCAAGAACAGCAGTCCCCCTAAAGGCCAAGAAGGCCCACATGGGGAGAAGTGCAATACCTGTAGAGGGATGTAGGCCCTCATATTAGTATTATTAAGAATAAGCCCATGGCTAGACTAAGGAATAGAAGCCAAGATCCTACAGACCACCTGGACCGGAGGCCCAGCGTAAGGGAACACCCCCAGGCATGGGGTGCCTATAGCTGTATATATCTGAACATATATATATATCCACGAGCCAGGGTTAAGTAACCAGATCCATCGTCTCAGGCACATACCTGACGGAGTCAGAAGGCCCCAGACAAGCGAGCTGGACTACAGGGCAGCTGAGACAGCATCCAGGCAGGGTCCCCAGGAAGTCCGAAGGGTACAAAAAGACAATTGATCCCCACAGGGACCATGGAGCTACTGGGGAGATGCAGCTAAGCAATTCCCAACAGAATTCCCTACAAGGGCGACAGAACCAGACTCCTGCAGGGAGGCCAGGACAAAACCTACGCCTTCAGAGTCCCCAGATGGGGAGCCAACCCAAACTTACGCTGTAATGACTTTAAAGGTCCTGGGAACCAAGAACATCTAACCAGGAAGGGACTAAGACCCATGCCAACCAATATGGTATGCCACAAGGCCCCCATAGAGGGAGGAAGGGGAAGCTGGGGAGCTAGCTCCCAGCCCTCTCTCATACTAAGTCACCCAGAAGATAAGGGCCTTCACCAAAGGGTGAATGAATCAGCTGTCAAACCCCAAACAGGAGACCCTATATTGGAAACAGGAAGAGGCCTGATAAGGGCAGAACCGCACTCCTGAAGGAGATATCACAATTCAGCAGCCTTCGGCAGAGGCATCTGCGAAGCACTACTTCCAAGGCCGCCCAGGCCATGGATCCCATGGGACTCTCTATCAGGCCAACTGTGCGCAGAACCCACAAGTGGGGTGACGAAGGGAAGGCATATTAAAAAACAAGGCTATGCCTAAATACTCAGCCCCCCTGACCGGAGTCAGGATATTCTTGGACAGTAGGAACAGGGGAAGAGCCCCTGTGTCAGGAGGGAGACCCCATAGAGCCACCCTAGGCTCCCCAGGCAACACCGGGATAGTATAACCCGCCACTAAGGGCATCCATTGAGAAGCAGGGGGAGTAGACCCCTGTCCAAGGCAGGATCAGGGACCCTCCAGAGGTAGCAACCTGCCACGATCCTTAGACCAGTATTAAAAAACAGGCCACTGTCATTCAACAGACCAAGAGTCCCCCAAGAAACCAACCGATCCCGAAGGAGGAGAATGCCAGTCATAGGGTCAACGGGGGGACCACCGTTTCAATAACCCCAGCAGGCAAGATGGACCCTCTAGGGGGCCCTACCTAGAAACCACGGGGATTGTGGAAGAATTTTTCCCTTCCCTCAGGGTGACCATTCGCTAGAAGATGCTAGTAAGGAAGGGGAGTGCCCCCCCTGGACGGGGCCCTTGCATCTGGGAAGCTCAAAGGGAGCCACCTTACCAAGGAGGCATGAGCACAGACCAAGCACCGGGGTGCTGGGACAGGTGTAGGTTCAGTAACCTACTGCGCCAAAAAGCCCAAGGGCTCGGTATATACGTGACATCATCTTGATGTGCCGCCAAAGGGCCCACCAGCTGCCATCCCGCCTGGTGAAGGTAAGGCGACAGTAAAGGGGGTCAGAGCCCCCATAACTAGGGGTCCCCTATTGCCAGAGAAGAAGGCTGCAAGCCTGAACCGATACCCAGGGATGGGGGATAGCGGATCATGACCGATATCCCCCATCCCAGGGACCATGAGGGAATGAGGTGACTGAGTAACCATCCAGTAGCTCCCAGTGGACACTGCCGGCCAACCGATCCACTTCGGTCTGATGCAGAGACTGGGGAGTAAGGAGGACGACCCGGTAGGTCCTAACGCAGACGCCCCCCTCAGGCGTGTCCCCAGTCGCTCCAGGCGAGTAGCCTGGGGACGAGAGAGAGAGGCCCCAAGTAATGCCTCAATCCGCAGGGTTGATCCTGCGACACTGTCTAGAAATAGTCTTGGCGTCCAGCCGACCCAGGGGAGACTAAGAAGATCTAGTACTTCGCAAGAGGCCGAAAGCCCCCCGCGCGCAGGGGGCCCGTGACCTAAGACAGAGTTGTCATATTGGACTACCTGTGAGGGTAGAATTGCTAAGCCTGCCATAGGCCAACGAGGTCCAGACTACCTCATACTGTTGAGGGGGGAGGAAGGATAATGTAAAGGCCATAGCCCCATGCCGTTAAGGGCAATCAGCAAGTGCGCCCAACACTGTAGGCCCAGTCCTGCCTGCGCCAATATCAGAAGGCAAAACAGGGACTTGAGGCACCCTGACAATCAACTCAACTGAGGGGGACCGCCCAGCAAAAACCCATCCTGTGTCCAGGGGGGTTACATCCCGGAACCACCAGAAGGAGAAGGCATCTTCCTGGATGTGAGACAGCTGCGGCAGTCGTCCCCTCGCCCAGACGGGCGAGGGCGCCCCTTCATGCTTGAGAGGTTTTGGCAGATTTGGACTTGGTCCTGCCAGAAGGCCCAGGGCGCTGCCTGCCCGCCCCATGTTGGAAATCCACACCAAACAGCTGGAAACACACCTCAGATTCACGTTTGACACTAACGTAGGGAGGTGGAGGGGTGACCCTGCCTCGTGGAGGCCGGAGCGGCCTTCTGCGCAATGGTGCTATAGCCTTTTTTCCAAAAAGGTCCAAGCGGGCCCCAAATAACCGCCGTCCTCTGAAGGGGAGGCAAGTGAGAGCCTTTTTTGTAGCTCCGTCAGCACCCCACTGTCGCAGCCAGACCAGGCGGCGAATAGCAACCGCAAGGGCTGAGTTTCTAGCACACATCTTAATGGTGTCATCCAGTGCCGATAGAACTTCACAAACGATTCACAGTCTCAGAGCGCATTAAACACCCCCCAAGGGAGGTCCCCCCGGCGGTGATCTAGTATTTTTTCTGACCAGAGTCCTGGCAGCCACCGCAGTGATGGCCGCGGCACAAACCGGGCGCAGGGCCATCCCAGCACACGAGAAGGCGTGTGAAGCCAGTCTGTCAATGCGCCGGTCCTCGGCATCGCGTAGGGTACGATAAAAGGGAGCAGTCATAAAAGGGGGGTTTGTGACCCCTATAACCGGTGCGTCCACCACCAGGGGAGCTGACCATAGATTAACCACATCAGGAGGGAAAGGGTACTTCCATTCCCAGACCCCTGGAATCCCTTTAAGCTTACAAGGCGATTCCCATTCTTGGGATATAAGATTCTGGAAATGTTCCTGTTCCAGGAACTCCAAGAGCGGCGACGCTGTATGGAAACTCTCCCTTTTCGGCTTGGGATCTCCCCAGGAGTGGAGATTGACAAAACCTCAAAAATCTTGATAAGGATTTCATCTGTTTCACACAGACCCCAGGACCCGGGCTCAGAATCATCACAGCCCCCGGGCATCCCATGTGAGGAGCCCGAGTCTGAGAATAGCTCACCTTCCTCAGAAGGGTCAGGGTCCTGCATATCAGCAGAGTCATCGGTATCGTCAGGAACCGGGGAGCCTGGAGGCGTCAGGGACCACTTTTTACCAGGGCCCATACGCTCCGCCAATCCAGAAAGCACCTGCTCCGCCGTGGGCAACGCTCGCGGCACTGATTGCAGGTCATCCCCGCTGGAGTGGGACTCGTCATGAGTGATATTTGGGAGCGGGGAGATAGGAGTAAGGAAGGGAGGTTCCTCTGTTAGCAAACCTGCCTGTTCTGCACACTGTCCGCAGACCTGTGCCCTGTCAGCCTCAGCCAAGGGCTGGCCACACACTGCACACAGCCGATCACGTCCCGGAGGGACCCCGGTTCCATAATTCTGAAATGCCTCCATATGGTGATTATTAAGCAGTATGACGCAGGGATTTATGCAATAGGCAACCCTGGATGCCCCAAAACCCGCTAGTAATGTGGGAGGATTTGTAAAGAGGACCCACTGTAATATATGTTAGGCCGGGGAAGGCAACGAAGTCTTGGCGTCTGAAAGACATAATGGGACAAGGAGGGTGGAGTCAGTGCCATGCGTTGTCTGAAAAAAAACATAGAACCATGCCGCCCCGGAGGGCACTTACATGACCGAGGGAGGAGGTGAACCACACAACGCGCGCGCGCGCGAAGATAGAGAAAATGGCGCCAGCGAACCTCGATTGGTGGGCCAGGCCGGGCTGTGATGCGAGGTGGTCATGCCGAGTCTCCTCCTCCCCAAAGAGTGTGAAGCTCTAACCAACGGCAAAGTAGAACAGCGGAGCATAAGCATACCTCTAATGCTGACACGCTGAAATGATGCTGCCGAACAGCAGATAGTTAGTGAAAAAGACAGCTCGCGCTGTACAGCGAGGCGCGCCACTGACCCCCTAATTCAAGAACCAAGGTCTAAGGCGAATTAGCACACACACACCCCCCTTCTTTTCCCCCAAGTTACGGGAGGAAGCGAGGGGGAAACTGACGGTGTCCATGGACTAATTCGGTGAGGGGCACGGGCAAAATTGCGGGAGGGGCATCCTCTAGAGGCTCACCATCGGCCTGACCGCCTACCCTATGGAGGGGGATTGTGGTGGAGCATGGCTCCGTTCAGCACACCAGGTGCTACCTACCTTCACCTGACCTGCGCAGCCTAGGCTGGGAGGCATATATCTTCTAACGAGGACGGGTGGCAATAGTCCCACAGGACCTTGGGCCGTAAGGCCCGCTCGCCTGCGAGAGCGTGATACTTCATGTCTTCGCAGTTCCAGTACTGCAGAGAAATCTGGGGATTTGTGGGAGGTCCCTCGGTATATGTAGGGCCGGAAGGAGCTTGTTTTCTACATGTCTGCAGTGCACGGCGCCTGAGGCGGAGGATTACCCACATGTTATTACTATTCGGGAGCAGGACGTGCTGTATGCTTAGAATATTGGATGAATCACACCCTGGAGTTGCAAGCAGCAGCAGGAGCCCAAACATTACTTTAAAGAGACACTGGAGTTGGCAGCAGGAGCCCAAAAATTGGCTGAATCACACCCTGGAGTAGCAAGCAGTAGCAGCAGCAGCTGGAGGAGCCCAAACATTGCTTTAAAGAGACACTAGAGTTGGCAGCGGCCGCAGCAGGAGCCCAAAAATTGACTGACACACCCCGGAGTTGGCAGCAGCAGCAGCAGGAACCCAGAAATTGGCTGGAAAGCTCCCTGAAGTTGGCAGCAGCAGGAGCACAAACATTAGCTGGAGGGCACACCCTGGAGTTGACAGCAGCATAAGCAGGAGCCCAAACATGAAAGACACCCTGGAGTTGGCAGCAGCAGGAGGCCAAAAATTGGCTGAAAGGCACACCCTAAAGTTGGCATCAACAGGAGCCCAAAAATTGGCCTAAAGAAATAAATATGTTTTGCACCATTTGGAAAGTGTAAAACGTGGCACCATGCTGAATCTAGTCGCATGCATCAGCCATTGGTGGGTGGAAACCCTGGCTGATCCATCCCTGATTCATTTTGACAAAGGTGAGTCTCTCACATTTTTAGTTGACAGACGAGTTCTCCTCGCCATAACTATGGCCCCCGCCGCACTAAACACCCGCTCAGATGGCACGCTATTGGCCGGGCAGGACAGCTTTTCCAGGGCAAACTCTGCTAGTTGCAGCCACAAGCCAAGTTTGGCTGCCCAGAAGTATGGTATGGGAAGTAAGGTATGACATGACCTGCTGGTTGAGGTCCTGCTCCAGGTCTTCCTGCTGCTCATGAGTATCCTCACTATGCGGGTGTAGAAAGCTACTCATTAGCGACTGAAGACTGAGGCTGCTGCTGATGGAGCTGCTGCTGCTGCTCCTGCCAACCCCCCCAGCAGCCATGGCAGTGGAAGGTGAGCGCAGAGGACCCCCCGAGTCAGACCTGCGAGAGTATGGACCATGGCGCAGATAGGCATTGGCCAACTGACTACGCAGAATGTCTTTGTAGTAGTTCAGTTTGTCCTCCCTCTCGGCGGGTTTTAAAAATGCCCCCATTTTGTGCCGGAAGCGAGGGTCCAATAAGGTGGACAGCCAGAAGTCATCCCCGCGACAAATGGAAACAATTCTGGGGTCACTGCACAAGCACGTGAGCATGCTTCCTGCCATTTGCGCAAGTTACCCGGAGGGACTACCTGTCTCCATCTCCACTGCATACTGCCACGGTGTGTCCGGGTCCTCTGTCTCGCCTTCCTCAAAACCCTCTAGCACCTCTGGCTGCTCCTGCTCCTCCTCTCCTGTCCGCTGACTAGATAAACCAGCCATTTCACCAAGCCTAAACTGTGCTTCACTGGGCCACACCTCCTCCTCCTCCTCCAGTTCAGCTCCAACGGGGTTCATGTGGCCGTAAGATGTAGACGCCATGTCTCCATTGCCCTGACCAGCCATGGTTTCCAACATGTGCTGTAGTACATGAAGCAGTGGAATCACGTCGTTTATCCTGTAATCCTGCTGACTGACAAATAAAGTGGCTTCCTCAAAGGGCCTGAGCAAAAGGCAGGTGTCACATATGAGCTGCCACTGGTTGACATTGAAGTTACACAGGGGAGTCCCCCTATCCGCTTGGATCATCAGGAAATCCATGATGGCTTTTCTATGTTCATATAATCGGTCCAACATATGAAGGGTGGAATTTCAACGGGTGAAAACATCGCAAATCAGACTATGTTGGGGGCTACCGTTCTGACGCTGTAGCTCAAGAAGGGTGTGTTTGGCGGTGTATGAGTGGCTGAAGTGCATGCAAAGTTTCCTTTAAGTTGTTAGGATGTCTTGCAGATGGGGGGAACACTTCAGAAACCGCTTGGCAACCAGATTGAAGATGTGAGCCATGTAGGGGGCGTGGGTCAGGCTTCCTTGGCGCAGCGCAGATGTTCTTCCCATTGTCGTTAACCATGATTCTCATTTTAAGTTTTCTTAGAGTAAGCCATGTTTGATTTTCCTGATGAATAAATTTAAGCAGTTCCTCCCCTGTGTGACTCAGTTCACCAAGACAAACCATGTGAAGCACAGCGTGACACCTCCGTGCCCTGCACACATGATAGACTGGAGGGGCACTGAGACTTGAGCCTATAGTAGAGGGTGAGGAGATGGCGGAGGATGAGGAGGCCGAGTCGCACGGAGTCACAGGCCCAACGGGCAGGGAGCGCTGAGGCCGAAGCGGCGTGACCTGTCCAAGTTGCTGCTGCTGCTGCAAAGGGACCACATTCGCCCAGTGGGCCGTAAACGACATGTACTGTCCCTGACCGAAGTTACAGCTCCAGACGTCGGCGCTGCCATGCACTTTGCTACACACCGACAGGCTCAAGGACTGGCCCACCTTCTGTTCAACAAAAGTGTGCAGCGTTGGTACTGCCTTCTTGGCAAAGAAATGACAGCTTGGGACTCTCCACCTCGGCTCGGCACAAGCCATCAGTTTTCTGAGTCCACCACCTCAAAAGGGAGCGACTGCAGCACCAGCAACTTGGACAGGAGCACATTCAGCTTCTGCGCCATAGGATGAGTGGGTGCATACTGCTGTCTCTTGGACATGGCTTCGCTGATGGATTGCTGGTGGGATGCATGAATTGGAGGAGAAGGAGTAGGAGCGACAGAGGATGGGTATGACGCACAGTGGCCTTCGGCTGAGGTGCTGGAGCCTTGTCTGGCAGAAATTGGGTGCGGCGTGCCACTTGGTGACGAAGCAGGCTGGACCACCTCTTCGGAGCCTCGGTTCTCCCAGGCCACTTTATGGTGACGCATCATATGTTGACGCAGGGCCGTGGTGCCAACATTTGGGCCTGGCCACGCTTCACCTTCTGCCTACATATCTTGCATGTGGCCATGTTACCCTCCTGCGGATGCTTCAGGAAAAACTGCCACACTGCCGAGTAGCTACTTTTCCCACCAACAGGCCGCACTGATTCACTGCTACTGTCGCCAACTCCAGGAACCCCTGCTCCACTACCTCCCGACAAGGTAGCCTGCCACGCAGAAGGTGCTCTACCCCGGCCCCGGCCCCGTTTGGCTCCAGGCTTTACAATTGTGCCCCCATGCTGACTGACAACCATGCTGCTAACACCTTGCTGCCTCAGCTGCTGACTCCGGGGCAACCTGCGCCCCTCTTCTCCTGATTATAACGATGAAGCCTCTTCATCACCCGGTTCCCAAGTGCTATCGGCTTCATCATCATCACCGAGTTGTGGCTGCACGTCACTGATGTTCTCGGTTTCTTCAACAGTGTCTGGCACACCCAAGACACTGTCCACATCACTATTTGTCTGCCTAGCTAAAGAAGCCACCTCCATTTCTTGGCTGGGCAGTAGCTGCTGACTGTACTCTATCTGATTGTCCTCCTCACTAATGAGTGGAGCTGAACCCAAAGCATAGGATACGTTGCTGGGGGAGGGAACGGTGTAGGACAGAGGCAATGGGAGGACAGACACTGCTCTCGGGGCATGCCAACTCAGGGTTGTGTCAGAGGAACCTACCGACCATAGACTGGGGGTGTCAGATGTAACTTGTGATGATGTTGATGAGTGCGTTAACCAATCTACCATGGCAGATGCGTTACTGGTGGAGACACGACCGCTAGCAGATACTGGCAGTTCAGGTCTCTCATCGTGACTCCTGCTGCCACTCGCTCCTAGTCTGCTGCGACCTCTGCCTGCTGAATCTTGGCCTCTGCCACTCCTCTTTGAACATCCTTGCACTTGTCTGCCTGACATTTTTATGTATTTGAAATGCGCAATAGGTACGATAAAAAATGGGTTTACTTTAAAATGAAGAAGCTAAATAAAGTGAGGGACTGCTTCTCTGCACCAGATACTATGAAAATTGGCAATATGAGATACCCTGCGGCCTAGTGTTTTGGCAGCAGACCAAAAACCAATTCAAAATGCAATACTTTGATTCAGCTGAGAAAGGATCAACAAGCGTATTTAGTATAACAGATAGGCTGCCTAATGCAGGTTTGGGATGCCCTGCGGCCTGGTGTTTTTTTTTTTGTTAAAGGCAGACCAAAAACCAATTCAAAATGCAAAACTTTGATTCAGCTGAGGAAGGATCAACAAGCGTATTTAGTATAACAGATAGGCTGCCTAGTGCAGGTTTGGGATGCCCTGCGGCCTGGTGTTTTTTTTGTTAAAGGCAGACCAAAAACCAATTCAAAATGCAATACTTTGATTCAGCTGAGGAAGGATCAACAAGCGTATTTAGTATAACAGTGAGGCTGCCTAATGCAGGTTTGGGATGCCCTGCGGCCTGGTGTTTTTTTTGTTAAAGGCAGACCAAAAACCAATTCAAAAAGCAATACTTTGATTCAGCTGAGGCAGGATCAACAAGCGTATTTAGTATAACAGATAGACTGCCTAATGCAGGTTTGGGATGCCCTGCGGCCTGGTGTTTTTTTTGTTAAAGGCAGACCAAAAACCAATTCAAAATGCAATACTTTGATTAAGCTGAGGAAGGATCAACAAGCGTATTTAGTATAACAGATAGTCTGCCTAGTGCAGGTTTGGGATGCCCTGCGGCCTGGTGTTTTTTTTGTTAAAGGCAGACCAAAAACCAATTCAAAATGCAATACTTTGATTCAGCTGAGGAAGGATCAACAAGCGTATTTAGTATAACAGATAGACTGCCTAATGCAGGTTTGGGATGCCCTGCGGCCTGGTGTTTTTTTTGTTAAAGGCAGACCAAAAACCAATTCAAAATGCAATACTTTGATTCAGCTGAGGAAGGATCAACAAGCGTATTTAGTATAACAGATAGGCTGCCTAATGCAGGTTTGGGATGCCCTGTGGCCTGGTGTTTTTTTTGCTAAAGGCAGACCAAAAACCAATTCAAAATGCAATACTTTGATTCTGCTGAAGAAGGATCAACAAGCATATTTTGTATAACAGATAGGCTGCCTAATGCAGGTTTGGGATGCCCTGCGGCCTGGTGTTTTTTGTTAAAGGCAGACCAAAAACCAATTCAAAATGCAATACTTTGATTCAGCTGAGGAAGGATCAACAAGCGTATTTAGTATAACAGATAGGCTGCTAAGTGCAGGTTTGGGATACCCAGGTGGGCTGGTGTTTTTTTTGGTTAAAGGCAGACCAAAAAATATTTAAACTAATCCAGTTATATATTATGATAAATGCTTGTGTTTAACAGATAGGGTTAAATAAACCACTGCATAGATGGCATGCACAGTGGCAAGGCAGATTTACAGCACAAAGAACTGAAATTGAATTGAAAACTGATCTGACTAATGAAAAAAAAAAAAAAAAATTCACTGTCACTTCTAAGCTTTCCCTGGCTGGATGGTTCCGGTTTTTCCCTATCTTTCCCTATCTTTCCCTGGCTCTGTCTACCTCTCTGTCTGCCTCTCTGACTCTCCCTACCTATCTCTAACTCTCTGTCCCTGTCTCTAACTAGCTGTGCTCTGGCCGCAATGCAAGGCTGAAATGAGCACAAGCAAGATGGCCGCCGCTTTATATAGCACGGTGACGTCACCGGGCTTCCTGGCTGCTGATTGGCTGCATGTGACTTACCCATGATACCTTGCCCCAGGGGGTATGTCTGAACATGTTCATCCACCATTTTAGAATGCCTGTAATTGAAATAAATGGAGTTTAAAGGAAAACTTCGAGCGATCGAATCGCGGGAAAATCGGATTCGTTCAGAATCGAATTTTCCATGAAATTCGGAACAAATCCGGGTTCGTCCGGATCGATTCGCTCATCCCTATCTATAAGTGAAGGGTAGACAAAATACCATAAAACAGATAGCAAAACCTACCAACTACCCAAGTATCTTAAATGGTCACTTTTTGAATGCACAAATTAAAGGGGTTGGGCACACTTTGCTAATAGATAACTTGCTGTTTTTATTTCTAGCCTAGTGAAAGCAAAGTCCAACCGCATAAGGAAATTCAAAGTTTTTTGGGTACAACCTAATCAACCCTATAGACTTGTATCACATGGCAGATATGGGGGATTATCTGGCATGAGGGCTTCTGAAAAAGATTATATTCGATTCATGGTCATGGTGAGCCGGTAAGTTTGTTTAAAGTGGCGCTTGGCCTCGGGATGTGTTTTCATTTTAGTGTCAATTTGTGCACTAGCATTCTCCATTGTGCCTGACATTTTCCGTTAGCGCCCTTTTTGTCTCCGACCCCTGATTTATGGTATTTGAAGATTCAATTTCCTCCAGCAAATAGGTGGAGGAAACTTCCAATTCCAATGATTAACGGGCTTATTTCATTTCAAACACACATGCGGCAGCTTCCTGCATGTTTATTAACAATAAAAGTGTCAGCCAAAAGTTATTTTTAAGGGACTAAACCCTTATTTTGGTTTGGGTTTCTACAAAAAAATTATAAAATGTTTTTAAAAAACGCAAAAACTAAGGTCCAAACAACAAAAATGTGTATATTGTGCCCCAAATTTTAGCAAAAACTAAAACAATAAAAAAATTATAGTTTAATTATTAAGCATTAATATGCAAAACAAACAGGGAGGGTTAGAGAGAACATCTGGGACAAAACATTGGGCAAAAAAAGTTAAGGGTTAACTGGATTAAGAATATCCCCCCTCCCAAAAAACAAAAAACAAAATGGAGAACACAGGTTCTCCGGAGAATGCACTCTGAAATGGTAAATAGATCTTCACAGAAAACGCAGAAGCTGGAGAGATCAAATTGCTATGGAGAAACATGGTGCACCATCGGAAGCAGTTAGGCGCTTAGCCGGCCAAATGTGCATTGAGCAATGCCATTTGCGCTTCAAAACAGCAGATTTACCTTGCGAAAGGTGCAAATTGCTCTTCTCCAGCACGCTTGCCATTTGATACACAACATAGCCATGAAACATGAGCCTAGGCGCTTGTGGAATCGTATGCGCACCACCTGAGCCTTTTTGCGCACCTACCATGAATCAACCCTATTGACCGCTGTTTGGCTCATCCTAAATTTCAAGATATTACAAAGGCAATGGGCACCTTGTTTTTGCAGGCTCCCATCTCTTCTGTGTGTCCTCTGGTCCTTGATTAGATCCAAATTGTTCCTTTAGGTACTTATGCAGTTGTTTTTGTAGGAAATAGTAGTAGATTATATTCCATTCTGTCTTTTATATTTTTTTTTAATTAAAGTAAGTCAACATCATCTGGCCATGCAACAGTTTAGATCTAGGTACAGATTTAACAATACCTGTCAATCTTTTAAAAATTTGGCACATCCATGTAAGAATAAAATGGTTTGGACCTTTCTTGTCCAGTATCTTTAAGTGCTAATGTGTGCTTTATTAATATAATTCCTTTTCATCTTTATTGCTTATTGCTTCGGCCTAAAAGCACAATTAATTTACAAGCCAGTAATACATAAAATACATCAAGAATTATTTTTTGTTGTTTTTTTTTTTTTTTAACTTGTCCAAATGTAAAACATTACTAATAATGAAGATCTCCTATAGTTTATGTCCACATTACACAGCTTGGGGGGAAATGTATGTGTGCTTCTATTACAGCCATAAATTTAAAAAAAAGACATCGCTTCTCAAAGCTGAGATTTATACAGCTAGTTACATGCAGCAAATGTTAATATCCGAGACTTAAGTGAAAGCTCCACATTCCTGCAATTTATTAAACAGTGTGCAGAAAGATTTTGTTGAAGTGACAAAGAATAAATGTATTAAAGACCAGTAAGCTGCGATTCCCTGTTGAGTCTTTATTATTTTATAGGTTAGTTTTAGATAATAAAGCTCCTGTTCACTCTGAAGGTGTTAAGTTATCAACAGTTTTCACTTATTCATTCCAAAATATGTGCAGGTTTTTGGAAATACCATTTATAACTGAGCAAACACAAACAAGATGCAAAAAATCCCCTGGGGACTGCATTTAATAAAAAATGAAACCATGGAAGAAATGCAAGACTTTTACCCATGGTAGTAAACATCGCCTGTTAAAATATAGAACTTAAAGTGGTCCAGTACTGTGACAATAAATATTCTCCCTCGTTACTCCTCCATAACTAACCCTGATTACCATAATGGGATACAAAAATGTGCTCTCTCCAGTTGTGCATCTCTTGGCACCCATAATTGTGGGCGAGATTTTTATTGTCACAACAAAGAACAACTTTAAACAAAACCAACTAAACTCAGCCCTGGAATCTAGGCCGAATGCCATAGTCGCAGCAGCCAATTCTCATTAGACGAAAACACGCGCATGTGTCATTGAAACCAGGAAGAGGTGGATGAAAAGTGGCGTTCTGGGGGGATGTCCCAGGTGTGACCAAGCTGGTAATTAATGTGTCTGTGTGGGTATATATATATAGACCTTGGCTGACCCCTCTGCTCTGTATAACCCCCCCCTTTGGAATTCCAGGACAGATGGGGGATATCATATGGATATCATATGGAACTTTCAGGTACCCAAAGATGGAGAATCCCAGATGCACCAATCAGGCAGTGGGTGACTCCAATCACTCCAATCACCCTTCGCCCCATAGGAGGGGTCAGAAATTGACCCCTGATGAGATGAAATAAGGTGAGCTTCAAAAGGGGCAGAGAGACACTCTAATCTTACCATTAAGAGTGACACACGCTCCCTTTAAACATCTAAGTAGAAGACCAGAAGCGTGTGAGGAGAGAGATAATTTATTTGATCGAACCGCAGCCCAGACAGACTCTTAAGTATATTTTTCACCTTTTTTATTTGTAATTGCTATCTAAATTATTTACTGTGTTTTATAGTTAATTCTGTTTTTATCATCTTGCATAGTTTTTCTTGTTGTTTTTGTGTTTTCTGTTTTCTCTGAATTGAGAATCTAAAAATCTCGCACTATTTCTGAAGAGCCTGGCTACCTTACTTGATTGGCTACGCCTGGAATTGGTTGTGGGTTGATCAATTTGTTTGATCTGATTGTGTTGCGTGTCGCTTACATAGCAGTGAACAGTGTTAGTTTATAGCCACGCGTGTTGCCAATTGAACAATTGCGGTGAGACACGTGGAGTACGATTGCCCGGTTTGGTCGGATGAACAATCAAGAGGTCTGATCAACCCGTGCTATCGTCACACTGGGGGACTGGAACAGAACCTGGAAAAGTCAAGTTCCTGGGATTTTTTCTGCTTTAATATGTAAAGCCAGATGTTGAACCCAATTAACTCTGATAAACTATACACGTTACGAGTCCAAACCTTTAGTGTGCCCAAATATTGTCCACTAAAATTGGGATTGTTTTTTATAGTATTATAAATTATAGTAGGGTTGCCATAAGGAATTTTTGTGCCCTATCCACAATGTTTGGGCACCCCCTCGCCAGGGCCCATGGTTAATCTCAAACAGATTTATAGATACAAGACATTGCAGGGTCTGGAAAACCCTTTGCGGCATTGCGGCACTGTGGAAAATCCCCTGGATTGACTTAGAGGCCGATTCATTAATAGCGCCAGGTAGCGACAGATGAGCGCCAGTAGCGTGATTTTCTCAGCGCCCGCTAGTATTCGCTGTGCTTGGCCGTTGTTCGCTTGTTGACAGCGACTCAGTCGGTGTGCGGTAATGTTGAATACGGGGTTAGGAGTCGCTGTTTCACAGGTTCCGCGCTGTATGGGTGCGCCTGACAGCGAATGGCCAGAGCGAACGGCTCCCAGCATATTCATTAACAAATCACGCTCAAAAAATTCTCGCGCTGTGAAATGCTTGTTTAAACCCCAGAGCGCTGGCAGCGATGGCTTAAAAGTAGTTTTTAACCCCCAAACAACCATATTTTTTGAATAAAAAAAAAAAAAAGTTTTTGTAAACATTTGGTAATATGAATACATTAATATCAGACCTGTAATATCAGTTCTGCACAAATGTTTTTTTTTTTTTTTTTTTACCTTAAAAAAAATATCTAACATTGCCGTAGTGGTCACAGAATTTTTGACAGTTAAAAAAAAAAAAAACAGTCATATCAATGAATTATGAATATTTAAAGATTGCTCCATTGAAATGCATTGGAGAGCGCCAGGTAGCGAGAGGTCATACCTGGCGCTGTGATGGGATTAGCAGCGGCGCTGTTCGTTGCAGTCCGCTACATGATGAATCAGGCGCTAGGTGACGCTCTCGCCGGCGCTAGCCTCATTTAGGGTGATAAATGCGTGATTATGTCCGCCGCCTGGCGTTCTGGAGTCGGTAGCCGCCGATAGCTGGCGCTTCCTGGCGCTAGTGAGACACTACCTGGCGCTATCCCTTAATAAATAAGGCCATAAATATTTACATCCCCAGGGATCCTACAATGCATGTGCAGCACCCAGCCATCAAAATAGGCTGGCGTGGGAGAGGGAGACCAGGGATGCAGCTGCTTTCCTGCTTTCAGTATGCCGGAGCTCTGTTTCCAAACCGGGCTGTATGCTTGCATTAATATGTATAGCATAAAGCATTTATTGGATGAGAGCAGGGAATCCTAAATTGGGATGTCCCAGGGAAATGGACCAAAACACAGGATGGTCAAAATCCCTGGTTTGAGTCCACTTTAACTGATAGATTTTAAAGCCAACCAAAACCCCTTTTACCCAGCCATAGAGCTGTTCCCACAGGCATTCAAATTTGGGATCCCCTGTTGTGTGAAAACTCGTAATTGATTGCTTACCTCCCTTCATGTTCCCATATGTTCACATATGCAGGTCTCCTATACACATTATAAGTTAATTGCCTGCACCCAGTGATATTTCTACACCCTGTAGAGTGCATCCTGCAGGGTGCACAGTGTGCAGTGGGTACAAGGGGCTCCATGGGAACACAGAGAGAGTTAAAGTAATCCAACATCCATTTGCTGTTGGTCCAACATCCAGTTTGCTGGAGCTCTATGGACATAAACCCCTTCAATCCTTGTTTTCACCTACCTGCACCAGGATTCCACCAGTGAAATGCATCCACTAACAGTCACGTGGTACATGTTTCCACAAGCGGCTGGAAAATCATAAGCAACATATTACAGGGGGCTTGCGGTGCAGGTCAGTGTAACTGGGGGCTGTGAGAGTTCATGTATGGGGGCAACAATCTGCCCCTCCAAGCCTGTCACAATGTTGTCCAGTAACCAGTTTGTAGAAAAGAGAGAAAATTCTGGGGGTTTTACATAGCAGGACATCCCAAGTCAACCCAATTTGCAGAAAAGAGTGACAATTCAGAGGATTTCACACAGCAGGCCATCCCAAATTAGGATACCCTGCTAAAGTGAATCAAGACCTAGGGGGTGGATATAATCCACAGTTTGGGTCCACTTTAAACTATTTTCCATGAATCATTATAAAATGTATGAATCTTTCTGACCAATGAATTAAATAACCCATAATGTGATGTCAGGGCTCCACGGCAACCATGCCCATACATGGTACAAGCATGGGGTCCAGCCAACACATGTAGGTTATGGAGAAATCCAGACTATACAGCCTGAATAACCTATAATGACCCTTTAAATAACCCTGGCATGGCTGTGCCCCATGTTTGGAGCATGTTCTGGATGTGGCTGCCATGGGGCCCAGTCATCATGTTATTGGTAACATTGGGTGAACTCCTAGAGGTTCGGGTTTTTCAAGTTTGGAACAAAATTTTGGTTCAGGTACCAGAAGATGAGCCGACCACGGTCCCTATTGAAATTAATGCCAGCCCAGATGGGTGAGGAATGGGCTGGAGAGGCCCAGAGACAGAATCGCCCCCTAATGTTTGGGTCCCCATTTATTTCAATGGGGACCAGGTTCGGCTCAAGTTAGGTTACCTGAATAGAACTTTTGTTTAAAGTTCGTTTGAACTTGCCAAACCCAAACCTCCAGGGGTTCCCCCAACACTAGCAGCACTAGTGCCAGCTACCAGTGTCCACACTCATGGAAGCAGCTTCCACCATTCTGAAGCACCCATCATAGCTTATTTGACAGGTGAAAAATGATGGCAACTGATGGGATTGTGGGGCTCAGGAAAGTTTTGCAGCCACTTCCTACTGCACACTCTGCATAGGTGAAGCTGGTTGATGGGCTGCTCAGAAGCTAATCAACCAGTTTTTGTTCGAATGTTGAACTTGAACACGGACCTCTGGTTTGGGAACCCGAACTCGCAACGTTTGGTACTTGGTATGGGTTCGACCAACACTAGTATTAGGTATAGACTGCCGCTCCCATCACTGTGTGCTCCTGTAATCCTGTCCCCAGATGCAGTGTCTATAAAAGTATTTGCGGGCCTCTATGCAACCAGCTCTCGCCACACAAGGTGGGCCAACCTAGCCCATCCAACTCACTGCCACAGCACAGGGTGCAACAGCTGCTGTGGGGGCATTTGCTAATTATTGTCAGGTGGGGTGGGAAAAAAGATTGTAGGACTGCCTTGATCAAAATAATTCAGCTTCTATCCTGGCAAAAACAAAACTGTGGTTGTCCTAGGGAAAAAAATTAAGCACCTTCATCTGTCCTAGGCAAAACTGTTCTGCATCTGTCCTGGGAAAAATAATACTACAGCTGTCCTAACATCTTGTTTTGTGTAACTGGCCCTTTGAAGGCAACCATAATGGTAATGTGGCCCTTGGTTAAAGTTAGTTTGACACTCTTGGATTAAATAATTCCCACAGCTAAAAATGGCCCTGAATTCACTAAGGAAAAAATAATCATACATATTTTTTTTCTCAAAATATGGGAAAAGGAAAAAGAAATAAAATAAAAAAAACTCACAGTGCTGAATCAGCCCTAACGTGTGAGCCCCCTAAAACCTAAAATGTCATAGCTGGGCCCCATGGCAGCCATGCCCGGTCATGCTGAAAGCATGGGCCCCATTCATTACATATAGGTTAGAGAGGCCTAGAGTTTACAGTTTTTGGGCCTTAAAAACGTGCCACCTCCCGGCACCTGTTATTGCTGCATGGAATCATGTTACACAGCCTCTTCTGCATTGGGTGTCTGAAAATATTGGGAATGATGGCAGGGGACAAGATGGAGGAGACAGAGGGAGCTGATTAACATGGCGCCACATAGCGATAGCCATAAAGAGTGCCAGTGTGCAGCATGCAATTCAGGGACAGAATCAAGGGCAAGGCCACCACCAGGGCAGCCAGCACTCAGTACTCCAGTCTTTGCTGTCCTGCCCTGATGACTGCCCTGCCCATAACCATGGTCCTGGGGCTCTTCCACTGTTGCCTATTTTTTTGGGCACCGCTTGAAGGCCACAAGACCTGTAGTAAAGGGCAGAGGGGCTAGTAAGCTTGCAGTTAGGGGTGAGCAAACTGCTCAGAACCCAAGTTCGTTCCAAATTTCAGGAAAAATTTGATTCAGCACGAAACCGAATTTCTGGGGGTTCGTGCTGACCGAATTTTTCCTGAAATTCACTGGGTAGGAATAAAAATAAAAAACTCACCACTATCCTTGTTCCAGCACCACGCTTAGACCCAGTGGGTGCGGCGGGGGATGGCTTGCACAGCTGACAGTGCAGCTGGCTTCCCACTCGGGGGAGAGGGGAGCCGGCTTCCACAACATGCTGACAGTGCGTCCGGCCTTCCCCGCTCCCACCGTGCCAGGATGTAGGTAAGCTACACACCACACTGTGGGAGCAGGGGGAGGCCGGCTGCGCTGTCAGCTGTGAAAGCCGGCTTCCACTGACCGCTGACAGTGCGACCGGCCTCCTCCACTCCCACCGTGCCGGCATCTAGGTAAGCTACACACCGCACGGATGGGAGCAGGGGGAGGCCAGCTGCGCTGTCAGCTGTGAAAGCCGGCTTCCACTGCCCGATGACAGTGCGACCAGCCTCCTCCGCTCCCACCGTGCTAACATCTAGGTAAGCTACACACCGCACGGATGGGAGCGGGGGAGGACGGCTGCGCTGACAGCTGGGAAAGCCAGCTTCCGCTGGCAGTGCGGCCGGCCTCCTCCGCTCCCGCCGTAGGTAAGCTGCACACTGCACGGTGGGAGCCAGAGAGGCCACTTAGAGGTGTGCAATTCTTAATGATTCGATTTGGACGAAAACGAATTTTCTGGAGAAATTCGGCGAATCGAATTTTTAGGAAGTTTGCTCATCTCTACTTGCAGTGCTGCAGGCCAGCTGTTCAGTCTCCTGGTCTGGGTTATGAACTACTATGCTTGATGCACTAGACTGGTAGACTCAGGAGAGGTGGGTTACATTTAAAAATATCCCCCATGGACAGTGGCAGACTGGGGCGAAAAATCTGTCCTGGATTTTACCAGCCCCTGGCCGGCCTGAGAGATCCTTGCTAAGGCCCACAAACCATGATGCCGGAGCTATAGAATTGGGGGCTGGGGTTCCTTTGCTTGTGGGTACAGTGGGGCTGGGTACAAGGGGCTGACAGGGAGCCTAAGGAGTCAGGGATTGAATGTAGGTGTTAAAAGCAGCAGCCCAACTGGCCCCAGAGCAGTGCAGCCCACCGGGCATTGTCCCGGGTCTCCCTATGGCCAGTTCGCCCCTGCCCATAGACTTTTAGACTTTTTGGATTAAAAAAAAATGAATAGCCAGTAACCTTCCATCAAGCTGATTGTTTTGCACATCACAAGTAATCGTAAAGCTCTAAGGCCCTTATTTATGAAGGAATAGCGACAGGTAGCGACTGGTGAGCGACCGGTAATGACGGGCACCCCCACGAGAACGCCGGCTCCCCACCACAATCACACATTTATCAAGCCAATCCTGCTTAGCGACTGAGATAGCGCCAGATAGCCACTCATTCATCATTATTCCAGCCTCAGCCCACAGTGCCAGCGTCCGACCTTGAACAGCGACAGGTATGACCTCTCGCTACCTGGCACTCTCCAATGCATTTCAATGGAACAATCTTTAAATATTAACAATTAATTGTTATTAATGTTTTTATTTTTTTATTTTTTTTATGTGAAAAATTCTGTGACCACTTCTGCCATGTTAGATATTTTTTTAAGGTAAAAAAAAAATAAAAACAAATTGTGCAGAATTGATATTACAGGTCTGATATTAATGTATTCATATTACTAAATTATTTTAAAAAATTGTTTTTTTTGGTTTCCAAAAATATGGTTGTTTGGGGGTTAAAAAACTACTTTTAACCCATCGCAGCCAGCGCTCTGGGGTTTAAGCATGCATTTCACAGTGCGAGAATTTTTTGAGCGTGATTTGTTAATGAATATGGTGGGAGCCGGTCGCTATGGCCAGTCGCTATCATGCGCTCCCATACAGCGCGGAACCTGTCAAATAGCGACTCCTCACCCAATATTCAACATTACTGCACACCAACTGAGTCGCTGTCAACGACCGAACAACGGCCAAGCACAGCGACTACTAGCGGGCGCTCTGAAAATGCCGCTACAGTCGCTCAACTGTCGCTACCTGCCGCTATTAATGAATCGGCCTCCCCGTGTTCTAAACCACACAAGAATGTATGGAGTATAATCGTGCCTTGACAATGCTAAGCGACAGATGAGTCCGCTAAACAACTTGTTCTATATCAAATCTCTTTTTTTAGAGTTCTTCATATTTTTATATCTTTATTGTAACTTGCCCGGGAGATAATTCAAAAGTGCAAATGACGATCGCACTTCTTAATTGGAGTCATTAACAGTTTTAGCCTCCCTGTGGTGTAAGCTCATCTACCTCATTGACATACAAATCTTTTTTACATGTCAAATTATGAAGATTATACCAAAAAACATTTACATACATCATTTATTCAATACAATCTAGAACATCTATGAATGCTATATTATTTATTTTCATAACAATTGTATATTTTTTATCAAAACAGATCTATCACAAAAATAATCTAATATTAATTTTCTTCATAAAGAAGCTGGATGACAAGAAGTGGGCTTATTTTTACTAGTGTTCCATTAGCTAGCCTGTGGGAGTGGAGATTGAATTTCTTTAAAGAGAATTGCATGATAGGTAAAGTCATCTACACACTTACATTAATTACAGGAGAAACTGGCTATAACAGATATCACAGAATCACTGCAATACAGCCGATAAGTACCTTGTTAAGAAGCTCTAGGATTACTGAGCCAGGAGGCAAGAGTATCCTAAAGGCTGATGCCAAAGCAGCCAGTGTGACAGGGTCGCTTGACAACTGCTGACTTGGCTACAGCAACTGATTCCATGTAACCCAGGAATATCAGAGGGTGTCTGCTTGGGATGATGGCCTGTACTGCTGATCAGACATACAGCTTTGGACTGGATGCATCATCAGACATGGCTCTGGGCATGATGCAGGACTCGATGAGGATGTGACTGGGAAAGGGCAGAGGTCAGCAAAACTAGGTACAGATGTGGTACTTGGCAAGGATGTAGTCAGGTGAGACAAAGGGGAGTTATTCATCAGGGGTTAGCGGCAGGTAGTGCCTCGTAGTGGCAGGCAGCGTCTGGTGAACGCCGGGCGCTGTACACAATATCACATTTATGAAAGCAAATCTAGTGAGCGACTCTAACAGCGCCAAGTAGCGTCCGATTCATCATTACAGGTGGCTCAGCGTATAGCGCCGGCACTCTAGCTTCCAGAGCGTCTGTCTCTCTTATACATTTCAATGGACGTTTCATTTCTTCTGTTTAAACAGGGTTTTTTGTTTTTTTATTATTTTTTTTTTCTCTCTCAAATAATTGTGTCACCTCTCCTGGCATAGAAAAAGTCATTTTTGAAAACTTTTTTGTTTTTTTTATGCAGAATTGTCATTACAGGTCTGGCATTAAAGCATTAGTGTCACAATGTTACAACAATGTCATTCCATGTGTTTTCGCTATGTTACTGGTGGATATGTGTTCAAAAACAGACTTTAATCAAACAGTGTCTGGGGCTCTATGCTATAGCGACCAGATTTAGAGCGGCAACGCTCTGTGAGTCAGTTTTTTTGTTGAATATGGTGTGAGTCGCTGAGAGTCGGCCGCACTGAGCTGGCGCTACCTTTCGCTTGCTGCAGCGCTGTTCTGGTGTTAGAGCGCCCAACATACATCTCATTCATCAATGCCGGCCAGGTTACTGCAGTGACGGAGGTGCTCTGTTACATCGCCCTATACATGTTTACAGTGCCCACTAGCGATCGCTCCAAGCGCCACTATACCGACGCTCATCTGCCGATACCTGGCATTAGTAATGAATCAGCCTCCACGTTGGAACAGTCAAAGCAAAAGTTGTCAATGGGGCTCGGCACAGGATATGGTGGCATGGCAGGGCTGGAACAGGACATAATCTGACAAAAAGTTCAGCTTTTAATTGAGCCATCTCTAATCAGCTGAGATGCTGGGCCCTGTGGCATCTGCAGTGCCCAGCAACAAGAGGCACCGAGGACTGAGCAGCAACAGTGCCGGTATGATGAGCTGTGCTTCCTGCGAGCTACGCTGGCCAGCAGTTGCCAGGCAGTGTTGCCACCCTAGACAGGAGACTGCGGCGAGCAGCGCCAGCCAAGTAGCACAATCTATCACTAGCCATTTCTTCTGCATGTTCCAACAGCAAAACTGAGATTAGGGAATAGGATTGATATTAGTTATCATTACTTTATTGTTAATTATTCCCTGACATTTGATTTCTTATGCAAATCTGCATAAAAATGTTACAACATTTTTAAAAAGTTTGTGCTCGAATCTTCATATGCTGTTGCGTGTAATATTTGTGGCCAGTTAATTTAGCTTGTTAAAAAGTAACTCCCTATCATCCATCACTTTGTCACAATTGGTCAAATATTCAGTTTAATCTTTCATGGGCTCTCATTATCATATATTGCTTTCTTCTTTTAGATGACAGTGCTTGTGGTTCGAGTCTCTGTGGGAAAATGGTTACTGTCATCATATGTGTATATGGCACAGAGGGACTAATGAAAATGGCTGCTGCACAAGGACTGCTCTTTCAAGTTTCAAAGCTACACAGAAGAGAATGGATTAACCCAACCTTCTGTCAGTGTGTGAAATCTGTGGTATGAAGATCTGCACATGGAAACATTCCTGTTGTTTTTTTTTTTTTTTAATTTGCATAGGTCTTGTTTTAATGCCTGATTTATTTGTTACCCTTTTTTATGTTTCTTTAAAGTATATTTGAATTATCTATACCTGAAGATATCAACCAGGGTATAATTTTGAAAGATGAAGGTCAGCTTGCAAGATTGTGCTGTACAGTGGCCAGACAAGTGCCCCCTGAGGTCTGGGCATTATATTTGGGCCCACTGCACTCTTCAGCCATTCTATAGTTTATCTGTACATCTAGCATATATTGTATGTAGCAATCCAGCACGCACAAAATACATGTGTAGTCTGCATTGGAATTGAAGGTTAATTACGGTACCTAGATTGTGACAAGAATACTTTCCAAGTTATCTAATATTCAATAAAAATATTATGCGAATAAATAAATACATATATTGGGTCAGCTTAAATGGAGGGAGTCATAGGTTGAGTAAATGACCAACAATTCCAATGGGAGTGGCCATGTGATCCACATACCCACTCCCATTGGAATTGTTGGTATTGTTTAGAGTGAGCACAAAATAACAGATTGATTAGTGGTGCACCCCTCAGGAGTGTTGGTATTTTGAGTAAATGACCATTTATGGTCTTTAGTTTATGTAATCCCTGCTGCAGATTTTTTAATGACTGTCCTTTTTTGTCCCCTGCATTACCGTGTCTTCTTGTATGTATCAATACCAGAGAACGAGTGATTCCACCCTCCAGTGTCGGGCAGAGATAGCAGTATACATCTTGTTGGCACCTGCCCCTAACACACGAGGCCGATTCATTAATAGTGGCAGGTAGCGACAGTTGAGCGACTGTAGCGGCTTTTTTTTAGAGCGCCCGCTAGTAGTCGCTGTGCTTGGCCGTTGTTCGGTAGTTGATAGCGACTCAGTCGGTTTGCCGTAATGTTTAATATTGGGTGAGGAGTCGCTATTCCGCGCTGTATGGGAGCGCATGATAGCGACAGGCCCTAGCGACCGGCTCCCACCATATTCATTAAAAAATCACGCTCAAAAAATTCTCGCGCTGTAAAATGCATGTTTAAACCTCAGAGCGCTGGAGGCAATGGGTTAAAAGTAGTTTTTTAACCCCCAAACCACCATATTTTTGGAAACCAAAAAAAACAAGTTTTTTAAATAATTTAGTAATATGAATACATTAATATCAGACCTGTAATATCAATTCTGTACAATTTTTTTTTTTTTGCAGAAGTGGTCACAGAATTTTTCACATTTAAAAAAAAAAAAAATAATAACAATTAATTATTAATATTTAAAAATTGTTCCATTGAAACGCATTGGAGCGCGCCAGGTAGCGAGAGGTCATACCTGTCGCTGTTCAAGTTCGGACGCTGGCGCTGTGGGCTGAGGCTGGAATAATGATGAATGAGTTGCTATATGGTGCTATCTCAGTCGCTAAGCAGGATTGGCTTGATAAATGTGTGATTGTGGTGGGGAGCCGGCGTTCTCGTGGCGAGGCCCGTCATTACCGGCCGCTCACCAGTCGCTACCTGTCACTATTCCTTCATATATAAGGGCCTTATTCTTTTATTGCAATAGAGGGGTTTGTTGATGGGAGGTGTGCCAAACCCAGCTTATCAGACCCCCTGCATAGCAATGTATACAGTAGGTGTGTAGGGGTGGAAACAAGGCCCCACAGATGCCAATATTAAATGACGCCAAGCTGGGAGACACGATGAAGGGGGAAGCTGCGGGAGGAACACCGGACCAGCACCAAGGAGCTGCAGGGGGATAAAGGTGAGAATAGGCTTCTGCCTGGACATTGGGCCTGATGCAGAGCCTCCTCTGAACTGCCCTTAAAACCCTCCGATTGTCCGGGGCTCCCGTTTGAATCGTGGCTCAAATGTGATGCAGAGCCTCCGTCGGAATGGCTCCCTAACTGATCCGTCAATTTCACTTTACTCTGAAAGCTTTTTTTGCTCTCTCGGGTGCCTTCAATTTCATCGGGGCTCCCGTTCACGTTCACACGGGCGGCCCGTTTTTCCCTGATTTTTCCTGCCTTTTTGAACGTACCTGCTTGGTTTCCGTCGTATTTGACCTTCCATTTTGGTGGTTTGAGCAAGTATACTTACATCTTCATGGCTCTTCAGTTGCCAATCTGGCTACACGCAAGCGCACATCCCTCAAACTCCATTGGAATATACATATGGCAACCACTGCCAATT